>JAYESD010000005.1:83922718-84522718 GCA_036927565.1 Tuctoria greenei | reverse complement strand
CGGTGCGGGATCGGAGGCGGCGGCATCCGACTGGGCTGAAATTGAACGGCCTGCTGGTCCTTTGGACAGCCCAGGTGGCAGGTTTTCCATGGGCCGATACTCCTAGCAAGATCCATTGCACACAAAGACTCCGATTGGTTCACTGTATGGGCTTGGACGGCACACAACAGTAATTTTGCAGAGGTCATGCAAGCCAGCGCACGCCTCTTGCCAGTGGACTAATTAGACGCATGATTAATTAGACTTTCTTCAATAAGGTAGTCCAAAATGGGAAGCCTTTCGGGTGTTTCGGGAATTTCTGGGCACATCCTTGTGTAGCACATTTTAAATATCTCCAATAAAGAAGGTAAAGTTCTGTTTGTTTTAGCTTATTTGAGTCTCGATTATTTGATGAGTGTTTTTTAGATAAGTACTGATTACTACAGAGCTTGTGTGTTTGGCAAATCTCATTATTTTCAGTGGATTATCTCTGTTTCATGCGTAAAATGACTACTATGCTCCTGAATCTAATGACACCTCGTATTTAACATTTTTATCTTTCTTTTTTACTACAATGTTTTCTTGATAAATATTCATTATCATTTGAAACCTTGCTGCACAAAAAAAAGCAAACACCATGAGTACAAATTGATCGCATGTGGCAGCAAAAAAACATGTACAGAGGACAAGAATGCAGAGCAGACTGCAACACACCCACGTGATGCAGTACCCATCCCTTGCTGAGAGTTGTCGACTAGTATCACCGGCTGACGATGCGTAGCCCAGAAGAAGGAGGTTGGGCGACGAGTGAAGTATGCCGACGAATGGATCGATGATGGGCGGACGAAGGTGGGAGCACGGGTGACAGTCGACGAATCCTACGCCATGGCGCAGTTGGCCGGCCGCTGTCGTGGACGACGCCGATTAGGAGGAGGGGTGACGTCATAGTTCTGCCTGCGTCCGCGATGGAGAGGCGGTGTGGGGTACCGAAGGGTCAAGGGTAGGCAGGAAAAACGCGGGCCACGTTATTGAATCGAGGGGGGTGGGCCACGATCCGAAAACGCCAAAAAACAGTTGATTTCGGGATTATCACATAATTAGCTTAAACGATAATTAAGATTTAAGTTATCCGTTGGATAGGATTTTTGCTTTGTCTCATTGATAAGCTACTATAAGTGGAAACAAACAGGTGCAAAGTAGGGATGGGGAAACTGTCCCTAGTGAGAAGACATTTTACTGGTTCCTATTCCTACCTCGACGACGCCAAGACGACGCCGCACGACGACCACAGCACAGCCCGATAAAGGCACACATTCGTGACATGCGGAGTAGGGAGGTGAGGCTGCTCGTGGTCGTCATGGTTGATGAAACGAAGTAGGGAGACAACATCATGTAGGGGGTAAGTACAAAGGGAGCAGGGGCAGGGCGAGGACGGTGTGCATGACGAGTTGGAGCCCGCGGGCACAGTGGCGCATGAGCGAGGGGTAAAATGGGATGGGGCTCGCTGGTTGACCGTGTTGATGTGCGATGGGGGACTAGGAAGATATGTGCGTTAGGGATTAGTCTTATATAATGGAAGGTGATTACTGAATTGATTAACCCCATAGGAGTAGGTACACATATATAGCCCCATAGGAGCTGGTACATGGGTCTAGCTCAACACATATAATCCAACACCTTCGCAGTCCTAACATCTAGTCACAACAGATGTTGAGACTTGACCAAAACTCTGAAAACAGCGACGACGGTAGACCCTTCGTGAAGATGTCGACGAACTGCCACGTTGTCAGGATGTGGAGAACTCGGACCTCGCCACGTGCAACCAGCTCACGAACAAAATGGAGGTCGATCTCCACATGCTTCGTTTGCTGATGCTGGATGGGGTTGGTGGAGAGGTAGACGACGTTGACATTGTTGCAGTAGACCAATGTGCTCCGGACGACGGGGGAGTGGAGCTCTTGAAGTAGCTGCTGAAGTCGGGAAGCCTCAGCCACGTCGTTAGCCACGGCGCGGTGCTCCGCCTCTGCACTCGAGCGCGACACCGCAGGCTGCCGCTTCGAGGACCAGGAGATGAGGTTTCCGCCCAGGAAGACGTTGTTGCCAGAGGTGGACCGACGGGTGTCTCGGTAGCCTGCCCACTCAGCGTCAGTGTAGACGACCAAATCAAACACCAAGTCCCGTCGAAGGAGGAGGTTGTGGTTGAGGGTGCTGCGTAGGTACCAAAGGATCCACTTCACAGCGGTGAGGTGCGGTTCCTGCGGGTCATGCATGTGAAGGCACACCTACTGAACCGCGTAGGCGATATCTGGCCTGGTGAAGGTGAGGTATTGAAGTGCACCTACAATACTCCTGTAGGCGGTCAGGTCACTGACGGGTGTCCCGTCGGCAGAGGAGACCTTTACCTAGGTATCCACCGCCGTGGACCACGGCTTACACTCAGCCATGTCCGCTCGCTCGAGGATGTCCAGACAGTACTGCCGCTGGTGAAGGAACAGGCTGCCTGGGCGGCCCTCGACCGCAATATCCAGGAAGTAGTGAAGCTGACCCAAGTCCTTCATAGCGAACTCCTGCTGCAAGGAAGAGATAGTACGCTAAGGATGAGTCGGACTGGACATCATTAGTACAATGTCATCAACGTACAAGAGAAGGTAAGCAGTTTCACCCCCCCCCCCCCTCGATAGACAAACAGCGATGTGTCCGACTTGGCCTCCAACGAAGCCCAACGAGACCAGGAAGGAGGCGAACCGGTTGTACCAGGATCGAGGTGCCCGCTTCAAACTGTAAAGGATTTGTTCAGCCTGTAGACCATGTTTGGATGAGCTGAATCAACAAACCCTATCGGCTGACTACAGTACACCTTCTCCGTCAGAGTGTCGTGGCGGACGGCATTCTTGACGTCCAGCTGGTGGACGGGCCAAGAACGCGAGAGAGCCAGCGAAAGAACGGTATGAACCCTCATCGTCTTCACCACCATAAATGTGACCTAGAGGGTGGGTGAATAGGCTTTGAAAATTTCATGCACAGTTAATCAAACGGTCAAAAACTTGATTGACCAGACTTGTCCGGTTGTGTGGGCAGACTAGCCCGGTGTGCTCGGTGTATGCCGATTTGACAAAGTATCGATACGGAACTTAAATTCTTTTAAGCAGCGTAGATGAGAACAACATATATGATTACTTGAATTTACAATTGATGTCGTAAAGTTGTACGTGAAAAATATTTTGCAATTCAAGTTATGATATTAATCAACTATGTGCCCTAATCAAGATGCAAAAGCAAAAAAGCACACGATCAGATGGGTACATGTGTTGGACTTCCATGCATACAGGTGCTGGACTTCCATGCGGACTTTGATAACTTTATTCCTAATCAATCTCCATACGCTAACTGACTCTGACTTCTTAGAACATGCTAACCGACTGACACATGCTAACCGACTTTGATTCTTAGGATTTAACAGTCCGATTCTATTCAACCATAGCAGCTTTAGTGACTAATCTGACTATGTAATTGACCCGTGACACCTCTCCCTCCCTTACGAAAAGCTCGTCCTCGAGCATGAATGAAGATGTCACTCTTGTGCCTGGTGTTGACAATGAGTAGCCGTGCACAGAGCCACGCGCTAGCGCTGCATATGCAGTCCAGCTGGAGCACTCTCCAGACATTCTTTTGCAGCACCACCTGCTGTCACAAAAGAACACGACCACAGGGATTGAGCCTTCTGCTGCTCCGTGACGGGTAGAAGAAGCGTGCATGGAGCGAGATAGATGTGTCTACGACCACGTCGCTGGGGGCCACGTCGTTCTGCGGCGCCGCTGAGGCCTTGATGCTCGGGTCAAGGACGGACAGCAGACGGTGATGGACACTGCTGTTGAGGCGGGCAGTGGCGTCGAAGAGGAAAAAAGCAGCATCGAGCGCTGCTCTTCAGATCTGGAGCCATGGCGTCCTCACCTGCGCACTCATCAGC
Source organism: Tuctoria greenei (assembly GCA_036927565.1). Lineage (NCBI taxonomy): Eukaryota > Viridiplantae > Streptophyta > Magnoliopsida > Poales > Poaceae > Tuctoria > Tuctoria greenei. Next base: position 84,518,772 of record JAYESD010000005.1, on the reverse strand, counting down.
CGAAGTGGCCGTGCGGCCCCATTGAGTTGCGCCGATGCGAGGTGGGCGGCCACCCACGCGCTTGTTTCTTGACCTGACCCTGGCGGTTCCGTATCGAATGCAGCCATGGCGGTTGGGGGCCATGGCGGATCCCAACGCCAATGCCGGAGGTAGATCACGTGATTGACGGGAGCAGCTAAACCGGCCCAAGTCGACGGCCCCGCTCCCAAATCCGGTGTCGAGGTGGATCGAGACGACTTCGGCGTGGATGCGGACATTGAAGCCGAGGAGGACTCCGACACCGGCGCAGGTGCGGAGCTTGTCTTTGGGGAGGCAGCGGGCGGATATGATGGCCGAGAATGACACGACAGCGGCGGATCTGCCGGTTTTGGACACATACGTGGAGCCAGCGGTGGAGTCATCGACCAAGAGGAACGCATCGGCGATGGCGCAACTGTGTTAGTCAAATCCGGGACCGCGGTTCGCATCGACGGGTGTAGGGCGGCGAATCCGGCCGCGAGAGGTTGCACAGTTATGGCGGAAGCCGTGGCGGTGCGGGCGAGTCGAAGCTCGCAGGTCCACCGCCGAAGACAGAGTGAGCTAGAAGAGATGCTTCTGGTCGTTCATGTGTGGAACGGAGTGGATCAGCGCTAGGAAGATGGCGAACAATAGTGGTTTCTGGTCTTCAACCCCCTTGTGCTTGTCGTCGTCATGGGGAAATAAAAATGGCGATGCTGTCGAAGAGACTAGCGAGACGCAGGACTCGTCCGCCAGTTGTTCATCAAGGCATTTGGTCTCGAGACGCGTTGGTGAGGAGCTCATCTGATGCGTCTCCCATCATGGCAATTTGTTCTAGCAGAGTGTCGAAACACTTGTCCATCGTAGTGTCTTCATCTCCCGTGGGATCGTTGCTGGATGTTGATACTAAATTGTCACAGACATTCTTATAAACGCTGTTGAATGTCGCCTGCTCGTCAGCGCCGTCGTTGACGTCGCCAATGAACAGGGGCCAAGAAATAGAGACAAGTTCTCTAAGCTATAATTCTTGCTTGCTTAACTGATGGGCTCGGTGGATAAATATAGCCACCCGATCACATGGGTACATGCGTTGGACTTCCATGCATACAGGTGCTGGACTTCCATACGGACTCTGATTACTTTATTCCTAATCAATCTCCATACGCTGACTGACTCTCACTTCTTAGGACACATGCTAACCGACTTTGATTCTTAGGATTTAACACAGTCCGATTCTATTCAATCATAGCAGCTTTAATGACTAATCTGACTATGTAATTGACCCGTGACAGTAACTTATGTTTAAAGTCATGTTATAGTAGAAAAACAAAAGGCGCGTCAGTTTTGAAGAAAGCACACAGAGATGGCAAAGAAAGACAAAACTGTATTCAATGGGTTATTGTATCTTTTTTTTTAGGGGAAAACAAGGTTATCGTATCTTAATGCATCAACTAAATGAAATCTTGAATATTTTCTGTTGGCAAAATAATGTGGTTGTAGCACTAAAGACGTTCCCAGCTAACATGAACAATTAACTAGAAATTAATACTTGCTCTTGACAGATTCACAAGTCCAGCATGACTCCACGACGGAAGGAAAAAAAATTACCTCACCAGCATCATCATCATTCTTAATATGGTCTTTCACAAGGTCATAGATTTTCTTCTTGTATCTAAACAAATAAAAAATTCAAGGTCAAGGTTTTCCTTGCACATGCAGAGTCCATAAGCATGCATATTAGCTCTAAGACTAACCAAAAGAATAAAATTCTCAGGTTTCTTGCTTATTAAAAAACATATTTTCAGTATAAAATTAGCTCCAGAGATTCATCTCCATAGCACAATTTGAATTACCACCTGAATTCCTTCTCTTCTGCTTCAGTTAGTTTCACGTCTTGAAAAATGTACTCATGATCAATAATTTCATCACTGCAGAACGCAATAACAAAAATGTTAACACCAACACAATTCAACTTATAGATAAAAATAACAGTAATGAACCTATATTATATGTATTTTCTACAGACCGAATTTCTTCAATTTTCTTGTCCCTTCGCTTTTGCAGGTATGCTTGCCTTGAGTATTTTCTGCACATTGTTTTAAACAGAGTCAACACAAAGTACCCTATAAGATCATTTCCATTTGTAACTTGATTATAGTTCCACCTTGTAAAATATAAGGGGATAATAAATCAGTCGGTAAAAAAGAAGGAACGCTTAATAAACCTAAGTATTGGAAGTGATTAACCGAATTAGATTGAGATGGAGTGTGATGAGTGCATAAGGCCCTACGAGGCTGGATACATGGGCCATTGGCCCAAAGAGGCACACAAGCCTAAAACATACGCACATGTATGTAGTCTAACACCCTCCGAAGTCGTAACATCTAGTCGCGGCAGATGTTGAGACTGGACCTAACTCAGAGAACACCGACGAAGGAAGACACTTCGTGAAGATGTCAACGAACTGCCTCGTTGGAACGTGGAGAACAGCGTAAGGTGCGGCTCCCAAGGATCGTGCATTTGGAAGCACACCTGCTGAACAGCGTAGGAGACATCCGGCCTGGTGACGTGAGGTACTAGAGGGCACCTGCAAGACTCCTACAAGCAGTGGGCCGCTTACAGGAGCCCCATCAGCGGAGAAGACCTTGGTCTGGGTATCAACCGGAGTAGAGCACGGCTTACAATCAGCCATGCCCGCCCGCTCAAGTATCTCCACACAGTATTGCCACTGCTGAAGGAACAGACCATCGGGTCGTTGCTCGACTGCAATACCCAAGAAGTGGTGAAGCTAACCCAACTACCCAAGTCCTTCATAGCAAACTCTCGCTGCAAAGCTGAGATAGTGCGTTGTAGGAGAGTCAGACTGGATGCCGTGAGGACAATGTCATCGACGTACAAAAGGAAGTACACAGTGTCACTCTCACGTCGATAGACAAGGAGCGAGGTGTCCTAGCCTGCGAAACCAAGGAGGCAAACCGACTGTACCAAGCTCGGGGTGCCTGCTTCAGACCATACATGGACTTGTTCAGCTTGCAGACCATGTCTGGATGAGCTGAATCCACGAATACTATCGGCTGACTGCAGTACACTATATCTGCCAGAATGTCGTGGAGGAAGGAGTTCTTGACGTCCAGCTGATGGACAGACCAAGACCACGAGAGAGCCAGCAAAAGAACAATGCGAACAGTGGTTGGCTTCACTACTGAATTGAAGGTCTCGTCGTAGTCGACTCCGGGGCGTTGAGTGAAACCCCGAAGGATCCATTGAGCCTTGCACCTCTCCAGAGAGTCATCCGCCTTATTCTTTTGCGTGAACAGCCACTTGCTGGTGACAATGTTGCCATGGTTTGGACGTGGCACCAAGTCTCAGGTCCTGTTGGCAAGCAGGGCTGCGTACTCCTCTTCCATAGCGCGATGCTATTGAGGATCGACGAGAGCGCTATGGACGGAGGACTGTACAGGCGAGATCGGCGAAGAAGCAATTGACGAAGAAGCCAACGACGAGAGGACGACGCCGGGTCGAAGGACCCCGACATCCCGTCGAGTCAGCATCGGGTAGACGTGGCGTTGATCTCGATGGAGAAGCAGGGGATGGTACACTGCGGGCTCGGTGCGAGAGCAAGTCGGTGCACCTGCCCGCGCAGGTCGTTGAAAGAAATGACGGGATCAGCGAAGCGAGATGCAGGGCCGTCCATGGTGCAGCGGGAGGCACTTGAGACGCCTGAACCGAGGAGGGCGCGTACGGGACATCGAGGTCGCACGTGACGCAACAGGAGACGTCGTGGACGTCGGGGCCACGCAAGGCACAGTAGGTGACGTCGAGACCGGTGCAACAACGCATATACGTCGCAGATAGGCAAACAAATGATCAGCGAAGCGTGGCGACGGGGTCGCGCGTGACGCAGTAGGAGACTTCAGGGATGACGTAGCCGCGCGTGGCGCAGCAATAGGTGTCGAGGACGCCTCAGCCGCGCGTGGCGCAGCAGGGGGCGTTGGGGACGCCAAGGCCACGCGTGGTACAGCACGAGGCGTCGAGTACGCGCGTGTCGCAGAAGTAGACGTCGGGGTCGCGCGTGATGTAGCAAGAGATGTCATGGACCTTGGGCCTGCGCGTGGCGCAGCAAGAGGCATCGGACCTGCAGGAGGAAAAGACAATGGCAACTTTATAGGAGCAGCCTCGGGGTCAGTAGGGAAAAGTGAATCCAACTCGGTAGCCGAGTCGGAGGAAGAGGTGGAGGAGTGGAAGGAGGACTCGAAGACATGTTGAGAGATTAAGAAACGGTGGGTAGTAAGATCAAGACATCGGTATCCCTTATGATCAGGAGAGTACCCAAGGAAGGCACAACGAGTTGAGCAGGGCACAAGCTTGTGTGAGGCTGTGGCGGAGATGTTAGGGTAGCAAGCGCATCCAAAGACTCGAAGGTGCTCGTAGGGTGGAGTGGTGCCAAACAAGGCAAAGTGAGGAGTGTGAACACTAGTCGCCTTAGTGGGAAGCCGAATCAGGAGGAAAGTGGCGGTGAGAATAGCCTAAGCGCAGTACCGGGTAGGAGCGAAGGCTTAGAAGAACATCATGGAGTGCACAATGTTGTTGGTGGTGTGAATCCTGCGCTCGGCCTTACCGCTCTAAGGAGAGTGCATGGGCAAGACATGCGCAGTTGAACAGCATGAGAGATGAGGAAGTCATGAAACGCATAGTTATCAATTTCGCGCCTGTTGTCGTACTGGACGGCACAAATTGTGCGACCGAACTGAATGGTAACCCAATCAAAGAAGTGAGACAACGTGGTGAACGTATCAGACTTGAGGCGCGAGGGTAAGGTCCAGGAATAGTGAGAGCAGTGTTGTCCAGGCGTCACCTAGGCGACGCCTAGGCGGTGCCTAGGCGTCCAGTCGCTCCGGAGCGGACGCCATGCCTCCTTGCCTGGAACGGTCCAGGTGCCCGACTGGTCGTCTCCAGGCGTCCGGGTGTCGTCTGACTGGCGGGACAAAGGCGTGCGAGAGGGAGTGAGGCGCGGCGCGGCACACAGGCAGAGAGGAGGGCTGGTGCGGCGCGGCGCACTGGAGTAGAGTGGTGGCGCGGCCAGCACAGGCGCAGAGGAAAGGCGCGGCGCGGCCGGGGCACAGGCGGAGAGGAAAGGTGCGACGCGGCCAGCACAGGCGGAGAGGAGGGCTGGCGCAGCGCGACGCACTGGTGCGCTGAAGTAGAGTGGCGGCGCGGCTGGCACAGGCGGAGAGGAAAGGAGCGGCGCGAGTGCGGAGTGCCTACGGCGGAAAGAGGATGGGATCGTGGCAACATAGGGTTTCCATATGGGCCTTTTTTCGTTCAGCCCAGCCCATATAAGTTATGAACCCTAAGCTTTTCTTATTTCCCAGCCGCAGCCGCCTCCAAATTCCAGACCCGCCTCCCGACTCCCGTTCGGCATTTGTTCTCGTGTTGCCCCGATGGTCGGCTCCCACACCGTCAACGGCTTTTTCCTGCTCTCTCCGGTGGCCTCTGAGGCTCCATCTCCCCTGCTCCCTGCTCGCCTGGCCGTCGTCTAGGCGCCTGCCTAGGCGCCTAGGCGTCCCGTCGGTCGGCGGGAGCCTAGGCGTCCAGGCATGATTTCACAACACTGAGTGAGAGAAGCCATCAAGTACCACAAGGTAGTACTTGAAGCCCGACACACTTAGGATAGGAGAAGTCCACGGGTCAAAGTGGATGAGATCAAAAGCATGCAAAGCGTGATAGTCGGAGCTAGAAGGAAGACGGGCATGGCGACCTAACTGGCACGCGTGGCAGATCAACTTGTGGGTGTCCCTGGTATATGAGATGACTGAACTACTGGACAACTTAGACAAGGCATCACAGCCAGGATGGCTGAACCGACGGTGCCAAGTGGTAGAAGAAGTTGTAGTAGTCGGAGTCTGCGGAATAAACGATGTGGAGGCAAGGAGAGGCAGAGTGTACAAGGGCCCCGAACTGTCACGGCGAAGGAGGAGCCACCTGCTAGCAAGATCCCTCACAGATAAGCCAAAGGTGTCAAACTCCATAGAACAACTGTTGTCAGTGGTGAACTGACAAACAGAAAGAAGGTTTTGGACGATGTCAGGAGCAACCAGAACGTTCTAAAGACAAAAAGGACCGGGAAGAACCGAATCACCTACTGAGGTGACAGGAATAACACATCAATTTCCAATAACGTAGATAAAGGATGGAAAGGGTGAGGTGGGTGGGAAGAGGAGAGGAGACCGGCGTCTGGTGTGTAGTAGTAGGAGGCACCCGTGTCAGCCACCCAATAGGGTGCCGGTGATGGCTGGGGGCGCATCGCTAGAAACGAGTGCGCAGGAGGATGGCAAGGCCCGCCGAAAACCGAAGTGGCCAGGAGAGCCGGCTGTGGAAATGGCAAGCGCGGTGTCCCACTAAAAACCGCAGCGGCCAGGAGAGCCGGCTATGGAAACGACGAGCGCGGTGTCCAGGTACTAGGAAACGAGCCAGGACCCATGGGGATCTAGCGTCCACAGGGTAATAGGGTGTTGGGGCGGCTGTCTCGGCCAGTAACGCCAGCATCACAGCCAAAACCACCACATTTACACATGCAGCGGCGGTTACCACTACCAGAGCCGACAGGGGCCCCGAGAGTGCTAAAAGGACGAGGAGCACAGCGTGTAGTTAGGCCTGCCACTAGCGCAGGTGAGGAGGTACTGGCCACGTCCAGGAACGGTGGCGGTCGCACGAAGATCGGGTCGATAGCGGTTGGCGAGGTAGTGCCTAGAGCTATCAGAGCGATCAAAGAGAACAGTGGCCAACTGCTCCGCCAACCGGGCGGCACACAGGACGAGGCAGCGTCGCGTGACGGTACCACGCCAACCGGGCCTACGGCAGCAAGTGGGCGGACATGGCGGTGGTCGCGCCTGCAGGGGAGGAAACCGGACCAGATCTTGCGGCAGCAGGTCCTGGAACGTCGGTGGCAGGTGGCTCGCTAGCGATGATCGGGGCTGCACGTCAAGGGAGGAGTCTCGGTGGCAGAGCACGCAGGGGAGGGCTCAGGATGCGCGCGTGACGAGGCCAAGGCGTGTGCGGGACGGGGCCGAGGCGTAGGCATGGCAATTATACCCGCGGGTTCGGGTACCCGACGGGTATTGCACCCGACGGGTGCGGGTACAGATAGAACATTTTACCCGCGAGTACAACACGTACCCGACCCGATGTTTTCCAGGTACGGGTACGGCTTTTATTTTCTACCCGCGGGTACCCGGCGGGTTAACCGAAAAACTTTATTTTCGATAAGTCTCACATGTGACCCGCAAGTTAATTTTTACTTTTCAGCATTGATTTGACTGTTGGCAGGCTTCAGCATTGATTTGTGGCACCACGCTGCGCACATTGAGAAGGGAAAGGTCAAAGGCGTGGGGGCATGGGCAAGTGGGAAAAGGGTAGGACGGCACAGGGCCTTGGGGCGTCAGGAAAAAAAGGCACATGGCGCAGGCGGCACAACGCATGCGCGTCAACCGACGGGGCGCAGGGCGGGCACATGGCACAGGCGGCACAACGCGTGCGCGTCAGGGCGGCAGGTGGCAGGGCGTGTGCACGTCGGGAAAAGAGTGCGGGCGGCTAGGCGCAGGCGTTTAGTGCCACATCGCTTATGAAACACAGAGTCAGGTGCGAGAATAAATGAAGATCAGCTACACGTTCTAACTCAAACTCACTGAGTGATAACGGGTACCCGTCGGGTGCCCGAAACCCGTCGGGTTCGGGTTTCGGTACAAATTTTAACCCGCGGGTACAGGTTCGGGTACAAAAATTTACCCGAGCATAATTTTTTTCGGGTCGGGTTTTTACTCTACCTGACCCGTTGCCATCCCTACCAGGGCGTCGCTGGATCGACTAAGCAGGGGCGCGAGACATGGCCGTACGGCGGCGTCGGCGGCGGGATCCGGCCAGCAAAGGGCGGTAGGCGGCCTTATTGGGAGAGGGAAGGAGGAGAACGCCGACAGTGCGCGCGGGTGGAAGGCAATCGGCGGCGCGCACCGGTGGAGGGCCACCAGAGGCGCAGTCTAGTGGAAGGCGAGTAAATTGGGTGTCAACGACGCCGAATCTGACGGGTGGCGGCCTGAATCGGGTGAAGCGAGCGTCTAGGGCGATAAATTGCGGCGAATCACGACGATTGCTTATGAATCCGAAGAACCGCGATGACGGCGGCACTCAATAGCACGCGGTAGGGTTGCAGTTGCGGCGCTACTCATTCGTCGAATGCCCGTCGAGCTGCTCTGGTGTAGAGAGAGAGGAGAGAGGTGCCAGCGCGCCGATCGCGGCCAGCGACGACGACGGCGGCTGGGTGAGGGAGAGGCTAGGGTTAGGGTTAGAGACTAACTGATACCACATTGGAAGTGATTAACTGAATTGGATTGAGATAGTGTCATGAGTAAATAAGGCCCTAGGGAGTTGGATACATGGCCATTGGCCCAAGGAGGCACACAGGCCTAAAACACACACACATGTATATAATCAAACACTAAGAATTAAAAAGAGAAAGTCAATAAAACCAGTAGTGTCTGAATAGTGCAAGAACTGATAACTAAAGCATCACTATAAAGCTAAAGTGACACAAGTGACCATTTAGTTTCCAAGAGGAAGGATGGTATATGGTTCATTTAAACTAAAAACTATTACTCTGTTCCAACAGTTATTTTATATAGTAGAACATTTGCAGTTAAGAATTGAAATTTTGGTTTCTCCATTAAAAATCTAAAATAACCAGATATGAAGCCAGAATTAACTGAATAACTGGGCCTCGAACTGATGTATTGGCTATCAGGCTGCACTGTGTGCTGCATGCTCGTTTGCTCTTGTTTGGGCAGTGTGCAGTGTGGCCTAAGCCCATTTTTTTCGTCTAGAAGCACCAAATAACAGTGGGATCTTGAAGGGTAGGGGAAATATTAGGAGGGCATAGGGCGACCAAGGTTGATAGGGAGGAGACGGTAAAACAAGACTCGAGAGATTTGAATGTACCTAGATATTTAGCTCTTGATAGGACTGTATGGAAAAATCACTCGTAATTTGTTTACTCCTCTCTCTTAGTTTCCTTCTTTTACTTCCATAAGTTTCTGTTGGGTTTCATATCTAGCCTACCCCAACGTGCTTGGGACCATCGTTGTTGTAACTAAATATGAGGCAAAATATGATCCAGCACACAGATCAGCGCATTAATGGAATGTGAATAATCTACTTTCATGAACCAACAATTTGATTAATAAGATGAGACCATTAGAAGTTAGAAATGGGGCAAAATGCACTCGTATTTCAAAACAGAGAGGAGTATATGATATAGTATTTCTAGTGCCATTGCTTATTCACTTTTTGCCCTTCAAAAATACATAAATGTGACCAATTACATCAAGCTAATTTGCTAATAATAGCATTGGTATATAAGATAAAAAGTTATGACAACACAACACCAATAGAAGTTGCGAAGTGAAAAACCTCAGGTCCAATGTGTCATTTTTCTCCATTGCTTGAGACCTTATGTTAAGCTCCTCTGTTGAAATCAGATCAATATGATATGCAAAAATAAGAATTCTGCTGATATGTACACTGGTTCAAGTAGTTATACCTTGTTCATCTTTAGATAACTGCCGCTCCATCAACTGTAACGAGATAACACGTAACAAAACATCAGTTCAAATTTCAATGTCAAGCAATACATTTGAAAAATGATGAACCAAATAAATAACAAATCTCAAGTTCTTGCAGGGCCAAAATTACCATCATTTTCCATTTTTGGATAATTAGGTCCTTGCACCAGAAGGTACATTAGAATCTTGAAATTGTATATTTTTCAAATCAAGCAAGGTGCATCACAAGATTTCACTCAGATCCTAGTTTTATTTATGGAAGAAAGAATAAGGTTTGCAGCCATGTTGGAAGCGTCAGCTATCAGGTACACTAGACGCCAAGACAGCCATGAACCCGAGCAGCAAAGCCACGCCGGCAATAGTGGTGGCACTACAAGAACACAATTAGGTCAATAGGAACCCTGATATATTTCGTGCTCACTAATGAAATGAGATACAAATCATACAATTACAATCCCATCTTTATATAGACGAGTGGCATTGGCTTTAACGAACCAATGTCTGAAATCATAGAATTGGAAGGGGAAGATAATTACATTAGCCTGACAAGAGGTTACATATAGGGTTACATTACTTGGGGGTCAAGAAGCCTCACCCAAAATGACTAAAATACCCCTACCCCTAATACAAGAAAGGATAAACACTGCAACAGTCTAACCCCCCCCCCCAAGTCCCAACATCTAGCCGCGGCAGATGTTGAGACTGGACCGAAACTCGGTGAACAACGACGAAGGGAGGCCCTTCGTGAAGATGTCAGCAAACTGCGACGTCATCGGGACGTGGAGGACCCGGACCTCGCCACGGGCAACCCGCTCACGAACAAAGTGAAAATCAATCTCCACATGCTTCGTGCGCTGATGTTGGATGGGGTTGGTGGAGGTAGACGTTGCTGACGTTGTCGCAGTAGACCAACGTGCCCCGAGCGACAGGGGAGTGGAGCTCCTGAAGCAACTGGTGGAGCCAGGAGGCCTCAGCCACGTCGTTGGCCACAACGCGGTACTCCACCTCAGCACTCGAGCACGACACCACAGGTTGCCGCTTTGAGGACCAAGAGACGAGGTTGCCGCCCAGGAAGAAGACGTAGCCAGAGGTAGACTGACGGGTGTACGGGCAACCTGCCCAGTCAGCGTTGGTGTAGACGACCAGCTCAGAAGTCGAGTGACCCCGAAGGACGAGGCCGTAGTCAAAGGTGTCGCGCTGGTACCAAAGTATCTGCTTCACAGCGGTGAGATGCGGCTCCTGCGGATCATGCATGTGAAGGCACACTGTTGAACCGCGTAGGAGATGTCCGGCCTGGTGTAGGTAAGGTACTGAAAAGCACCTGCAAAGCACCTGCAGGACTCCAGTAAGTGGTCGGGTCAGCGACAGGGGCACCATCAGCCGTCGACGGAGGAAACCTTCGCCTGGGTGTCCACCGAAGTGGAGCACGGCTTGCAATCAGCCATGCCCGCTCGCTGGAGGATGTCCAGGCAGTACTGTCGCTGGTGGAGGAACAGGCCGCCCGGGCGGTGCTCGACCGTAACGCCCAAGAAATGGTGAAGCTGGCCTAGGTCCTTCATCGCGAACCCCCGCTGCAGGGCGGAGATCGTGCGTTGGAGAACCAGACTGGACGCCGTGAGGATGATGTTGTCGACGTCCAGGAGGAGGTACACAATGTCACCCTCACGTCTGTAGATGAAGAGCGAGGTGTCCGACTTGGCCTCGACGAAGCCGAGCGAGACTAAGAAGGAGGCAAACCGGCTATACCAAGCTCGAGGTGCTTGCTTCAGGCCGTACGGAGACTTGTTCAGCCGACAGACCATGTCTGGTTGAGCTGAATCAACGAACCTTGTTAGCCGACTGCAATACACCGTCTTTGTCAGCGTGTCGTGGAGGAAGGCGTTCTTGACGTCCAACTGGTGGACAGGCCAAGAACGCGAGGGAGCCAACCACTGAACGGTATGAACCGTCGCCGACTTCACCACCAGGCTGAAGGTCTTGTCGTATTTGACACCGGGCGCTGAGTGAAGCCCCGAAGAACCCACTGAGCCTTGTACCTCTCCAGAGACCCATCCGCCTTCCTCTTAGGCTGACTCCAACCGGCCATCCAAATAGAGACCGATATACAAAATGCGTACTGAAGTTACAAACTAACATCTCCAACGGGACACCCACTGTGGAACCTATTTCTAGGTAGTTTAGGGAAGCTAACTCAAATATAGATGCTCCTTGTCCATGACTCATCACTGTTCTCTGCAGCGACAGTGATAACTTTTTGGCAGGAGTAGCAGGATTATTGACGGGAGCAGCGAAAAGACATAAATTGAGTGGCCTACGTTGGAGACCTCCGAAATTTGGATCTCGAGTTCTGGCTGAGCACTATGCAAAAGACTGGAATGAGTGTGCACATTTGAGTACTCCGGTTGGAGTCAACCTAATGTGTAAACACCCACTTGCACGTGACATTGCCACGACCGAGACAGGGAACCAGGTCTCAGGTCCGGTTGGCAAGCAGGGCCGCATACTCCACCATAGCCCGACGCTACTGGGGATCAGCGAGGACACTACGTATACGGGAGGGGATAGGCGAGATCGGTGAGGAGTCAGGCGGTAGAGAGGTCGTTGAGGAGAGGACGACCCCAGAGAACCGCTCCACCGGTAGGAGGACCCCAGCGGTACGTCGGGGTCACCATCAGGTGAACGTGGCTAGGGTCACAATAGAGCAGTGGGGGGTGGTACACCGGGGGCTCGATGCGGGAGGAGGGCAGCGGGGTCAGCGTACCGCAGCACCGGAGCCAAGCATGGCGCAGCGGGCGACGTCGGGGACGTCGGGGCCGCAGCGAGCAACGTCGAAGGCGTCGGTGCCCTGCGAGGCGCAGCGGGCAATGTCGGGAACGTCAGGGCCGCAGCGAGGCGCAGCAGGCGACGTCGGGGATGTCCAGGCCGCACGTGGCGCCGCAGGCGACGTCGGGGACGCAGCGACCGACGTCGAAGACGCCGATGCCGCACGGGATGCAGCAAGCGACGACGGGGACGTCAGGGCCGTGCATGGCGGAGTGGGCGACGTCGGGGACACCGGAACCGCGTGTGGCACAGGAGGTGGTGTCGCGGACGCCGGACCCGCGCGTGGCGCAGTAGGTAGCGTCGAGGACCCCGGAGCACCAACCCGCACTCGTCGCTAATAGACGATTAGGGTTGGCAAAACGGGACGCCGAGGTCGCGTGTGGCGCAGCAAGCGGCGTTAGAGACACCGGGGCCGCTCGTGGCCCAGTAGGTGTCGTACCTGCAAAAGGAAAGGGTCAATGTAGCTAGATATGAGCAACCTCGGGGTTAGTAGAGAAAAGGGAATCCAGCTCGGTGTAAGAGGAGGAAGTGGAGAAGGGAAAGGAGGACTCGTCGAAAACGATGTGTCAAGAGATCAAGACACGATGGGTAGTACGGTCAAGGCACTGGTACCCTTTATGATCAAGGGAGTACCCAAGAAAGACACACCAAGTCGAGCGGGGTGCAAACTTATGTGGGGCCGTAGCAGAGAGGTTAGGGTAGCATGTGCACCCGAAGACACGAAGGTGGTCGTAAAGAGGAGTGGTGCCAAACAAGGCAAACTGGGAGTGGGGAAACTAATCGCCTTCGTGGGAAGACAATTAATAAGATAGGTGGCAGTGTGAAGAGCGTTTGCCCAGTAACGAGCAGGGGTGGAGGACTGGAACATCATAGAGTGCATGACATCATTGGTGGTGTGAATCATATGCTCGCTCTTGCCATTTTGAGGGGAGGTGTACGGGCAAGACATGTGCAACTGAACGCCGTGAGAGAAGGAAGTCACGAAACGCAGAGTTATCAAACTCGCGCCCGTTATCGCATTGGACGGCCCTGATAGTGCGTCCGAAATGAGTAGACACCCAAGCGAAGAAGTGAGAGAGTGACGAATGTATCAGACTTCTTACGCAAGGGAAAAGTCCAAAAATAGTGTGAAAAATCATCAAGCACCACCAAATAGTATTTATATCCCAAAACACTGAGAATAGGAGATATCCACAGATCACAGTGAATAAGATCAAACATGCGCTCAACATGAGTAACGGAGCTGGAAGTCGAACATGGCGACCGAGCAGACAGGCATGACACACAAACTCACGAGTGCCCCTAGTACACGAAATCACTGAACTACTAGACAGCTTGGACATGACATCTACACGAGGGTGGCCAAGCCGGCCATGCCAAGTGGTGGAAGAAGTTGTCATAGTCAGAGCAAAAGGCGTGGACGAAGCGGAAGCAGGAAGACGAAGAGTGTACAGGGCCCTGAGCTCTCACACCGAAGAAGAAGACGTCGGGTAGAAAGATCCTTCCCAGATAAACTAAAAGGATCAAACTCAATAGAAACATAGTTATCAGTGGTGAAACGACGAACAAAACACTAAATGATGTCGGGAGCAACGAGAACATCCTTAAGCCGGAAAGAACCCGGAAACCCCGAGTCACCTACTGAGGTGACAGGAAGAACATACCCATTCCCGACAACAATAGATGGACAAGAAGGGTGCGTGGAAGAAAGTATACCAGCATCAGGAGCGGTGTGGTAGGAGGCGCCAGAGTCTGCAACTTAGTGAGTACCAAGTGGAGTGAGGGTCATCGAGCCGAAAGACGCAGCAAGCAACTCGCGATCCCACCCCGGTGACTCGTGATACTGCACCGGAGAGCCAGAGGGTCCTGTTGGGGTCGGTGGCCTGCTAGCAGGGTAGCTTGGCCTGCCGTAAGCTGGATTGAACTGCCCACCAGCAGTATAACCAGGCTCGTCGTAGGCCGGAGTGGCTACGTACGCCAACTGAGGGCGCGGCAAGCGGAGTGGCGGCAGACCCGAAGACGGCCAGGCCACATTGAGATATGGTCGGTCCACGGTGTAGGGTGTGGGACAGGGAGTGACGCCCCGACCGGTGCCACCACCTCCACCACTGGCACCACCTCCACCACGACCACTACAGCCGTCGCGCTTCGGGCAACGACGGTTACCACCAGCAGGACCGGCAGGAGGGTGGCAGAAGGAGCAGGTAGTCATCGTGGTGGTCCTCCTGAAGAAGCAGCGAGTGGAGGAGGGCGCGAGGACCGTCAAGAGTTGTAGAAGGCTATGGAGTCGAGGAGCCAGAGGCACCTCTAGTGGTGAGCTCCTCAAGCTCGAGGTCGGACCTGACCTTGTCGAAGGTCGGCAACGGCTCTGCACGAAGAAGCAACGACCAGGGGTGAGAGTAGCGCTCGTTCAAGCCATGGAGGACATGAAGAACGAGTGAACAGTCCGAAACAGGATCACCAAGGTCGTGCAGGGCATCCGCCATACCCTTCAACTGGCGACAGTAGTCAGAGACAGAAAGATCGCCCTGCACGGTGGTCCCAAACCTCGCCCTGATGTGGAGAGCTCGAGTCGCTCGGTTCCCCTGGAATCGCTGCTCGAGGATCAGCCACACCTGACGAGTTGTGCCACCGCCGCGCTGCTCGACGATGTCCTGTAGCTTATCACAAAGGGACCCAAAGATCCATGCAAGAACCAAGCTGTCCATGCCGAGCTAGGAGTCGTCCAGCGTTGAGTCATCCCGGAGAACATGGTCATCAAGACGGAAACGTCTGAGGGCGCAGATGACCTGCTTACGCCACCTGGCGTACGAGGTAGAGTCACTGCTGAGGACAACTAGGACGAGTGTCCGGATGTTCTGAACACCAGCAGCCTGAGCGTGAAGCGCGGCAATGAGGGAAGCTGCGTAGGTGGTGTGAGTTGCTCCATCACCTGGGGAGGGCTCGTAGGTGGCACTCCACAGTCGGTGCCCGGTCTCCTTGAGCTGGTGAGTAAGAGCAGCCACCAAGGCACGTCCCTGCTCCAGGGCGAGAGCGAGGGTCCGCTCACGTTCTCGAGCAGCAGCAAGAGCGACGGCGACGGCGGAGGACAGCCCTGTGGTGGCGTCGACATCCACCACGCCAGTAGCTGCAGTGTCCCGTCCAGCACCGCTAGCGGTGTCCCCAACTGTTGGATCATCGAGGACGGCGAAGGTAGCTACTGACGACGAGGAGAAGCCGGGGGCAACCACACCGCGGGCATCGTATGTGGTCTGCGCAGAACAGTGACCGGCAGCGGCGCGGGCAGCAACCCACCGGCGGCGTAACCTGATGGTGGCGCTCGAGGTCTGCACAGCGGTGGGGGTCTGTTGGTGACGGCCGGTGGTGCCACATCGGTGGGGAGCAGCGGCCCGAGAACCGAGATGTAGGGAGCAGCGGCGCGACAGACAGATCTGGTCGTGGCTGTGGTGGCGGCGGCGTCCAGTGACCGTGCAGTGCTGGCGGCGGCAGGAGGCGCCAGACCAGCGCCGGCGGTGGCCATGTCGGGTGAGCCAAGGGCGGCAGCGGTTGGACAGCCAGATCCGGCCGCCCCTGGCCATACCAAGGCGGCGGTGGGGAGGTGGCACTGGCAGCCGACGACTGCTGCGACATGGTGAGGGGAGAGAGGAGGTAGGAGGAGAGAGGGGGCTGGCGCCGGTCGGCACGGCGGTGGTGGCGCCACCACTGGGGGAGGCCGACGGCTGAGAAGAGGAGAAACCCTAATTTGATACAAAATTGGAAGGAGAAGATAATTCCATTAGTGTGACATGGCCTGACAAGAGGTTACATATAGGATTACATTACTTGAGGCCAAGAAGCCTCACCCGAAATGACTAAAATACCCCTGCTCCTAATACAAGAAAGGATAAACACTGCAACAGTCTAACACATAGGAATCAATAAAATTAATCCTCATAAGATAAATGTAACTCCGCTTATGTTGTAGTGACATAGCCGATCCCAAGTCCGGGTAAAGGAGGAGGGGTTGTGATAGGCTTGGCGAGCCAACAACTATACTTAGTCATTCTCACGAAAATGAAACCCACTAAAAATATAAATAAATTGTTGGATTTCATATCTAGCCAACCCAATGTGTTTGGGACAAAAGCTTGATTGTTGTAAGATAACTGTACATGACAGTGAGATAATTTCAAAGGAATAATCTGAGCATCTAATCCAGTTCCGTGGTGAATCCATAAAATTCGTTGTTACAAAATGAAAAAGCTGGGGGGGGGGGGGGGGGGGGGGGGGGCACGGTGCTGCCTTGATATATTGCTAAGTAAATAGTACTGCAACAACAACTAAGCCTCTGTTCCAGCTTCCAAGCAAATTGGGGTTGACTAGAAATGAAACCCAGCAATTTTATTTATTTAGTTATTTTTTAAAAAGAGAAATAATAAATGAATAAGATGGGAATAACAAAATTGACTAAGATTCTAGATTTTTGTTTTTTTTAAATGAAGTAATAAAATAAGATAAAAGTAACAAAATACAAATAAACTAAGACTCTAGCACATGAATTGTTAATTTTCATACAGTCCAATCACGAGTCAAATCTCTAGGTATATCTCACTCCTTCAAATCTAGCTTCACGACCTTCAGCCATGTCAACCTTGGTCCTCCTACCTCTTCTAATATTCTACCTGTAATGTAGAATCTCAGTGTTAACCGATACTTCTGGAGGTCTCCTTTGGACATGGTCAAACCACTGTAACCGATGTTGGACTAGCTTCTCAATTGGTGTCACCTACCCTAGCACGTATCACCTCATTCCTTATTTGATGTCTTCTTGCATGATCGCACATTCACCGTAGCATGCGCATCTCTGCAACACTTATTTGTTGGACATATTGTCTTTTAGTTGCCCAACATAACACTCCATATAGTATTGTAGGTCTAACCACCGTCTTATAGAACTTTTCTTTTAATTTTTTCGAACCTTCATGTCACATAAGATTCCAAATGTTGGTCGCCACTTCATCCACACGACATTGGTCTTGTGGCAAACATCCTCATCAATATCGCTATCACTTTGTGGCATTGATCCTAAATATCGAAATGAATCCCTCCTAAGTATTGTTTGTTCTTGTTGTTGGAACATTCTTGTTTATTCCTTTGGGAAATCTCAGATACTTGTAACCTATTACAAATAAGACTTGACTCTAAATCCGAATTCAACTCTTCTAATCTTAACTTGGACTCTATTACAATTTGGCAAGCAATCTACTAAAATTGACTCTAATATGGCTCGTGGCATCTCTCCCTCTCTTCCCAAAAGCTCGTCCTCGAGGTTAGATGAAGATTTTGGACATGCCCGATTCTCGACAAGCTGAAGAAATTATGAAGCCCACGTGTAGAATGGACATTGCGCGGAACACGTGTTGGGGTGGATCTCGCGAACCCAGGTTGGTCAAGCACGAATCGAGCGGATCTGAAGGCAAGCGAGGATGAAACCCTTTGCAGCAGAGGCGGCGGAGCATACGTCGAGGACATGCAGGTGCAGGCGTAGCGACGATGAAGATGTACCGGCGTGGAGCTCGATGATGGCTGAAGGAGACGCAAAAGCGAATCTAGTTACCATGGCGAACGCGGCGGCAAATCTAGCTATCGGAACGGCCACAAGGCTGATGGTGGAGCGCTCCTCGAGGAGGCAAACGCGAACGCAGCCAGCGGCAATCCTCGTCTTGGTTCCTCAACTCGCGCGGTCGAAGGCGGCTGCTCTAAAGCACAGTGCAACGACACGAGCATTGACGTTGTGCCGACGATGGATCTGCCGGTTGTGGACAAGGACACCCAATCAGCACCGGAGCCATCGACGGAGACGGTGTATGCGGCGCTAATGGCAGCGACGGCCCCGGAGAGAGTGAATTCAGTGCCAGCTGCGAAGACGACTTTGGGTGTCTTGGAGGGTGCGACCGCCACAAGACGACTGCGAATAGAGGAGGATGTCGCAGTCTCGGCTCCTGATCTACTTTTTGCGGGTGATTCCCCATTCGGGGTTTTTTACGAGCACGCCTGGTTCAACCCTTCTCGCTTGCGCACGCCCGGTTTGGCAACTGCGCGCAATCAGGTGCGCCAATGAAGTTGCCTGTCAATTTTCGCATGATCTGATCTGAAGTTGTTGCATCCACGTTGAGCAAGGAATCTGCAGAACCGATCTCGTCTGGTGATGCCGCATCTTCCAGGTTGGAGGTGTTGGACTCAGGATTAGAAGATGCACCTAACATTCTGAGAATAAGTTTCGCCAGATCTAGAAGCTCGTTGATCGACGAATTTGACTTGGCAATCTGATAACTTTTGGTGATCTTATCTTCAAGGATGTTGAAACGCTTCTCAATCTGATCGTACATAGCGTCGAATGTAGCCTCCATCGTAGCGTCGTTGTCGCCCATAAGATCGTTGTTGGATCATGATACCAAATTGTCACAGACGGTCTGGGGAACGCCGTCGAACCTGTCGCCTGATCGTCGACGCCGCTGCCACGTCGACGATGAACGGGGGCAGGGGTAAAGAGACTAGTTCTCTTGGACTAATTCTTACTTGATTAATTTCTTTCGCGTCGGCCATAATATATAGTCGGTCTGCATATTACATAATGAAAACTAGGACTCTATCTCCAATATGGAAACTAATCTCAACTTCTCTTTTATCTCTAATCCTAATTAACAAACTTGGACTCTATTTATTTCCTAATCTATAGATACATGACAGCCCACGTGACACCTACCTTCTAAAAAACATGATTACTCAACAATCACCCCATAAGCTTGTTTTCTAGGACACACTTAGGATGGAGGCAGACCTATTTCATCATATACACACTTTGGATGGACGCAATTACACTCTTGGGATGCACGCAACTACATCCCGAACACATTTAATTTGGGTTTTAACCCTGAAGTGGACACAACTACACTCCCTGGGCTTGGATACCTCCATCCCGAGCACAAATTTGAGTTTCATCCCGAGCAAAAATTTGGGTTTTATACATGGAGGGCATGGACACCTCTATCCCGGGCACACTTCGATGTGATATCAAAACAAGTCTCCTTCCGATGAAACAAACGTCTTCTCATCTTCTTCGTTCTTGAGACACTCATTGGCAAAGTGCCACGTCGAAGCATCAAATCTTTGACTTGTCTATTTTTTTCTTCTTTTCTTTTGCCTCTCTTGCTCTCCATTCCACCTTTGTCAAAAGAATTTTCTCTTCGTCCTTTGCCTCTCTTACTTTCCACTCCTCTTTTGTTAAATAGAGTCTCTCTTCGTGCACTTGATTTTCGAAGCCAAGCACTTGTTCCTCATGTGTCTTGAGTATGCCAATAAGTTCCTCCACAGTCATCACTTTTAAGTCAGCAAATTGCTCAATAGTAGATGTAATGTTGAGAAATTTCGAAAGTAGAGCACACAACAATTTCATCACAATATAGCTTTCTTCAACTATTCCACCAAAAGACCACGAATCTTTGTGACAATGATCAATCACCCTTTTAGCAAAGTCGATTGTCGAAGTGTAGACTAAGACACTTCCTCCGGTACTACTAAGAAGTAGTCCACAGAGGTTTGTATTTAGGCGGGGCGCTAGTCAAGACCAAGAACAAGGGTAAACACGGAGGATTTTACGTGGTTCGGGTCGCCTAAGCGTAATACCCTACTCCACGGGGTTTGTGTTGATTGTATGAGTATACGTAAGCCTAAGCTTAGTTGCCTCTGAGTTCTACCGTGCAGCGCAGCCTTTTCATATAACAAGGACTGACTGTTACAGTATGTGCCCTGGCCCGACAAGAGGTCCTGGCTGTAATAACCGCCCTATACACGATCTACAAGTGTTAAGGGTGGTTAATAGTGTGACAACGTGCCTTAATGACAGCATTACCGGTCTTGAAAGTCCTCTGAACGTGTGTCATTAATATGACATTAATGACGCGTTAACCAGGTCTTGTAACGGCAGACTGATAGCCCTTGAATGTCCGCACCGTTGGAGATTCCGATGTCTTCCCGTTGCAGACTTAGATCCAGGCGTTTGACACGTGGTAGCTTCGGAGTTTCCCTTTGTCGGGGGGCAGGTTCAGAGCTACTGGACACGTGGCAGCACCGGAGCTTCCCCCGTCGGGGGGCAGGTCCGGTGCCCGTGACAGCACCAGAGCCACCTTATGGAGGGAGGCAGGTCCGGCACTGTGGGACACGTGGCAGCACCGGAACCACCATATGAAGGGAGGCAGGTTCGGCACTGAGGGACACGTGGCAGTACCGAAGCTACCCTAAGGAATGAGGCTGGTCCGACACTGCAACACACGTGTTGCCTCCAGAAGTCCACAATACTGAAAGGTGGAACTCGACGCGTCTTCTTCTGGTACGAAGAGATACCTGATATGCAGAGTATCGACATCGTCGATTGAGTCTCATTCGCTCATGCGCATCACATCAAGCTCATTCTGAAGAGTTTAAATCTTTTTCTTCCATCACATGTTTTTCAGCCAAGAATTTGGTCTTGATCATCTTCCAAGCGTCTTTTGTTGTCTTTTTCTCGAAAATTTGCATGAGACTGTCCTTCATCAATATCATGGTAGATGGCAGCAAGATCTGACTGATCCATTTTTGTAACAACATTATCCTCCTTCGCATCCACAGCTTTCCATACACCACCTGTGCCTTCAAAAACACCTTCACCTCGATAGTCCAAGCTATATAGTTGGTCTTCGTCAGCATAGGATATTGCAACGCCATTTGTTTTCCCTCCATGTTGCGTACGTTTTTAGCAAATTAACGGGAAAATCTCTCCGGTGAAATTTGCCCCATCTACTAGTCGAGCTCAACACTGTTCTCAGAACATGGTGTGGAATCAAAGCCCAGGTCCCTAACCGGCCAACCCAACTAGCCCAATGACTTGAGCTGACCGAACACGAGATGACGCCGCCAAGGTTTTCTCCCACGAGCGCCGCCGCCGGACCTCTCTTGCGCCGACGCGGATCCGCCCCGGTCCGCACCGCCACTCGCAAAAACCACCTCCGCAAGGTTCGATCCGCGTCGCGAGGGGGGGGGGGGGGGGAGATCCTTGTCCTCCTCACTGGACCCACGCTGACTGCACGAAGTCATCGAGATACGCCTCGAATCCAACAGCACCACATCAAAATCGACCGCTCCCGACGAGATACACTTGATTCCACCCTTGAATCTCAACCTTGCTCTGATTATCAAGTGTTGGAACTCCCTCGTTTATTTCTTTGGGTAATCCTAGATATTTATAACCCATTACAGATAAAACTTGACCTTAAATCCGAACTGACTCTTCTAATCTTAACTTGTACTCTATCTCTAACACTTAATGCACGCTCGGGACACCTCCCTACCTTTTGTTGAAAATCCGGATAATTATTGAACTCAAATTTTCTTTCTAAAATTGCTTTGATTTATTCCTTTTGGTGCCCCGACTATACATAGACCCCTTATAAATAAAATCAGACAAAAACCTATTTAGGACTTTATCTAAAACTCTTATCTCAAACTCATTTCCAACTCTTGCCAAATCTGATTTGGACTCTTCTAAATACTATTATCTTCTAGAATATTCTAAAAACAAGATTAATACCCAACAATCACCACCTTAATCTTGTTTTCTAGGACACACACTTTTGGATAGATTTGGGGTGGGCAATCTACACCCCAGGACTGTCACATCTTCACCCTGCATAACTTTGAGATGGTCGCATCTTCACCTCCAGGATGGGCACATCTTCATCCCGCACACAAATTCAGTTGGGCATACCTTCAACCCCGGGACACATTTGGATTTGGCACATCTTCAACTCCAGGATGAGCTCGTTGTCATTCTGATCATGAGTTTAAGTTGGACACATCTTTAACCTGCACTCTACCTCAAAATAGGCGCATCTTCATTCCGATCACTCACTCGAGATGGTCACAGCTTCATCTCGAGCACACTTCTCTTCACGGTCACCCCGTTGCCGCAAATCACCTCTGCCACGTCGTGTCTCGTATAGCCAACTCGCACATGATCTCTGCACATCACAACTAAGCCCAGCGGCCCAGTCCACTTGACTTCTTGTGCACATCTGTAGGCCGACCAGGCCCAGCCGACTTCACGTCTCCTTCCTCTTTCGGCTTGGAACAAAACCATTGTCCTCATGATTTATGAATGGATCACCACCACCATAACTGACTAGGCCCATATAGAGTGCAGCACACCTTTTCTTTTGCTGCACGACACAACACCACCATGTGTCTATCCCTTTGTTCAATAGAATGCCCTGTAGATTTTTCATGCCCTCTGTAGAATGCATTCAATGCAAGGCCTTGAAGTGCGCCTGGAGTCCTGGATAGCACCGGTTAAAAGCTTTTGACTAGCACACCCACGTGCTTCTGCCTGCTACTTGAATAGGACCCAAGATCCACGAGGTCTCCACCAAAATACGTTGTTTTCTTCCTTCTTTCCAGTTGTTCACACCAGACCAGCACTGCTAGGGTGTGCATAGTTCCCAGAAGTTGCTACCAGAATGTGATCGGTTTCTTCTAGCCGCTCAGTGCCACAGCACACCACCTCAGCTCTCGCAACTGAACGTCGCCTGATTCGATGGGAGCCGAGCCTATCTAAGCGGTTCACGCTCCAATCCTCCTCGATCCACCCCTGCACGCCTCGTGGTCGTTTGAGCGATTCACACTCGAATCCTCTGCCGATCAACCCGAGCACACCTCGCGTCCACACCTCCTTGATCTCCCCTTGCCTTGCAGACCTTGTCCGCTTCGAGATCTTTTTCGATTCAGTCCTTGATAGCGAGTTGTCAGCCTCTCGCCTGATCCGCAACATGAAATCGCACCGTCGATGGCCACCCTCGGAGCAAATCCTCCGGAGGCAGAATCTACAGTCCAGCTATAGATACCAATTGTTTGAAATCCAGATAATTATTGAACTTGACTTTTTTAAATTGCTTTGATTTATTCCTTAGGGTGCCCCAACTATATATAGACCTCTTATAGATAAAATCAAAACCAAACCTATTTAGAACTCTATCTAAAACTATTGTCTCAAACTCTAACTCTATCTCCAACTCTTGCCTAATCTGAATTGAACTCTTCTACATTCTATTATCTTCTAGAATATATATTCTAGAAAACAAGATTAATACTCAACACCTTCTAAAAAACATGATTACTCAACACTTGTAGGCTAACATTTCCCTCTTCACACCCCACATCACTAAAGTCGCACCTCATATACTCAGTCTTGATCCTACTAAGCCTAAACCCCTAAGACTCTAAAGTCTGCCTCCATAGCCCTAATTTTTTACCAACGCCATACCTAATTTCATCTGCCAATACTAAATCATCACCAAAGAGCATACATCAAGAGATATCCCCTTGTATATCCTTTGACACCTCATCCATTACTAAGGAAAAAATGTATGGGTGAAGGCTGATCCTTGGTCAAGTATTGTGATAGGAAAAGTATTTGTCTGACAATTATTTACACGCACACTTATCATCACATTTTAAAGAGTAGAAAAAAAATTAGGAGAGGTAGAAGTCGACCAAGGTTGACATGGCAGGAGGCGGTGAAACAAGACTTAAAGGAGTGGAACATACCTAGAGATTTGGCTCATAATAGGACTGCATAGAAATTAGCAATTCATGTGTCAGAATCTTAGTTTATTCGTATTTTGTTACTCTTATCTTCTTTCTTATTAATCCATTTCTAAAATAAATAAAATGTAGAATCTTATTTTATTTGTATTTTTTTACTCATCTTATTTTCTATTACTTTTTCTTCAAAAATTGTTGGGTTTCATTTCTAGCCGACCCCAACTTATTTGGGACAAAGGCTTGGTTGTTGTTGTTGTTGTACACTTATCATCACATTATCGTATATATCATTTATAAGGTTAATGTATTTTGTTGGAACTTTGTGTTTCTCTAGCGCCCACCACAAGATCGGTGTTAGTACTATCATATGCCTTCGCCAAGTCAATGAACACCATATGTAGGTTTTTCTTTTGCTCCCTATATCTCTTCGTAAGTTCACGAAGTGGGAAAGTCACTTTCATAGTCGACCTCCCAAGCATAAAACAAATTGGTTTTTAGCGACATTGATCACTCTCCTCAAGCGTGTTCGATCACTCTCCTCAAGCGTGTTCAATCACTCTCATCCAAAGCTTCATAGTATGGCTCATAAGCTTAATTCCTCAATAGTTAGTACAATTTTGAATATCTTCTTTATTCTTGAAGATAGAAACTAAAATACTTTTCCTCCACTCTTCAAGCATCTTGTTTTACTAGAATATTTGGTTGAATAACTTAGTAAGCCAAAATATAGAAACGTCCCCAAGACTCAACTCAATAGAGATGTCATATGGGTTGAGGGCTTTTCCTCCTTTCATCTTTTTTAAAGCCTCCTTAACCTCAGACTCTTTAATCCTACAAACAAATCGTCTGTTAATGTCATCAAACGAGTCATCCAACTCGAATGTCCTCATTCCCATTATTGAGTAATCTCTTAAAGTAGTCCTGCCATCTGTTCTTAATCTCCTCATCCTTCACTAGAATCTGATCTGTTTCATCCTTAATGCATTCAACTTGATTGAGATCCCTCACCTTCCTCTCGCGATTTTTTTCCATTTTGTATATGTCCTTTAAGTCTTCCTTTGTCCCTAGTCTGTCATATAGCTCATCGTAAACCTACCCCCTCGCTTTAATCATAACACGTCTTGCATTTTTCTTGGCCTCTTTATACTTCTCCATGTTGCTTCTACTTCTCTCGCAATACCAACTCTTTTTAACTTCCTTCTTCTCCTCAATGATCTTTTGTACCTCCTCATTCCATCGTGAGTGCTCTTATCTATAGGTTTCTTTCCTTTTGTCATCCCAAGCACCTCCCAAGCTACCTTCCTAATGCACGTCACCATCTTCACCCACATTCTATCTGCATCTTTCTCTCCGCTCCAAGGTCCTTCTGTGATCCTCCTCCTTTTGAATGATTGTTGTGCTTCATCCTTCAACTTCCACCAATTTGTTCTTGCAGCTTTAACGCCTTTATCTCGCGACACACACGTGTGGTAACAAAAGTTGGCTACAACAAGTTTATGTTGTGACACAACACATTCCCAAGAACCACCTTACAATCTAGACACGACAAAGCCTAAGATGTCCTTACCCTTCTGATTTCTCTAACGACACCCAAAACCTCCGTGTACCCCCTTGAAACCTATTTTAGTTGTAACTACATGGCCATTAAGATCTCCTCCTATGAGAAGCTTCTCGGCTATCGTTACACTAATAACCATATCCTCCAAGTCCCCCAAAATTGTTCCTAGTGCTCATATCGAGCCCAACTTGTGAACCATAAGCACTAATGATATTTAAGATAAGATCCCCAATAACTATCTTGACTACGATGATCCTATCCCCTTGTCTTCGGACATCCACTACTCCAACCTTGAGGCTCTTATCTATTAGGATGTCTATGTCATTCCTAGTCCCAGTCGAGCCAGAATACCAAAGCATGAAGCTGGTATTCTCGACTTCTCTCGCCTTTTGACCTGCCCATCTACTCTCTTATGTATCTAGTCTTTTGTATACACAGGATATTTACACCTCCTAATCGCGACATCAGCTAACTCTCGTAGCTTCCCCGTCAAGGATCCTACATTCCAACTACCCACCCTAAACTTATTTTCCTTGACTAGCTTCCTTACCCTTCGTTCCTCACTTATCACTACATCTGGGGAGTGCGCCCCTAAGGTGGTGACGATCCGACCCTTGCCCATTTAACACCACATTCGGATTCCAACATGGCGCGCCACTACGGCGGTGACGACCCGGTCCTTGCCCACTTAACACCATACATGAGTTCTGATATGGAGCGTCCCTAAGAGGGTTATGCTCCAACGAAATTTTAATGGGTTTCATTTCCAACAATATTTTATTTGTATTTCTTTACTCTTATCTTATTTTCTGTTCTTATCTTCAAAAAATGTTGGGTTCCATTTCTAGCCGACCCCAACTTGCTTGAGACAAAGGCTTGGTTGTTGTTATTGTTGTTGTTGTCATTTCCGTGAGAATTACTAAGTATAGTTGTTGGCTCGCCAAGCCTATCACAACCCCTCCTTTATCCGGGCTTGGGACCGACTATGTCACTACAACATAGGCGGAGTTATTGCTAAATAAATAGTATTCTGATAAATTCGAGATTGAAAATATCAACTTTGAGATGTTGATTAGCATACATGTGTTATCTATTCTTCAATTATGGACCGCAAGACCACATTTATATCTAGTATCAGGTTCAGCATGTGTAAATAACAAACTGAATAATCCAAATGCTCCAAAGAAGGGCAATAAAAGCTAATGCTTGAGATATGCAAAAAGAATAATAGGTTCTATGTTTCGCTATTCAATCATCTCTAGTCTATTAGACAATGGTTACGGGTGTGAATGAGGGTAAGGAACTTAGGGCGCGGGTACGGTCAAAATGAGTCGCTATCAACGAGTAGCTTGCCAGTTGCCATTGTTAGCTAGTGGGCTTTGAATATTCTATTCGGCATGACACTTTGTGTAATCGTTTATCGTATTTCAACTCTTTTGAGTCGAACCTATATTTTATAGTATAAAATTTTTGGCAACATACCTTTCGTGTGTTAGCAGCATCTCTTTCTTTCATGTTCCTTTCAAGCTGGGCTCTTTCCTGCTGATCTCTTAGTCGTTCCTGCTCATCCTACAAGGCATCAAACATTCAAGGGAAGAAAACATATACATTCATATTTTAGTGCAGAACCAAAATCTCAGTCCCGTAAAAGAGCATACATCAGAACCGTTGTGGTCATCTTCTTCATCCTCTTCTGTTCGTCTTCGCACATTCCTTTCAGAATCCTTTGTAACCTTCTCCTGGAAACAACATCATGCATTGGAGTTTGCAATATTTGAATGCAAGACAACAATAAAGGATCATACCACATGGGTCTTACATCATCATCATCACCAGCATCTTGATCTTCAGCTTTCTTCCTGAAATGCTTCCGACTCTTAGATGATTGATTCCCCAAGCTCTGTCGACTCATTGATGTTTGATTGTCAGCATCGTTGTCATCATCATCTGCTATCAGCTTGTAAGTGCTTTGTCTCCTGATGAGCTGTGCTGCCTCCCTCTCCTGCTTCTGGTAATTCTGGGGAAAACAAGGAATTTTATCAGTGACAAAATAGTTGTGACAATTCCGACTGTAGGAATAAACAACAAGACTGTGAAATCCAAACTTACACTGATACCACTGGACCTACGAGGAATCTTGGCGTAGATGTCTGCCGCGAAGCTGCTAGTCTCTGCAGACGAGGTGAAGCCAAACTCGACGAGCTTCCCTACAAGGTCGCCTGTGGAAGAGCACTCCTTCGCTGCCAAAGCACACACAAACACAAGCTCCATTTCAGCACAACAGCAGCAGCACACAGAATGGCGCTGAACGAATCTGGCTGCGCCTACCTAGTCTGATGACGTACTGCACGACGACGCTCTTGGAGTAGCCGAGGAGGGTCATGAGCTTGTCTGAGACCCACTCCTTGAGCTGCCCGTCGCTCGCCATGCTCTCCTACTCCCTGCGCCACCTACAATGGGAGTCGCAGGAGCTCGGGAGGGTTCAGCTAGGGTTTGGCCGGCGCGGCAGCGGGGACACTAGCGGGGTATGAGATCGAGGGCAAACACACAGTAGGTGACCGGCGAACGACCGGAGGGATGGAGGGAGAGGTGGCGGCGGCGGCGGCGAAGGCGCGACGAAGGCGGAGGAGATGCGCAGCTGCGGCGGCGGCGGCGATGGCGTGGGGACTCTCGGCGGGGACATGAGCCGCGCTTGGACGTCTCGCTTTCGGTGCGGGATCGGAGGCGGCGGCATCCGACTGGGCTGAAATTGAACGGCCTGCTGGTCCTTTGGACAGCCCAGGTGGCAGGTTTTCCATGGGCCGATACTCCTAGCAAGATCCATTGCACACAAAGACTCCGATTGGTTCACTGTATGGGCTTGGACGGCACACAACAGTAATTTTGCAGAGGTCATGCAAGCCAGCGCACGCCTCTTGCCAGTGGACTAATTAGACGCATGATTAATTAGACTTTCTTCAATAAGGTAGTCCAAAATGGGAAGCCTTTCGGGTGTTTCGGGAATTTCTGGGCACATCCTTGTGTAGCACATTTTAAATATCTCCAATAAAGAAGGTAAAGTTCTGTTTGTTTTAGCTTATTTGAGTCTCGATTATTTGATGAGTGTTTTTTAGATAAGTATTGATTACTACAGAGCTTGTGTGTTTGGCAAATCTCATTATTTTCAGTGGATTATCTCTGTTTCATGCGTAAAATGACTACTATGCTCCTGAATCTAATGACACCTCGTATTTAACATTTTTATCTTTCTTTTTTACTACAATGTTTTCTTGATAAATATTCATTATCATTTGAAACCTTGCTGCACAAAAAAAAGCAAACACCATGAGTACAAATTGATCGCATGTGGCAGCAAAAAAACATGTACAGAGGACAAGAATGCAGAGCAGACTGCAACACACCCACGTGATGCAGTACCCATCCCTTGCTGAGAGTTGTCGACTAGTATCACCGGCTGACGATGCGTAGCCCAGAAGAAGGAGGTTGGGCGACGAGTGAAGTATGCCGACGAATGGATCGATGATGGGCGGACGAAGGTGGGAGCACGGGTGACAGTCGACGAATCCTACGCCATGGCGCAGTTGGCCGGCCGCTGTCGTGGACGACGCCGATTAGGAGGAGGGGTGACGTCATAGTTCTGCCTGCGTCCGCGATGGAGAGGCGGTGTGGGGTACCGAAGGGTCAAGGGTAGGCAGGAAAAACGCGGGCCACGTTATTGAATCGAGGGGGGTGGGCCACGATCCGAAAACGCCAAAAAACAGTTGATTTCGGGATTATCACATAATTAGCTTAAACGATAATTAAGATTTAAGTTATCCGTTGGATAGGATTTTTGCTTTGTCTCATTGATAAGCTACTATAAGTGGAAACAAACAGGTGCAAAGTAGGGATGGGGAAACTGTCCCTAGTGAGAAGACATTTTACTGGTTCCTATTCCTACCTCGACGACGCCAAGACGACGCCGCACGACGACCACAGCACAGCCCGATAAAGGCACACATTCGTGACATGCGGAGTAGGGAGGTGAGGCTGCTCGTGGTCGTCATGGTTGATGAAACGAAGTAGGGAGACAACATCATGTAGGGGGTAAGTACAAAGGGAGCAGGGGCAGGGCGAGGACGGTGTGCATGACGAGTTGGAGCCCGCGGGCACAGTGGCGCATGAGCGAGGGGTAAAATGGGATGGGGCTCGCTGGTTGACCGTGTTGATGTGCGATGGGGGACTAGGAAGATATGTGCGTTAGGGATTAGTCTTATATAATGGAAGGTGATTACTGAATTGATTAACCCCATAGGAGTAGGTACACATATATAGCCCCATAGGAGCTGGTACATGGGTCTAGCTCAACACATATAATCCAACACCTTCGCAGTCCTAACATCTAGTCACAACAGATGTTGAGACTTGACCAAAACTCTGAAAACAGCGACGACGGTAGACCCTTCGTGAAGATGTCGACGAACTGCCACGTTGTCAGGATGTGGAGAACTCGGACCTCGCCACGTGCAACCAGCTCACGAACAAAATGGAGGTCGATCTCCACATGCTTCGTTTGCTGATGCTGGATGGGGTTGGTGGAGAGGTAGACGACGTTGACATTGTTGCAGTAGACCAATGTGCTCCGGACGACGGGGGAGTGGAGCTCTTGAAGTAGCTGCTGAAGTCGGGAAGCCTCAGCCACGTCGTTAGCCACGGCGCGGTGCTCCGCCTCTGCACTCGAGCGCGACACCGCAGGCTGCCGCTTCGAGGACCAGGAGATGAGGTTTCCGCCCAGGAAGACGTTGTTGCCAGAGGTGGACCGACGGGTGTCTCGGTAGCCTGCCCACTCAGCGTCAGTGTAGACGACCAAATCAAACACCAAGTCCCGTCGAAGGAGGAGGTTGTGGTTGAGGGTGCTGCGTAGGTACCAAAGGATCCACTTCACAGCGGTGAGGTGCGGTTCCTGCGGGTCATGCATGTGAAGGCACACCTACTGAACCGCGTAGGCGATATCTGGCCTGGTGAAGGTGAGGTATTGAAGTGCACCTACAATACTCCTGTAGGCGGTCAGGTCACTGACGGGTGTCCCGTCGGCAGAGGAGACCTTTACCTAGGTATCCACCGCCGTGGACCACGGCTTACACTCAGCCATGTCCGCTCGCTCGAGGATGTCCAGACAGTACTGCCGCTGGTGAAGGAACAGGCTGCCTGGGCGGCCCTCGACCGCAATATCCAGGAAGTAGTGAAGCTGACCCAAGTCCTTCATAGCGAACTCCTGCTGCAAGGAAGAGATAGTACGCTAAGGATGAGTCGGACTGGACATCATTAGTACAATGTCATCAACGTACAAGAGAAGGTAAGCAGTTTCACCCCCCCCCCTCGATAGACAAACAGCGATGTGTCCGACTTGGCCTCCAACGAAGCCCAACGAGACCAGGAAGGAGGCGAACCGGTTGTACCAGGATCGAGGTGCCCGCTTCAAACTGTAAAGGATTTGTTCAGCCTGTAGACCATGTTTGGATGAGCTGAATCAACAAACCCTATCGGCTGACTACAGTACACCTTCTCCGTCAGAGTGTCGTGGCGGACGACATTCTTGACGTCCAGCTGGTGGACGGGCCAAGAACGCGAGAGAGCCAGCGAAAGAACGGTATGAACCCTCATCGTCTTCACCACCATAAATGTGACCTAGAGGGTGGGTGAATAGGCTTTGAAAATTTCATGCACAGTTAATCAAACGGTCAAAAACTTGATTGACCAGACTTGTCCGGTTGTGTGGGCAGACTAGCCCGGTGTGCTCGGTGTATGCCGATTTGACAAAGTATCGATACGGAACTTAAATTCTTTTAAGCAGCGTAGATGAGAACAACATATATGATTACTTGAATTTACAATTGATGTCGTAAAGTTGTACGTGAAAAATATTTTGCAATTCAAGTTATGATATTAATCAACTATGTGCCCTAATCAAGATGCAAAAGCAAAAAAGCACACGAGACACCGATTTTGACCGAGGTTCGATCTCACCAAAGAGATCTACTCCTCATTGAGGAAGCCCACACAGAGCCGGGTCTCTTCAAACCCTTTCCCTCTTCAAGTCACCACACAAGGCCGACTTGATTCCACTATCACGGGCAATCACCGAGTTTATGGGGCAACCTCACACGTTGAGGGTTCCCACAAGAATTACAATGAGAAAATGATCAAATACACTCGAAAGGATTACAGGAAAAAGAACGAGTGTCAAGAGATCAAACCCCAAGAGCTCAACGACGTATAGACGACGATCTCCCAATCCCAAATCTAAGTGTTCAATTGATTTTCACCTTTTTATACTTTAGATGCATGGTGAGATGTGTTTTTAGGCTCTTGGGACAGGTGGCGGCACTAGCGTTTATGATTTTGATAGTATGAATCTAAGGTTATAATTGTGGGGCCGTAGATCTCCTATTTATAGGGTTTCCAAAAAGTTACCGTTAGAAATCCCGATGACCGGACTAGTCCGTACTGGGTACCGGACTTGTCCGGTGTGTTGTGCAAAAGTCGGCGTGGAATGCAGCACACTAGAAACCCTAATTGTGTGAGGTATACCAGACTAGTTCGGTGGATGTCCGGACTTGTCTGGTGTCATGTGTAATTCAACTCTAGAGAGTTGAACGACTAGTCTGATCCAAGAACAGACTTATCCGGTGCTATGTGTAATTGAACTCTAGAGAGTTCAATGGACTAGTCCTGTCCTGCGAACAGACTTGTCCAGAGTGCACTGAAAAGGATTTCCGGAGATATTAACGGGCTAGTCTGGTCCATCATCGAACTAGTCCGGTGCACTGTGTTATTGGATTCCAGAAAGTTTAACGGACTAGTCTGGTGCACAATGTACTTGGACAATAGAGAGTTTAACGGACTAGTCCGGTCCATGAACGGAACTTTATGAAAATTGACTTTTTTACTCATAATTGTGATATCTCAATTGGTTGTCATCAATCACCAAAAAGGGGGAGATTGAAAGTGCATGTAGGCAATCCCTTGTGGTTTTTGGACAATTGATGACAAACAAATGAGATCCTAATAAATTTGTTGAGATGATTGTAGGTTAAACAAAATGAGATAGTTCGGTGCATTCAAAAAGGTGAAAAATGAAGTGGTGTACAAAAGAGAAAAGTACAACTATCAACTAAAGCGCAAAGTAGATTTAAAAGTATAGGATGTGTGTGAGAGACACATCCCAAGAGCTCAAGTCTTTGCGTAGGGGTAAGGACTTAAAAACACCTAAAAATTCAATGAGCACCGGATTACATATGCACTCTTTATGATGGGGTGCCTAACAAGTGTGTGATCAAGAGATGTGATGAGTAATACAAAAGCATTTGACAGTTATAGCAACAATAATCACATTAACATTCACTAAGCATCACACATTAAGTAAATTAAGCACACCCAAAATAAATTATAATAGTTTGAAAATGAGTACATGTGCTTCATCACAAGTCCTTAATGGCTTAAAAACTACAACTTATACAACTAGTCTCAATCTCTCCCCCTTTGGCAACGTTTCATCCTTCTTCTTAACGAACAGCGCGGAGCAACCCCAAGGTGAGGAGCTTGGGCAAATAAATCCTTTGTCCAGCAGGTCCTTGAGATGTTCTTTTAATTCAGCTAGCTCATTGGGCACCATTCGATAAGGTCTTCGAGAGATGGGTGTGGTTCCCGGTGCAAGTTCAATCTTGAACTCGACGTCACGTTTGGGCGGCATGCCCGGTAGATCATCGGGAAACACATCGGGGTATTCACGAACCACCGAAATGTCTTCCAACTTAAGGGATTCAGAGTGGTACGCTGCTGCGATTTCTTGAACGGGTCGATCAAGAATGAGAGTATGTGGACTGTGTAGTGGAGAATCCAAATGAACGGTTCGAGGAACGATGTCCAAAACAGCACCGTGGTGATGTCACCATGACATACCTAATATGACATCGATCTTTTGGCCATATAAGATAATGAGAGTGGTTGGATATATCTTTCCACTCATGCACAGTGGTGCTTTAGGAATCATACTATGAGATCATATTTTCCCGCCCGGAGAATAAATCATGTAAGGATATTTTGTAGGAAATATTTTTTGTTGGTGTTTAACAACATATGAACTACTAATGAAATTGTGGGTGGCTCCAGAATCAAAAAGTATGATAATGGGGTGATTGATGAGAGTGAACGTACCCGCGAGTACGGGTTTGCCTTCCGGTACGTCCTCAATGGTGATGTGGTGGACGTTGTCGGGTTTGGGATTTGGTTTCTTTGGCTGGTTACAGGGTTGTTTAGCACCCTGATACGATGCTTGTCCGCTGCCTTGTTTGTCCTGACAATTGTAGGAGAGATGTCCGACACGTCCACATTTACAACACGTGTATTGTGTCGGACCACCGTAGACTGGAGGACAGAAAGCCGGTGCACGCTGTTGCTGTGGGGGTGCACGAGCTATCATCATTTGTTGCTGCTGCTGTTGCTGTTGTGGCAGGGGTGGTCGAAAGCTTGGTGCGTTGAACGGGCGGCCACGTAACATTGGCGGTCGTGCCGGTGGCTACCACCTTTGACCAAACAGTGGTCGGTACACCATTCGGTATTTTTATGGAGCTCCACCACTACTGCCCTGTGGAGCACTCCTATTCTTCTCTGTTACCAACTCGCGTATTGCATTTTGTTGTACAATCTCCGTGTTGACAAAATCATTGAACGTGCTGCGATTGAACAAAGCAATCTTGTCCTTCATCTTTGCATTCAAACCTCGATAGAAATAGTCTCATTTCCTCTCCTCCATGTTCACATGATCCGGCGCATATTGCGCCTAGTGATTGAAGGCCTTGGAATACTCGTGAGCACTCCTCCCGCCTTGCTTGAGTTCAAGGAATTCTCGAAGCTTGCATTTCATAATCCTGGGAGGTATGTGATAGGCGTGGAACACCTCCTGGAACTCGGTCCATGTCACGGTGTGCCAGCTGGCAGAGAGGCGATGTAATTCACCCACCAAGAGCCGGCGGAGCCGTGAAGCTGCTGCGCTGCGAAGAGCGCCTTCTGCTGTTCGGTGCATTGGAGCAATCCATACTTTGCTTCAATAGTGTGGAGCCAGTTGTCCGCCTCAAGAGGTTCGTCAGCCTTCGTGGAGACCGGTGGATGAGTCGCCAAGAAATTTGAGTAGGTGGAGTGTTGAGGCTGATGATTGCCTCCGTCTGTACGCCCCCGCTGACGGGACCTGCACGAGGGTTCGCAACAGCTCGGTCTGCTCGTCGCGTGAACCCACCATAGCTGCAATCACATCCGCCAACGTAAGCAGAGGAGGAGGTGGTGGTGGCGGTGTCAGCTTTCGCTGATCTTGAGTTCTCTGTTGCTGGGAGTCATCACCTCCCTGGCTCGTGCCACCGATTTCGAGCATGTTACGGGTGCGCACCATTCTGCAGTCATAACCAAACTTGCATAACGGTAACATCAATTGATAAAGTATAGACTTTATACAAAATACATCATCCCTGGACCAATGTTACAATAGCGAGTTCCAAAATAATGAACTTCATGGATCGAAGTTCATTTCGGCTATCGTTGATCTCGACAAGACGTTATGCGTGTTATCGTGTGATACATATTTTTATCTTCAATATGACACAAACATGGTCATAAAAGAAAAGAGGTTCAAGTGGGTCAAACCCTCAATTCCACTGGTAAATGGTTGAGTATCGACAACTGATCCGTTACAACACTTTTCAAAGTGAATCGAGGACCAGATTCATAACAAGACCAATTTATGCCAAACCGATAAAGTTTCTATTGAAACCTGACCAGCTTGTACTCAAACACAAATTTAACCCAGTAAATGGAAGAATCAGATCTCGAGGTGAACTACAAAATTGAAGTACACTTCGACACCTTTACAAAAAGTATTGGGTTGACTCCAGATCATTTTTGGTTGAGAAGATATGGCATTGTAAACCTGACAGTTTTTCTGGAAATTTTGACAGCATCTCCTTTGTTTATGCTGATTTTGGGCCACAATTTCCAGATATAAAACTTCACAATTTACAACAGCCACAGATTACATAATTGTAATAAAAATTACAAGGATTCCAAAATGGTCTGTGTAAGTGCATCTAGGATATCCCTTGTGGGTTTTGGCCAATTGATGACAAACATATGAGATCCTAATAAAACTACTAAGATGATTGCAGGACAAACAAGTGAAACATCTTGATGCACACAAAAAGGTGAAAAATGAAGTGGTGTTCAAAGAAAGATACTTTGATGAAGCTTGGAAATCCAAATTAGATTTTGAATGTATAGGGAGTGTATGAAAGACACACTCCAAGAGCTCACAACTTTGCGCGAGGGTAAGGGATTAAAATTAACCTAACTTTCACAAAGCACCGGACTAGTCCGATCATGGACCGGACTAGTCCGTTCATCTTTCTAGAATCCCACCTACAAGGAGACCGGACCAGTCCGTGCATCCACCGGACTAGTCCGTTGATGTTTCTGGAATCTCTCATATTGAGGGACCGGACTAGTCCGATCATGGACCGGACTAGTCCGTTGAACTTTCTGGAATCTCCCATTCTTGGAGATCGGACTAGTCCGCGGACTAGTCCGATGAACTTTCTGGAGTCACCTTCACACAGCACCGGACTAGTCCGAGGTTGGACCGAACTAGTCCGGCAGACTTTCTGGACTTCAAAACACATTGAGACCGGACAAGTCTAGACTTGCACCGGACTAGTCCGGTGTTAGATTTTTTCAACGGCTAGCTTTTGGAAACCCTATAAATAGAGAGTCCGCGGCTTTCCTATTGAAACACACGTCGAATACTGATCAAAGAGCAAACCCTAGCGCCGCCACTTCGTCCCAAGAGCCCAAAACACATCTCCCCACACATCTAAAGTTCAAAAAGAGTGAAATCAATTGAACACTTGGATTCGGGATTGGGAGATCGTCATTCTTTCATTGCGAGCTCTTGGGGTTTGATCTTTCTACACTCATACTCTGCATTGTAATACTTTTGAGTGTATTTGATCACTTCTTTCATTGCAATTCTCGTGGGAGCCCTCAACGTGTGAGGTTGCCCCAGAAACTTGGTGATTATCTGTGATAGTGGAATCAAGTCGGCCTTCGTGGTGACTTGAAGAGGGAAAGGGTTGGAGACCCGGCTCTGTGTGAGCTTCCTCAACGGGGACGTATATCTCGTGGTGAGATCGAACTTCGGGAAAAATTCGTGTGTCTTGCGTCTCATTTACTTTAAATTTTGTTCATTAGATCACTTGAGTGCTAAACATCAACTTAAGGCAATTATAAGTTACACCTGCATTCTTATATTAATCTCAAGTACAAATATTAGTTGTTCTCATTTCCGCTGCTAAAGAAATTTATTTTCCCAAATCACACCTGATCAACACACATAATTTTTGCACACCGGACTAGTCCGCCCACACAACCGGACTAGTCCGGCCAACCTAGTTTTGACGGTTCTATTAAGTGTGCAGGAAATTTAAAAGGCATATTCACCCCCCTCTAGGCCACATTCAATTGGTATCAGAGCAAGGTTCTCCACCAACGAGACTCACATCTCGGAGAGATTAATGGCCTCTGAGAAGAACAACGATATCTCGAAGATGAACATTAATGAGGAGGAACAAGAAACTAAAGCTTTTGATGTGCTGAAAGAGAGCCCACACGATGATGAAGAAGTGCGACAATTGAAGGCACTTCTGAGAAAGAAACTGCTAGGACAAAAAGGAAAAGAAGAAGAGAAGACAACGGGGAGCGGTCATCATGACTACTCCCGACAGCCTTACAACTACAACCATCTCAATTCAAACAACCATTATCTTTCCATTCCTATGGGAAAACCTCCACAGTTTGACGGAAGCGACTATACAATGTGGAAGTACAATATGAAGATGCATCTAATATCCCTAAATCCTAGTCTATGGCGCATCGTTTGCACTGGCATAGATATCCTGGACACGGATGAAGAACTCACCCCAGAACAAGAACAAGAGATTCACAGAAATGCACAAGCCGTCGCCGTGATCACGTCATCATTAAGCAGAGAGGAATTCACCAAGATTGATGGCTTAGAAAGTGCAAAGGAAATCTGGGATACACTTAAGACAGCTCACGAAGGAAATAGATCGGTTTGTGAAGCAAAAATCGAAATGCTTGAAGGAGAGTTGGGGAGATTCGCTATTGAAGAAGACGAATCACCTCAAGACATGTACAACCGGATGAAGGCACTCTTGCCTATGGAAGTAAGAAATGGATGGATCACGAGGTAGTCAAGAGAATGATTAGAGCCTTCATGCCGATGAGTTGTGATTAGAAATGTCACTCTTTGCTTAATGATTAGAGAAAGCCCCGGTTTTCACAAAATGACCCCCGATGAGTTGTTGGGGAAGATCATAAATCATGAGATGATGGAGAAAGAGGCAAAATACGTCAAAGACTTGGCCGAACTCACTTCCTCCAAAAGGAAAGAGGTCGCTCTCAAAGCTACATTCCGACCCAAACTCAAAGAAGCTCGTGAAGATCAAGACGATGGACATACAAGTGATGAGAGCACCGATCTTGATGATGAGTAAATGGTACTCTTTATCAAGAAGTTCAAGCAAATGATGAAAAGAAGACACGGCAACAACTCAAATGAAGGCAAAAGCAAGGACAAAGGAAAATCCAAGGCTCGACACACTTGCTACAACTGCAGAGAGTATGGTCACTTCATGATGGACTGCCCCTATGAAGAAAACAAAAAGAAGAAGGAAACAAGATCTCAAGAAAAGAAAATTTTCAGAAAAAGAAGAAAAATCCATCAAGCTCACATTGACAAGGAGTGGGACTCAAACGACGAGTCCTCCTCCGATGAAGAAGAAGAGATGGCCACTATTGCAATCAAGAAACCTACTATGAAGGCCACACTCTTTCCAAACATGGGAGGACGGGACATGAACAACCACACTTGCCTTATGGCTAAGGAAGGCAAGAAAAAGGTACGGCTCACTCCTCCTACGCTAAATTCCTCTATTGATGACTTTGACAGCTCTAGCGATAACGAAGAAATGTTTAGAGGACTAAGTAAAATTGCTCTAAAGAAAATGGAAATGTTGTCGAACGAAATTTTTGAGAAGGAAGAACTTCTTGATCGACAAGAAGATATGCTCATCCGTGAAAGGAAGAGATATCAAGAAGTTGAAAAGCTTCTCGAGCTTGAAAGAGAGAAGAACAAGTCGCTTGAAGTTGAGCTAGCCCTGAGTAAGGAAACTTACTCAAAGCTAGAAGACTCGCATATTGCAATCAAGGAAGAACTTGCTAACTTGTCAAAAGTTAACAAGATCCTTGAGGTGCAAGTTGAGTCACTCAAGCAAAGTGACTCCTCTTCCTCCAAGAGCTCTTTCTCCAAAGATATGAGTTCGACAACAATCGGAACTTGCACTTGCTCTAGTAAGAAGAATATTATTTCTAATACATCAACTTCTCGTAATATGCATGCCCCTCCAAGCGGCATCTTTGATAAGGAGAAGATCAAATATGCACGCAGTGCATATATGGTCACTAGACCTCCTAATGTCAAAGATGGCCTTGGTTTTGATAAGAACAAACACATGCCTAATTCTAATCATGCTAAGAATAGAATTGTCTTTATCAAGGAAAAATCTCATGAATCTGAACCACAAATATTGTTTCATACATTTAATGCTTCTTATGTTCTTATGAAAGCCAAAAATGGAAGAGTCATTGCCAAATATACAGGGCCACGCCACAAGAACTTGAAAACTTGTGTGTGGGTGCCCAAGACTCTTGTGACTAACCTGAGAGGACCCAAGCAAGCTTGGGTACCTAAAACCAAGGAATAATTCTTTTTTGCAGGCTTACTCCTCCGGTGGAACAAAATGGGTACTTGATAGCGGATGCACAAATCACATGATCAGAGAGAGAGGTATGTTTGTGGAGTACGAGTACAACAAGGATCCAGGTGAAGGCATATACTTCGTAGACAACAACCAAGGAAAGGTCCTTGGTAGCGGTAACATTGAAATATCCTCTCAACATACCTTATCAAATGTTTTACATGAAGATTCTCTAGATTATAACCTTTTGTCAATATCCCAACTATGCGACAAAGGTTACAACTGTTTATTCACTAATGAGGGTGTGACTGTTTTTAGAAGAAGCGATGGCTCGATTGCATTCAAGGGAATGTTGAAGGGCAAGCTCTATCTAGTTGACTTTAACAAAGATAAAGCCAAACTCAACACTTGCTTGGTTGCTAAAACCAGCATGGGATGGCTGTGGCATAGACGGCTAGCCCATGTTGGGATGAGAAATCTGCAGAAACTTCTAAAAGGTGGTCACATCTGTGGTCTTAAGGACGTGGTTTTTGAAAAGGACAGGCCGTGCAACGCTTGTCAAGCGGGAAAACAAGTCGGAGCACCACACCCCGCCAAGAATGTGATGACTACCGCAAGACCGCTGGAACTTCTCCACATGGATCTTTTTGGTCCAGTTTCGTACATCAGCATCGGCGGTAACAAATACAGTTTAGTAATTGTTGATGATTTTTCAAGATTTACCTGGGTATTTTTCTTGTATGATAAATCAGAAACTCAGGGGATCCTCAAGAAGTTCTTAAAAAGTGCTCAGAACGAATTCTCATCAACCATAAAGAACATCAGAAGTGACAACGGAACAGAATTCAAGAATCTCCAAGTTGAAGAGTTTCTCGATGAAGAAGGGATAAAGCATGAATTCTCAGCACCCTACTCCTCTCAACAAAATGGAGTGGCCCAAAGGAAGAACAGAACATTGATCGAAATGGCGAGAACTATGTTGGATGAATACAAGACATCAGATCGATTTTGGGCAGAAGCGGTGAACACCGCTTGCCATGCCACTAATCGACTGTACCTCCATCGACTACTGAAGAAAACTCCATATGAGCTCCTTACCGGTAAAAAGCCTAATGTTTCTTATTTTAAAGTTTTTGGTTGCAAATGTTTTATTCTGAACAAGAAACAAAGGGCCTCGAAGTTCGCTTCGAAGTCCGATGAAGGATTCTTGCTCGGTTATGAATCGAATGCCTACGCCTATCGTGTCTTCAACAAGGTGTCCGGCCTTGTTGAAGTAGCACGTGACGTAGTGTTCGATGAATCTAACGGCTCACAAGTGGAGCAAGTTGATAAGTGTGTGCTAGATGAAGAGGAAGCTCCATATGAAGCACTGAAGAAAATGGGACTTGGCGATATCTTACCACAAGAGCAAACATTCGACTCAAATGCACAAGATGAACCTCAACACGGAGGCAATGATCAAGGGGGAGCCCTTGCACAAGATCAAAAGGAGGAAGATCAAGTAGATCAGGACCATCATGGAAGCAATGATCTAGGGGGAGACAATGCACATGAAGATAATGAAGAACAAGCAACTACACAAGCTCCACACCCAAGAGTACACCAGAGCGTGCAAAGAGACCACCCTGTCAACAACATCATTGGAGATATTGCTAAGGGAGTAACTACTAGATCTCGAGTTGCAAATTTCTGTGAATCCTATTCTTTTGTGTCTTTTCTGGAACCATACAGGGTGGAAGAAGCCTTAGGGGATCCAGATGGGTGATTGCAATGTAAGAGGAGCTGAACAACTTCAAGAGAAATGAAGTATGGGAGCTAGTGGAGAGACCAAAGGCAAACATAGTTGGAACTAAATGGATCTTTCGGAACAAGCAAGATGAACATGGAGTAGTAACAAGAAATAAGGCAAGACTGGTGGCCAAAGGTTATTCTCAGGTCGAAGGTTTGGACTTCGATGAAACTTTCGCTCCTGTAGCTAGACTTGAGTCAATTCGTATTTTATTGGCATATGCTACTCACCATAATTTTAAGCTGTATCAAATGGAAGTCAAAAGCGCTTTCTTAAACGGCCCAATCAAGGAGGAAGTTTATGTGGAGCAGCCACCAGGATTCGAAGACCTGAAGTATCCCAACCATGTCTACAAACTACATAGGTTCGAAATGTCAATGATGGGCGAATTAAAGTTCTTCTTGGGATTCCAAGTGAAGCAACTAAGAGAAGTTACGTTTATAAGCCAAACCAAATATACACAAGACATTCTCAAGAAATTCAATATGGACAAAGCCAAGCCCATCAAGACACCCATGGCCACTAATGGACATCTCGACCTCAATGAAGACGGTCCAAATGTGGATCAAAAGGTATATCGGTCCATGATTGGCTCTTTACTTTATTTATGTGCATCTAGGCCAGATATTATGCTTAGTGTTTGCTTGTGTGCAAGGTTTCAAGCTGCACCTAAAGAGTGTCATTTAGTTGCTGTAAAAAGAATCCTAAGGTACCTTGTGCACACACCCAACTTGGGCCTTTGGTATCCCAAAGGATCCAAATTTAACTTGATAGGATATTCCGATGCCGACTATGCAGGATGCAAAGTCGATAGAAAGAGCACGTCAGGGACTTGTCAGTTTCTTGGTAGGTCTCTGGTATCTTGGTCATCTAAAAAGCAAAACTCCAT
This sequence comes from Tuctoria greenei, assembly GCA_036927565.1. Lineage (NCBI taxonomy): Eukaryota > Viridiplantae > Streptophyta > Magnoliopsida > Poales > Poaceae > Tuctoria > Tuctoria greenei. Next base: position 84,476,633 of record JAYESD010000005.1, on the reverse strand, counting down.
TGCCCTTTCCACAACAGAAGCAAAATATATTGCAGCCGGTAGCTGTTGCGCCCAATTACTTTGGATGCGGCAAACCCTTAGGGACTACGGCTACAATCTTAACCATATCCCACTTCTACGTGACAATGAAAGTGCTATAAAAATTGCACACAACCCAGTAGAGCACTCAAGAACTAAGCACATAGATATCCGTCATCATTTTCTTAGAGATCATTCATTAAAAGGTGACATTGCTATTTCACATGTTAGAACTGAAAAACAACTTGTGGATATTTTTACTAAACCATTGGATGAGAAAAGGTTTTGTGAACTTAGGAATGAGCTTAATATTCTTGACTCTCGAAATGTGGCTTGAAACGTTGCACATCTGGTTGATACTTTAAATATTACATTTTATTGCTAAAACTGCCCCTCACCTCCTTTTCTCCTAAGAAAACTATTTTTAATGAAGAAATCTTGGAATTTATGACCATGTTTTTGTGTTGAGTGCTTTCTGGTCATAATCACCAAGATTATTTGCAAAACTTGTCCTTGGATCACTATTAGTTATCTCTAAATACTTAGTTTGTCCAGTAACACTGGACTAGTCAGGTTTGCCACCGGACTAGTCCGGATAATCCCACTTCCTAGGTCTTCCAGGGACACCGGACTAGTCCGCCCTCTGACCGGACTAGTCCGGCCGGCTGCCTATATAAGCAGCTGGCCGGCCCAAAACCGTTTCAAATCTCCCTCCACTTGAGTTAAACCCTCACCTCTATCTTTGCCTGCTGCCGCAAGATTGAAGTCAGGCAGAAGAAGCATCAACAATATGTCAATTCCAACATCAAAGCTATATGCGACAAGCTGGAGATTGAGCCGGTGGGATCCCCGCTCGCCTTCGAGGACTCCGAGGAAGAGTTTGCTTCGGCGAATGATGATGATGGTGGTGAAGATGAGGACCGGACCGAGACGGAGGAAGAGAGTGGCGATGAGTGATTCCCCTCAATTTTTCCCTTTTTGGTGCCTTGATGCCAAAGGGGGAGAGATTGAGACTAGGAGAGATTGAGACTAATAGTTTGAGATTAGTTGGTGTCTTTATGTTTTTGTGATCAAGGACATGTGTACTTAATTTTAAAACCTTGTGATGCACTATTTCTTCTCTTATGTGTGATGCTTATTGTTGCTTGGATGATTATCTTTACACTCATTATTGATTACCTTTACTTCATCACACCTTGTTGATCACACACCGGTTAGGCACCCCACCATAAGGTGTGTGCATATGTGAGAAGCTTTTTGTGGACTTATCATTATTCTCATATGTGCACACCTTATGAAAATCAAGATTTTATTCTCAATTGTGATATCTCAAATGGTTGTCATCAATCACCAAAAAGGGGGAGATTGTAAGTGCATCTAGGATATCCCTTGTGGGTTTTGGCCAATTGATGACAAACATATGAGATCCTAATAAAACTACTGAGATGATTGCAGGACAAACAAGTGAAACATCTTGATGCACACAAAAAGGTGAAAAATGAAGTGGTGTTCAAAGAGAGATACTTTGATGAAGCTTGGAAAACCAAATTAGATTTTGAATGTATAGGGAGTGTATGAAAGACACACTCCAAGATCTCACAACTTTGCGCGAGGGTAAGGGATTAAAATTAACCTAACTTTCACAAAGCACCAGACTAGTCCGATCATGGACCGGACTAGTCCGTTCATCTTTCTGGAATCCCACCTACAAGGAGACCGGACCAGTCCGTGCATCCACCAGACTAGTCCATTGATGTTTCTAGAGTCTCTCATATTGAGGGACCGGACTAGTCCGATCATGGACCGGACTAGTCCGTTGAACTTTCAGGAATCTCCCATTCGTGGAGATCAGACTAGTCCGATGAACTTTCTGGAGTCACCTTCACACAGCACCGGACTAGTCCGAGGTTGGACCGAACTAGTCCGGCAGACTTTCTGGACTTCAAAACACATTGAGACCGGACAAGTCCGGACTTGCACCGGACTAGTCCGGTGTTAGGGTTTTTAACGGCTAGCTTTTGGAAACCCTATAAATAGAGAGTCCGCAGCTTTCCTATTGAAACACACGTCAAATACTGATCAAAGAGCAAACCCTAGCGCCGCCACTTCGTCCCAAGAGCCCAAAACACATCTCCCCACACATCTAAAGTTGAAAAAGAGTGAAATCAATTGAACACTTGGATTCGGGATTGGGAGATCGTCGTTCTTTCATTGCGAGCTCTTGGGGTTTGATCTTTTTACACTCATACTCTGCATGGTAATACTTTTGAGTGTATTTGATCACTTCTTTCATTGTAATTCTCGTGGGAGCCCTCAACATGTGAGGTTGCCCCACAAACTTGGTGATTACCCGTGATAGTGGAATCAAGTCGGCCTTCGTGGTGACTTGAAGAGGGAAAGGGTTGGAGACCCGGCTCTGTGTGAGCTTTCTCAACGGGGACGTAGATCTCGTGGTGAGATCGAACCTCGGTAAAAATTCGTGTGTCTTGCGTCTCATTTACTTTAAATTTTGTTCATTAGATCACTTGAGTGCTAAACATCAACTTAAGGCAATTATAAGTTACACCTGCATTCTTATATTAATCTCAAGTACAAATATCAGTTGTTCTCATTTCTGCTGCTAAAGAAATTTATTTTCCTAAATCACACCTGATCAACACACATAATTTTTGCACACCGGACTAGTCCGCCCACACAACCGGACTAGTCCGGCCAATCTAGTTTTGACGGTTCTATTAAGTGTGCAGGAAATTCAAAAGGCCTATTCACCCCCCCTCTAGGCCACATTCAGTCTGGCATGGCCCGGATCGAATTTTTGAAAGGGAGATATGGTCAAAACAGTATGGAGTCCAGAGAGGGTTCCAATTTCTGTTCAGTTTGGCAAATTTTGGAACTTTGAAATTTTGAACAGGTTAGAAGGGAATTCAGTTCTGGAGTTGAACATAACAGTTTTAAAGGACTTCCTAAACTTTTCATCCATATATGGTACACCTTAATTGGAGTTTTCTACTGGGAGATATGGCTTCTCTAAATCAGGTCTTTTTCTAGGAGAAAAACAGAACACTCTCTTTTTGAATTGGTGACTTCAAAGCCTACTCCAAATTTGAAAACTTAGTTCAAACTCAGAGATCGATAGATAATATAAGTAGTTTTACATCTTCTCAGTTCCATTTTACAGAAAAGTGGGTAATGCATCAATGGAGTATATGTTGGTACTACGTGCCTCACAAAGTAAAAATTCTAAGCCGGTATTCCGGCATACATCTCAACGGTGACCTTAATGATGTTCACTCGCAAACGATTTCTAAACGCAATACGATCACGTGGTTAGTGTACCTATCACTACACACAAACTACAGATCAATCATATGGTGTCGTAATACACAGCCCACACGGGCAAACATTTCACAATAATATATGTGAAGGTAAAAACATTCGTCCCGTATCATTCCATACGGGCCGCCCCGAGTTAAGCCACGTCTCGAGGTACATGACTGGGTTTTCTACCACCCGACGGGGTCCCACGTCTTTGCATAGTGCTACACCAGTAGGAGGCGCATCGGGTTATGTCCCACCCGACGGGGGCTCCCACTAATTTTGAAGCACGCTGGAGTACCGCGTGTCATATATTCTCAGAAACATGGAAAGTTTTAGAGACTCATATTAACATTTCTGTGCCAAGCCATAGAAACAATCACATGCTACCTCTCGCATGATGAGCTTACCGCAATTGATCCGCTTGCGGTGGCATACCATATCTCTTACCTGATGTCGGAGCGTCGTTACAGAATATAAAAACAAATAAGTTAGCTTTGCCACCTTAAGTAACTATGCTAATAATAGTTCTTATGTGGTTCACCGCAAACCCAAATTTTTCTTGTAATACGATCCTTTTTAAGTGTGCTATTCCCAATGCGGCTCTGATACCAGGCTGTGGGGATCGGAGTCCACCAATTCCAGGAATCGCAATTGGGTGGTGCCGTGCGATGCGGCACCCAACAACACACAGAAAAATATACATCGTATTACATAAAACAACATAGTATTATACAAGCTTTATCTTTTACAAATAATATACATTTAAATACACTACAGCGGAAGATAAGTTCATAGCTCTCGACACTCAAGCCTAAACTATGCATAAGTCATTCCGTTCAGCCCTAGAATGGAATCACACTGGCAGCACGCAGAAAGCATCACGACAGTGTGCAGGGTTCCCACTCGGCCGTGTACCCCGACGGGGGCAACGCCTCACTGGCGAACCCTTCATCATAAATGTCATCATCTGCAGCAAAAACTTAAAATAGCAACCGTGAGCACGAAGGCTCAACAAGATTTAACCGTCTCCACTAATCATGGAACTCTATATGCAGGATATACATAAGATATGATGATAGTTTGCAATAAAAGACTTGCTTAAATGTTAGTCCTTACTTTCAGCTTTTAGCAGCAAATTAAGGCTTCATGAATCTGAAATTTAGTAAACAATCTGATCTAAACATACAAGCATCAATACATAATTATTCTGTAAATCATGATTCAATAATATTTAGCTCCAAATAATTAACTATGTCACGACTCATTGAACGAGCGGTACTCAATAACCGCGAGGGACAGCGACTCGAATTGATATACACCTGCAGGGATACCCGAATAGCACAACACATACACACACACTCAGTGCTGCGACGGCACACTCCACTCATTTTGTATGCAGCAACCTTTCACCCGCTACCTACATGCCAAACCGGTCTCACCGCTACAAGCAGGAGGCCCCCACACGGAGAAGGACATACCCGCTAGCAGGTTTACACCTTGCCGCTCTCAACCCACACCTATAAGGCGGTAGGGTATGCCTCAACGCTAAGGTGGACAAGTTACATTGGTTTACTAGGTCCCATATATCCAGTATGCCTTCGGTACATTCAAACTTGCTCAATAGGGCCGCACAAGGATCGGTCCTTGACCGACACAGGCACAACTACAGCTCACAGACCCCTAAGTATATTAAATGATGGCCACTGGTCCTGTAAATTTCACAGAGGACACTAGGCACTTTGGGTGAGGTTGTGGCCAAATTTGGGCTAAGTTTATGGAAGTCTCTGTTGTATAAAATTCAATGTATAAAAACCCTTCCCAGAATTTTCATGGGCAACCTGGGACTTTAACATGGCTAAAAGTGTGTTTTATGTTTAGAGGATATCAAGAGTGACTCAACAAAATTGGTTTCACAATTTTCTAAGCATTCTACTGTGATATATTGAATTTAGAAGTTTGGACAAATTTCTGAAATGTTTCTGGACATTTTGGAATTTTCAGGTACATAGAGATTGGAAACACAATTTGGCTATTAAATTGAACTCCAATGTACTTGAGCCTTTTACTGGAACTCAAGGGAATTATTTGGAATGATGTGGACAAATTTGAGAATTTTTGAATGAAGGGAGCACCAGTAATTACTTCCAAAGGAATTTTGCTTCATGGCATTATTGAGGATAATTTATGGATTTCCATACAGATCCAAGTGCACCACTTGAAAGTACATATCATCCTGGTTCTAACAAAATTTATTTGGGAATTTTTGGACAAGTATCCTAGCAGATATGGATTTTCCAAGTTGGAGCAATTTCTGGAATAAAATTCCAATTGGAAACATTTGAATAAAGGGCTGGACCCACATGTTTAAAATGGGCCAATCGGGTTGAAGCCACACGGGGCCGCAGAATTAAACGGTGTATCCACACGCGGATCACCGAGCCGCAACAGATCCGGGGCGTGCACTCATAAGGATGACGGTCGGGCCCCACGGTCCTTCGTCAACCTCGCGACACCGACGGCTCCAGGGGCAACCGCGGCAGCGCCCGACGGCGCCCGCTCGCTGGCGCCCGTTCCAGGGCATGGCGGCCGTCCAAACTCGCTGCCCCACCTAGAAATCTATAGGGAACTCGACGGTAGGGCTCCTGACGGCGATAGATGGCCGGAGAAGGGCACCGACGGCGGCGGCAGAACCTAAGGTTCCGGCAATGTCGGTCGGGCCCTATGGTGCTCTATTTTGCACAGAGATTGCACCAAAACGTTCCTAGAAAGCTAAGAATCAAGATAGTGGGTGCCAAAACTGGTGAAAAGTTTGAGAAATACGACTTCGCTAGTGAGATGGGAGTTCAAACTAGCGGCTAGGAAATTGACGATTCCGGCGTCATTCCTCGATGAAATCCCTCGGTTTTTCGTCGATCGGTGCACCAAGACAAGGGCAAGACAAAATCTAACATGCACGAGCTATGCCTCAACGTGGAAAACAAATTTTGGCCAAGAGCTAGCGCTGTTCATACCCAAAGTTCATCGGAAAACATGGAAATACGGGGGCTAGGAGCCATGGCATGGGCTAAAAATTTACCAGCATCTAGTACATGAATAGGTGAACCTTTTTGCTTCTAGGACAAAGGCGAGATGACACTTGTATTGTCGGGTCGACGATGGAGCAGAGGCATTGCAAATAGGGGAAATTCCCGACGGCCATTGTTCCACTTCGGTTGGCGTCGGGAAGGCTTCGGTTGGGCAATAAAATGGTCAGGGAGGTGCACACGAGCTTGCTGAGTGAGGAGAGGCAAAGAAAAGGGATCAAACCCGAGTAACTTTGCTCCTATTCGGCTGGACAAAGGAGGAATCGGGAGGGGAGTAGAAATGGCGCTAGAAACTTCAAGGTGAAGAAATGGTCGACTCAGGGCCGTGGAGGGGGATGAGGAGGAGGTCAGGGTGTGCTGGGGGCAGCTGGAGGCGACCTCAACAGTGCAAGCAACTGCGTGGACTTTGCATATCTTGAGCACCAATCCGCGCTCGTCGTTGGTAGACGAGAGCAGGGTTAGTGAACCGAGGCGTCGGGGCTGCGGAGGCACAACCGGTGGCGCTTGAGGTGCAGCAGTCGTTGTCGGAGACACCGGGTCCGCTCGAGGTGCGACACCCAACGTCAAGGACATCGGGTCCACGCGTGGTGCAGCGGGTGTTGTACCTATAGAAAAAGGCCAAGGCAATTGTAGTGTAGCAACCTCAGTGTCAGTAGAAAACAGGGAGTCCAACTTTGTGGCTGAAATAGAGGAGGAAGTGGAGAAAGGAAAAGAGGACTCATCGAAGATGACATGTCAAGAGATCAAGATACGGTGAGTGGTGATATCCAGACACCTTATGATCTAGAGAGTACCCAAGGAAGAGACACCGAGTGGAACGAGGAGCAAGCTTATGTGGAGCCATAGCAGAAAGATTAGGGTAGCAAGCGCACCCGAACATTCAAAGGTAGTCGTAAAGAGGGGTGGTGCCTTACAAGGAAAAGTAAGGGGTAGGTGCACGGATCACCTTTGTGGGAAGGCGATTAATGAGAAAAGTGGAGGTGTGGAGGGCCTCTACCCAATAGCGAGCAGGAATAGAGGCCTGAAACATCAGGGACTGCATAACATCATTGGTCGTGCGAATCATGCACTCTGCCTTGCCATTCTGAGGAGAGGTATATGGACAAGACATGCGCAACTGGACACCATGTGCAAGTAGAATGTTACGGAACGCCGAGTTCTCAAACTAATGTCCATTATCGCACTGGAGAGCTCGGCTAGTGCGTCCGAACTGAGTGGATACCCAAACGAAGAAGTGAGAAAGAGTGACGTACGTCTCAGACTTCAATCATAAGGGAAAAGTCCAGGAGAAATGCAAGAAATCATCAACCACCACCAAATAATATTTAAATCCCAAGACACTGGTAATAGGAGATGTCCACAAATCACAATGAATGAGATCAGAAATGTGCTCAACATGAGTCACAAACGTCAGAAACGGAAGCCGAACAGGGTGACCAAGCTGATAAGCATGACATAAAGACTCATGTGTGCCCCTGGTACACGAGATAACGGAACTACTAGACAACTTGGACATAGCATCGACGCCAGGATGGCCAAGCCAGCGATGCCAAGTGGTGGACGAAGTTGTCGTAGTTAGAGCAAAAGTCAGAGACACAGCAAAAGTAGGAAGTCAAAGCGTGTACATGGGCCCCGGGCTATCACATCAAAGAAGAGGACGCCGCGTGGAAAGATCCTTCACAGATAAACCAAACAGATCAAACTCAACATAAACATTGTTATCAGTGGTAAAACAACGAATATAAAGCAAGTTCTGAATGATATCTGGAGCAACAAGAATGTTGGTAAGCTGAAAAGAACCAGAAGATCCTGAGTCACCTACTGAGGTGACCGGAAGAACAGACCCATTCCCGACAACGATAGATGAAGGAAAAGAAGGGTAGGGAGGATGGGTAGAAGAGAGTATACCAGCGTCACGAGTGGTATGGTACGAAGCTCTGAAATCAGCCACCCAGTCAGCAGTAGGTGGCGTGAGGTGCATGGTACTGAACGAAGGCGCCAGTGACTAGCGGTCCCACCCCCGGGGCGGCTCCTGGAATGGCGCCGATGACTCCGAGTACCCAGCAGGGTAGTCACTTCCCTCGTAGACCTTAGCCAACGACCCTCCAGTAGGGTAGGCTGGTCCACCGTAGCCCGGGTGGGCGACATACGACGGTTGAGGATGCGGCGGGCGTGGAGGCAGAAGACCCATAGACGGCCCAGGCCACATAGAGATCTGGCCAGTCCACGGGTTGTAGGGTGTGGGCCAGGGCGCTCCTCCCCGGCCGGTGCCACCACTACCACAACTAGTAGTAGGGGCAAGCACCGTAGTGTTGCCAGCACCAACGCCTTGGCCACCACGCTTATCGTGGCGGCGATGATTACCACCCCCAGAGCCCGTAGGAGCAGCTGGGGTGATAGGCGGAGCATGAGGTTGCGGTGGTGGTCCACCAGAAGCAAGAGGTCGTGGAGACTGCCCAGAGCTATAGAAGGCTGTGGCAGGCCTGGAGCCAGCAAGACCACCGGAAGTGAGCCCCTCGAGTTCAAGGTCAGACCAGACTTTCTCGAAGGTCGGGGGTGGCTCCACACAAAGGAGCCAGAAGCGAAGGTGGCAGTAGCGCTCATTTAGGCCCTGAAGGATCTGAAGGACGAGCGTGTTATCAGCAACTGGCTCACGAAGGTTGCGCAAGTCGTTATCCATGCCCTTCATCTCCTTGCAGTAGGCGGAGATGGGGCGATCGCCCTGGATGGTGTTCTGGAACCGCGTGTTGATGTGTAGAGCACAAGTCGCACAATTCCCCAAAAAGTGCTGCTCAAGCTCCAGCCACACCCAGCGCGGTACCACCACCGCGCTGCCCGACGATGTCGTGTAGCTCGTCGGAGAGGGACCCAAGGATCCAGGCTAGGACTGGGTTGTGCATGTAGATCTAAGAATCATCCAACGGGGAGCCCTCCTGTTGAACGTGGTCTTAGAGAAGGTATCGCCTCAATGTGAGAAGAAACACGTGATGCTAGCGGGCATACATGGTGGAGTCAAAGCTAAGGACGATCGGCACGAGCGTCCAAATGTTCTGAACTCCAGCTGCCTGGGCGTGGAGAGCAGCGACGAGAGAGGCCGAGTAGGCGGAGTGAGCCCCAACATCCGTGGAAGACTCATAGGTAGCACTCGACGGTCGGTGAGCACTTTCCTCGAGCTGTTGAGACAGAGCGGCCGCAAAAGCATGCTCCTACTACAGGGCTAGAGCAAGTGCCCGCTTGCGCTTGCGGGAGGTGGCCAATGCCAGGATAACAGTAGAGGTGTCGATGAGAGTCGTGGTGGCGCTGTCTGCACCGCAGTGGGGAATAGCAGCCGCGCTATGAGCAGCGACAGTGCCAACCAAAGACACAGTCATCGCCGGTAGGACGGTGGACACATCCGGCAGGGGATCGAGTCCGGTGATGTATGGGGCAATGACTGTGTGATCCCACTAGTAGTAGTAGGCCCTCTTGGTCCAGAGACACCGACCATGAAGGCGACAGCGCCGGGACCTGCAAGTGGTCCACCGGAGGCAGTGGGAAGCCCCCAAGGTGGCCGAACACCAGCGGCCAGGTTGTCGGCGGCACCAGCAAGGAGAGGTGGCGGCCGGATCTAAGAATAGGAGTTCGGCGGCAGCCATATCTGGATCTGAGGAGGGAGCCGCAGCACCGCGGCCAGCGGCACGGCGCGACGGCGAAGGCCAGAGGCGCGGTGGTGGCGGCAGCCACCAGAGGCACGGTTGCAGCCTGGAGTGGCGCGGCGGCCGCCAGAGGCGCGACCGCGGTGGGGAACAGCGCGGCGGTGGTGGTCTCTAGAGGCGCGACAGCGGCGGCCATGGAGGGCACGGCGGCGGCGGCCGGGGACGGCGTGGCGGCAGCCGGGATCGTCACGGCGGTGACGGTCGTGGGTGGTGACAGCTGATCCATAGGAGAGAGAAGAGAGGATAGTGTTAGGGTTCCCTGGCTAATGATACCATAATGGAAGTGATTACTGAATTGATTCACCCCATAGGAGTAGGTACACATATATAGCCCCATAGGGGCTGGTACATGGGCCTAGCCTAACACATATAGTCCAACATTATATACAATAGTTTTTTTTCTCTTCTCGGTTACAAACTTCATTGGGTTCAGAAGACAGGAGATTAATGAACTCATTTTGTTTCTTTTCAAAAAATTGAGATTGATGAACTCTGAATGTACTAAAAGGATGTCTATACATGTTGCTAAACAAGGAGAAATTCAATGTTCAGTTATGTAATTTGCATATTTTGTAGTTTCAGTTCAGTTATATAATTTTCATAGTATGTAGTTTCAAAGTAAAATAATGTCAATGAAACTTCTGCAATGTTCATTTATAACATCTTCTGTTATTATCATCTACATTGCTCTGTCAATCTGTCATGCAATCTCATGCAATTGTGTGTTGTTTTATGTCTCGGTTGCTATTGTATGCTGTTTTTAGCTATTATGACTAGTATATTGAATAATACTATGCCGATGTTGGACCAAATTATAGTTTGTGAATATTTTAGACAAGGATGTACATTTAGGGTTGTACATTCAGTTTTGTTTCTGTTTTGAACATTTAGACAAGATTGTCATTTTCAACTAGTACATTGTGTGATCTTCTGTAATAACAAGGCTGACTACAAGACATATGACAAAGTGACAAGGAATATGTCAAAGTAACATATTAAAGTCCCGTAATAGAATTCGTCTTATAATACAATATAATCCCATACCAGAACATGCCATGCCATATCATACATGACAGTTAATCGACACTACAATCCATACATGAGCTTCAAGAAAGCAATGACACATTACAACATAAAACACCAGTTCCACAAAATAACAGTTGATAAGTTTAGCTAGACTGCTGCTAAAGCAGGTCCAGACCCCCAACTATCCATATGTGCAGGTTAGAATAACAGTTTTTTATTTCCTTATACTAGCACCACAATTAAGTAGTTTATTCTCTGCATGACTTATTGATTTCTAATCTTACACAATTAGGTCCATAAGAAGTTTGCATAGGCAAGCGAACAAATGCTAACTACATAAAAATCTCCTGAAGTGTAGGGCTCATCTGTTTACATGTGCATGTCACTTGCTTTGAGTGTGGATATTCAAGAGGACCATCCATTCCACAACCTTCTCTTTTTAAGTCAATTATTGTTCGGTTTGTCGGAAATGCTTGATCTGATCTTGGTTCTTCGCCTAAATCTGAAAATGAGGATAATAACTACTACTTCACTGTCATAGATGAGGGGGCCTCCAAAATGATCAATGGTATCAAGTGGATGACTCTTTTGGTGCTCAGCTCGAAGCTGTGTCCCTCTGGCATTGAGGGTACATTCTTCGCTTTTCTTATGTCCATTGACAACATAGGTTCATTAACAGGATCTTGGGTCGGTGGATTGCTCCTTCGTTTGTTGAACATCACTAGAAAAGAATTCAAGAACCTTTGGGCCGCGATCATAATTCAAAATGCAGTGAGGCTACTGCCATTGGTCCTGTTGTTTTTTGTACCTAGATGTGATCACCCTTCCCCGTTTGATTTGCTTAACTATGACGATGATAACGGTGAAGGTCATCAAACTGAGAATGTCGAGTGTGAGGAACGGGGTTTCGACATTCCAGAAATCACATTGGGTGGTGTAATGCGATGCAATACCCAACAACACACACGAAAAGAGCTCATAAAATATACATAAATCATTCACGATATAGTCTTGTTTACAACACAATGTACATCAATGGTACATACGCAATAGAAAATACAAAGGCCTCACTCTCGAGCTTAGCTATGCAAAAGAGAAGTCATCCAACCTACGGACACTTCCCACTAGCAGCACAAAGCCAATATGGCAGCAACAAGGTTTCCAGTGAGCTATACAACTCAAGGTCTTGAGGTCTGTCTATACTCCGCATACCAGGTATTCCTTTGTACCAGAAGAAGACGCGTTGAGTTTCATCTTCCAGTGTTGTGGACTTCCGGAGGCAACACGTGTCCTGCAGTGCCGGACCTGCCTCCCTCCTTAGGCCTCATTTGGCAACTCTTCAAATGGAGTGGATCCAAACCCATTCCACTCCTTCCTTGGATCCACAACCACTTGTGGATCAAATTCCACTTGCTGGCAAAAAAATACATTTGGATCTAACATGGATTAACCGGCCCGTCCCCCGATCCACTTGCTTGGAGTGGAAATCGAGCTACTCCACTGGAGACCGGGAATCTTCGCCAGACTCGTGGCGCTTGCGCTCGCGTTCGCTCCCCACCCCACCGCTCCCCCTCGCCCCTCGTCTCCACCCGGCGGCAGCGCTCCCCCTCGCAGTCCCACCCAACCCGACTGTGCTCCCCGTTATCCCCCACCCAACGGTGTTCGCCCTCACCCTCCACCCCCACCCACCCAGCGTGCAGAGTACTGACCTCGTTGCGGATGACAATGGAGGTGATGGCACCGATGTCGGTGAGGTCGTAGGCGATCTCCATGTCAGAATTGCCGCACCCGACGACGAGAACGACCCTCCCATTGATCCCCTTGGGCGACAGGTACTCGACGGCGTGCATCACCGTCCACGGGAACCCCTCGATCCCGAGCACATCTGGGACAAACTTCTCGTCGTTCTCCACGGATGCCACAACGAGGGACCTCATCGCGTACCGCTCGACTGCGCCGGTGGTGAGGTCGACGACCTCCACCTCCCACCGTCAGGCGCCCTCGTCGTACCGCACACACCGAACCTTGCGATGTAGCCGTGTGCAGACGCTGAAGCGCACCGCGTAGCCGTCGAGGTAGCGGATGAAGTCATCCCGGGGCAGGTACATGGGAACCTCGTCCGGATGCGGCGCGTGCGGCAGCACACAATACTTCATGGCCAGGTGGAGCCAGACGCAAACGTAGGAGTGCTTCTGCCACAACGACCTCATGTAGTCGTCGCTCTCCAGCACCAGGCTTCGCACGCTGCTGCCGCGAGCCCGGACTGCCCCGCGCCAACAATGATCATCTCCTCCTCCACCGGAACTGTTGCGGCTGCCGTCATTGTTCCCCTACTCCAGCCAACGAGAGAGAGATCCAGGCGGAGGTAGTCAGTACTTGTGTACTCCTATTTGTATTCTGTTTTACTTACAACCGTGTGTTAAACCAACGTCAGCCAAATGCAGAAGTGTATTTCCACTCACGTCCACCGCCCACACCGTGGTTTGGGAGTCAACCCAATCCTTGCATGGTGTATATTACACATGGTTATATTCACACTGCTGCCAAGCGAAGCCTTAGGGAAGCTCCAGCGCTGCCATGTGTTCCGCAGTGCTAGATCTGCCTCCCTCCTTAGGGTTGCTCTGGCGCTGCCACGTGTACCACAGTGCCGGACCTACCTCCCTCCATAGGGTGACTCCGGTGCTACCACGTGTCCAGTAGCTCCGGACCTACCTCCCTCCTCGGGGTGGCTCTAGTGCTTCCACGTGCACCTGGGTACCGGACCTGCCTTCCCTACAAGGGAAGATCCAGTACTGCCATGTGTCCAGTGGCTCCGGACCTACCTCCCTGCAGAAGGAAGCTCCGGAGCTGCCATGTGTCACACGTCCGGATCTATGTCTACAGCGGGAAGACACCGGGATCTCCAAAGGTGCAAACATTTAAGGGCTATCAATTGGCCATTACAAGACCTGGTTAACATGTCATTAATATGATATTAATGATGCACGATCAGAAGACTATCAAGACCGATAAAAATGTCAAAGTGTTCCAACAACACTTCCCCCGGTACTATTAAGAAGTAGTCTGCAAAGGTTCATATTTAGGAAGGGAGCAAAATCAAGATCCAAGAGCGAGGTGACACAAGGAGTTTTACGTGGTTCGGGCCGCCTGAGTGTAATACCCTACTCTATTGGGTGCTTGTGTATTGGATTGCTTTGAGCGAGTATGCTGGTGAGCTAGTCTGAATGACTTGTCTTCTACCGTGCAGCACAATCCTTTTATATGCCAAAGACTGGATGTTACATTATGTGGCGTGGCTCGACTGGTGGCCCCGGTTGTAATAACCAACCTATACACGATCTACTAGTGTTAAGGGGGTTAATAGTGTGATAACACTGCTATTAAGGCATGTTATCACACTATTAACCCCCTTTAACACCCATAGATCGTGTATAGGGTGATTATTATAGTCGGGGCCACCTGTCGGGCCATGACACATGCTGTAACAGGCAGTCTTTAGCATATAAAATGATTTTGCTGCACGGTAGAAGATAAGTCATTCAGACTAGCTCACCAACATACTCGCTCAAAGCAATCCAATACACAAACATCTCGTGGAGTAGGGTATTACGCTCAGGCGGCCCGAACCATGTAAAACTCCTTGTGTCACCTAGCTCTTGGATCTTGATTTTGCTCCTTGCCAAAATACGAACCTCTGCAGACTACTTCTTAGTAGTACCGGAGGAAGTGTCATTGGAATACTTCGACATTTGGCATGCCAGGTAGGGGGCACTCAAGATCTCCAAGATGGTGAACTCTGCTGCTGCATTGAACAGGTCGGCTGGACATGTAGTTGGTGGAAATATTTCTAATGCTCAGCAGCCAGCCAACGTCGTCCAACCACCACCACCACCTGTAGCAGCAATGAACGCTGGACAGCAAGATGGTGTCTTTGTTTTGATCACAGAACCGAGCAAAAACCCAGAGAACGCGCTGAACACAGCACGAACTCTCCATCAGCGTCCTCCAGCGCCGGGAGCTCCTCCGGCCGTGCTAGAAGAATGGTGTGCTGACGTTGAGCATCTAGTCGCAGCCACATCCACAACGCTCAACAACTAGGGTTTGTCCGATGCAAGACAGGCACCTTCCCGTAACAGGACCTTGTCTAGAAGACTTGGTCCTATGGCATCGCAGCTCAGGAGATGTGCGCCCTCTCAGCATGCGACATCTCTTTCCTCAGGAGCATCTTGTACTCATACAACATCGTGGCTCCCGACTCAAGATCTTCGATTGGAGCTCGACCGCCGGTACATGAGGCAGGATGGCCGTGTCAACATTGAGCGTAGTCGCGAAAGGAAACTTGCTTGTGATAACCCTTCTCTTCTGGGAGTTGGAGGTGCCTGTTCGACCCTCGCCTTACATCTCCGCGTGGTGGAGTAGCCACCCAAGTCTCGGCCTCATTTACCTGAGAAATATGACAGGATGGTCAACCCCGTAAAATTTCTCCAAATCTACTCCACCGCTATCCTCGTGGTAGGAGGGAATGAGGTCGTCATGGCCAATTACATCCCAGTTGCTTTGACCAGGACTGCTAGGTCCTGTTTTATGAGCCTACCCCTGACTCCATCTACAGTTGGGGGGAATTATGTCGCCAGTTCACCGCCAACTTCGGAAGCTCCTACACCCGGCCTGACACTTGGCTCAACCTTTTTGCTGTACAACAAAAGCCGGGAGAGTAACCGCAATCCTTCATCCAGAGATTCTCTCAGGTATGTAATACAATTCCTTCTATCTCAAACGCCTTCGTGGTTGTCACCTCCTGACCGGGTGTTTGGGATAAGAAGATGCTCGAGAAGCTAGCAACCAAGGATGTCAGTGTCACGAAACTCTTCAGCCTGGCTGACAAATGTGCTAGAGCTGCGGAGGGCCATGAGATGCACTCCAAACTAGCTGCAGAGGCTGATCAGTCTGTCTCCAAAGCTGGAGCTACTGCCAATGGAAGTGGCAAAAAGAAAAATAAGTCAAGTGGCAAGAAGAAGTCACTTGCTGGCACACCTACAGCTGTCGCTGCTGCAACACCTGGTGGTCGGGGGCCACGCCCTAACAAGCAACCTCGATCATCGTCTGAAGATGGTGACAAGATGTGGTGTTCGACCCACAATTCTACAGCCCACAAGCTTGAAGATTGTCATGAGGTCAAGAGCCTTGCCAAACGCAATAGCCAGTGTCAATATGACACACCTTTCCGCCAGCAGGAAGGAAAACAAAAAGTCGATGAAGCTCCGTCTGATCAGGAGTTAGGCTTCCAAGACTCCAAGAAGGCGTTAAAGGAGGTCTACAACACTGTCAAGAACTCCGACACCAACTCCGACAATGAACGTCGAAAGACTCTCCATATGATATATGGAGGGTCCCGAGACATTACCTCTCGACGCATTGTTAAAACATTGCATCGAGAGATGACTGCTACTGCTCCCACCACCAAAGCGGAGTTCCATCGAAAGTGGATGGACACTCCCATCACCTTCGATGCTTCAGACTGTCCGAAGAACATGGCAGGAGCTGGACAATTGCCCCTGATGGTCTCCCTGACTATCAACAATATCCAGCTCTTCCATGTCTTTGTGGATGGTGGCGCAACTCTCAATCTGATCAGCTTCATAGATTTTGTGAAGCTCCAGCTCAACCTCTCAGATCCGAGGCCCTCACGCCCATTCTTTATTGTGAGTCCGAGAGCTATAACATCTCTCGGTTCTGTTACTCTCCTGGTGACCTTCGGGACACTAGAGAACTACCGGTCTCAGAAACTAGTATTTGATGTGGCACACATCAACTTATCCTTAAACACCATCCTAGGCAGGCCAACCCTGTATAGGTTCATGGCGGTGGCCCACTATGGTTACCTTGTGTTGTAGATGCCAACTCCATCAAGCGTCCTCTGCATTCGAGGGGATCGCACTGCTGGAGTCACTGTGATGGAAAAGTTTTATGCACTCGTAGCAGCGCAAGAAGCTGAATCCGGCAAGGAGCAATCTGCACAGCAACCTCCGAGCTTGCGATAGTGCGGCTCAACCTCTGCACCTCGTGTGCAGCCAAGTGGCGACACTGACGTTCCAGTCAAAGTTGTCCAAATCGGTTCTAATGCCACTCAGACCACTCGTATATCGGGAGGTCTAGGTGACACATAGGAACTCGCACAAATGTCGACGTGTTTGCACGGCAACCATCACAAATGCCTGGGGACTAGGGAGGTGATCGAGCATCATCCGAAGATCTACCCCAATGCATGACATATACAACAAAAGCTCCATAAGCAATCTGTTGAGCGGGAGAACTTCATCCGAGAAGAAGTCAAAAAGTTGCTTGACGCTGGATTCATTCGGGAGGTACATCATCCACGATGGCTAGCAAACCCAACCGCGGTGCCAAAGGCTGGCGAGAAGCTTTGGATGTGCATCGACTACACCAAACTGAATAAGGCATGCCCAAAAGAACCCTTTCCACTTCCAAGAATTGATCAAATAGTGGATCCTCTGGCCGTGAGCTTTTATGTTTCTTGGACGCATATTCTGGATTCCATCAAATTCCAATGTCTAAGGAAGATGAAAAGCACACTGCTTTTATTACGATATATGGTCTCTATTGTTACACAACAATGCCTTATGGTCCCAAAAATGCACTCTCCACCTTTGTGCGAGCTATGCACAAAATGTTTAGGGAGCTCATCCGGGACCTAGTGGAAGTCTACGTCGATGACATCATTGTCAAAGTGAAGAACAAAGACTCACTGCTGGATAACCTTCAATCAACCTTTGACAAGTTGCGCCTGACGCGCACGAAGCTCAACCCTTACAAGTGTGTTTTTGAGGTTTCCTCCAGAAAGTTTGTTGGTTTCTTGGTGACCCACCGAGGAATTGAAGCAAATCCGGCTAAAATAAAAGCCATTGAAGCAATGCGGCCTCCAGCCCGCATCAAGGATGTCCAGAAGCTTACCGGATGTCTAGCTTTGCTCAGCCGATTCATCTCAAGGCTGGCAGAGTGAGCACTTCTCTTCTTCAAACTATTGAGGAAGTCTGGACCATTCCATTAGTATGAAGAAGCAGAGAAGGCCCTTTAAGAGCTCAAGCAGCTCCTCAGCACACTACCAATCATGGTAGCTCCAGAACCTGGTGAGCCTCTTCTGGTTTACATTGCTGCAACTACAGAGGTTGCCAGTATGGTCCTGGTTGCGTAAAGACTAGAGACATCTTCAACTCAGGAGCTCAGACCCCTCCAGGAAGGTCCGGAGCTACTTGAGGGTGAGTTTGGGTCCCAGCCCCCAGGCACGGATCCTAAAGGCAAGATGTATGTGGATCAACATCTCTCATCCGAGAGAGTATCTACCACTCAAGAAGAAGATCCGAACCCCTCCGAGAGGGTCCGCATTGATGAAGAAGAAACTTTAGACCCATCCGGGAGGGTCCGAACTGTCCAGCGGCTAGTATACTTCGTCAGTGAAGTACTTCATGACACCAAGACTCAATATATTGAGGTGCATAAGATGTTGTAAGCAGTTCTTATTGCCTCAAGGAAGCTACATCATTACTTCCAAGCCCACAAGATATCAGTGGTAACATCTTATCCACTGCGTGCTATTTTGCATAACCCCAATTTAACGGGAAATATCACCAAGTGGGCTACAGAGCTGGCAGATTTTGATCTCGAATTCTTGCCTCGACATGCAATCAAGAGTCAGGCACTGGCTGACTTCGTGGCGGAGTGGACACCTTCTACATCAAGTGCGAGGGGCCTCAGTGAGCAGAAGCCGGAACTTAAAGTCCCAGTCTTCAATGAGCCTCACTGGACTCTCTAATTCGATGGCATCATGCAGAAGCAGGGGGCCGGAGCTGGAATACTTCTCCTCGCTCCAATCGGGTAGAAGGTCTAGTACATGGTACATCTTGACTTCTAGACGACCAACAACATGGCAGAATATGAAGCTTTCATCTTTAGACTCAAGATGGTGCTATCATTTGGCGTCCAGCAGCTACTGGTGAAGGGAGATTCGCATCTCATCATCAAACAAGTCAAAGGTGAATGTAGTTGCAATAATCCTCAGCTTGCTGCATATTTACTTGAAGACCAAAAGTTGGAAAAGGAGTTCCAGGTCTTGGACCTCTGCCATGTCTAGCGTCTTAACAACGCTGAAGCCGACGATCTCTCGACGAAAGCTTCAACTGGGGCTCAGACACCCAACAGGGTTTTTGTCAGGAAATTATTGACACCTGCTGCTCAGTCTGCCAAACTGAGTGAAGGGGGCGGGACCAGCACCCCGAAGCTGGCGGTCCCAGTGGCCCTGTTGCCATGGCATCCACCAAAGATTGTAGGCGCTGCAGGAAGCTCTGAGCAACCAAGCACGCAAGATCCATAAGTTCAAATAAGTTATGATGCAAGGATCTCAGAGGTCCGAAATTCCTTGAAAGACAACATCCTTCCTGAAGATGGTGTGTCTGCTGAGCGAATTGTCAGATTGGCTAAAAGATACACGTTGGTAAAGGGGTATCTCTATCAACGTGGTGCCAAAAACATTCTAATGCGGCACATTTACTGGGAAGAGGGCTGCAAACTTCTCGCAGAGATCCATGGAGGCGAGTGTGAGAATCATGTGTCATCCCGCACACTGGTCGGTAAGGCCTTCCGACATGGTTTTGGCCTACAACACTCTAGGATGCAGCCGAACTGGTCAATAAGTGCGAAGCGTGCCAGTTCCACGTGAAGCAAATTCATACATTGGCGTAGTCACTGCAAAGGATTCCTCCCTCATGGCCATTTGTTGTGTGGGGGATGGATATTTTGGGACCTTTCCCAAAAGCCGTCAGAGGGTACTGGTTCTTATACATCATCGTCGACAAGTTCACAGAGTGGCCGGAAGCTACTCCGGTTGTGACAATCAACAAGCAATCTGCCATCAAATTCTTGAAGTCCATTGTCTACAGATTTGGAGTTCTGAATCGAGTCATCACTGACAATGGGACCCAATTCACAAGTGCAGTGTCCCAAGAGTATTGTGAAGACCTTGGCATTACTGTCAACTACGCATCATTAGCTCATCTGGCAAGCAACAACCAAGCCGAGTGTTGACGGCTGTTATATACCAATTTCACCGGTCAATATAACTCAATTATGTGAAGGAAATGCCATTTCTTGCACACATCACCTTTCTATTTTACCTATTTCCACTTGTCATTAGAGAAATAGTGCATGCAGGGAATTATTGCAAGAAATGAGGTAAAAGAGGGGGAGCAATCCTATAAAATACCATACCAGCCAATCAACTGTCTCCTTGTGGCACCACATGGATCAAATGGCCCACAAACAGAGGTATTTGAGGCCATCCAATGGTGTAGCTACCATATCAAGGGATGGGACCCACCTGGCAGTGACCTGGAGAAAGCACACACGAAATAGTGCAAAGACCAGGTCGGCCGACCCCCCTAGTCGGCCGACTTGGTCCTGGCGCCAAATTCGGTCAAACACCACGTGTTGGCTCCTCCCGGCTTGAAGAAGTCAGTGGTGACTTAGTCACGCGCTTTTGGTAGCAGGAACCGACCCTTCTCCACCTATAAATAGGACCCTCTACCCTCACTTCACACACACACCACTTGAGTATTCATTCTATTATATCCACTACTCTCCATAGGTTTAAAGGAGTTTAGGCTATAGAGAGGAGAGCCTCTAGTCCATAGTCCAATTATGAGAGGAGTAGAAGGAGTCTCTTCCCAATTCCTAATTGGGAAAGGTATGGCTCTCATATTCCTATTTGTATTTGTGACTTTGCTCTTAATAAAGATGTTTTCTTTAGTCTTCTAGTGTTCATATACTTGGATGAAGCGTTTCTTGTTTGATTGTGGATTCCATATATGTGGTAAGAGTAGTATTTATGATTATTCTATACCATTCCTATTATATCATCATAAGCACTACAAACCCACACTATAGTCCAATTAGCTATGACATGATTATGTTAATATGAATCACTTATGCTATGTTTTAACATTGGTTTATTGATGATTTAATTCATGGCCTTAGGATGGCTTGTGCCTAGGCTCTTAAGGTAATTACTTAATATTCTAGCATGGTGGTAGGTTGGATAAGTAGCATTGAATGTCTTCTAGACCCACAGATAGAAGAGGTAGGCAATAGGTGGTGACAACCCTATCTGTCCTTTGTAGTCCTCCATGTTCGGCTATGCCACACGCTCTTGGCGGTAGTCATCCTAGTGTTGCTAGGGGTAAACCCGTGCCCGATGTCTTGATCAACTTAGCATGAGAATTCATAATTCATATGATCATTAGTAACTAACTTAGGCTATGTATATGTATATTAGAAGCAAGGTAAGAGTATCTACCTAACTCTTATCCTAATCCCTCTTTGCCTCATGTACCCCCCTTAGGATAGAATGTTCTTGTGTGTGTCACACTACCTCCAATTATCATTTAGCCGTCCTTGCTAGAACCCTACCTAGACCAACCTATCCTCTCTATTTGATGATTGCTTTGCTTCCACTTAGCCTTCCTTTGGGAAAATATAAATGACACCCTTGGGAATACTCTTAAAGGGGAAATGCTACATCGATAGCTTCCGTGCGCTTGCGGATTTATATCTGTGACGTTAGTAGCTGTCAACAAGCATTTCTGGCACCGTTGCCGGGGAAGGGAGCCGAAGTATTGCATGAATTAGTGAATAGGATAGGATCCTGTGTAGGTTTAAGTAGGATAACCCTTCTTATTTTCGCATTTTATGTGAAAATAGGGTAGCGTATGTCTGGTTTCTGCTTGCTGGAAAACTTTGTTGAAGTCCCGAATCCCTTTTGAGAGATCGAACTCGTGTCGTTACTCCTCAAAAGCTTCATGCGGCAAAGCAAGACAGGGCAACTGCACCAACAACCGAAACGCCAATGTCCCAAAAGACCCTTTCATGAGTTTTTAGCTCCCTCTGCTAATAATGTGCTTGTTGGGCCCACTGTTAACACAGGAGACGTGAACATCAAAATCAAGACTGGCCTGATCACTATCGTGCAAGCCAACCCATTTTGTGGGAAGGCTAACGAGGATGCAAGTGCTCACCTGCAATAGTTCCTTGAGATTTTCAGCACTTTTAAGATCAAGGACGTATCACCTGATGTCGTCCGTCTTAGGATGTTTCCATTCTCTCTTCTTAGGAGAGCGAAACAGTGGTTCAATGCGAATCGAAGTGTTGTAGACACTTGGGAGAAGCGTTCTATAGCATTCCTCACCAAATTCTTTCCGTTGGACAAAACCAATGCCCTACGTGGAAGGATTTACAGCTTCTAGCAAGATGCCAAGGAGTCTATTCTCGAGGCTTGGGAAAGGCTACAAGAGTATATCCTAGCCTGCCTCCACCATGGGTGCTGTTACTGGATAGATGGACATTCAAAGTCTTTCCCGTTGGAGAGGTAGGGACTGGATCCACGTGGCAGCATCGGAGCCACACTTAGCGGGGAGGCAGGTTTGAGGCTGCGAAACACGTGGCAGCACCAGAGCCACCTTTAGCAGGAAGGCAGGTCCGGAGCTACAAGACACGTGGCAGCACCGGAGCCACCCTTATGAGGGAGGCAGGTCCAGAGCTGCAGGACTCGTGGTAGCACTGGAGCCACCCTTAGGAGGGAGGCAAGTTCGGAGCTGCTGGGCACGTGGCAGCACTGGATCCACCATTAGGTGGGGGGCAGGTCCAGAGCTACGGGACACGTGGCAGCATTGGAGCCACCCTTAGGAAGGAGGCAGGTCCGTAGTGGTGGGACACGTGGCAGCACTAGAGCTACCCTTAGTAGGGAGGCAGGTCCGGAGCTACGGGACACACGACCTTCGTAGGTCTTCTCTCCTAGAAGGTGGGACTCAACACTTCTCTTCCTGATAGGTGAGGGTACCTGGTCCGCAAGGTACTGATAGTGGCCCCCGGGCCCACCTTAGGGGAGGTTTCGATCCTGCAGGTGGGGCCACCATAAATCTTCCCGTGTTGCTGGTTCAACTTTTCACTTGGGCAGATGAAACACCGACACATTCTTGTACCACATAAATGTGGCCCTTCTTGATTTGGCAGATGTGATACACGGAGTGTCGGCTCCCAATACGATTTTTGTATCGGTTCCCAATGCAATCTCTATAGCCTTGTCAGGCTGCCTTATGCCACCTTCCTTGGATTCCTCTCAACTCCTAATCATGACAACGGTTCACCTGGTGCGACTTTTTTGCCAAGTGGAATCGGGCCCCATTGTCATCGGTGAAGGTGAGTATGCGGTGCGTAACTAAGCTCTGTGTGTAGTTGCCATCCAAGTGTTGCACAGGATAATAAAGGGAGATATTTGCACAGCGAAGGTACCCTTATGCTTCGATCTATTTCCTTGCGCATAGAGCTATCTACTTCCTTCTCTGCAATGTGCTCTCTACTTTGCTCCACTCGCAGCCATGGAACCCGGTCTTCTCCCCTCCAAGCTCGTTAGCAAGAGGGACATTGTGAGGGTCTGGAAACTGATGGGCTGGCAAAGTCCTTCCTTTGACAATGCAATGTGCTACGGGGGCCTTCCTTTCTCCAAGAAAAGCTCTGGGGACATCATCTTCTTCACGGCTGACGCCATGGTTGGTTTAGTTCCACCTGTTTCTTCCTCCTCCTGATATTGTTGGAGGTGTATGGACTGCAACTTCACCACCTCAACACTCATTCCATTCTACTGGTGGCGATCTTCGTCCACCTTTGTGAAATGTGGGTGTGTGTGAGGCCCTCTGTGTCGCTCTTCAAGACGTTCTTCACCCTCCGACCAATGGGAAAATGTTTGGTCCTCATAGGAGCTTATTACTTTGTAAGGCGCAGGAAGTCTCTATACAAGTACTTCCCAACATTCTCCTCTAGAGAGTGGGAGACCTGGAAGAGCGACTGGGTGATAGTCCAGACAAATCAGCATGACCGCTTGGAGTTGTCGGCCGGACTTCCCATCTTAGATATCGATTTCTAGGAGCTCATTCTGGATCTATCAGCAGAGTACAACTGGTGTTTACAAGGATCCAAGACCTGGCTAAAGGAGGATTAACATCTCTAATGGTGATCAACGATTTCTTAACACGGCACCTTGGTACTCTTTAACAAAAGGAGTTGCCAGCCTGGAGGTATGGTGGGGTGATGGACCTTAACCGGCTAGAGTGCAACGATGGAACTGACTTGAATGAGAAGACACTGCTATTCACTCTGTCAAAGTTGTACAACAGTACTGTCTCTAGTGAAGACCTCATGCCTTCATCAGATTTCCTCCCAGTATTCGCCGTGCTGAAGTTGAGGTCGCAACTGCTGAAGGAGATGCTAGTCCTTCATGATACTGGCATCACCGTGCAATAGAGGGGTGATGCCTCCAGAGGGATAGTCATATCCGAAGTCCCAACCCCCAGTGCATAGGAAAGGTCCAGGACTAACTCTGCCGATGGCAAAGGAAAGTCTCCTGCATAGCCAAGTCAACAGAAAGGTTCCTGGTCTGACTCAAGCCGAAGAATGGGAAAAGAACATGCAAACTCATCCAGTAGGAACAGGATATTGGAGCGAGTTGATGCGAGCTCCGCCAGATCAACTTCGACGAAAGTTATGCCATCATCGGGGCCACACCCAACCTTGATGTCTGTGGTGGTCATTCCACCCACATCTTCAGCTTCGGTCCTGGCGACCAAGGCAAGCACCAGGTCCAAAAAAGATCCTACAACAGAAGCTCCGACATGAGGAGATGCAACACTAGCTCTGGAGGTCTCGGTGGTTCCAAAGCCAGTGTCTGCTTCAGCGACTCCTGGAGCCAAGTCCGGATCATCTGCTTCACTGGCCAGAGTGGGTTCAAATGACTCCAGCAACCCATGAAAGAAGTTCCGAGTCGACTGGAGCTGCCGTGGTCCCAGGTATGAAATGTCTTTAAGAATTTTCCTTCTTTTTCATTTCTTGCACCTTGTTGATTCTTTACTTCCTCCATTTCCAGAGCTCCGAGGCCAGGCGTTGTTCCCTCTGCTTCACAATCCTCTACGGTAAGAACAGAGGCGCTGCCAACATACCACACTGGAGTTACAACCAAAGATATCAGACCACCTGATCTGCTGGTTGATGTCGTGGCTTCATCCGAGGTCGTGGTGGATACTGTGGCGGATGGAGCCAATAGCTGATGTTGGGATGACTTCGACGCCAGCTTATGATGCAGCGGTCATGCCAGACCGGTTGTGAGATGTTGCATCAGCACGGAGCTGACAACATTGGTGCCAGAGCCAACTTTGGAGTCGGTAGTAGATGCTGAGGTAGTCTCAGAGCCATCAGTTAGCACCACGACAGTGCCAAAGCCATTTCTAGCGCCGTGCCAGAGCAGCCGACTGACAACACAATGGCGCTTGAGCCTACGCCTGACGCTGAGATAGAGCCGATGGTTGACACCATGACGGTGTCGCTAGAGGCATCGACTCCTGTTGCGCCAGCATCAGCAGCAGGGGCGGATAAGATCTTGGAGGTGGTCGACCACTCCGACGTAGCTGGTGAAGGCATGTCTGAGTCCACGCTTGTACTGTGGACTTCAACGATTGTTCCCGAAGCAATGGGAGCGCCAACGAACCTGACGGAAGGTCCGAAGCTGATCCCGCTGTCTCTTTCCATAGAGTGTAAAGGCCCTAATTCCAAAGTGCAGAGTTCAGTTATGAGAAATAGAATTAAGATAGAGATAAAGAAATCAATGGAAAAGGAAAAGTGAATAGATTTGAAACCTAAAGTGAGCAATCCAAAAATCAAATATAGCTACTGTTCCAACCTTGAGAAATTAAAAATTTGAGTTTACCATTGTGTCGAATCGTACAAACAACACTTCCCCCGGTACTAGTAAATTGTAGCCCGCAGAGGTTCTTGTATTGGTTTGGGCGCGCGGATATCTTAGACAAGAAGGTGACACAAATGATTTATGTGGTTCGGTCCGCCTGAGCGTAATACCCTACTCCACGAGATGTGTGTTGTTGTATTGGAGGTTTGCTAGTGCTTGCGTGCGTATGAGCTTGCCTTGTTTTGTACCGTGCAGCACATCCCTTTTATAGACCAAGGGATGGCTGTTACAAGGGTTGCCTGGCCCGACATGTGGCCCCGACGGTTATTCTTGCCTAACACACAATTAGGTATGTTTAAGAAACCTAATAACATGGTAATGCGCCTTAATGATGGCGTTACCAGTATTAAGGGTCTTCCGATCGTGCACCATTAATAGGGCATTAATGGCACATAATCAGGCCTTGTAATTGTGGCAATAAGAGTCCTTTGAATACTTATGCCGTTGGAGGTCTGTCTGTATTCCCGTTGGTGGCGTAGGTCCGGAGGCTTGACACGTGGCGGCTTTGGAGCTTTACCTTGCGGGGAGGTAGGTCCGAAGCTGCTATACACGTGGAGGCACCAGAGCTTCCTTCTACTGGAGGTTAGGTCCGGGGTCACTGTACACGTGTCAAGTACGGAGCTCCCCTATGTGGGGGGTTTGGCTCCGGTCTTGTGTTACAGGTGGCAGTGTCAGAGCTCCCCTATGTAGGAGGTGGGTCCAGTGTCGTTTGACACGTGGGGCCTACGGAGGTCTTCAACTTTGACAGGTAGAACTCCCTTGCACTTCTTGCGGTATCATGGGGTACCGGGTACGCAGGGTACCAATAGTGGCACCAGGGCCCACTTCTGGGAGAAAACCCTTTGGATTAAATTATTCTACCGGAGGTGGGGCCATCCTCGATTCCCGCGCTGCAACTCCAAAGGTCTTCTGATGTGTCATTGGGGCGATGGTTCAGGGTTAAACTATCATCGCGTGGCTTGTTTTAAATGCGGCAGATGAGATCTTTGAGTGCGGATATCAAGCAATTGAAGGTCGCCGGTTCCCAATCCGAAAATTGTATCTTTTCTGAGCGCCTTGTCAGACTGCCACCCTCGGGCTTCCCGCCACCCATCATGACAACGGTTCGCCTGGGGTAATAACCTCAACTTCTTCGTCGGGGTGGCCCTGGGCCCATTCATCATTGATGGTGTAGATTTTTTGTAATGTGGACTTGCTCTCATTGCGGTTTCCATCCAAGCATCGTGTAGGCTTACTTAAGAAGGAAAGTCCGCACGGTTTGAGGACTCTTTACACTTTCGATCAAACTCGCGCTCAGAGCCTCTAAACTTTGCCTAGCTCTCTCCTCTTTTGCTGCACTTTGCCGCGATGGAGTTAGGTCTTCCCAAAAGCCACATCTAGAGCAAAGACAATCTGATGAAGGTCCGGACCTTCATGGGATGGTCTAGCGATTCCTTCAACCACTTGGTCCGTGCCGGCAAGCTCCCCTTCAAGAAGAAGCACCGCGACGAGATGGTGTACTTTTCAGCGTACGCTATGGTGGGACTCATCCCACCTTTTCAAGTATCATCCTGATGCTGTTGGACTTCTACGGCCTCCAACTGCATCACCTCGGCCCACACTCCTTCCTGTTGGTGGCGACTTTTGTCCACTTCTGCGAGATGTGGGTGGGAGTGTCTCCCTGCGTCGAATTGTTCCGGACCTTCTTCACGGCCCATACCACCGGCAAGGGGACATAGTTGCTTGGCTTCTACTACTTCGTGAAGCGCAAGAACTATCACTTCAAGTACTTGAAGTCATTCCCCTTTGGCAAATGGGATGAATGGAAGAAGGATTGGATCATCATTGCAATGGAGGAGCACGATAGGTTGAAGCTGCCCCAAGGACTCCCCAACGTTGACACCGATGCCTGGAATGTAGTTCCTAAGCTGTTGGATGCATTTAACCCTGTCCTGACCAGAATTTGAGAATGTGTGGAGGGTGGAGTGACCCCCCAGATGGTCTTCAGAAATTTCTTGGTAAACAGGTGGGCTCCGCTGAGGAGGATGGAGAAGCTCGCCTGGGCTTTCAATAGTGTGATGGATGACGACCGGATTGAAACCCGTTTGAAATCCAACTTGGACGACAAAGCTTTGAAGCTCCATCTCAAGAAATTTCAGCACGGGTCTATTGCCGATGATGCCTTAGCTCTGCCGTCTGCTTTCCTGCTTCTAAACATGATTCCAGAGTTCAGCAGGGAGCTCCGGAGGAAGGTGCCGGCGCTAGATGACCTCGGTGAGGTGGAGAAGCATAGGGTCTCCAGGGTTGTAATACCCGGAGCTTTCAAGGAGGTGATCACCCCTACGCCGAGCCGAAAAGTTGATGATGTCGACAAGGCAAGGGCAAGGAGCCAGCCAAATCTTCCAGCCGGAAGAGGAAGCTGAAGAACGCTGATGGGAGCTCCGTCAGGTCTGCTCCATCTACAACCGCCCCTTCTCCCCGACGAGGGAGATCTTCTGTGGTGACACCTCCTTCGGTGCAAGCGTCCTCGAGAGGCACCAGTTCTATACAGTGAACTCTAGTTCCAGTGCAAGCTACGGGCTCCAGGTCTGGTAGTCGTTCCCAACCAAGGAAGACCTCGGGTGGGGCAACACCAATGACGATGGCAGGCTCCGGGCAGCATTCTGGAGCTCTCTTCGTGCCAACCACGACAAGGTCCGGCTCCGAGCCTCCGGCGAAGAAGTTCCGCGCTGACTGGAACGGTAGCTTCCCAAGGTAAGCTTTGCTTTTTCACCTTGATTTGCCACTCTTATTTTTGTCATGTTTTGAATTTTCCAATTTTTTGACCGCAGGGCATCAAAGGCAGGGTCTAAAGCTCAGGCCTCCGTTGTAGGGGCCGAAACAGTGTGGGTGGAAGCTCCAGCTTCGACCCCCGTGCCTCCTCAAGTGGTGGCTGAGATCATGGCAGCTCCGGCGCCAGCTGTCGTGGATCTAGATCCAGAGTCATCGCCAGAGACTCCCGTGGTAGCGTTGGACCACGGGGGAGACATACATGAAGACACCACAATAGCGGCAGCACTAGTGACTGAAGCTCTGGCACAGGACACAGAGATGGTGGAAGCTCCAGTATCGGGTCCGGAGGTAATTGAGGCTCCGGTTGCTATGCTAGAAGTTGCTGCTGAGCCGATAGATGAACCTGTGGTGCCAGAAGCTCCAGCTCTTGAGACGGAAGTCGTTGATGCCCTGCCAACCGAGTCGGTGGTACTTGAAGTTCCAGCCCTTGAGCCGGAAGTTGCTAAAGCTCCGGCAGTTGAGCCGGAGGTAGCTGATGTACCGGTGCCCGAGCTGGCGATGGAAATGGCTTTGGGTGAAGCTCCAACAACCACCCTGGAAGTAACTGCTCCGGAGGTGTCCATGCCCGAAGCAGAACACCATGAAGAGGCGGTGGAAAGCTCTCCACCCGCAGAGCCAACAGTTGAAGTTCCTGCAGCAGGACCTTCGACGTCGGCCCCGGAGGTAGAAGTTCCCCAAGTGGGTTCTTCCTCAGCTGGCACCGAAGAGCTCCCAGAGGGCAGCCCCAATGCTGTAGAGGCTCAGGGAACCATGCTTGTGGCGTGGGACCCTATTTTTGTTCTAGAAGACCCCTTGGAGCTAGCGGAGGTGACCCCGGCAGGTCCGGAGACTATTCCTTTGGCATTGTCCATAGACAATGCTTGCCCGAGCCTCCGACAAGTTCAACTCGCCTTCGGTCACAACAGCAAGGTCCTTGAAGAGGAGCTCCACACCTTGAGGCGTTGGCGCAACAAACTCCATTTCGAGACCAAGCTTGCTCAGACGAGGCTTGCTGATCAGGAGGAGTGGGTCAAGAGGGAAACGAACCGGATGGAATACTGGGGCAAACTGTTGGAGGAGAAGGAGGCCGCCATCAGGGCTCTCGACGCTAATTCTCAGAAGATCCTTGAGCACGCCAAGGAAAGGAGTGACGCTGTTGATGAGCGTCACGACAACCTCAATGAATTAAATGAGGTTCTCTAGAAGCGTCGAGCAGACCTTGATGCAAGGGAAGAGAAGCTCCTGGATCAGCAGGAGGATATTTTGAATAGAGAGGAGGAGCTCGGTCAGAAGCTGACTCTGGCCGAGCAAAATTTGGCAGATCGCTCTAAGAAGTTTGATCTGTGGAATAAGAAGGAGGAAAAGTACTGGAAACTAGGGCAGGAGCTCTCAAAAAGAGAAGCTGATGTTGCCACCAGAGAAGGGAAAGTAAGAGGCAGGGAGAAGGACCTGGCAGAACGGCGGAACCGCATCCACCTCCAGGAGACGGAGCTAGCCGACCGCGAAAAGCAAGTAGCTGAGAATATGCAGCAACATGCCAAAGCGGTTGAGCGCCTCGCTCGAGAAGGTTCGGAGGTAGCGGCCGCCCGGAGGTCACTGGAGGAGCTGCGAAGCTCGAGGGCAACTGAATCCCCGCTGGTATGGGATTTCCTGGGAAGTGCGGACAGAGCCCTTGTGCCTCTTGGCTTCAGTCTGGTACACTCAAAGGACCCAGTGCAGGAGCTGGACCAGACACAGGTGGCGCTTGGCTCTGCTGGCAGCAAACTTGATGCAATGGGTGATGTCATCGCTGATCAGCTGGAGATAGAGGGAAAATCTCTGGCCAAGAATGTCATCGAGTATGTCTTGGCGTGTTACAAAAGTCGAGACCCTCAATTTTCTCTCGATCCGGTCTTTGAAGGACTCATTGCCGAAGAGGAGGATGCCACCAAAGCTAGTGTCCAAGAGGCTGCTGAGAAGGTTGCTTTGTTTTTCTGTAGGACTTAGATCCTCCAGTAGCTAGGACCTTTTCCTTTTGTCTTTTGTTGTAACCATGATTTTGTAATCCAGTACTTTGAATGAATGAAATCCACTGTTTATACAATGAATTCCATTTTGTTATCCTTGTCTTCAATACACAATCCTTTATCTTGTTTGCCCCTGGTAGATGTACACAATTTGATCGTGAACATGTACCAAAAGGATTTGACGATGTGTTGATGACTTGGACACTTCGAACTTATAGCTTTTAGGTCCAAAGTTTATTTCTGAATTCTCCAGGGAGCTTTTGTAGTATCGAAGGCGGCCCCCCTGGGGTTGTTGGAGCTTGTTAGGTCCGACGGCACCCACTCTCAATGCGTAGAACGTTGACGACAGGCCCCCTAGGGTTGTCAGAGCTTGATACGTCTAACGGCACCCACTGTCAATGCGTAGGACGTCGACGGCAGGCCCCCTGGGGTTGTCGAAGCTTGATAGGCCCGACGACACCAACTGTCAATGCGTAGGACATCGACGGCGGCCCCCTGGGGTTGTCGGAGCTTGATAGGTCCGACGGCACTCACTGTCAATGTGTAGAACGTCGACGGTGGGCCCCCTGGGGATGTCGGAGCTTGATAGGTCCAACAACACCCACCATCAATCATAGATAATGTTGAAGGTGGATCCCCTGGGTGGATATGCCATCTTCACTTGTACTTTTTGTAACGTCCAACCCTCATGGGAGTTGCCGGACCTTGTTAGCTCTGGTGGCGCCCACTTTCAACGTCTGAAAACATCAACAACGGACCCCCTTGGAGGTTGTCGGACCTTAATAGCTCCGACATCGTCCATCATCGCTGGGTTTTTTGTTTTTCCTGAACATTGAAGACAAGAAAAAGAGTAAAACTCGTCCTTTTATCTATAAATCATTTGTGACTTATTGTTCTTATTTGAGTTTTAGATTCGAAGAAACTAGATATGATAACAAGCATATTGATGTAATCTCTCCAGATCCGCATGCTTTTTTAGTACTCACTCTACTCAGGCCTACCAGATGTAGGTAGAGTGGCATACTTAGGGTGCAAAACCAGGCTAAGTCAATAGCACACTCCAGACTATGTTGGCTTGGTGTTCAGGCAAGTAGACTATGTAGCAATGTTAAGATCCAAAGAGACCAACAATATAACTTGTAACACATATGAATAACTTGGACTAAAACTCAAAAAGAATTGCACAACTTCATTATAGACAAGAAGGATAAAAATAATAATTCAAAAAACTGAGCCTGTACAAAAATAAATGCACGTGGAGTCTGTTTTCACACAACATTATCTTTCATTATAGGTCCGGATTACAGGGGAGACAAGGACACACTTAGGGTACAGGACCGGGCTAAGTGTGCTATACATCTTGTACTAGCCCGGGGCAAGCAACTACACTTTTATTGCCGTGACTGTGTCAAGTGTTGCTTGAACTTCCCAGACCCCCCCGGAGGGGTCCGGATGTTCTCCCGGAGGACCTACCCATCTCTGTGTATTGACTCTATAACATACATTGTGTGTAATTACAGACTCACCTCCATGATTCTAAGCTATAAACTTACGGAGGTGCTCGATGTTCTAAGGATTAGGAAGTGGAGTCCCATCCTTAGTTGCCAAGCGACCCCATGGTGATCTCCGCAGGAAGGACCGCTTCAGCTCCGTACACCAAGAAGAAGGGTGTCTCTCCGGTTGACTGGTTAGGTGTAGTCCTGCTTGCCCACAGCGCAGATGGAAGTTCTTTGATCTAGTTGGCTCCATGCTTTTTTAGGCGCTCATATGTGCACGTCTTGAGTCCTTTTAAGATTTCTGCATTTGCTCTCTCGGCTTGACCATTGCTTGCTGGGTGAGCTACTGAAGCATAGCTGACTTGAATGCCAAAGTCTTCGCAATATTCTTGGAATGCAACACTTGTAAATTGGGTTCCATTGTCAGTTATGACTTTGTTCGGAACTACAAATCTGCATATTATGGACTTCAAGAACTTTATTGCTGATTGTTTGTTAATAGTCATAAATGGAGTAGCTTCCGGCCACTTGGTGAACTTGTCGATGGGGAAATAAAGGAACCTGTAACCTCCAACAGCTTTTGGGAAGGGTCCCAAAATGTCCATGCCCCACACAGCAAATGGCCATGTAGGAGGAATCATTTGTAGTGACTGAGCCGGTGTGTGAATTTGTATTGCGTGAAACTGACACGCTTCACACTTTTTCACCAACTCAACTGCATCCTGGAGTGCTGTAGGCCAGTAGAAGCCGTGCCGAAAGGCTTTACCGACCAACATGCGGGAAGATGCGTGGTTCCCACACTCGCCTCCATGGATCTCCGCGAGGATCTCACGACCTTCTTCCCTTGCAATGCACCGCAATAGGACGCCGTTGGCACCGCGCCAGTAGAGATCCCCTTCTACCAACGTGTATCTTTTAGCCAATCTGATGATCCGGTCAGTGGATACACCATCTTCAGGAAGGATGTTGTCTTTCAAGTAGCTCCGGATCTCCGAGATCCATGCATCGGAGCTAACTTGAGCTTCTGAGTCTTGCATGCTGGGTTGATCAGAGCTTCCGACAGCACCTACGACCCTTAGTGGACGCCATGGTAACAGAGCCATCGAGACCGCCATCTTCGAGGTGCTGGTCTCGGCCCCTTCGCTCATTTTGACAGACTGAGCTGTTGGTCTTGACAACCTCCAGACGGAGATTCCGTCAGGAGCCGTAGCTCCGGTTGAAGCCTTCGTCGAGAGTTCATTAGCTTCAGCATTGTTGATACCCTGAACATGGTGGAGATCCAGGACTTTGAAGTCCTTCTGGAGCTTCTAGACTTCAAGGAGATATGCAGCTAGTTGGGGGTTGTTCCAGCAGCATCCACCTCTGACTTGTTTCATGATTAGCTGCGAATCACCCTTCACCAACATCTATTTATCATCTTCATCACTTGAACTGAGCTCTTGAAGTGCGGTGATGAAGCTGTTTATCATCTTGCGTCCTATGGTACCCTTCTTTTTCTTGTTGGAGTTTCCAAATATGGTCTTGACCTTGTTCTGCTTCTCATCACGGGTAGTAGGACCTAAAATATTAGGGCATTCTGTACGGAAGTGTCCTGTCATACCACATTCAAAGTAGCATTGTGGTCCGGAGCTTCCTCTCCTTCAAGTTCTCACATTTTGCAATGCTTTTGAGAATCTAGTAGAGATGAGTGCTAGTTCTTCTTCTGGAAATTCCTCAATCTTCTCCAAGGTTAGTGAGGACAACAAAGCAAGAGTATTGCAAGATGATTTGGTCGGAGCTAAGCATATCACATTGTGAGACAAATGCAATAGACTTATTTGGATTCTTACGTGATAAGATGTCAATTTTATGAGTTTTAAGTTTAGAGTAAAGTACATCTAATGTAAGAGAACTCATGATAGTTGATTCATGAATAGATGTAACTTTCATCTCCCAGATTGTCATGTCTAATGCACTAAGAAGTTTCCAAGCATTCTCAGCATCAGAAAATGCACTAAGAAGTTGCTGGGAATTTTATTGAAACGAGCAAAAAGGTCATCGATAGACTCACCGGGTTGCATCTCGAAACACATGTATTCCTTTTTGAACATATATTGTCTCACCTCCTTGATCGTGTTGGATCCTTTGTGATAGTCGCAAAGCCCCATCCACACATCGTATGTCGATCAGAGGTGTGCAACGCGGTCGAAGTTGCTCTGAGTGAATCCTTGTATGATCAAGTTCCGAGCCTTGTTGTTGTTGTCGATATCTCTCAGATTTGTAGCTGTAACTTGATCATTTGACGGCACTTCGTAAGGCTTGTACACCTTTTACCATATTGCAAAGACATGAGCATGGATGAAGGCTTCCATACGTGCCTTCCAAACTTGAAAATCAATACCACTAAGGACACAAGGCTTCGCGGAGTATTTCTCCATGATGATTAGTCAAAAATGCGTGAAAATCACAAAGATTAGAGCACCATGGCTCTGATACCGATTGTAGGATCGAAGAGCATGTGAAAATCTACCAGAGGGGGGGAGTGAATGGTATATTTAAAACATTTTCAGCGGAAGCAATGAAAACCCCTCGGTAGAAAAACGATCTGTTAAAGAAATCATGTGTGAATACAAACATGTTTCACCGTTACAAAAGTGATAGATATCATAGAGGATCAAGTCACAAAGACGACACAACAAGAATCACACAAATCCGTCGAGAGAAACTCATGTTACGATCGAAAGATCGAACAAAGGTCAATCTATCCTACCCGAGAAAAACAGTTCTGGAACACTGCAAAGAAACTTGTGTAGATCTGAAACCACAAATCCAATGACAGTGAAATTTTAAAAGATGATAGAAAATTAAGTTTTGAAGACAACACAAAAAAGAATCACGTAAGTGGGATTTGTAAAACTCGAGTTATGACAAAACCACCGAAGAAAGGTAGTGCTGTGCAGAAAACTCGACGAGAAAAACTTGTCTGGAACAAGTCGGACGAACAAGGCACAAAAGTTTCTTTAAACTATGATCCTTATTCAATAGAACACAAGAGGAACATCCCAAAAGTCGTCTCACCCGAGCTCTGGCCTCCCTTGCTTATATAACCAGCCCAAAAGCCAACTCAACTCAAATCAGGACTATAATCCTACTCCGTTCATGAATCAAAACTTTCCATAACTGCTCAAGACTCTTCTATACGCAGATAGAAGCAATCTTAAGACTTTCAAACACCTTAGGAATGTATCCCACATTCCTAAAACAAATCAAATTCATGACCCACACGAAATCCTATCATAACCAACTCAATACTTCCCATATTTGAGTCAAACACGACTCAGTCGCAGCCTGAGTCCATAACCTAGTCGGTTGGACCTTTTCGACTAATTCTTTACGTCCCCTTCTCTTCATAACGCCTCGGAACCATGTAGACACGTCCATGCACTCCTTGCAAACATGCAAACATCTTCCAACGACGTCCACAATAGCTTCATATGCATTGTTCTTGATTCATACATGCTGCGCGACCTCCCGATCAACTCAACCACAATTCCTCCCGAACTTGGTTGTTGAACCTCATCTTTTCCCTAAGACTAGTTCAATGGATCCCATCACCAGCCATGTTTTGAACTCAAGCAATAGATGCACATGAACAAACAACCAATCCGTACAAGCCCAAATCTGCGACTTGACTCAAATTAGTTCCGAACACAACACCTTACGTGAGCACCTCACATAAGAATGTCGCAAAACCACAGTAAAACGATATCATCCATATCAACCAAAATACACCAAAAACTTAGCAAATGAATACTAAGTAATCTTTCAAAACAATGTAAAGCAAGTTTGAAATATTTCACAGTAAAAGCCGGAACATTGCGATCAAGCTCCAAATCTTGCCAAAGCTAACCGGAGCTTGAGCTGGAGCTTACCAAAGCTAGTACAAACTAGCGCCGGAGCTTACCAAAGCTAGTAAAACCTAGCACCGGAGCTTACCAAAGATAGTACAACCTAGTGCCGGAGCTAGAAAAACATGTCAGAGCTAACCAACATAAGTTGGACCTAGCAAAAACATATCAGAGCTTAACAAAGACATGCCGGAGCTAAAGACAAAGCTCACCGGAGCTACCCAAAAACATGTTGGACCTTGACAAAGCAAGTCGGACCTATTGTCGAACCTTGCAGAAGCTGGGAGCTAGAGTCGGACCTTGCTAAATCGGGTGTTTTGGCAAAATTTTAGAACTTATATTATCAAAGCCAATGTATTCAGTACAAGCCAATGTATTTAGCACACATAGGTCTCACAATCTCCCCCTTGATGAATGCATTGGCAACACCACTTAAAATCAGAACATTGGATTATTCACATTAAAAATTTTGAAAACAATTTCTCTCCCTTTGGCAACACCACATAAACAATTTTTAAAAATCGTGCCAAAAACACTTGTGAATATGTGCAATGTGTAATCAATTTCTCCCCCTTGCATACTTCTCATACTTCTCTTTAAAAATTCACATATTTTCTCTCCCCCTTTGACTATGTATTCATAAAGGTTCAAAAGAGAAATTTCAATTGTTATGAGCATATTATAACATATATATATATATATATATATATATATATATATATATATAAGCTCATCCAAGTCATACTATCAAGTAACTTACACTATCACATCAATGAGATACATAAAATAGTGTAAGCCATGCTAGAGATCAAATGTAACTTTCAATTTTAGCAAGTCATGATCTCACAAACTTAACTATTTCAGAACATGGAAGCATGACACTTGTTGCTGCATTTTATTATTTTTTCAAAGCACAAATTTAGATCATATGATATTTGCAAGATATTATATGCTCATCTGCCTTATTCTAACCAACCAAGCCAAGCCTATGTCATTTGACAATCAGAAGCTTAAGGACATAGTTTTAGTCATACACAACTTCTTCCAAGTTCATATCTAAGTGCAATGATAAGCCATCTCAAAAGAAGAAGTGCGATGCATGCATATTCTCTTGATCTTTTCTCAATTTATATTTGTTCATAAAAACTCAACATGTGAGTTGATTACTTGATTAATTCTTTATGATTAAAAGCACTTGTGAGCATGCAACAAGTTCAAAACAACAAGAAAGTTCGACCATGACCAGATTTAGTGTAAGTAATTATTTCAAGTACTACACATGGCAAAAACTACAAAATGTATAACACGAGTAATGTAGTAAGAACTTTCAGCATGTAAAAGGAATCACAAAGTCATATATGTATGAAATACTATGCTCATATTATTTTAATTTCAGATTCACACATAGACTTCTCAAGTTTCAAAACTCCCCCTCAATGTAAGCCATGAGGATCCATGACCCCTATTTCACTACGAATGTAACAAAAACGAGTGAAATCCAAAGGTTTTGTAAAAATGTCAAGCCAATTGTTGTTCGGTATCTACATGGTGAAGCACAATATTTCCTTTTTCAACATTATCACGGAGAAAGTGATACCTAATGTCAATGTGCTTAGTTCTAGAATGTTGCACAAGGTATTTAGCAATGCAAATGGCACTAGTGTTATCACAAAACAGTAGAACACTATCTAGATCAACCCCATAGTCCTTAAGTGTTTGAACAATCCAAAGAATTTGTGAACAAGCGCTAGGAGCAGCTACATATTCAGATTCGGCTATGGATTGTGCAACTGAACTTTGTTTTCTAGAGGACCAAGCAACAAGTGAATTACCAAGAAAATGACAAGTACTAGAAGTACTTTTCCTATCAGTCCTACAACCTTTGAAATCATCATAGGAAAAATCTCTCAAAGAAACGGTTGAGGAAGACAGAAGAAAAATGCCGAATTCTTGAGTTCCATGTAAGTACCTGAGAATACGTTTGACAGCTTGACGATGTGAAGCTCGTGGGGAGGCTTGAAACCGTGCACAAAGACATACGCTGAATTGTATGTCCGGTCTTGATGCCATGAGGTACAAAAGTGATCCGATCATGCTTCTATATTCTTTTTGATCCACGGGTTCACCATCTTCATCAAGTTCAAGTGTTGTTGCTGTTCCCATTGGTGTCCAAAGAGGCTTGCTTTTGTCCATGTTGAAGCGCCTTAGGAGGTCTTTTGTATACTTTGTTTGATGCACAAAGGTACCCTCCTTGGTTTGCTTGATTTGCAACCCCAAAAAGTACGTGAGTTCTCCCATCATACTCATCTCAAATTCTGAACTCATCATAGCTGAAAACTTGGACACAAGATCATGAGAAGCACAACAAAGATAATATCATCCAGATACACTTGAACGAATAATGAGTCATTGCCATGCTTAAGAACAAAAAGAGTTTTATCAACCTTGCCCATGGTAAACCCCTTTTCAAGTAAGAATGTTTTTATCCTATCATACCATGCTCTAGGAGCTTGTTTTAGACCATACATGGCTTTAGTTAGTTTGAAAACATGATTAGGAAAATCTGAATTTTCAAAACCAGGTGGTTGCTTAACATAAACCTCATCTATGTAGCCATTAAGAAAAGCACTTTTTACATCCATTTGATATAACTTGAAACCTTTAGATGCAGCAAAGGCTAAAAAGATTCTTATGGCTTCTAATCTAGCAATTGGTGCAAAAGTTTCATCAAAATCTAGACCTTCAATTTGTGTGAAACCTTGAGCAAGCAATCTAGCCTTATTCCTAATAACAACCCCATCCTCACTTTGTTTATTTTTAAACACCCATTTAGTTCCAATTAAAGTGTGATCTTGAGGTGGAGGTACAAGTTTCCAAACATTATTTGTTTCAAAATTTTCTAACTCTTCTTGCGTAGCAATAATCCAAGATTCATTAGTGAGTGCGTGTGATATATCTTTGGGTTCAAAAGAAGCAATAAAAGCAGAATGAGCATGAGAATTGGGGTCGGAAAACCTGGATCTTGTAACTCGTTCATGCAAGCTTCCAATTATCTGTTGCGGAGGA
Organism: Tuctoria greenei; assembly: GCA_036927565.1. Lineage (NCBI taxonomy): Eukaryota > Viridiplantae > Streptophyta > Magnoliopsida > Poales > Poaceae > Tuctoria > Tuctoria greenei. The sequence goes on along the minus strand of JAYESD010000005.1, from coordinate 84,437,388 downwards.
TGATTCTTGTAAATCCGTAGGGGAACAAATGTCTCACAAGCTTCTTCTTGATTAGTTTCATCGCAGATTGATGAGCTTGTGGCTTGTGGACGATCAGGACCAGCAGAGGTGTTAGTCGGAGCTTGTTCAAAGTTCGGAGCTAGACATGTGTTAGCTTTGAAACTATCAGGCAATATCACCGACTCTTATTCTTCTTCGAAAATATCCTCCCCCTGAGGATATGGATCTGGTCCTCCGAAGGATTGAACACGTGCCGGTCCAACGGTGTCAAGATGCAAAAGTTGACTAGGTTCAGTTGTCATTATCATCGTGAGAGGGGCATGTGAACCTGCAACCATCTTAGCATGTCTACACGAAGAGCATACAATATCTATGCCCCCTTTGAGTTTAGGTAAACCACGTATGTGATCAAGAGCACTAACACGAGTGAGGTGGTCAAACCCTACATGACCAAGTCTACAATGCCAGGAGAATAAATCTTTTAGATCATTGGCAACTAGACACCTATGCTAAGAAGTTGACATATCAAAATCAGATTTAAAAACTCTTCCAAAGCGAGACATGTTAAACAAAAGCTCACTATTTGAATTTACAACTTTGTAGCAATTTTTAGAGAAAATTATTTCCAAATTCTCATCAAGTAATTGAGAAACAGAAAGCAAGTTATATTTCAAATTTTTAACAAGTGCCACATCTTTTAGAGTGTAGTGATTATTTACTCTAATCGATCCATTGGCAAAAAATAGGATATGAAGAATTATCGGCAAAAGTAACATTCTCTACACGTGACACAAAAGAGAGGAAGGAGAACCATTCTTTGTTACCGGTCGTGTGGAGTGTGCAACTTGAATCCACAATCCAAATGTTCTCCTTCCTCAAGCGTGTAACCTACATAGAAGCACAATATGTCGATGACTCAATACTGGGGTTAGTCGAAAGGCATTTAGGAATCCAGTACTGAGTCACACGACGTGCAATAGGAAAAACACACGAAAGCTGAGACAAAACAGCAGGTTTATGAGTCAAGAGTTGAGGTTTTCTGTTCTTAACCACTGATTTAAAAGTTGTTACACGTTTAGCACTAAAACCAGTAGCTCCGGATGTGAACGCAGAAGTTCCAAGGGAAAAAGCTGAAGCTCCGGGTGCAAAAACTGAAGTTCCGGAGAGAACAACAGAAGGTCTGGAGCTCTCGAAACTATCGGAACTACCGGAGCTGCCTTTGCAGATTTCTTACCAGAAGTTACGAATGCTACCTTTGCACATTTTTGACTCATTAAAGCAGGTTGCATGTTTCTAATTTTCTGTTTAGCAAGCATGGCAGATTTATCATGAAAGTTATGAGATCTAGCAAACATTTTATCCCTTTTAATTTGTTTAGCTAGTCTATAACAGAAATCTATGACATGACCATCTTTATCACAGTAAGTACAAAGAAATTTAATTTTGTAATCATGTCTAGATGAGCATTCAACTCTGCCTATGTTGTAATAACATAGCCGGTCCCAAGCCCAGATAAAGGAGGAGGGGTTGTGATAGGCTTGGCGAGCCATCAACTATACTTAGCCATTCTCATGGAAATGAAACCCATTGGAAATTTGTTGGGGCGTAACCCTCTTAGCAACGTGCCATACCAGAACCCGGGTATGGTGTTAAGTGGGTGAGGGCCGGGTCGCCACCGCCTTAGTGGCGCGCCATATCGGAACCCGGATGTGGTGTTAAATGGGCGAGGGCCAGATCGCCACCACCTTAGTGGCACGCTACATCGTCGCCCGAGTATAGTGTTAAGTGAGCAAGGGTCTTTGCATCTTACTCGACGGATGCGAAGGGGAAGGAAGCTAGGCGAGGAAACTAGGTTTTGGGTGGGTAGCTAGAATGTAGGATCCTTGACGGGAAAGCTACGAGATTTAGTGGACATTGCGATTATGAGGCGTGTAAATATCCTTTGTGTACAAGATACTAGATGCGCATGTCAAAAGGCGAGAGAGGTTGAGAATACTGGTTTCAAGCTTTGGTATTCTGGCTCGACTGGGACTAGGAATGGCGTAGGCATCCTAATAGATAAGAGCCTCAAGGATGGAGTAGTGGATGTCCGTAGACGAGGGGATATGATCATCCTAGTCAAGGTAGTTGTGGGAGACCTTATCTTGAATGTCATTAGTGCTTATGCCCCACAAGTTGGGCTTGACATAAGCACTAAGAGACAATTTTGGGAGGACTTGGAGGATATGGTTGGTAGTGTACCGATAGCCGAGAAGCTCTTCATAGGAGGAGATCTCAATGGCCATGTAGGTACAACTAACGTAGGTTATATCCTAGACTTTGCCGTAGCCTATGACCTATTGGCAACTAACACCCTCTTTAAAAAGAGGCTATCTCACTTAGTGACCTTTACTAGTGCCCAACATTCTAGTCAAATCGACTATATTCTCACTAGGAGAAGGGAGAGGGGTGCATGTTTAGATTGTAAGGTGATTCCTGGGGAATGTGTTTTCAACAACATAAACTTGTGGTAGCCGACTTTCGTTTCCACGTGCGTGTGTCACGAGACAAAGGTGTTAAAACCGTAATAACAAAGTGGTGGAAGTTGAAGGATGAAGCACAACAATTATTCAAAAGGAGGATGATCACGGAAGGTCCTTGGAGCGAAGAGGAAGATGCGGATAGTATGTGGGTGAAGATGGCGACTTACATTAGGAAGGCAGCTAGGGAGGTGCTTGGGTGGACAAAAGGTAAGAAACTTGTAGATAAAGACACTTGGTGGTGGAATGAAGATGTACAAAAAGCTATTAAGGAGAAGAAGGAGTCATATAAGAGCTGGCATCATGAGAGAAGCGCAAGTAACATGGCGAAGTATAAAGAGGCTAAGAAAAATGCAAGGCGTGTTGTGAGTAAAGCAAGGGGGCAGACCTATGATGTGCTATATGTGAGGCTAGGGACAAAAGAAGGCGAAAAGGATATATACAAGATGGCGAAACTTCGCGAGAGGAAGGTGAGGGATCTCAACCATGTCAAATGCATTAAGGATGAGGCATATCAAATTCTATTTAAGGATGAAGAGATTAGGAACAGATGGCGGGAATACCTCAATGGACTATTCAATGACGGGAATGAGAGCATTTGGTTCGAGTTGGATGACTCATTGGATGACACCAACAGACGATTCGTGCGGAGGATACAAGAGTCTGAGGTTAGAGAGGCCTTAAAAAGGATGAAAAGAGGAAAGGCCCTTGGCCCCGATGATGTCCCCATTGAGGTGTGGAGATGTCTGGGGGATGTAGTAATAGTATGGCTAACTAAACTATTCAACTGCGTTTTTCAGTCAAACAAAATGCCTGCAGAGTGGCGGAAAAGTATTTTAGTACCCATCTTAAAAAATAAAGGAGATGTTCAAAGTTGTACTAATTATCGAGGAATTAAGCTTATGAGTCATACTTTGAAGCTCTGGAAGAGAGTGATTGAACACCGCTTGAGGAAAGTGACCAATGTCACTAAAAACCAATTTGGTTTTATGCCTGGGAGGTCCACTATGGAGGCGGTTTTCTTACCCCGTCAGCTTATGGAGAGGTATAGGGAGCAAAAGAAGGATCTACATATGGTGTTCATTGAATTGGAGAAGGCATACGATAAGGTACCAAGGCCGGTCATGTGGTGGGTACTAGAGAAACACAAAGTCCCATCAAAGTACATTAACCTTATCAAGGATATGTACGACAATGTGGTGACAAGTTTGCGCATAAGAGATAGTGAGACCGATACTTTTCCTCTCATAATAGGGCTACACCAAGGATCAGCCTTAAGTCCATACATTTTTTCCTTAGTGATGGATGATGTGTCGAAGGGTATACAAGGGGATATCCCTTGGTGTATGCTCTTTGCTGATGATGTAGTGTTGGTAAATGAAACTAGGGATGGTGTTGATAGAAAATTGGAGCTATGGAGGCATACTTTAGAGTCTAAGGGGTTTAGACTTAGTAGAACCAAGACCGAGTATATGAGGTGCAACTTTAGTGATGTCAGGTGCAAGGATGGAATTGTTAGTTTACAAGGACAAGTAGTACCTAGGAGGGACACATTTCGATATTTAGGATCAATGTTACAAAGCAATGGTAATATTGATGGAGGTGTTTGCCACAAGATGAAGATTGGGTGGATGAAGTGGCGACAAGCATCTGAAATCTTATGTGATAAGAAAGTTCCACATAAATTGAAAGGAAAATTCTATAGGATGGTGATCAGACCTGTGATGCTGTATGGAGCAGAATGTTGGCCAACTAAAAGGAAACATGTCCAACAAATGAGTGTTGCGGAGATGCGCATGCTACGATGGATGTGCGGCCACACAAGAAGAGAAAAAATTAGGAACGAGGTGATACGTGATAGGGTAGGGGTGGTACAGATTGAGGAGAAGCTAGTCCAACATCGCCTACGGTGGTTTGGGCATACCCAGCGGAGACATCTAGAAGCACCGGTTAACAGTGGGATTATAAAGAGTAGAGAAAATTTTAGGAGGGGTAGAGGTAGACCAAGATTGACATGGTAGTAGGCGGTGAAACAGGACTTAAAGGAGTGGGACATACCTAGAGATTTAGCTCATGATAGGACTGTATGGAAATTAGCAATTCATGTGCTAGAATCTTATCTTATTCGAATTTTGTTACCCTTATCTTCTTTCTTATTAATTCATTTCTAAAATAAATAAAATGTATAAACTTGTTTTATTTGTATTTTTTATTCATCTTATTTTCTATTACTTTCTTTTTCAAAAATTGTTGGGTTTCATTTCTAGCCGACCCCAACTTGTTTGGGACAAAGGCTTGGTTGTTGTTGTTGTTGTTGTTGTTGTCGTCTAGATGAGCATTCAACATTAGAAACAATATCAGAAAGCACTCCTGCAGATTTAAAAATTCTCATCCTTTTGTTTAGGGATGGTTTTGATTAAACCTCTTCCAAATGTTTTTATAACGTGTGGTGGATGTGTTTTAGAATAAGCATGGGAATCAAAACCTAAACTAGTTTTATCATTGCAAGGTTTAAAAGAATTTAACAGCAAGTCTAGATTCTTATTCCCGTTACTAAACCGCTCTAGTGTCCTATTCATGTCATTAAGCTTTTTAGACAAGTCTAGGCAGTTTTCACATGAAGCTTTACCCTTAAGTTTGCAATTAGAACAATTTTTAACTTCATGTGTTCGTAAATCATTGCTCAGAATGGAAATTTCATTCACTGCATCTTTTAGATTCTTATCAAGATTATCACATGCAGAACAATGCAAAACATCTGTAGAACAAGAAGCATTTTTTAAGTGTTTAACATTAAAATCCGGCAGCTTTTTGTTCTTTTCAATTTCTTCATCAAGTCTATCTAGAGTGGAGGAGTGTGCACTTCTTAATGTAGACAATTGTCCATAGATTAAGTCAAATGAGGGACATGAATCATCACTAGGAATCAAGGTTTTCAAACGGTTGATTTTTGATTCTAGTGATTCAATTTTAGCAGCATTATCCCTAAGTTTTTGGTCCTTTTTCTTGATAATAATAGTTGCATGAGAAATTACATCACACATTCATTACATATAGAACATACCTCATGTCGTCACTGTTGTGTTCTGCATCCTCCTGACTTGATCTTGATCTTGTTTTGCCCGTCATAAAGCATAAGTTGGCCATATCGCCGTCATCTTCATCGCTTCCAAAGTCTACATCACTTGAACTGAGCTCTTGAAGTGCGGTGATGAAGCTGTTTATTATCTCGCGTCCTATGTTACCCTTCTTTTTCTTGTTGGAGTTTCCATAGATGGTCTTGACCTTGTTGTGCTTCTCATCATGGGTAGTAGGACCTGAAAGATTAGGGCATTCTGTATGAAAGTGTCCTGTCTTACCACATTCAAAGCAGCACTGTGGTTTGGAGCTTCCTCTCCTTCTAGTTCTCACATTTTGCAATGCTTTTGAGAGTCTAGTAGAGATGAGTGCTAGTTCTTCTTCTGGAAATTCCTCAATCTGCTCCAGGGTTAGTGAGGACAACAAAGCAAGAGTATTGCAAGATGATGATTGGTCGGAGCTAAGCATATCACGTTGTGAGAAAAATGCAATAGACTTATATGGATTCTTACGTAATAAGATGTCAATTTCATGAGTTTTTAGTTTAAAGTACATCTAATGTAAGAGAACTCATGACAGTTGATTCACGAATAGATGTAACTTTCATCTCCCAGATTGTCATGTCTAATGCACTAAGAAGTTGCCCATCATTCTCAGCATCAGAAAAGTTAACATTGACACTACGCAGGTTGCTGATAATTTTATTGAAACGAGCAAAAAGGTCATCGATAGACTCACCGGGTTGCATCTCGAAACACATGTATTCCTTTTTGAACATATCTTGTCTCACCTCCTTGATCGTGTTGGATCCTTCGTGATAGTCGCAAAGCACCCTCCACACATCGTATGCCGATCGGAGGTGTGCAACGCAGTCGAAGTCGCTTTGAGTGAATCTTTATGATCAAGTTCCGAGCCTTGTTCTTGTTGTCAACATCTCTCAAATTTGTAGCTGTAACTTGATCATTTGACGGCACTTCGTAAGGCTTGTACACCTTCTCCCATATTGCAAAGTCATGAGCCAGGATGAAGGCTACCATACGTGCCTTCCAAACCTGAAAATCAATACCACTAAAGACACAAGGTTTTTCAGAGTATTTCTCCATGATGATTAGTCAAAAACACGTGCAAATCACAAAGATTAGAGCACTGTGGCTCTGATACTGATTGTAGGATCAAAGAGCACGTGAAAATCTACCAGAGGGGGGAGTGAATGGTAGATTTAAAACTTTTTTAGCGGAAGCAATGAAAACCCCTCAGTAGAAAAACGATCTGTTAAAGAAATCGTGTGTGAGACTAATCTAAAACTTTTTCACCATTACAAAAGTGATATGTATCATATAGGATCAAGTCACGAAGACGACACAACAAGAATCACACAAATCCGTTGAGAGAAACTCAAGCTACGATCGAAAGATCGAACAAAGGTCAATCTGTCCTACCTGAGAAAAACAGTTCTGGAACACTGCAAAGAAACTTGTGTAGATCTGAAACCACAAATACAATGATCGTTAAATTTTGAAAGATGATAGAAAATTAAGTTTTGAAGACAACACAAAAATAATCACGTGAATCAGATCTGTAAACTCGAGTTATGACAAAACCACCAAAGAAAGGTAGTGTTGTGCAGAAAACTTGACGAGAAAAACTTGTCTGGAACAAGTCGGACGAACAAGGCACAAACGTTCTCTTAAACTACGATCTTTATTCAATAGAACACAAGAGGAACAGCCCAAGAGTCGTCTCACACGAGCTCTGGCCTCCCTTGCTTATATAACCAGCCCGAAAGCCAACTCAACTCAAATCAGGACTCTAATCCTACTCCGTTCATGAATCAAAACTTTCCATAACTACTCAAGACTCTTCTATACGCAGATAGAATAAATCTTAAGACTTATAAACACCTTAGGAATGTATCCCACATTCTTAAAACAACTCAAGTTCGTGACCCACATAAAATCCTATCATAACCAACTCAAAACTTTCCATATTTGAGTCAAACACGACTCAGTCGCAGCCTGAGTCCATAACCTAGTCGGTTGAACCTTTTTGACCAATTCTTTACGTCCCCTTCTCTTCATCACGCCTCAGAACCATGTAGCCACGTCTATGCACTCCTTGCATACGTGCAAACATCTTTCAACGACATCCACAATACCTTCATATGCATTGTTCTTGATTCATACATGCTGCGCGACCTCCCGATCAACTCAACCACAATTCCTTCCGAAATTGGTTGTTGAACCTCATCTTTTTCCTAAGACTAGTTCAATGGATCCAGTCACCAGCCATGTCTTGAACTCAAAAAACACCTGCACATGAACAAACAACCAATCCGTACGAGCCCAAGTCCGCGACTTGACTCAAATTAGTTCCAAACACAACACCTTACGTGAGCACCTCACATAAGCATGTTGCAAAACCACAGTAAAACGATATCAGCCATATGAACCAAAACACACCAAAAACTTAGCAAATGAATACTAAGCAATCTTTCCAAACAATGTAAAGCAAGTTCAAAATATTTCACAGTAAAAGCAGGGACATTGCGATCAAGCTCCGAATCTTTCCAAAGCTAACCGGAGCTTGAGCCGGAGCTTACGAAAGCTAGTACAACCTAGAGCCGGAGCTTACCAAAGCTAGTACAACCTAGCGCCGGAGCTTGCCAAAGCTAGTACAACCTAGCGGCGGAGCTAGAAAAATATGTCGGGGCTAACCAACATAAGTCGGACCTAGCAAAAACATATCAGAGCTTAACAAAGACATGCCGGAGCTAAATACAAAGCTCACCGGAGCTACACAAAAACATGTTGGACCTTGACAAAGCATGTCGGACCTATTGTCGGACCTTGCAGAAGCTCGGAGCTAGAGTCGGACCTTGCTAAAAAGGGTGTTTTGGCAGAATTTTAAAACTTATATTATCAAATCCAATGTATTCAGTACAAGCCAATGTATTCAGCACACATAGGTCTCACAGTTTTACACCATAAGATAGTGCCACCTTGAGCCCGTAGATGAGAGCTTCATACTCCGCCATGTTGTTGGTTGTCTTGAAGCCAAGGTGAACCATGTATTCGACCTTCTCCCCCGTCGGAGCGAGGAGAAGGATTCCAGCTCTGGCCCCTGCTTCTGCACAGAACCGTCGAAGTGGAGAGGCCAGTGAGGTTCGGTGAAGACTAGGACCTTGGGTTCCGGCTTTTGCTTACTGGGGCCCCCAGGATTTGATGGAGAAGGGGTCCACTCCGCCACGAAATCAGTCGAAGCCTGACTTTTGATTGCTTGTCGCGGCACAAATTCAAGATCGAACTCGACCAGATCCGCTACCCACTTGGCATTGCTCCTAATAGAATTAGGGTTATGTAGTATAACACGCAGTGGATAAGAAGTTACCACTGATATCTTGTGGGCTTAGAAATAGTGACGAAGCTTCCTTGAGGCAATAAGAACTGTGTAAAGCAGCTTATGCACCTCAATGTATCTGGTCTTGGCATCATGGAGTACTTCACTGATGAAGTACACTGGGCGCTAGATGGTCTGGACCCTTTCCGAGGGGCTCGAAGCTTCCTCTCCATCGATCCGGTCCCTCCCAGAGGGGTCTGGACCTTCTTGTTGAAGTTCCCGTACCATACCGGAAGGGTCCATAACTTTTTATTGTTCAATCCAGACCATCCCTGAGGGGTCAGGATCTTCTTGAGCAGACGTAGAAACTCCCTCAGATGAGAGACTTGGTCTTCTAGCACTCCTTCTTGAAGAACTGTGCCTGGGGGCTGTAACTCAGACTCGCCTTCAGGTAGCTCCGGACCCTCCCGGAGGGGTCTAAACTCCTGAATTGGATGTAGTTCTGGTCTTTCCACGACCAGGACCATGCTTACAACTTCTGTAGTTGTAGAAATGTAAAGCAGTAGAGGCTCACCATGGTTCGGAGCTACCAAGATTGGTAGGAAGGTGAGGAGCTGCTTGAGCTCTTGGAACGCCTTTTCTGCTTCTTTGGACCAATGAAATGGTCCGATCTTCCTCAATAACTTGAAGAATGGAAGTGCCCGCTCTGCTAGCCTTGAGATGAACCGACTGAGCGCGGCTAGACATCCAGTTAGGTTCTGGACGTCCTTAATGCAGGCTGGAGGCCGCATATCTTCTATAGCTTTGATCTTCGTGGGTTTGCTTCAATTCCTCGGTGGGTTACCAAGAAACCGAGGAGCTTTCTGGAGCTAACCCCGAAGACACACTTGTCTAGGTTCAGCATGGTGCGGGTGATGCGCAGCTTGTCAAAGACAGCTTGCAAGTTGTCAAGGAGTGACTCCTTGTTCTTGATCTTCACAACGATGTCATCGACGTACACCTCCACCAAGTCTCTAATTAGCTCTCCAAATGTTTTGTACATAGCTCGCACAAAGGTTGAAGCAACGTTTTTGAGACCAAAGGGCATAGCAGTATAACAATACAATCCATCTACTATTATGAATGCAGTATGCTCTTCATCTTCCCTAGACATCTGGATTTGATGATAACCTGAGTATGCATCTAGGAAACATAATAGCTCACACCCAGAGGTGGAGTCCACTATCTAATCTATTCTAGGTAGTGGAATGGATCTTTTGGACATGCCTTATTTAGTGTGGTGTAGTCGATACACATCCGAAGCTTCCCGCTGACCTTGGGTACAATCACTGGGTTTGCCAGCCATTTTGGATGAAAAACCTCCCGGATGAAACCAGCTTCGAGCAACTTCTTGATCTCCTATCAGATGAAGTTTTGTCGCTCGACTGATTGTTTTCGGGGCTTCTGGTGTACAGGTTGTGCGTCGGGATAAATCTTCAAATTGTGCTCAATCACCTCCCTAGGGATCCCAGACATTTGTGACGGTTGCCAGGCAAACACGTCAACATTAGCCCGGAGGAAAGTGATAAGCGCGAGTTCCTATTTGTTGTTCAAACCTCCCGATATACGGGTGGTCTTAGCAGCATCAGAACCAATTTGGACGACTTTGAGAGGAACGTCGGTGTCGCCGCTTGGTTGCACATGTGGTGCAAAGGTTGAGCCCCAATGATGAGTGCTCGGGGGTTAAGCAATGAGCTCTTTGCTGGAGGTTCCTTCTTGCACCGTGGCAAGTGCATGGAGTTCCTCTAGCGCGTGACTCCTACAGTGCCATCTACTAGAACGTAGTAGAGCTGAACATTGTTGATGGTCGGAGATATCATCAGCGGGAGTTGGCTAGCTCCGACCATGTTCCTAGGGCAGTCTGATGCATCAAAAGGGATGGGTGTATCCATCCACTTCTGATGTGGTTCTGCCCTAACAGCGGGAGCTACGACAGTCATTTCCCCGCCGCATTGTATTGAGGATGCGACGAGAGGTGATGTCCCACGACCCTCCGTAGATGGTGTTGAGGGTCTTCCGACGCTCGTTGTCAGAGATGTCAGAGTAATCATTGACTGTGTTGTACACAGCCTTTAGGACCTTCTTGGGGTCCTGGAAGCCTAGCTCCGTCTCAGTCGTAGCTTCATCAACTTTTTGCTTTCCTTCCCGCTGATGGAAAGGAGCTTCCTCTCGGCACTTGTTGTAGTGCTCGATGAGGTTTTGGACCTCTCGACAGTCCTCCAGACTGTGCTTGTCTTTCTTGTGGATTGGACACCACATCTTGGAACCACCGCCGTCTTCTGATGAAGGCCGAGGTCATTTTTCGGGGCGTGGCCCCCGGCCACCCAGAGCTTCAACAACCGCAACAGTAGGTGCGCTGGCCGATGACTTCTTCTTGCCATTGGACTTCTTTTTATTTTTGCCACTGTCGGGGGTAGTGGCTTCAGCTTTGGAAGACTTTTTGTTATCCTCCGAAGCTGGCTTTGAGTGCATTTCTTGGCCCTCTGCGGCCCGGGCACACTTGTCAGCCAGGCTAAACAACTCTGTGACGCTGGTGACTTCTTTCGTCGCTAGCTTCTCCAGCATTTTCTTGTCTCGGACGCCCTGTCTTAATGCGACAATAACATAGGCGTTCAAGATAGAGGGGATGGTATTGCATACCTGAGAAAACTGCTGGATAAAGGATCATAGCGATTACCCCGTTGTTTGCTTCACAGCAAACAGATCCAGTTCAATGCCTGGTCAGGTATAAGAACTCCCGAAGTTGGCAGTGAACTATCGACATAGCTCCGCCCAACTGTTGATGGAATCGGGCAGAATACTCATGAAACAGGACCTGGCGGTCCTTGTTAGAGTCACAAGGAAGTAGTTGGCCATCACGGCCTCATTGCCTTCTGCTGCAAGTATAGCAGTGGAGTAGATTTGAAGGAATTCGGCGACGTTAACAGTCCCGTCGAATTTCTCCGGCAGATGAGGCCGGAACTTCTGTGGCCAACGGACCATGCGTAGGTGCATGGCCAAGGCAGAACAACCTCCTCCTACTCCCACTGGAGCTGGGTTCTCCTAAGCCTCTCGCCTTTTGCGAGCACGCACAATATGGACGCCGCCGTCCTGCTGTCGGTTGCGACGGTCAAGCTTTGACCACAAATTATGTGTCGATAGCCTCGACATGGTGTGGGTGCGACATGCCCCGGAAGGCAGCGATGTAACCTGTTGAGATACAACACGCCTTCGGTGTTGTGGTACGTGAGGACCAAGTCTCACAGACAAGGTCCTACGTTGAGTCGGTACCTGCCCCGATGGGGTAGGACCTTGGTTGTTGATGGCATCAGCTGCAGCTGCAACTGGATGCTGCACATCAGCGCGCCATTGTTCCATCGCACCTTGAGGTGCTCCGGGCGCTAGAGGGCGCTCTAGCAAAGTACGCGCAACAATCAGCGCGTTCTCAGGATTGTTGTTCGCCGATGCTGTGACCGACGCAAGTACCCCATCCCGCTGTCCAGCATTGTTTGCCGGAGCAGATGGTGGTGGTGGTGGTGCAACGCCTCCCGGGACAACGGCGCCCGCTGGTTGCTGCATGATGGAACGATTTCCTCCGATAGGTTGCACAACATTGTTGTCGTTGGATGACCCTGCGGTGGAGTTCACCATCTTGGAATCTCAGGCGCCCCCTACCTGACGCGCCAAATGTCGAAGCGTACAAACTACACTTCCCCCGGTACTACTAAGTTGTAGCCCGCGGAGGTTCTTATGTTGGTTTGGGCGCGCGGAGATCTTAGACGAGAAGGTGATACAGATGATTTACGTGATTCGGGTTGCCTGAGCGTAATACCCTACTCCACGGGATGTGTGTTATTGTATTAGAGATTTTCTAGTGCTTGCATGCGTATGAGCTTGCCTTGTTTTGTACCGTGCAGCACATCCCTTTTATAGACAAAGGGATGACTGTTACAAGGGTTGCCTGGCCTGACTTGTGGCCCCGACGGTTATTCTTGCCTAACACACAATTAAGTATGTTTAAGCACCCTAATAACATGGTAACACGCCTTAATGATGGTGTTACCAGTATTAAGGGTCTTCCGATCGTGTGCCATTAATAGGGCATTAATGGCACATAATCAGGCCTTGTAATTGTGGCAATAAGAGTCCTTTGAATACTTATGCCATTGGAGGTCCGTCTGTATTCCCGTTGGTGGCGTAGGTCAGGAGGCTTGACACGTGGCGACTCCGGAGCTTTCCCTTGCGGGGAGGTAGGTACGAAGCTACTATACGTGTGGAGGCACCAGAGCTTCCTTCTACTGGAGGTTAGGTCCGGGGTCACTGTACACGTATCAAGTACGGAGCTCCCCTATGTTGGGGGTTTTGCTCCGGTCTTGTGTTACACGTGGCAGTGTTAGGGCTCCCCTATGTAGGAGGTGGGCCCAGTGCTGTTTTACATGTGGGGCCTATGAAGGTCTTCAACTTTGACAGGTGGAACTCCCTTGCACTTCTTGCGGTATCATGGGGTACCCGGTACGCAGGGTACCTACACAATGGGTTTCAAATATTCCAAATAGCATCCCTACAAAATTCCATAATTTTCAGAGCACATTTCATATTAATTCAGTTGCTACATTGAATTCCATCCAAATTTGAATGAAATTGAGTCAAATCAGCGATTTGATTTCAGAATCAAATTCTCTATATTTGATTTGGCTTCCCCACAAAAATCTAGCATTTTTGGATCAGTATCGGTGGGAGAATTCAATGACCAGATAAGGGATGAGGGTGAATCAATGGTGGAGCCCACTAGTCAGGCTCCCAAATCGAGTGAACCGTCATTGCCGTGAGTGTCCCGCGCTCCAAGAAGCAGAGCGGCACACCTGGCCCGGACTCAAGTGTCCAGAACCGAAAAATCTTCCTCCTTATCACCTTATCGCTGGTTCACTCACTCTCTTGCTTCACCTCACCGCAACCCACACGTCTCTGTTCTTCTCCTTCCATTGCAAGAAACAGAGCACGTCGCTCTTCTTAGTTCCTGCTTGCCAGAGCCATCAAGCCACGGATTGACCAAGCTCCAAAATGTTTTAGAGTAGGCCAAGATGTTCCTTTACCCTCTCCAACTTTTCCTTGGTTGATTCCCGACTCGGTCGGCGGTATTTTATAGTTTCAGTGACTGTCACCGTGAGGTCGCCTCTCCCTCCACGTTGCGCCGGCGCCATAGACCTTTTCACGAGCTACTCTCAAAAGTGAAAAGGAGCGCCACTCTATCTTCTTTATCACGGTGAAAACCGCAAACTTTTTCATCCCCTATCGAGCGAGTATTCCTCATTTTTGTCTCGACACGAGTTTACTCTTCAAGCTAGGTCATCGATTCAATTCAGTTTCTAGGTGCAAACATCTTTTAATTCAACTAAGGAATAGTTGACACATGTTTAGGCGCACACCCTTGACCAAAACCAGAGCAATCCATCGACCGTAGGCACTGTTCGTTGAGTTTCCCCCTTTTCTAAAATTTTTGGCCGAGCTCGACGGTGCAAATGATATTCAGAGTTGTTCAACCTAGTGTCCACCTCCTATCGAGCTAGACATACGCCAAGTAAGCTCGACAACGTTTTTCCGAGCCAGGTGAGCCATTGGTAAATGATACTGTGGTCGTCGTCGTGGGCCGAGCTGTCGCCACCGTGAGCAACATGCTTCGGCCATCCTCTGTCCTCCCGGTGGGTTCGATCATCTTAGCAATGAGAAATCATGCACAAGTGGCAACAGAGGGGAAGATTGGAGTGGGGCAACGGAGGGCTGACGAGCTCGCTGGCGTGCACCGTCGCGTGCCGCCCAGGGCGCCGCCCCTGTCGAGAGGAAGAGGAAAGTGGGACGGGCCCCAGGTGTCAGCGACACTTTTCCTCTCACAGGATGAGCCGTGCTGATGAACCTTTTGTGGCCATGCTGTTTACTCGGTGGCCCAGGTGTGGCTCCAATCTGGTTGGCCCATTTTAAATGGGTGGGCCCAGTTCGATTAATTCAAACTTTTCCAATTAGAATTAATTCTAGATTTCATCCAAACTTCAAAAATTAATTTGTCCTAGTAGATTTGCTCAAATAATTCCCAAAAAATTCCAGTAGACTCATATCAATCCCAACTTAGCAGTAGTGCAATTGGTTGAACATGAAAGTCCACAATTTTCTTAATTAATTCCTTGGAGTTAACTACTTGGGAAATTAATTACTCCCGTTATGCTAATCGTAAAATTTCTAATTTTGGTCAGAAAATTCTTTCTAATACACTTGATCTCCAGTAAAAATTTCAAGTTCATTGGATTTCAATTACTTGACGAAACAATGTTCAAATCCTCAATGTCCATAGAAAATTCAGAAATGTACAGAAACATTTCCAGATTTTATCCTAAACATGTAAAATCAATTCCTCACTGTAGGAAGCTCAGGAAATTATGAAAAGAATTTCCTTAGAACCTGTGAGACCTCCTCAACCAAGATCATCAACTCTTAGCTATGTGAAAGCTACAGATTTTGTACCAAAATTCAGAGAAGCCATTTAACTGTTGAAATTTTAGAGACAACAAGCTTCCCTGAACATTTTGAATTCTTGGCCCTGATCTTCCTCTCAGAACCTAGTATCCGCTGTAAAAATCCCAAAGCCAATTTAAATCATCTTCATTCCTGATCAGTGTTTAAAAGGTCTTTTTCTATAGTTTCAATATCATTCATGTACTTTATATATTGCATATCATATTGTGACCAAGATCGAGGAGGAGCCAGAGCCCTTGGAGAGCATACCACCAGAAGCTAACTTCCCCTCTAACTCGCAGCCAGGCAAGCCTTAGTTTGCATTCAAATTCTATTTCAAAATTTTTATTTGTATCACTTATGTCTAGGGTGAGTTTTGTGCATTAGGGATAAGGTGCTTGTCACTCCACTTGCATGACCCACAAACCCCATGGAGTATTCGATAGGTTTACAGCTCGACTAGAAGAAATGCCATGCTAATGTTGTAAGGAATCCAGTAGAAGTCGAGTAGTTGGAATCTATTCGTGAGATAGGGTTTATATCACATGAGATTGGTTTGAGTATGAGAATGATTTATGAATATAAATATGAGACCGAGTAGTGGGATTGAACGTAGTGAGACGGGGTCTCACGTGCGTAGCCTTCTTTTGTCGATTGAGGAACGATCCGTGTGCAGTCCTGCTGAGCAAGTTTGAATTGTACTAGAAGGCATTCTGGGCATATGGAACCCAGGAAACCGATGTAACTTGATAACTTGGGTGTCAAGGCATAGCCCACTGTCGATAGGGGTGGGTTGAGGGCAGCGAGGTGTAAATCCGCTAATGGGCATAGAAACGCTCTGTGTAGGGACCTTCTGCCCGCGATGGTGGGACCGGTTCGACATTTGAGTTTCTTGTGAAATGTTTCTGCGTATGACATCGTGAGGAGCACCACACGCTTCTTACGTACGGGTGTGCGTGTCATGCAATCAGGGTGTTATTGATTGCAATCACCGTCCCTCGCAGTTAAGGATTGAATACTGCTTGTTCACCGCACTGTGACGTAGTAAATACTGAAGAAGCCAGAAGAATATGATGTATTGAATTCTTATTGCTTTGCAACTATGATTGCTATATAATATGATCATTAAAGTTACTTTTTTATGAACCTTTAACCTGCTGCTAATAACTCAAAAAATAAGGATCAACATGTAGGCTTGTCCTTAATGCAATATCTATTCATATATTAAGTGTCCCTACATGTAGAGCTCCATGCATAGGTGACACGGTTAAGTCTTGATGAGCCATCATGTTCACAGTTTCTATTTCAAGTTGTTGCAGGTGAGAAGTATGAGGAAGGGCCCGAGGATGAGGCGATGCCCCCGTCGGGGTATACCGCTGAGTGGGAGCCATGCATGCTGCCGTGATCTGTTGTGTGCTGCTAGTCTATAGTGTCCTTGGGCTGGATGGTTGCACGTTTGCATAGCTAGGCTGAAAGTTTAGCTATGAGTATTATCTTCTGCTGTATATTAGGTATTGTAAAAGATTTCCGCTGTTTATATCAATAAAACTTTGTATTTTGTCGTATTCTTTTTGTGTGTGCTGTTGGGTGCCGCATTGCATGACACCACCCTCTGCGATTCCTGGAATGTGTGGACCTAGTCCTCACAGCCTGATATCACAACCGCATTGGGAATAGCACGCTCGAAAAGATCCTATTTTGAAAACTTAGAAGTAGTCGAGTGAGGATTAGTCACTGTGCCCACATAAAGTCTATTATAGTACTAGTTACATAAGGTGGGAAAGCTAACATATGTGTAATTATATTCTGTAACGATGCTCCGATGTCAGGTAAGAGGTAATGTATGCCACCTCAAGCAGATCAATTGTAGTAAGCTCTCCGTACGAGAGGTAGTATGATGATTGTCCCTGTGGCTTGGCACGAGAGTTAATATGAGTCTCTGAACCTTCTCAAGGTTCTGGGAACATATGAAAACGCTGCTCCCCGGCATGCTTCAGACAAAAGCGAGGATACCCCATCGTGTGATAAAAAACACGAAGTATGCCACTCTTGAATGTTCAATGTTCAAAGGGCCATACGTAGTGCTGATCCCTAGCGCAAGAGATAAATTATGTGGCCACCTATCGTGCGGTTGAAAAGCACGTAATGTGTTTTTAATAACACGTGAAAGTGCCTCCTACTGGTGCAGCATTATGCAAAGACGTGTCACCCCCATTGGGTGGTAGAAAACCCGGTCATGTAACTCGAGACGTGGCTCAGCTCAGGACGGCCTGTATGGAATGATACGGGACGGATGCTCTTACTTTTATATATATTATTGTGACTGCCTGAAATGATCGGCTGTGTGGGCTGTGCTGTAGGGCACCATAATATGTGTTCTGTAAATTTTGTGTCTTATGCAGGTACACTAGCCATGTTCTAAGTAGCTCGAGTCGAAAACTCTTGCAAGTGAACGTCATTAGTGCCACCGTTGAGACGTATGCCGGAATACCGGCTTAGGATTTTCTTTGTTAAGAATGTAGTACCGGCATTACATTCGAGTTTCATCGGGCACGTCGACGATGATATCTGTGCCAGAGGTGTGACTCGATAACAAGTAAAAATTTTCAACTTAGGGCTAAGTTTGAATTTGTAAACTCTGTTTTTGGAGCGTTAGAACAGATTGATAATAAATCATGTGATCGCTGCGCTCAGCAGGCATATGGTTTGGAAACTTGAGAAAGTATTCCGCAAGTTTCATTTTCAGCTCCAAGACAGATTTCAAGATTTAAAATTTGAAAAGTTCATTTGAATTAAATCTGCCAGGTTCCTGATTCAAACTGAGAATCTGGCAGCAAAATTCTTAGCTTTGGAATAGCATAACTCTCCGTAGGAGTAACCACTGAAGGTCTTCCACACATGGTTAGAAAGTTTAGAGAGTCCTCTAAAACTCCTATGTTCAACTCCAGATCAGAACCCCCCTTAAACTAATGAAAAATTCAAATTTCCAAACTCTGCCAAATCTGGACATAGACTGGACAGTTTCTGTACCCTGTCACTGTTTCTATCATATCTCTTAGTAGAATCGACGAATGACTTCATGAAATACATTTATGGAATCATGAGGATTTATGTAAAAATGTTTTAATTTATGTTTTTTCATATATTTATATTTTTATTTGGGAAAATGTGGACAAAAATCAGCCTTAAACAAAGGAGGTGCTGTCAAAATTTTTCCAGAAACACTGTCAACTTGTAAAATCCATATCTCCTCATCAAGAATAGCTATGGAGGCAAATTAATACATTATGGAAATATCATTCAGTGTGCTACAACTTTGTAGTTGAACTCCATTTCATATTTTGCCTCTAACTAGTCGAAACATTTTAATCCCTCCAGACTGGTCAGCTGGACCAGAATCTGGACAGTGAAACCAGTTGTGAACTCTTCAATTCAAATCACTTTGGTTTCAATTTCTTGTGTCATATCCCTTATACAGCAGTTGATATTCGACATGTTGGTTTAAAATTTGACACAATCGACACCACACTTCGAGCGATGACATGTTTAATTCTTGTACAATAGCGGGGATACACGTCCCGTTGTGACCGACGATAGTCGAAATGGACTTCCATCCATGAAGTTCATTACTATGGAACTAGATTGTGGTAACATGGTCCCGGGATGTTGTATGTTGTATAAAGTTTATACTTTATCAATATGTGTGAATGTTATATGTGTCACTTAATCAATACTTGCATTACTACCATATAAGATGGATGAATTAAACAAACATGTTACTGATTTTTGGATAATATGGATGCAGTATGGTGCATACTTGCTCGACGCCAGAGGTGGGAGGCTCCAGTCAGGGTCGTGGTGATGAGTCTCCAATCCCGGAGCAAACCACGACGCAGCAGCAACCACCTTCGCCACCACCTGAATTTCCAAGGACTCTCACGGAGGTCCCGCAGCACTCGGCTCGCGCGACGAGCAAACCAAGGTGCTGCAGACCTTGGTGCAGAATTCGTCCTGTCAAGGGGAACGACAAGACAATGGGCAATACCAGCCCCAACAGAGTTTGTACTCAGACTTTTTAGCGAGATATCCACTAGTCTTCACGGAGGCCGAAAAGCCTCTGGAGGCGGACAACTTTCCGCACCCTCGAGGTGAAGTTCGGTCTGCTTCGATGCACTGAACAACATAAGGCGCTGTTCGCAGCGAAGCAGCTTAAGGGATCCGCCGGTGCGTGGAGGGCGAACTACATCACATCACTACTGGCTGGTCATGTGGTCACTTGGACCGAGTTCCAGGAGGCGTTCCGCACCTACCACATACCTCCCAGTATCATGAAGAGGAAGCTTCAGGAGTTTTGGAGCTAAAGCAAAAGTCAAACTTGCACAATGCAACCGCGGCACCTTCAATGACATCATCAATGCCGTGATTGTACAGGAGGATGCTCAGTGCGAGCTCGTTTCTGATAAGAGGAAATGCAGTGCGCCATCGAGCAGCAGTGGTGGTGGTCCACAAAAATACCGTTTGGTGTACTGCTCACCATCCGGTCAGAGGTGGTAGCCACTGGCGCAACCGCCGCAGTTCCGTGGTTGTTCTTTCAACGTGCCGAGTTTACGACCACCATTCCCACAGCAGCAGCAGCAACGGATGGTCCTGCGTGCATATCCACCTCCACCACATGCACCAGGATTCCGTTCGCAAGTTGGAGGGAACCCGACACAATACACGTGTTACACATGTGGCCGTGTCAGTCATTTTGCAAGGGAATGCCCCGAGCAGCGACAAGGCAGCGGACAAGCACCATATCAGGATGCCATTCAGCCCCGGAACCAGCCCAAGAAACCAGCACCAAAACCTGGCAACGTTTACCACATAGCTATCGAAGACGTGCTAGAAGGCGAACCCGTCCTTGCGGGTACGTTTTCACTACTCCATCATCCCGCAGTCATACTATTTGACTCCGGTGCTACCCATAATTTCATTAGCCAATCATATGTTATCAAGCATCAATTACCTATCACTCCCACAGAAAGTCCATATTTAATTTGCTCTCCGGGTGGGAAGATAGCAGCGGACATGAAAGTCAAGAGCACAACTTAAGATCGGTGGGAATATCTATCCAACTTCTCTAATTATATTAGAGGGTCAAAATTTCAATGTCATATTAGGAATGTCATGGCTAAATATCCATGGCGCTGTTCTTGATATAGTTCCACGTGTGGTCCATTTAAACTCTCCACTACATGAACCACACACTGTCATTCTAGACCGCCTTATCCAAGAAATTCCAGCCACCTATAACACAGAAGCCACGAAGCTTGAGGACATTCGTGTGGTCCGTGAATACCCCAATATAATTCACGATGATTTGCCGGCTATGCCACCTGACAGAGATATTGAATTCAAGATTAAACTTATTTCGGGAACCATGACTATCTCTCGAAGGCCGTACAAGATGGCACCAAATGAATTGGCGGAACTAAAGGAGCATTTGAAAGACTTGCTGGACAAAGGTTTGATATGCCCAAGTTCGTCACCTTGGGGCTGCACTGCCTTGTTTGTGAAGAAGAAAGACAAGACGTTGTGTCTACGTGTGCACTATCGTCCGCTCAACGCTGTGACAATCAAGAACATGTATACTCTACCGCACATCTATGTTTTATTTGATCAATTATTGGGTGCTAAGATATTCTCGAAGATAGACCTCTGGTCCGGATATTATCAGATTAAGATCCGACAAGAGGATATTCCGAAGACGGCAATCTCAATGAGATACAAACTCTATGAATATCTCGCCATGTCGTTCGGACTTACCAACGCACCGGCTCACTTCATGTATTTGATGAATTCAATATTCATGCCGGAGTTGGACAAGTTTGTCGTGGTCTTCATTGACGACATCCTGGTTTATTCTAAATCAGAGGAAGAACACGCCAAGCACTTGCATATCGTGCTCCAACAACTACGAGATCACAAGCTCTATGCAAAATTTAGCAAATGCAAGTTTTAGATCAGCCAAGTGCCATTTCATCATATTATTTTAGCGGAGGGCATCACTGTTGATCGAAGCAAAATTATGCATGTGCTGAAATGGATGTCTCCAAAGTCCATTGATGAAGTTCGCAGTTTCCTCGGGTTAGCCGGATATTATTGGAGGTTCATTCTGAGCTTCTCAAAAATTGCTAAGCCAATGACAGAGCTGCTGAAAAAGGGGACTAAATATAATTTAGCAAGGCATGTAAGGATGCATTTCAAGCATTGGTGAAGCATCTAACAACAGACCCAGTGCTAGCTCAGTCAGATACGACCAAATCTTTCAATGTTTATTGTGATGCATCTGGCATTGGTCTTGGCTACGTGTTAATGCAAGAAGGCCGCATGATCGCATATGGATCATGGCAGCTCCGGAATCATGAGCAACATTATCCAACTCATGACCTTGAGCTCGCTTCTGTGGTGCTTGCACTAAAATTGTAGAGGCTTTATTTCTCTGAAACCTAGTGCATCTCTACAAAGATCACAAGAGCCTGAAATATATCTTCACTCAGAAGGAGATGAATATGCGGCAACGATGATGGTTAGAGCTGATCAAAGATTATGAGATTGAAATTCATTATCACCCCGGCAAGGTGAATGTGGTTGCCAATGCGCTAACCCGCAAGTCTCACGTCAACAATCTGTCCATCACTCCGATGGAAAAGGATGAACCGAGTTTATACTTGGTTCCATATGGAGCATTATGTAATCTTGCTCTCATTCCTACCATATGAGAGGATATTATTGAAGCTCAAAATAAAGATGTGAGTATGTCGCACATTCGGAGGAGAATGAAGAATGGGGAAATGAAGTGCCTCCGAAGTGATGAACATGGTACTCTATGGTTCAAAGACCTAATAGTAGTACCCTGTGACATGGAACTTCGGAAGAAAATCTTGGACGAAGCTCACTTGCCCAAGTATTCTATTCATCCAGGCAGCAACAAGATGTATCAAGATCTGAACAAGATTTTGGTAGACACGGATGAAAAGAGAATTTGTTAAGTACGTATCCAAGTGTGATACGTGTCGGCGGGTGAAAGCCGACCATATTCACAAAGCCAGACAACTGTATCCATTTACCATTCCAGCTTGGAAATGGGAGGATATTAGTATGGATTTCATTGTTAGATTACCCCTCATGTTCCACAAGCATGTTTCGATTTGGGTGATAGTCGATCAACTAACCAAATCGGCTTAGTTCATCCCTGTACAAACAAAATACATAACCAAGAAGTATGCTGAGTTGCATATTGCAAGAGTCATGTGCTTGCACGGAGTTCCCCAGACAATTATTTTAGATCGTGGTGCGCTATTCATTGCTCGCTTTTGGGAGCAGCTGCACGCATCATTGGGGATGAAATTGATCCGAAGCTCCGCATATCACCCGCAGACTAATCGTCTAACTGAGCGGGTGAATCAAATTCTCAAAGACATGCTACGCGCTTGTTGCATCCACCACGGTAAAAATTGGGATGATCATTTACCACTGGCGGAGTTCTCATATAACAATGGCTATCAGGCTAGCATCAAGATGGTGCCATATGAAGCTTTCTACTGCCGGAAGTGCCGTACACCACTCAACTGGTGTGAGTCCAGCGAGCGAATGATATACGATATTGATCTTGTGAATGAAGCCGAGGAACGAGTTCTAGTGATCCAAGCCAATCTCAAGGCTTTTCAATCTCGACAGAAAAGCTATGCGGATAAAAGGCGTCGACCTCTCCACTTCGACATTGGAGATCATGTTTATTTTCGTGTCTCTCCAATGAAAGGGATTCATCATTTCGGAGTGAAGAGAAAGCTTGCTCCACGATTAATTGGTACGTTCGCCGTCATTGAAAAATGTGGACTTGCAGCCTACCGTTTGGAGTTACCGGGGTCACTCTCTGAAATTCACAATGTTTTTCACATCTCTTAGCTATAGAAGTGCCTCAAATCCCCAACTGAAATCCGCACCAAAGACCTCGATGCTCTCCAACCGGATCTCATGTATTCTAAGTATCCGATCCGGATTATCGATGAAAAGACTCACATCACAAGAAATCAGACTGTGTGTTTCTACAAAGTCTTGTGGAGTAACCATACCGCTGAGTAAGAGACATGGGAAAGCAAAGATTACCTCTGATTAAATTATTCGGACTTGCTATCATCTTATTCGGTAACCTCTCATCCATCGTCTCTCTCTTCTGTAATCTTGGGATGAGATTCTTTTAAGTGCGAGGGATGTAAAGGCCCTAAATTCCAAAGTGCAGAGTTCAGATATGAGAAATATAATTAAGCAAGAGATAAAGAAATAAAATGGAAAAGGAAAAGTGATTAGGTTTAAAAGCTAATGTGAGCAATCCAAAAATCAAATATAGCTACTGTTCAAACCTTAACAAATAAAAATTTGAGTTTACAAATAGGTTTCAAATATTCCAAATAGCATCCCTACAAAATTCCATAATTTTCAGAGCACATTTCGTATTTAATTCAATGGCTACATTGAATTCCATCCAAATTCGAATTCAAATTTGAATTCGAATGTAATTGAGTCAAATTAGTGATTTGATTTCAGAATCAAATTCTCCATATTTGAGTTGGCTTCTCCACAAAAATCTAGCATTTTTGGATCAATATTGGTGGGAGAATTCAATGACCAGGCAAGGGATGAGGGTGAATCAATGGTGGGGCCCACTGGTCAGCCTACCTGAAAGTCGCTTACAGGAGGGGGGGGGGGTTAATAGGCAATATGACCTGAAATGTCTTAATCAAACGAGATTAAATTCCTAAGACCGGAGTTGCCTGGACAGGGAAACACTAGTCCGCTCAGCACAGGGTGAAAACCTAAAAACTTGATTTCTACAAGTTGTTTGCGGTATTTAGGTTCACCAAAGGTATATGCAATGTTTATCAACCTAGTACAACTTAGATTAACAAGTGCAAGCAACTAGGTTACAAGATTTCAATAAAGATCAAGATGAAGAACAATATGAACCCTAATAGCAATTCTAGTGATTAGAAAATGTAAAAATACAAGCGAGACACGATTTATCCCGTGGTTCAGCTCCACAAAGAAGCCTACATCCACGTTGAGAAGTCCACACAAGGATCGGATCTCACTTGACCCTCTTCTCACCAAGCCACTATAATGGCCGGCTTGGTTTCCACTATATCAAAGGGTAATCACCAAGTTTCTTGGGGCTGCTCACAAGTTGAGGCTCCCACAAATCAATACAGTAAGGAGCACACGAAGCTCAACTCACAAAGCCAAAAAACATAACACCAAGTGCAAGAGATCAAACATAGAGCCAAAGCACGATGATCTTCCTTCACTCTCCTTCCCAAACCCTAATCTCTTCAATATTTTGTCTTAGAGGGCAAGTAGGACAAGTAGAAGGCTTTGGAAAGCTCAAGGACTGTTGTGGCGGCGCTAGGGTTCAAGAGTTGTCAAATAGGGGCCGGGGGTCCCCTGTTTATAGGGGTCCCGACAACTAAACGTTGCCATCAATGCAACCCCGGATTAGTCTGGCCCTGTACCACAGACTAGTCCGACCTTTTGGGACCACTAACAATTCGACGTCACCGATCAACAAAACAGGCGACGTCCCCGCCAAAAATTTGAATTTCAAACGGTCACTAGCAACACGTGCTAGTCCATCCCAAAACGGACTAGTCCGAAGTTGGACAGAACACTTTAGTCCGGCTGAAAACAGACTACTCTGGGTGAGCCCAGACTAGTCCGGCCCCTGGAGCGGACAAGTTCGGCCTACCAGGACTTGGCTTCAGGATCTCACACTCAGGCTTAAACAGACTAGTCCGTATAACAACGGACAAATCCAAACTCAAACATAACCATTTGATCTGTCCCAAAATGGACTACTCTGGGTGGTCCAGACTAGTCCGGCCTCTGTGGCAGACAAGTCCGACCTCTCAGGACTTAGCTCCAAATCTGCTCACCAAGGACAAACGGACTAGTCCGTACCCATACGAACAAGTCCGAACTCAACTAGAGATGTTTAGTCCGACCCAAAACAGAATAAACTAACTACCCCAGACTAGTTCAGCCTGAAGCCCGGACAAGTCCGATCATTGGGGTTTTCCTCTCAAATTGGCTTCTCACTTAGGTTTTTCTCTCAACTACCACTTTGAGCCCTCTTGGATGATCTCAATGCACATGATACAACCACCTTAATACATGATACAACTAGTCTAAACTCAACACAATAGAAACCCTAATTTCTATGCTTGAGTCTTTGATGCCCGTTTGAACATTTTCCTTTTTGAGGGATTTTGTTTCATTTCAGTCATCACACTTGTGCTTAAGATCAACTCAGCTCATTAGTCTCTTAATTGTTGTCATCAATCATCCAAAACCCACGGGGATGCCTAGATGCACTATCAATCACCCCCATTTTGGTGATTGATGACAACACATTAAGGTTCAACAAAAAGGATAATAATTTGTTTTTATAACATGTATGTGTATGAGTAACTCCCCTTCAATTTATGCATTAAGAAGGAGAAATTGAGAGAGTTATGGCAGGGTGCCTAAGTGATGTGCTCATGAATTGTGATAAGACAATAAATATGTGTGATAAACAAATCAATTCAAGCATAGCATCACAATTGAGCATAGTACATGTGAAACATAGATTAAGTCTTACACCAATTTGAAATGAGAGAGTTTTGAAACATAGTACAAGTCCATAGAGGATAAAAAGAGACAATGACTATTAAAACTCTAAGTACCCCCTTCCAATCTCTCCCTCTTTGGCATCAAGACACCAAAAAGGAAAAGAGAGAAGGAGAGCCCTAAGATCTACTCTTCATCATCGTTTTTTTCATCGTCATCTCTGCCTTGGTGCCGCTAACTATCGCTCTCCGTGGCCTCCAAATCATTGGCATCGTCATCATCACCCTCTTCCTCGGATGGAGCCGCTGTTGAGGTGCTAACATCACCAAATTGAGCGAGTTCTTTGGCGGTGAACTCTGGGAATGGAGTCATCTCTCCATCACTCTCCGTAGTGGGATACATGGGGAATTTGAGCTTGTTGCACATCGCCTTGAGATACTTCTCTTGGCGATACTCCATGCGACGTTGCCGAACTTCCACCTTCTGGCAAGAGGTAAAAATATCCTTGAAGCATTTGAAAAAGCCACTTTCGGATTGTGATGGAGGAGGTGGAGGTGGAGAAGCCACGAAGTGAGAGGATGAGGCAGGAGGATTCACATTCTTCCTTCTAGGTGCAGGTGGCTTTGGAGGAGGTATCTGAGGATGAAGTCTTCTATGAATAATGTCCTTCTTGAAGGTTAGCCTAGACACCTCGATCATGAACATGATATAAGGAGCATAGCCACATGATTGGTTGGGTGTGTGAGAGATGTTGAAGATGTCATCAAAGATGTAGTCCACCACGTTGAACCAAACATGTCCATCAATGAGCACCATTAAGTGTCTCAAATTTCCTTGAATGATGCACGCATCTCCATATTTGGGGGCTATCATCTTCTGGAGCACACGATTGAGGACACTATAGAAGGGCTTGATATTGCGAATGTGCCCGGCCTCATAGACTGCATGACTTGGATACATGTAATCCAAGGTATCCCGATCAACTGCCTTGAGATTGGAAATGATAATCTCATTCTCAAGTTGATCTTCCAAGTCAAGAATCTAAGCAAACTCCCAATAAGTAGTGGAGTATTGCTCTTCATGAGTCATCCAAGTGATCATCCGATCCCCGTTGCTGTGAAAGTAGACAGTGGAGTAAAATTGTGCAATGACATCCACATTCCAATCATATTGAAATGCCATAATCTTCTTCAGCCCGTGACGCTCTTTGGATCCAATCATGGCATTGAAGGCCAAGTGATCCTTCCGTGCCATGTAGTCCCAATCAATCCATTGGGCATCTGTCAGTGGTGTCTGCTTGGACATATAGACTGTCCTGTAGTAGTCATAGTGGAAATCACACCAGACGCAAGGGTCTGCAGTGCTCCTCTCACGTTGATAGACATTGACCGATCTGAGTTTCCTGGCCTTCTCAGCCCCTTTGCCTTTGAAAATGTTAGCTTCAAAAGAGCTTGGCGATTAGGGTTCCTTGTGGGTGAGGACATCCTCAAGGGGCCTATGGGTTGAGAGGGCCCCTGCTTAGCCTTGCTTGCAGGATTCTTAACTCCAGCAACCTTCTTCTTGGGTGCCTCCTCAATCGGTCCTTTGTCCTTGTCCTTTGACCTTCTAGCTTCTTGGGATTTTGCTTTCTCGCCCATGGTCACAAGTCTTTTCTTTCTAGGGGCAACTTCTGCATCAGATGAGTTATTAGCCTCTCTTTGCTTCTTCTTTGCTTTTCTTGCCTCAGACTGCGAGTCGAGGAGGGCTATAGCAAGCTCTCGCTCCTCACAATCTCGAGGATAGAGTGCTTGCCTCCCTGCCTCGGCCTCAGGATCGGAAAGGGGCACGTAGTCCGAATCTGACATCGTCACTAATAAGTGATGTAAAAGAGAGCATATGAGTCCAAGGAAGTGGAATATTGCATTTGATTTCACAGAATCGATCAAGATTAGGATGTTTAATGTGTAATCCGGACTTGTCCGCCCAAGGGCCGGACTAGTCCACATGAGCCGGACTTGTCCGCCCTGTGGCCGGACTAGTCCGGTACACACAGTAAGAACCCTAATCTAGAGGATTTTTGCAAAATCTATGGATCCTACCACAATATTCCAGGAATATGATCACAATGACATAGAGAATAACTTTTGTGAAGAAGTTTCTATCAAAAGACCTAAAATAATTGAATTTTGAAGGATTTAGGGCTAGGTCAAGAATACCTCTTCAAATCTTCGAGTCGATGAAATGTGGACGAGGAATCGGCCTAGGATGCTTGGGGAAAAGTTCCCATGCACCTTGGGGCTTCAATCCACGGATTGGAATCGAGATTTGGTGGAGGGAATCAAAAATTGCCAATTTTGGGTCCGGTTTTCGCGTTTTGAGGAGATATATGGTTTGAGTGAGAGTATGGAGGTCGTTGGTTCCCTGGGGAGGTTAAGTGCCCAGGGGTTGGACTAGTCCGGTTAAGGACCCAGACTTGTCCGACCTACGGACTGGGTTCGGATTTCTCTGATGGGCCAGACTTGTCTGGCCAGGGGGACAAACTAGTCCGGTCTAAGAGCTGAAAACACATATATATTGGGTTTTCATTGGAGATTTGATCCTTTTGGACTAGATTTTCATAAAATATCTTTGCAAACATGGTTAGTGAGCAATCAACAATCATACTATGACCATAACTCACAAAGATTCAATAATTTCAAAATAGTTTTGTAGAAAATTGAGGAGGAAGAGTTTTTGCAAGCATGTGCGAATTTTAAAGCACATATAAGTAAAAATCAGATGTGAAAGACTCAAGCTACATTTCGATAATCTAAAATATTGAGCTCACTCCTAAGTTCACAAAATCTTCTCTAATCTAGGGGCTTGGTGAAGATATCAGTCAATTGTTTTTTGGTTCTCACATGAGAAATTGCTATGTCTCCTTTGATGGTGTGATCTCTCAAGAAATGGTGGCAGATATCGATGCTTTGGGTCCTTGAGTATTCAACTGGGTTGTGGGCTATTTTGATG
Organism: Tuctoria greenei; assembly: GCA_036927565.1. Taxonomy (NCBI): domain Eukaryota; kingdom Viridiplantae; phylum Streptophyta; class Magnoliopsida; order Poales; family Poaceae; genus Tuctoria; species Tuctoria greenei. The sequence continues at coordinate 84,408,298 of JAYESD010000005.1, read as the reverse complement.
GCACTCTCATTGTCACATAGGAGGGGAATATGGCTCGAGTTTATGCCATAGTCCCTAAGAGTTTGTCGCATCCAAAGATGTTGTGCACAACAACTTCCGGCGTTGACATACTCCTCTTCGGCTGTTGAAAGAGCAATGGAGTTTTGTTTCTTTGAGCACCAAGACACTAGGGATCCACCAAAAAATTGACAAGTTCCAAAGGTGCTATTTCTATCAACTTTGCACCTCGCATAGTCTGCATCGGAATATCCAATGAGGTTAAACTTAGAGCTTGTAGGGTACCAAAGTCCTAGGCTTGATGTGTGAACCAAATATATAAGAATCCTCTTAACAGCGGTCAAATGACACACCTTAAGAGCAGCTTGGAATCGAGCACACATACAAACACATAGCATTATGTCAGGCCTAGATGCACATAAATAAAGCAATGAACCTATCATGGAATGATATACCTTTTGGTCCACACTTGGACCATCTTCATTGAGGTCAAGGTGTCCATTGGTTCCCATTGGAGTCTTGATAGGTTTGGCTTTGTCCATGTCAAACTTCTTGAGTATATCTTGTGCGTACTTTGTTTGACTAATGAATGTGCCTTCCTTGAGTTGCTTCACCTGAAAACCTAGAAAGAACTTCAACTCCCCCCATCATGGACATCTCAAACCTCTCGGCCATTATCTTGGAAAACTCATCACAAAAAGCTTTGTTAGTAGAACCAAATATAATGTCATCGACATATATTTGGCAAACAAATAAATCATCATTGAAATGCTTAGTGAATAAGGTGTAATCCGCCTTCCCAATTTTGAAACCATTTTGAGTTATGAAGTCTCTAAGGCACTCATACCAAGATTTTGGAGCTTGTTTGAGGCCATAGAGAGCCTTACGCAATTTATAGACATGTTTTGGGAATTCTTGATCCTCAAAACCGCAGGGTTGCTCCACATACACCTCTTCCTTGATTGGACCATTAAGAAATGCACTCTTGACGTCCATTTGGTATAGCTTAAAATCATGGTGAGTAGCAAAGGCAAGTAATATACGAATTGATTCAAGCCAAATACGGGAGCAAAGATTTCATCGAAATCCAAACCTTCAACATGTGAATTACCTTTGGCCACAATTCGTGCTTTGTTCCTTGTAACCATCCCATGTTCATCTTGCTTGTTGTGGAACACCAACTTGGTGCCTACAACATTCGCATTAGGCCTCTTCACTAGCTCGCACACTTGATTTCTTTCAAAGTTGTTCAACTCTTCATGCATGACCATCACTCAATCCGAATCTCGTAGTGCATCTTCAACCTTGTGAGGCTCCAAAGAGGAAACAAAAGAGTAATGTTCACAAAAGTTTGCAACATGAGATCGAATAGGTACCCCCTTTGAAATGTCTCCAAGGATATTGACAACGGGATGGTCCCGTTGAACACTTTGATGAACTCTTGGGTGAGGTGCTCGAGGTCTTGGGTATTCATCTTCATCTTCCTCATTTTCTTCATCTCCCCCTTGATTGATGCCTCCATTTTGATCTTCTTGGAGCGCATCTTGGGGGACATGTGCTTGATTATTTGAGGAAGAGCTTGCTTGATGTGTGGTATGATCACTTGAGTCTTGAGGTTGTTCTTGTGGTCAAATGTCTCCAAGTGCCATCCTTCCTATCACCACTTATGGAGCTTCTTCTTGATATAGCACATGACGATCAACATTCTCCACTTGGGAGCCATTAGTCTCATCAAACACTACATCACATGCTACTTCAAAAATTCTGGAGGATTTGTTGAAGACACGATAGGCGTAAGTGTTTGTCATAACTAAGCAAGAAACCTTCATCGGACTTAGAAGCGAACTTCGAAGTCCTAGGATTCTTGTTAAGATATAGCATTTGCTCCCAAAACATGAAAGTACGAAATGTTGGGTTTGTTACCGGTTAGGAGCTCATAAGATGTCTTCTTCAAGATGCGGTGAAGGTACAACCGGTTTATGATGTGGCAAGCGGTGTTAACCGCTTCCGCCCAAAACCGGTCCGATGTCTTGTATTCATCAAGCATGGTTCTTGCCATCTCGATGAGGGTCTGATTCTTTCTCTCAGCCACCCCGTTTTGTTGAGGGGAGTAGGGCCGAGAACTCATGCTTGATACCTTGTTCATCCAAAAACTCTTCAACTTGAATGTTCTTGAATTCGGTGCCATTGTCACTCCTTAGGTCTTGATACTTAAGGAGAACTCATTTTGAGCTCTCCTTAAGTATTTATTAAGGACACCTTGAGTCTCACTCTTATCATGCAAAAAGAACACCCAAGTGAAACGTGAAAAATCATCAACAATTACAGGTCCATATTTGTTACCGCCAATACTTATGTAGGCGATTGGACCGAAGAGCTCCATGTGTAGAAGCTCCAATGGTCTTGTTGTTGTCATGATGTTTTTGGATGGATGTTGAGCTCCAACTTGTTTTCCGGCTTGGCATGTGCTACATGGCCTATCCTTTTCAAACACAACATTCTTCAAATGAATGATGTGCTCGCCCTTAAGAAGTTTTTGAAAATTTCTCATCCCAATATGGGCTAGTATTCTATGCCAAAGCCAACCCATGTAAGTCTTTGCAATTAAGCATGTATCAAGTTGGGCTTTATCCGCGGAGAAATTCACAAGATAGAGATTTCCCTTGAGTACACCCTTAAAAGCAATTGTGTCATTGCTTCTTCTTGTGACGGTCACACCCTCATTAGTAAAGAGAAAATTATAACCTTTGTCACATAGTTGTGATATGGACAAGAGGTTATAATCAAGGGAATCAACATGTAAAACATTAGAAAGAGTATGATTAAGGGATATAGCAATTTTACCGGTGCCAAGGATTTTCCCTTGGCTATTGTCCCCAAAGTAGATCCTCTCACTTGGATCTTCATTTTGCTCATACTCCACAAACATCTTCCTCTCTCCAGTCATGTGATTTGTGCATCCACTTTCAAGAACCCACTTGGTTCCATCGGAGGAGTATGCCTACAAAAAGGAGTTAAGCCTTGGCTTTAGGTACCCAAGCGGTGTTGATTCCTTTAATGTTAGTCAAGAGGCACTTGGGCACCCACACACAAGGTTTTGGACTCTTGCGGTGTGGCCCAACATACTAGCATAAGCTTTTCCAAACTTGTTCCTTAATAAAAACCTATGAGGCATCAAAATCATGGAACAAGGGATGAGGTTCCTTCTTAGGCATTTTAGGAGATGTAGCAATGTTCTTTCCCTTGTTGTTGTTATATGAACCTCCTTTGACAAAAACAATCAAGTCTTTGCCATTCTTGGGAGTTTTAGCGTTTTACCTCCTTTCCCTAGAATAGCCAAGACCATCCTTGACAAGGGATGTCTTGTATTGGTGTATGCACTACGTGCATATGCCATCTTCTCCTTGTAAAAGATACCACCTCTTAGTGCTTGGTTGTTTTGTGCCAACTTAAGCTCATCTTTAAGTTGTATACTCAAGTTAGAGCATTTGCAAGCTTGAGTTGTTTCGGTTTTGATATTTGTGGAAGGTGAGCTTTTAGAGGAAAAGGGAGCATTGACCTTGAGAGACTCCACTTGTGTTCAAGGATCTTGTTAACTTTCGTCAAGCTAACAAGTTCATCCTTTAGCACAATTGTAGTTTTCTCAAGGTTTGAGCAAGTTTCCTTGCTCAAGGTGAATTCACGCTCAAGTGCATTGCTTCTTTCTCTTTCAAGATCCAAGAGCTCCTTAAACTCTTGACATCTCTCCTTTTGTTGGATGAGCATGTCCTCTTGACGGTTGATGAGCTCTTCCTTCTCAAATATGTCCTCCGTTAGCAACTTCAACCTTTTTGTGACGCCCGGATCCGAAAATGAACCAAGCTAACGCATATGTGTGCCCAAGATGTTCATCACACATACACGAGTGCATCACAAAGGAGTATACAGAAAATTACCACAGAACAAGATTAATGAACCAAATTTTATTAAACAAACCATATTTTCCTCTAATACAACCTCTAATGAATATTTATGACAAGTTCAACTAATGCAGTGGAAATAAACTAATTAAGCAACTAAGCAAACTAAGCATAAGGGATAGCGCAACTCCAATAACACCAAAGTCAAAGCTGACGGTAGACACGGCCTAGAACTCTGCATTATCACCATTAAAATCCGAATCCTGACCTGCAACTGTTGGGGGGGATTGCAAGAGTGAGTACATGTCGTACTCAGCAAGTGTGGAAAGTATGACATGTGGCTTATTCAAATGACGACAATAATAATGGCTAAGTGTTGAAAAGTACATTAAAACATTTGAAAAGCAATATATTATATGTATGTGAAATAAACCCATCATAAGCCATAATTAATAACATAATACCAGTCCAAATTCCATATCCATCATCATATACCAATATCCATATTCAATACCAGAATTCAATTCATAACCATCCATAACCATAATTCCAACCATAACCATCCCAATATCATCCTAATACCGAGTTCCCTCTAATCATGAAAGTTGTCCAAGTGCTCATAACCGGGAGCACGACTATCATGATAGTTTTAGACACACTCTACAGAGTTTGTACCTCTTTACCCACGTGTTTATGATTTCATCACCTTTCGATGACTGGAACCTCCATTATGCCATCTCACACTTCTCTCGGTGTGTGGCCAAGAGATCACAAAATAGCCTTTACAAAGGGATTACTACCCTATTTAGACCACACTGAGGTTTCACCAGTGGCGATGCCTCCAACTGAGCACATCTTCAACCAAGGGCCCCCTCTTGACACTACTACAAAAAGCCTTTTTACAGGCGCCTCAAATTTTCAAACACAGGCAGTCCTTAAAAATATGCGACTGTGATGACGAATGATAAAATAACCACCTGTGATGAAAGAACAACACATGCGGATTTTAAAGAACAACCGTCTGGGTAAATACATGATCTTCACAGACGGTTCTTAATTAAGAACCGCCTGTAATGCAATTAACTTCATAGGCGGATTTTAAGAAACAAACGTCTGGGTAAACACATGATCTTCATAGGCGGTTATTAATTAATAACCGCCTGTAATGTAATGAACTTCACAGACAGTTCTTAATTAACAACGGCCTGAGAAGATCATGTATTTTCAGTGGCGGTCATTGTTTAAGAACCGTATGTAATGTAATGAACTTCACATACGGTTCTTAATTAACAACGGCCTGAGAAGATCATGTATTTTTAGTGGCGGTCATTGTTCAATTATCACAAGCGGTTTTCATTGAAATTACAGGGATGTAGTCGTTGCAATTATCACAACCGTATGTAGTCTTTGCAGGGAAAATTGTATCAGGAAAAAACACAGATGAGCGGATACTAGTACAGTAATGCATTATAGGAAACGCTCGATCACCAGTGAGGTTGGCTTAATTGTGATAATACACCATTAGAGGCTTTACAATTGTTCAAAGATAATTTATTTACACACTGAGAACAAAAATCATGCCACATTCATTGTAGATCGACGATGAAGCTCCCATCGATCAATCTAAATTGTACCGTCCTGCTTGCTCCCGAACACGTCTCTTATATTCCGTTGGATCCTGAAAATATTGACATTATTTAAATTAACAAATGTCGAAGGAGGAATGAATAACCTACATTGGTCACTAAGTCAAAGTGTCATCTAACCTTGATAAGTAGATTATAGCAATCATTTCCAACGTCAGGCACATTTGGCTGATGCAGCAAACGCTGAACTTCAAGTAGTATAGTTTTGATTGTAAAAGCACTGCACCACCCCTACGAAATATAATTTAAGAAATATAAGAAACCAGTTCAAATAAGTTCGACAACAATTATAATTAATAATTACATGAACAAAATAGGTCTATCTTACAGTCTCTTGATCAAGAATCCCGATGCACAGTGCTCCCGAACGATGGACATTTGGGTGGAAGAACCCAATTGGAAAGGCGCATCTTGGAGGCACCAAGGGATAGTCCTCAGAGAAGGAGATTGTCAGGGGGTAGTAACCATCTTCCCATTCAGTCTGCAAAAGAAATTTATTAATAGGAGGACAATGGTTAAACTCATATTGTGCTTGTTCTTCATGACTTACCCCTGCTTTACCGGGGACGATGCACTGCCACTTCAATAAATCTCCCGATTCAGGCTTCGCAGAGAAACCCTACGCAGAGAAATTGAAAATACCAAAAACAAACAAGATGGAAAAACAAACTACAGTTAAGTTCATCAGTCCAGCCAAGCGCTCCTCCTTCAATCGGCTACATGCCCGAGACATCATTATCTGAAAGACCAAACTTCCAAACTTCCAAATTATTGAGTCCAAACGCATATGTACACAAATGCAAAAGGACACAATCCATATACCAACATTGTTCTAAGTTGATTTCAGAAGATACAAATATATACAATATATATCATCTCGCATTGCTATATACATTTTTTCCAGCATTGACATCTTCGCGCATATAGGGTTTCAAATTCTTTTTAATGCTTCTCTCTACGCGCTTGATGTTTTCTGGTTCGGTGAAAAGGTACATCTCTTCATACTGATTATATTCCTCTTCATTATCTCCCACATTCTCAACCCCAACAATATTTCGCTTTCCAGAAACAACTACGTGCAACTTCTCAGTTTTTGGATCTTGAACATAAAAAACTTGTGCAACATTATCGACGAGAACCCACAGTTCATCTTTGTAACCCACTTTATTCAAGTCTACCAGTGTCAGCTCGTAATTGTCCACTTTCAAACCATCAGGATGGTTGACCCATTGGCACTTAAATACGGGCATTACCATTCTTTCGCCATAATCGAGTTCCCATATTTCCTCTATGAACCCGAAGTATGTGGTCTTCTGCCCTTGTGCAACACTCTTACCATCTTTTCCTTTAGTGTAAAATGTGTAACCATTGATGTCATATGCTTGCCATGATGTTACCAAAGAAGATGGGCCAGAAGCTAACTTCTTCATTGTCGCCTCTTCTATAGTGTATGATATCTTTTTGTCCATTAACCATTCAGTGAAACATCTTCTGTGCTCTTTCATGATCCAGTCCTCTGTGCGGTCTTGGTATTTATCACGAAGCTCAATTTGGTGTTCCTCAATGTACAACTCAGCTATTGCGAGCTGTTGTAGTACACCAAAATGTGCACGGTGTACATTCTTGTAATCTTGAACAATAAAAGTTTTCTTACCCACTTTGCCTCTCCCACGTAGTCTACCCTCATGTACCGGTATAGGCACACCTATCGATTTTCCATCTTTGATGTAATCAGCGCAACCCTCAATCACTTCTTCAGTGGTGTATCCTTCCATAATTGAACCCTCTGGGTGAGCATGGTTCTGCACATAACCTTTTAATACTCCTAAATATCTCTCCAACGAAAACATATGATGTAAATATAGTGGCCCCAATGCTTTTATCTGATCAACAAGATGTATGATTAGGTGTACTTGCATATCAAAAAAGGATGGTGGGAAACACATCTCAAGCTTGCACATTGTCTCGACGATGTATGTTTTCAGATAGTCTAAATCTTCACGTGCTATGACCTTTTGCGATACTGCATTGAAGAAGTAACACAAACGTGTGATGACAACTTTTATATGCTCAGGTTTGATTACTCTTATTGCAATGGCAAGGAAAACTATCATCATCATGTGACAGTCGTGAGAATTATAACCGAATAAAGACAAGTCTTTCATCGAGACTAGTTTGCGGATATTGGATGAGAAACTCGTGGGCACTTTGATCCCACGCAAGCATTCACAAATTGCTTTTTTCTCTTCTAGCGTCAAGTTGTAGCTGGCTAGGGGAAGGTAATGCTTCCCGTTCGCCTTTTCTACTGGATGAAGCTCTGGTCTCAAATCAAGATTTACTAGGTCCATACGTGAATTTAATCCGTCCTTTGTTTTCCTCGGCATGTCCAGCAATGTCCCAATGATGCTGTCAAATACATTCTTTGTAACGTGCATCAAATCAATACTATGGCAAAATTCCAGATTCTTCCAATACGGAAGATACTTGAAAAAAATTGATTGTTTCTTGAAATCCAGGTCAGTTGTATCATCCGAAGATGTACTTTTCTTTCTCCTAATTCCTTTACTATTTTTCCCTTACCAAAAGCAATATGAATGTTCTTGACCATTTCAAACACATGTTTTCCACTGTAAGGTTTTGGTGCAGTATCTTTTTCGATTTTGTTATAAAATTGTTCTTTCATCTTCCTATACTTGTGTGTATCTGTCAAGAACCGTCGATGTCTCATGTACACCGTCTTTCTGGATGAAGTGAGGTATAGAAATCCAATTCTATCCACGCACCTAACGCAACCTTTCTCCCCTTTCATTTGTCCCGATAATGTAAACAGTCTGGGATAATCATGCATGGTAACGAATATCAATGCTCTTAGCGTGAAATACTCCCGCTTGTACTCATCCCATGTATGTACCCCTTCATTCCACAATTTCGCCATATCTTCCATTAAAGGTTCCAAGAACACATCAATTTCGATGCCGGGTTGTTTCGGACCTTGGATAAGAACAAATAATAAGATATATTTCCTTTTGTGACACAACCACGTCGGTAGGTTGTACATAGTTAAGACCACGGGCCATGTGCTGTGTATGCTCCTTTTTTCACCAAACGGATTCATTCATCTGTACCCAAGGCAAACCTCACATTTCTAATTTCCTTTGCAAATTCTGGATACTGAATATCGAAATTTTTCCACTGTGTTGCATCACCAGGGTGTCGTATATGTTTTTCATTCTTCTTGCGTTGCTCGGAACGCCAACGCATAAGTTCAGCCTCCCTAGGGTTTGAGAACAAACGCTTCAAGCGATCAATTACCAGAAGGTACCACATCACCAAGGCAGGAATTTTTCTCTTATTCTTCCCATCTGCATCACCAGAAGTATCGTCATCATCACCTTTAGGACCAATAATAAACTTCTTATTCTTCTGAGTCTTTTTCATGTTGGTAACATACTGGTGATTGTAGTCCTTCTTATATCTACTGACACTACAAATGGGGCATCTAGTTGCGAGCTCATGCTCTTTGCGATACAGAATACAATGGTTCACACAAGCGTGTATTTTTGTCACACCTAGTGCCATCGGGCAAAGAAGTTTCTTCGCTTTATAAGTGCTTCTGGGCAGTTTATTTGGATTTGGAAGAATTTCTGCCAGAAGATTCAAAAGATCAGAGAAACTACAATCGGACCATCCATGCGTAGCTTTCAACTTTAGTAGTTCTAAGACTGCACGCAATGTAGTAAACTCTTTATCACAACCGTTTGATTCATCATATAAAAGCTCTGTCGCCGCATTCTGCAATGTCTCCATTTTACTTAAACCTTTGCTTGCTCCCATAGAAGTCAGTACATATGGTTCAATGTGACGCAACATCTCCTCACAATCGAACTTATCATCATCATCACCAGCTTGATTGTCACTACCATCATCGATATGAACATTATCATCATCTGAGCCTCTCTCATCATCTTTATCCACATCATGTGTATCTAACTCACCATGCTCTGTCCATATTGTGTAGTTATTTTTGGAACCTCTTTTCACCAAATGAGATTGGATTACTATAGTATCCATCCAAGCAATCTTATTTTCGCAGTCGATACATGGACATAATATGTCATCTATCTTTTGCAACATCGCATGTCTCTTGGATGCTTCAATAAAATTTGCAACATTATGAATGTACATAGGATCAGGTCTTGGCATGTTATACATCCACGCTCGACGGTCCATGCTTCAATAATAGAATTTTTGTCAGATTTACAAAATTTGGCCACAAATATTCTCTAAAGGTCTTCTATAAAATGAATTTACAGAGACATAACAAGTATGATTAGGGCGACTAATGTAGGTGACGGCCAACGTCTTGAGGCGGACGGAGTCAAAGGGGGAAACAGGCCCAACAGCATGGGCTAGGTCTGGGTGGGATCCGGTCCGTTATATCTTGACGTCGGATCCCATCCAACGATGGTAACTAAATGGGTGAGTTATAAAACCATCTCCTTAGAAAGCTAACCCTAATCACTTTTTCGAAATATATGCAAGCAGGAGGTACGCACACATAAGTAGCATATTGAAAAGGAAAACACATAAAACTACAATTACAAGTTCGGGTAAACTTCATGCATCTTATATATATTACAATAGCATCTGTTAATTAAACATCATATTCATGTCACATAATAGGTACAAAAAGGAAACAATCCATATAGTCCACACATCAATATACCATAACACAATCCATACAGTGCTTACACATGCAAAAGGACATAATCCATATACCAGAACACACAAAACTAACAGCTTATCAGCTAATGAAAATATACAAAGAAAAAGTAAGGAAACTACATTTACCTTGCAGAGGCGTCAGCACGGTGGGGAGGCGTCAGCATGGTGAGCCGGCTGGGTGGAGAAGTGGCGGTGCGGGGTTGAGCGGCGGCGCGGCAGTATGGGCTGGGCGGCGGAGCGGCGGCGCGGCGCAAGGGAAATTCAACAGCCTTGTAGCGTCAATATAAATTCTCCAGGGTTGCGTTTTGACTGCGGTGAGGGGTCCTTATATAGACGTCGGTTTTTCACAGGCCGTTTTTAACTTTATCTCAGACGGGTTTTACTTACCAACCGCCTGAAAAAATATTTAATCAAGAATATTAATTAAGAAGTAAATATCTTCACAGGCTGTTGGTACTTAATAACCGCCTGAGAAGATGTTTACCTCAGGCGGGTATTACTTACCAACCGCCTAAGATAATGCCAATTGAACAAAATATTTTTAAAACTTGTATAGCTGACATTGTAATGTTTTGGTAAATATCAAATTAATTTCTACTCACATATTATTCACATTTGTGTATCTCATAAAAAAAAATTCCTTCACTCAAAATTGTTGGTATGAACATATTTGTATAATTTATACATGTATGAATTTTTTTAATTTTTTTTAAAAGCATTCCAACATGTCAAACTTCAAATTATCCACCATTCTAACTAAATGCTCATATACATATGAGCATTTAGAGCACATTCACTTGATTGAAATCCAGAAATTCTAACACACCTGTATTCATTGACACGAATGAACACATATATATTACAAAACACAAGAAATATGTACAAGAACAGAATTGAAGCTAAACATGTAAAGGAAATCATAAAACTACACTACGGCCCCGCCTCCTCCTCCCTCTCCGCCAACTTCTCAAACCACGCCAAGCGGTCCTCCTCCGACTCGTCGTCGTCATCGTCGTCACCATGGTGGTGGTCGCCGTCGTCGCCATCGTCATCGTCGTCATCATCGTCGTCGTCGTCATCATCGTCGTTGTTGTCGTCGTCCTCCTCCTCCTCCTCCTCCTCCACCTCCTGCTCCTCCTCCTCCTCCTCCGGCGATGATGCAGCAGGAGAGTGGGTCGGCTACTCCGGCTGAGCCGATTGCTCCGGCTGTACCGGTGGCTCCGGCTGCACCGGAGGTGGAACGCGCTGGTCGTCATTCACCCTCTCGGGGGAGCTGCAGCGTATCCGCTTGCAGGGTGGCTACCTCGGCGGGCTAGGAGGCAGAAGGTTGGCCATGGCTGTGGTGGTTTGTTGGCGCCGGGCTAGGAGGTGGAACGATGGAAGAAGAAAAAAGGATTGCAAAAGTTCTGTGCTTGTACATAACCGACGACGCGCCTTATATATGGTCTGTGCGGAGTAGACGAGGGAGCGGTTCGTTTCCCGCGCATTGAACTCTTTGCAGACCTCGTGCGGCGCACAATTATACCACTGTGGAAGACGATCTTCAGAGATCCTTGGTATCCATGTGGAACATCGCGCACGCGTGCCTGCACCACGGCTTCTTAACTTCTCCGCAGACCTCGTGCGGCACGTCGGTTAACTAACATCTTCTCAGGCCGTTAATTAACTTCTTGTAGTTTCAAAAATGTTTATCTCAGACGGGTATTACTTACCAACCGTCTGAGATAATACCCGATACTGTTCTTCAGTTTCCTTATACCTTGCTTCTTTTTTATTTAGATTACAATATAAATACTCAAACATGTTTAGATTCTGCAAATTGTGTCCAAATTCAATGATTCTTTCTTCTACATTTGTATAAAATTAACATCTACCACCTGAACAAAATATTTTTAAAACTTGTATAGCTGACATTGTAATGTTTTGGTAAATATCTAATTAATTTCTACTCACATATTATTCACATTTGTGTATATCATAAAAAAAAGTTCCTTCAATCAAAATTGATGGTATGGACATATATGTATAATTTATACATGTATGAATTTTTTTAATTTTTTTAAAAGCATTCCAACATGTCAAACTTCAAACTATCCACCATTCTAACTAAATGCTCATACACATATGAGGCATTCATCAAATTATGAACACACATTGATTCAAAAAAATTTAAAAAAATCTGAAACAATTCATAGAGGTTGGTATGATGATTAAAAATGTCCACTGAAAAAATAAATGAAAAAAGCATTATATTCATCAAGATAGAAAAATGAAAAACAACATTTGTTGTATGTTTTTTATGTTCTGACCAATTTCAAAGGATTTTTGAAGTGAAATTTAATGGTAACCTTTACTTATCAATAATATTACAAGAAAGTGGATTTTTGCCTTTTTAAAGGATCACATTTAATCAAGAATATTAATTAAGAAGAAGTAATATTTTCACAGGCGGTTGGTACTTACCAACCGTCTGAGAATATGTTTATCTCAAGCGGGTATTACTTACCAACCGTCTGAGATAATTCCCGATACTGTTCTTCAATTTCCTTATCCCTTGCTTTTTTTTAGATTCCAATATAAATACTCAAACATGTTTAGATTATGCAAATTGTGTCCAAATTCGATGATTCTTTCTTCTACATTTGTATAAAATTAACATCTACCACCTGAACAAAATATTTTTAAAACTTGTATAGCTGACATTGTAATGTTTTGGTAAAAATCAAATTAATTTCTACTCACATATTATTCACATTTGTGTATCTCATAAAAAAAGTTCCTTCAATCAAAATTGTTGGTATGGACATATATGTATAATTTGTTCATGTATGATTTTTTATTATTTTTTTTAAAAGCATTCCAACATGTCAAACTTCAAACTATCCACCATTCTAACTAAATGCTCATATACATATGAGGCATTCATCAAATTATGAACACACATTGATTCAAAAAAATTTAAAAAAACCTGAAAAAATTCATAGAGGTTGGTATGATGATTAAAAATGTCCACTGAAAAAATAAATGAAAAAAGCATTATATTCATCAAGATAGAAAAATGAAAAATAGCATTTGTTGTATGTTTTTTATGTTCTGACCAATTTCAAAGGATTTATGAAGTGAAATTTAATGGTAACCTTTACTTATCAATAATATTACAAGAAAGTGGATTTTGCCTTTTTAAAGGACCACATTTAATCAAGAATATTAATTAAGAAGAAGTAAATATCTTCACAGGCGGTTGGTACTTACCAACCGTCTGAGAAGATGTTTATCTCAGGCGGGTATTACTTACCAACCGCCTGAGATAATCTTCTTCTGAGACGTGTTTTAATTAACGATGAACACACTACACATTCATTTACACAAGATGCACAATAAAACACAAGAACACACAAGATACACAAGTAATATTCAATCACATAGATGAACAAAGATAGATTTCATTCATTAACAATATTTACAAAACAGAAGCAACTAAAAACAACAAAGAGAAAAACTAATTAAATCCTACTCCTACTCCTACTCCTCTTCCTCCTCCTCCTCCTCCTCCTCCTCGTCCTCCGGCGACGACTCCGGCACCGGTGCAACAGGAGGCAGGGCCGGCTGCACTGGCTGCACCGGCTGCACCGGCGGTGCAACCCCGAGGTTGCTAGCCGTCGCCTCCACCAGCGTTGTACGACCCTCGAGGACAAGAACCTGGGCCATCTTCGCAAACAGAATGTCAAGACGATCAGCCACCCCTGTGAGGGCGTAGAGGTAGTGGCCCATGGTACCCATTCCAGGATACTCTGGAAGGGTACCCAACCCCAAGGCACTCATGGCGCGAGACATATTGCTGTACGCCTCTCGCGCCATGAGGAGGCGCTGCTCGGTGTTGATCTTCTCGGGGGAGCTGCAACATGGTTTCTTGCAAGGTGGCTCCCTCGGAGGGCTTGGCAGCGGAAGGTCGGCCATAGTGGTGTTGGGTCGTCGGAGCGAAGGAAGGCGAAGAAAACAAGAGGATTCAAAGTGAGCGATGCGCTCGTGGAAGATGGAGCAGTTGGTTTACCGCGCATTGAAAGGTCGCGCCTCGGGGAAAAGAAAGGTCGCGCACGGTCGTCGACATGTCTTCATAGATAGTTGGTGAGGGGTCTTTATGTAGGCGTTCATCAAATTATGAACACATATTAATTAAGAAGAAGTAAATATCTTCACAGGCCCATGTTTATCTCAGGCGGGTGTTACTAACCAACCGTCTGAGATAATTGTATCTTCTCAGGCGCTTGGTAAGTAAAACCCGCCTGAGGTAACAATATTCTCAGACGGTCGGTACTTAAAATCCGCCTGACAAAATGGGAGTCTATATATACCCCTCGGCAGCGTTGGAAAAACCTAACCCGAGCGAAACACTTAGACGCCGTTAGGCTGCCAAAATTTCGTTTGCCGCCAAGAGTTCGCCCTCGTCAGTTCCAGGTACGCCGCCAAGCTTCGCCGTCGCCGCCGAGCTTCGCCCTCGTCACTTCCAGGTACGCTTAGCGAAGCCATTGCCGTCGCCGCTGAGCTTCAAGGTAAATCCTGAACCCTTCGACCTTCCATCCTCCTTCGCCGTGCCGCCTCCCTCCCCGCCCTTGCCACCACCTTGCATATCCTTGGTTAGGGTTCGGGAATTGGAAAATGGTAGGCATCCTTGGTTAGGGTTCGGTGGAATTCGAAAAACTGTCAAGTTCGGTGGCATCTTTGGTTAGGGTTCGGTGGGTAGGCATCCTTGGGTTGTCGGTGTACTTCCATCAATTCTACGCAGCAGCAGTTCCAACAACACGTACAATAAACATATATGTATCTTATCCTTTGGAGAATGATATATTACTATGTTGAATAATTCTTGCTGATAGTGTAGCTGTTATATGACTATGAGTTTGTTTATTGAATAGGTTATTCAATCAAGATGATGTGAAGAATTACAGAAGGATTGTATGCGTTAAAACAATTATGTATCCCATTATTGAACTCAGCTTAATATTAAGGCATTTCACAGGAAAAAAGTTTATGTACCCATTTATGATTTGTTAGCACCATTTGTATCAAACTAGATATATTGGGACTTCATTTTTGTTGGATGATCTGGGTATCTGGTGCACCCAGTAGAGGAGTCGAACTTGGACTTTGGACAAAGTTGCGGAAACACCAGTCTAGGGGTATATGATTGTTCTAGATAAAGCAGATTTCGTCCTTAATGATATTAGTAGAGTCCTACTCTGAATAGAGTTAGGAGTCAGATTCAGTTTAGGAACCAGTCCTAGTCCTAGTACGAATTGAGTTACAATCCATATAGGATTTGGAGTCACATGAAGGGGGATTTCAAAAACAAGCCCCCAACCCCTCGACCTGGTTAATCCCATCCTATCAGAAATATTCCACCAAAGGTTTCATATGCCCAGACTTGATCAAGTCACCTAAACCTCGTGAACCTCTAGAACTCACCAAGTTTATCACTATAGGAGGCGCCAACTTCTCTGCCCTATTTTCTAAACAGCCAGGACAATTGACCATCCCAGAAATCCTTGGTGCCATCATATGTGGGGTACGTAATGCCTTTCATGATGGCTGAACCTGCTGCCATGATGAGCCCATTTGGTGCGGCCGGGCACACCGGGATTAGATTTTGGCGAATGTTTCCGGATTCCTGATTCGTTTGAGAATGTGGGTCTTTTATCTTTTTTTTTTACCGTGCAAATCCCACGGTTGTAGAGATGATCACTGAAAAAGAGTGTCTCTTCTCGCCTGCAGCTACTCTGAATGAAGCTAGCCTATTTAGAATAAAAAGATAAAATTACCATTACTGGTGATCAACTTTAACATGCTTGTCACCCTCGCAATGTATAGGAACCTTTTGGTCAGTCACCTTAAATCCTAGAATGCCTTATCAAATCCTAGAATGCTTCCATCTTTTTCTTCATGCAACACTTCATGTAGAGTTAATAAGCTATTTATTAGATTTTTTGTCTTATTAGATCTAGCATGGAAAGCCCTAAGAAGACTGGTCCTGGTAGTAACAACAAAGAAGACAATATGGAGTTTACTGACTCCAACAGTTCAGGCTCCTATCATAGTCCATCGGATCCTTTTTCGAATATAAAAATTAAAAAGACTTCAGTGGATCTAGACCCGAAATATGATCCTGCCGACGAGGTATGGATCACGAATCTTAACTTCAGCAGTTCAAGTTAATGTTGGTTGTCAAGTATACAAAGTCTTATAATTTTTGTCTACCTAGATTAATCGCGAAGACAATGAGGTGACATCGGCTCCTAAAACCGCAGAAGGTTCTCCAATGGATGAATCCTCAGCTTCACTCAAGCGGAAATGAGGGCAACGAGGTCCCAATAAGGGTCCATTGGACCGCATCATGTACATAAAAAGGGTCGGTCCAGGTGAGCTTCCCCAAGAACCACTGGATTCAGTTACCAAGTACCGTAATGCATGCGGTTTTCTTGTTAGGGAGGTTGTGCCGATCACAACCGAGAATTGGAGGAAATTACCCGAGCAGACCAAGAATGAGTTGTGGGAAAAGATAAAGAAACAATTCAAGTTCCCGAAAGGCACATAAGAAGATGTAAAGAAAGTAACATTGGTCTCTTGCGGCAAGAAGTTTCGATGCTGGAAGAGTGAAATGAATGCTTATATTAAGGCCGATAAGGTCCCTAGCCCGAGGAAGATGGGAAAAATCACACAAGCTCAGTGGCAAGAGTTTGTTCGTCAAAAGAGCACACCTGATGCTAAAGCTCTAAGTGCAACTAGGTCAGAGCTTGCAAAAAAGAACAAATACCATCATCGCTTGGGGTCTGCCGGATATGCCCCCAAAGTCCAGAAATGGAATAAGATATTAGACGAAATTACCAGTAAGGGCAATCCTCACCCATTAGAAGGGTGCGATGAGCGAACCCAATGCTGGGTCTTTGCTCAGTCAGGTTTGACCAGCGAGGGCAAACTTGAAAAGCCCGACTCTCTGAATGAAGTAGAGGATAAAATGAAAGAAGTAATTGAAAAGCAACAGAAGGGTCTCTTCAAGCCGAAGAGGGAGAATGACCAACTTACCGCTATCTTAGGAAACCCTGAACATAGCGGACGGGTTCGAGCGGTCTCTTCTCAAATGTCTTGGCTAGATGGTTTCCCTAAAGATAAAGACACATATAGAAGACGTGAGAAGTTTAAGAAAACACTTGATGAAACGATTGCTCAAAAGGTCAAAGAAAATATGCAAGAAATAATGGAACAACTTAGACAATCAGGACAATTAGTGGCACCAAGTACAGTGATGGTTCCGGTGCAAAAGGAGCAATTAGTATCTCCAACTGCCTACCCTAGCAGCGTTGGTTCCGTGCCAGGCTCAGGGTCAACCCATAAGTTCCCTGTCGATGATATTGCTAACGACAAATCTTGTCGTCTTCTTGTCCCGATAGGTAGAGCAGGGAACAAAACCAAACAGCTTGCCACTGCTATGGCAAAGCCTGATCGTGACTTCAACGGGAATCCACTTCCGTTGTATTATGCTGTGGTGCAAGTTCTTCATATCATTGATAATGATTATAAAGATTATGAAATAGACCACGTCACACCTGAGGGGATCGCGACTCTGGGGCAGGCTATCAACCAATTAATCCTTTGGCACCGACGCGATATCGTGTTGAACGATGAGCCAATTTCTAGTCCCATCGCATCTCCAAATACTGCAACCCCATCTTCTAAGGCGAAAGTGCATGAAGAAGGTCCACTCCCAGTCCGGGAAGATCCACTCCCCCTATGTCTCAGCAAGGATGATATCCAAGAGCAACAAGTTGGACAACAGCTTCAAGCAGTACCAGAGCAAGCTGCTGCTAGTAAAGAGCAACCAGTTGAGCAACAGCTTGAAGTAGTACTAGAGCCAACTGCTAGGAGTAAAGATCAATTAGTTGAACAACAGGTTCAACAACAAGCCAATGTCCAACTTCCGACGACTACTCCTCGATCATCAGTGCCTATCAAAGTTAGCTCATACGAAATTAATAAACCTTCACCAGAAGTGTCAAAGTATTTTGAAGCTATGAAGGAAAATGTTAGAAAATCGAGTGCATCTCGTTCTTCTCATGAGCCATCATTAGGAGATATCGGGGAGTAGGAAGAAGACGGTGTCATGTATAATCGGCGAACGACTTTAGTTAAACCAGGAGTTCCAATATACAAGCTTGAGGATGTTCCTCCTGAATTTAAGAATGGGAAGCCGTTCATGACATCCGTACAACTTAGCAAACAACCCGTCTAGCTCAGAAGAATGCATGAGTGGTACATCACTGCCAGCACAAAATATGGTCTTAATTGCGTCACATTTTGTATTCCAAAAAGCATTCTGGAGCACTGGAGTAGATAGACGAGTCATTTTATTTGAAGAGTTGCATGCCCGTTTCCATTGGGGCATGCTCAAAATCAACCTGCTGCTCGTCTGGTGCTTGTAAGTGCTCTAATATTTTGTATTTGCTTTTCTTACTACACGCATATGCATTTCATGAGATTATAAAAATTCTGGACTTCTTCAATAGGATGCAATACATGGATAATAAAAAGTTGGAGCACAAGACAGGTATCGTTGACCCTACTAGGATTGCAAAGTCGCTATTCGACGTCCAGGCGAATCGAGACTCAGGACAGTACAAACACATGAACAAAAGAGATTTTGAAAAAGCAATTGCAAAACTTAAGAAGGATAGAAAGACAGAAGTTGCAGCTTACATAGGACATGCGATGTTTAAATTTGTCAGAGACGGCAAGGACTTCGTAAAGGCTCCGTACCACTTCGAGTAAGTTCGACACATGACATTGAAATAGCAATTATTGGTAATTGTTAACACGTGTGTTTGTATGTTTGCAGTAATCACTACATAATGATCTTCATCAAGCCAACGCAGGGAATGGCAACAGTCTTGGACTCGGCCGATTTCTCACCAGATCGTTACAAAGATTTCCTTTCCATTTTGAAACTGTACGTTTATTTAATAATTTTAATTTACGCACATTTAGAATGTGTTGACAAGTTTTATATGACATTTTTTGTATTACAGCGCTTGGCGGTTTTACGCAGAACAGCTTGGCGGTCAGAGACCTCCTAATACGAATGCATTGAACATTAAAACGTATTATGCTTGTTCGAAGCAGCCTGCTGGGAGTGTCTTATGCGGGTATTATGTATGCGAGCATCTTCGGACCGCCGGCGTATATAGAGTGAATCGTGAGGATGTAAGTTATCCTTAATGTCGATACCTTATTTTCTTACTTTTGTGTTTCATTTTCATTGTAACTAGCATAGTTTAATGCTTATATTCTCTGCTGTTCAATATTACCAGAAACATTATTTTCATATTTTGATTCCAACTTCAAAACAATTGCTCATAGTACAACTGCTCCAAAAATACCAAATAAATTCCTGTATACTCTCACTTTGATCTATACTTTGAGATTGTTCAAACCAACACATTCTAAACCTTGTTATGTGTTACATTGCAGCACACGAAGAATCTGAACGAAGAATGGCCGGTTTGTAGAAGTATTCCTGATGGAGGAGCCGACAGGATTGCTTGTGAACTTTGTCAGTTCATTCATCGCGAAATTTTGCACAAAATAGGGAGGTTCTTTGATAAGAATGTTGCAGCAGCTGATGTGCTGGAACTTTGCGACTATGCCAATAGAAACAGTTTTTAGTGAAAACTTGTAAACTTTGAGATGAATTGTATCTGTAACTTGTACATATGTATATTGTTTTAGTGAAATTGACTTCTGTGATGATAATATTGTTGACTTTTGTTCTGTGATGATATTGTTGTTTTTTGTTATGTGAATATATTGAATTGACCTGGAAATTAGAAATAACAGTAGTAGTACTGCATAGGTTATACCTTATCACATGCGGTTATTAACCAACGGCTAGGCATGACTGTGAAAAACAATTATCACAGGCGGCTAGATACAAGTAAAAAAACATCTGTGATAACCTAATTTTCACAGGCGGTGACTGTTATGGTAGAAACCGGCTGCGTTAAAGGGTCTTCACAGATGGCTGATGTAGGTAAACGTCCGTCTGTGATAACACCATTATCATAGACGGTTAGTTAAGCTTCAATACCCGTCTGTGAAGACAAATTATCATAGGCGGTTAGTTATGCTTCAATACCCGTCTGTGAAGACACATTATCATAGGCGGTTAGTTATGCTTCAATACCCGTCTGTGATAAGACATTTATCACAGGCAGTTATATATGCTGCACGACCCGCCTATGATAAAGTATCTTCACAGGCAGCTAGCCTAAGTAAAGAACCGTCTATGATAATGTGTCTTCACAGGCGGCTAGCCTAAGTAAAGAACCGCCTATGATAATGTGTCTTCACAGGCGGTATCACTTCTCCGCCTGTGAAATTGCGGATTATCACAGACTCTTCGTTTCAGGCGGTTTTAAAAGTCGTTTGTGATAATAGGTTTGGAGCTGCCTGTGATGAGGCTTATTGTAGCAGTGTGAGCCATTCGGATCGCAGGGTAGTCCCACACATCATCAACAAACCCAATCCAACTACCCCTTCCCCCGAGCATCCACAATGGTCCAAACAGTACTAGCAAAGCCATAATTAATCAGCTACGCCGCACCCATACTTGGCCTCGTGGTGGCACTGTAGTCCTGGCTTATTCTCGCATGAACCGGTCCTTAGATCTAAAGCAAGCAAACCACCAAACATACAACGCATCCACATACCAGGCTTGCTTAGATCACCCATTACCATATCATATTGACCAGTTCACATTAACAGAATATCATTAATGCATAATTAAATGTGTAGTGTTGTTTTCACATCCCAATTAATCTCGCAAAGCAAAAAGGTAAAAAGCCATTCTCGATTCTCTACCATATATCCCAGGTGACAAGGGTGGTTAAACAAAGCTAGTCAACTTCCTACCATAGGATTCCCATCAAATTGACACAAGCATGTAGTTTTACAAACAAAACATTTACTTTAAAACAGGATCAATATGCTTCAAGGACACTTGCCTTGCTCTTGCTGTTGATTAGGGTCAAAGCCTTCAAACTCTTGGTGATGGAGATTCTCCGCGGCACTTTCTAGTGCAAATCTGTCTAATCCACACAATAAACATACAAGACAAGAAACACAATCAAAGAGTGCACAAATATTACTCAATATGACATGACATGCATGATTTATGCAAATGCAAGGTAGAACTTGTTACTAGATTTCTTTTCATGATCACTAACTAGTTCTAATAGATTTTAACAAGTTTATACAGGTTTGGAGTTAATTAGATCAAACTTTAGAATCAATTCAACACAATTTAACCAAGAAGACCGGACTAGTCCGCTAGGGACCGGACAAGTCCGCACTCTGTGAGATCAGCGGATTAGGGTTTTCTAGATCGACGTAATTTTGGAGATTAGGGGTCGAATTCACGTAAGGAAAAGATAATAGATGGTATACCAGGTGTTTAGAACTCCAACGAATCAATAACTTGGAGGCAACACTTGGATCTTGATGATCTAGGGTTGGGGATGAACTTGGAGATGAATTGGTGATGAAGAATGAAACTTGGTGGAGATCTTGATCCTCTTTCATTTCCTCCTCTTCTTCTTCTTGCTTGGGATCTTCTCCTCCCTCCTTGATGGTGGCTCTCCACGAACTAGGGTTTGGGTGGGGTGGAAAAGTGGCAAATAGATGTCAAGCCAAGGGGTGGGGTTGTTTATATAGAGGTGGAGGCTAGGGTTAGATGGATTTTGAGTTTGAGAGGAGTAGAGGCCAGTTTAGAGTCCCTCATGGGCTCTAAAAGAGTTAGGCACGACAACCCTAGGCCCACTTAATGTGAAACCAAAGAAACAAGTCGTAAAACCAAAGATCAACTCGGAGTCACGAAATATTGGACAAGTCCGGAAAGGACCGGACTAGTCTAAAGTCGTACAAAGAGAAAATCGGACAAGTCTGGCCAAAAATTGGACAAGTCCGACTTTAGATAGAGAGGAAATAGGACAAGTCCGCTGGAACACTGGACTAGTCCGGAAAAGTCCAAGGACTTAGCAAATTTTCAAGGATTCTTGGAATATCGGACTAGTCCGCACAAAATCGGACAAGTCTAAAAGTTTCCAGAGGCAAAATCGGACTAGTCCGCATCAAAAATGGACAAGTCCGTTTTTAGTCATAGAGAAATCGGACTAGTCCTCAGTAAAATCGGACTAGTCCACACTTTCCTGCGTTTTAAGTGCGGTTTTGTTCCAAATCAATTTTAAACTCGTTCCTCTTATTGTGGGTTAATGTTAAACATGTATATGAGTGCATGCAAGGCATGATGCATGAAAATGAGGGTGTTACACTTTTCAAGGTACTCTTACTCATATACTTAAGCATATGTTCATTTTCACTACTACTATCAAAATCATAATGTGAAGAAATTGAAGAGGATGATTTAGATTTAACCTTCTTTCTTCCCTCCTTGGCCATGAGGCAAGTTTGCCTTGAATTCTCCAAGTTGGGGAAGAGCTTGTTATCCATGGTTGACTTCTTCATAGCAATAGTTGCTAACTTCTCTTCTTCATCGGAGGAGGATTCTTCATTTGAATCCCGTTCCTTCCCAAGATGGGCATGCCCCAATTGCTTTTTCTTCTTGAAGTGTTTCTTCTTTTGAGATTTGTCCTCCTCCTTCTTCTTCTTCTCTTCATGTTGGCAATCCACAATGAAGTGGCCTTATTCCCCACAATTGTAGCAAGCCCTCTTTGATCTTGTATTGGGCTTGTCTTTGCTCTTGCCTTCACGATGGTATCCCCCCTCCTTCTTCTAAACACCCGCTTGAAGTTGTTGATGAAGAGTGCCTCTTCCTCATCGGTGTCGGGGCTCTCTTCATCACTCTCTCCCTTTTCTTGAGATCTTGAGGATGTTGCCTTGAATGCAACATCTCTCTTCTTGGAGGAGGAGAGCTTTTGTAGATCGTTGTAAAACATAGCCTCTTGCTTCATCATCTCATGGTTGATGATTCTCCCTAGCACTTCTTTGGGAGTCATCTTATGGAATCCTGGACTTTTACGGATTAGTGAGCAAAGAGTGACATTTCTAGACATGAATGCCCAAATCATCCTCTTTACCACTTCGTGGTCCGTCCACCGGGTGATTCCATAAGAACGACTCTTGTTGATGAGAGTCTTGATGCGGTTGTACATGTCTTGGGGAGACTCACCATCCATGATAGTGAATCTACCAAGTTCTCCTTCAATCATCTCAATCTGGGCCTCCATTATGACACGGTTGTCTTCATGTGCTGTCTTGAGTGTGTCCCATATTTCCTTGGCAACCTCCAACCCTTCAATTCGGTTGAACTCTTCTCGTGTCAATGAGGAGGTGATTACTCCAACCGCTTGAGCATTGCGATGGAGTAGGACGGCCTGCTCCGGGGTAATGTCTTCCTCATTCTTGGGAAGATGAACACCTGTAAAAACAATTTGCCACAAGCTGGGATCTAAGGAAATGAGATGCATCTTCATATTATGATTCCACATAGAGTAGTCATTTCCTTCAAATTGTGGAGGTTTCCCAATAGGAATGGATAAATAATAATTGCTAGCAGTTAATCGCTCATTGTTGTAAGGATATCGGGAGTAGTCTTGTGAACTACTCCCATTGTTGTTGATGATGGGATCAATCGCCTTGGTCTCCTTCTTGGGAAGACCTAGCTTCTCACGAAGTCGCGCCTTGAGTAGACGCACTTCTTCATCATCATTGGGATCATCTTGAACAACATCGATGTTCTTCGTCTTGTCGTCATCGACGATCATCGGGATCTTGTTGTCACCCCTTCCGACCATCTCCTCTCCGAGTTGTTAGAATCTTAGTGGAGAGTCCAACTCTGATACCAATTGAAAGTCACCTAGAGGGGGGGGGGGGGTGAACAGGCAATATGACCTGAAATGGCTTAATCAAACGAGATTAATTCCTGAGATCGGACTTGTCTGATCAGGGCCGGACTAGTCCGCTGAGCATATGATGAAAACCTAAAAATTTGATTTCTACAAGTTGTTTGCGGAATTTAGATTCACTAAAGGTATATGAAATGTTTAGCAACCTAGTACAACTTAGATTAACAAGTGCAAGCAATTAGGTTACAAGATTTCAATGAAGATCAAGATGAAGAATAATATGAACCCTAATAGCAATTCTAGTGATTAGAAAATGTAAAGCGACAAGCGAGACACGATTTATCCCATGGTTCAGCTCCACAAAGAAGCCTACATCCACTTTGAGAAGTCCACACAAGGACCAGGTCTCACTTGACCCTCTTCTCACCAAGCCACCACAATGGCCGACTTGGTTTCCACTATATCAAAGGGTAATCACCAAGTTTTTTAGGGCTGCCCACAAGTTGAGGCTCACACAAATCAATAAAGCAAGGAGCACACAAAGCTCAACTCACACAAGCGACAAAATACAACACCAAGTGCAAGAGATGAAACCAAGAGCCAAAGCACGATGATCTTCCTTCACTCTCCTTCCCAAACCCTAATCTCCTCAAGATTTGGTATTAGAGAGCAAGTAGGACAACTAGAAGGCTTTGGAAGGCTCAAGTACTGTTGTGGCGGCGCTAGGGTTCAAGAGTTGTCAAATAGGGGCCGGTGTCCCCTGTTTATAGGGGTCCCAACAACTAACCGTTGCCACCAATGCAACCCCGGACTAGTCCGGCCCTGTACCATAGACTACTCCGGCCTTTTAGGACCACTGACAACTCGATGTCATCGATCGACAAAACGGGTGATGTCCTTGTCAAACGTTTGAATTTCAAACTGTACTGGCAACACGGACTAGTCCGTCCCAAAACGGACTAGTCTGAAGTTGGACAGAACACTTTAGTTCGACTAAGAGCGGACTACTCTGGGAGAGCCCGGACTAGTCTGGTCCCTGGGGTTGATAAGTCCGACCTTCCAGGACTTGGCTTCGGGATCTAACAATCAGCCTTAAATGGAATAGTACATACAACAACGGACAAGTCAAAACTCAAACAAAAGCATTTGGCCCGTCCAAAAATGGACTACTCTGGGTGGTCCGGACTAGTCCGGCCTCTGTGGTGGAAAAGTCCGGCCTCTCAGGACTTAGCTCAAAATATGCTCACCAAGGACGAACGGACTAGTCCGTACCCATATGGACAAGTTCGGACTCAACGAGAGATGTTTAGTCTAACCCAAAAAGGACTAAACTGGCTACGTCGGACTAGTCGGGCCTGAAGCCCGGACAAGTCCGGTCAGTGGGGTTTTTCTCTCAAATTGGATTCTCACTTAGGTTTTTCTCTCAAATACCACTTTG
This sequence comes from Tuctoria greenei, assembly GCA_036927565.1. Lineage (NCBI taxonomy): Eukaryota > Viridiplantae > Streptophyta > Magnoliopsida > Poales > Poaceae > Tuctoria > Tuctoria greenei. The sequence continues at coordinate 84,382,686 of JAYESD010000005.1, read as the reverse complement.
ATCCCTCTTGGATGATCTTAATGCACATGATACAACCACCCTCACACATGATACGGCTACTCTAAACTCAACACAATAGAAACCCTAATTTCTATGCTTGAGTCTTCGACGCCCGTTTCAACCTTTTCCTTTTTGAGGAATCTTGTTTCATTTAAATTATCACACCTGTGCTTAAGATCAACTCAAATCATTAGTCTCTTAATTTTCGTTATCAATCATCCAAAATCCACAGGGATGCCTAGATGTACTTTCACTCACAAATCGAGTGAACCGCCATTGCCGTGAGTGTCCTGCGCTCCCAGATACAAAGAGGCGCACTTGGCCCGCACTCAAGTGCCCGTAGATTAAAAATGTTCCTCCTTATCATCACCTCATCGCTGGTTCACTCACTCTCTTGCTTCACCTCACCGCAACCAACACGTTTCTGTTCTTCTCCCGTCGTATCAAGAAACAGAGCGCATCGCTCTTTTTGGTTCCTGCTTGCCAGAGCCATCAAGCCACGGATTGATCAAGCTCCAAACAGCAAAGAGTAGGCCAAGATGTTCCTTTACCCTCTCCAACTTTTCCTTGGTTGATTCCTGACTCGGTTGGCGGTATTTCATAGTTTTGGTGGCCGTCGCCGTGCTGCCGCAATGAGGTCACCTCAGCCTCCCCGTTGCGCCGGTGCCAAAGACCTTTTCATGAGCTACTCTCAACAGAGAAAATCAGTGCCACTCTATCTTCCCCTATCGAGCGAGTATTCCTCATTTTTGTCTCGACACGAGTTTACTCTTCAAGCTAGGTCATCGATTCAATTCAGTTTCTAGGTGCAAGCATATTTTAATTCAACTAAGGAATAGTTGACACATGTCTTGGCGCACACCCTTGACCAAAAACCAGAGCAATCCATCGACCGTAGGCACTGTTCTTTGAGTTTTCCCCTTTTCCACCATTTTTGGCCAAGCTCAACGGCGCAAATGATATTCAGAGTTGTTCCACCTAGTGTCCACCTCCTATTCGAGCAAGACATGTGCCCGGTAAGCTCCACGATGTTTTTCCAAGCAAGGTGAGCCATTGGGGAAACGATACCATGGTCCTCGTCATGGCCGAGCTGCCGCCGCCGTGAGCAACATGCTCCGGCCGTCCTCTGTCCTCCCCATGGGTTCCATCATCTTAGCCATGAGAAATGATGCACCGGCGGCAATGGAGTGGAAGATTGGAGTGGGGCAACAGCGGGCCAATGAGCTTGCCGGCGTGCGCTGACACGCGCCGCCCAGGGTGCCGCCCCTGTCGAGAGGAAGAAGAAAGTGGGGCGGGCCCCAAGTGTCAACAACACTTTTCCTCTCACAGGATCAGCTGTGGTGATGGATCTTTTTGTGGCCATGCTGTTTACTCAGTGGCCCCAGGTGTGGATCCAATCTGGTTGGCCCATTTTAAATCGGTGGGCCCAGTTCGATTAATTCAAACTTTTCCAATTAGAATTAATTCCAGATTTTATCCAAACTTCAAAAATCAATTTCTCCTAGTAGAATTGCTCGAATAATTCCAAATAAATTTTGGTAGACTCATATTGGTCCCAACATTGCAATTGTGCAATTGGTTGAACATGAAAGTTCCATAATTTTCTTAATTAATTCCTCGGAGCTAACTCCTTGGGAAATTAATTACTCCTGTTCTGATAATTGTAAAATTCCCAATTTTTTTCAGAACATACAACCCAATACACTTGTTATCCAGTAAAAATTTCAATTTCATTGGACTTCATTTACTAGACCAAACAGTGTTCAAATCCCCAATGTCCATAGAAAATTCAGAAATGTACAAAAACATTTCCAGATTTTATCCCAAACTTGTAAAATCAATTCCTCATTGTAGGAGATCAGAAAATTATGAAACAAATTTTCTTAGAACCTGTAAGACCTCCTCTACCAAGATTATCCACTGTTAGCTATGTTAAAGCTACAAATTTAGTACCAAAATTCAGAGAAGCCATTTAATTGTTGGAATTTTAGAGACAACAAGCTTCCTTGAACATTTCCAATTATTGGTCCAGATCTTCCTCTCAGATCCTAGTATCTGCTGTAAAAATCCCAAAGCCAATTAAAATCATCTTCATTCCTGATCAGTGTTTAGAAGGTCTTTAATACAGTTTCAATATCACTCATGTACTTTATATATTGCATATCGTATAGTTTTCGAGATCGAGGAGGACCCGGAGCCCTTGGAAAGCATACCACCAGAAGCTAACTTCGCCTCTGACTTGTAGTCAGGCAAGCCCCGGTTTGCATTTATATTCTATTTTGAATTTTTTTATTTGTATCACTTATGTCTAAGCTGAGTTTTGTGCATTAGGGCTAAGGTGCTTGTCACTCCACTTGCATGACCTACAAACCCCATGGAGTATTGGGTAGGCTTACAGCTCGACCAGTAGAAATGCCATGCTAATGTTGTAAGGAATCCGGTAGAAGTCAAGTAGTTGGAATCTACTCGCGAGATAGGGTTTATATCACACGGCATTGGTTTGAGTATGAGACTTGTTTATCAATATGAATATGAGACCGAGTAGTGGGATAGGATGCAGTGAGATAGGGTTTCACATGCATAGCCTTCTTGTGTCGATTTAGGACCAATCTGTGTGCAGCCCTAAGGCATACCGTGCATATGGAACCCAGGAAACCGATGTAAGTTGATAACTCGGGTGTCGAGGCATAGCCCACTGTCGATAGGGGTTGGTTGAGGGCAGCGAGGTGTAAATCCGCTAACGGGCACATAAACGCTCTGTGTAGGGATATTTTGCCCGCGATTGTGGGACTGGTTCAGCACTTGAGTTTCTTGTGAAAGGTTGCTGCGTATGACGTTGTGAGGAGCACTGCACGCTTCTTACGTACGGGTTTGTGTGTCATGCAATCCAGGTGTTATTGATTGCAATCACTGTCCTTCACGGTTAAGGATTGAGTACCGCTTGTTCACGACGCTGTGACGTAGTAAATACTAAAGAAGCCATAAGAATATGATGTATCGAATTCTAATTGCTTTGCAACTATGATTGATATAGAGTATGCTCATTAAAGTTACTTTTTATGAACCTTTAACCTGCTGCTCTGTGACACCCGGTTCCGAAATTGAACCAAGTGAATGCATATGTGTGCCCAGGATGTTCAACACACATACACGAGTGCACTCACAAAAGAGTATACAAAAAATTACCACAAAACAAGATTAATTAACCAAATTTTATTACACAAACCATATTATCCTCGAATACAAGTTCTAATGAACATCAATGACAAGTTCAACTAATGCAGCGGAAATAAACTAATTAAGCAAACTAAACAACTAGGCAACATAAGCAATAGGGTAGCGCAGCTCCATTCAACGCCACAGGCAAAGCTAGCGGTAGACACGGCCTAGAACTCCACATTATCATCATTAAACTCTCAATCCTGACCTGCAACTATTGGTGGGGGATTGCAAGGGTGAGTACATGTCGTACTCATCAAGTCTAAAAAGTATGACATGTAGCTGATACAAATGACGATATAATAATGGCCAAGTGCTGAAAAGTACAATAAAACATTTGAAAAGCAATATATTATATGTATGTCAAGTAAACCCATCATAAACCATGTAATCATCATAATACCAGTCCATATTCATTACCATCATCCATATTCCATATTTCACATTACCATTAACCATAACCATTACCATAAACCATAATACCATCCCATAACTAGTACCAAACCAAAACCTTCCCAAAAACCATCCCAATACCAAATTCCCTCTAATCATGGAAGTTGTCCAGGTGCTCTTAACCGGGAGCACGACTATCATGATAGTTTTATTAGACACTCTGCAGAGGTTGTACCGCTTTACCCACGTGTTTGTGATTTCACCACCCGTCGGCGACTAAAGAACCTCCCTTACGCCAATTATACTTCCTTTGGTGTATGGCCAAGAGATCACAAAATAGCCTTTACAAAGGGATTACTAGCCTATTTAGACCCCATTGAGGTTTCACCAGTGGCGATGCCTCCAACTGAGCACATCTTCAACCAAGGGCGCCCTCTTGAGCCATTCGGATCCCAGGGTAGCCCCACCAATCATCAACAAACCCAATCCGGCTACCCCTTCCCCAAGAATCCTTAATGGTCCAAATAACACTAGCAAAGCCCTAATTAATTAGCTACGCCGCACCCATACTTGGCCTCGTGGTGGCACTGTAGTCCTGGCTTATTCTCGCATGAACCGGTCCTTAGATCTAAAGCAAGCAACCACCATATCATCCAACCCATCAACATACCAGGCTTGCTTAGATCACCCATTACCATATCATATTAACCAGTTCGTTTTAATCATAATCTCATAAATGCATCATTAGTGTGTAGTATTGTTTTCCCATCCAAATTAATTAAGCGAAGCAAAAAGGTAAAAAGCCCTTCCCGACTCTCTACCATGTATTCCAAGTGACAAGGGTGGTTAAAAAAGCTAGTAAACTTCCTTTCATAGGATTTCCCATCAAAATTGACACAAGCATGCAGTTTTGTAAACAAAACATTTATTTTAAAATAGGATCAATATGCTTTAAGGACACTTGCCTTGCTCTTGGGATTGATTAGGATCAAGGACTTCAAACTCTTGGTGCTGTAGATCCTCCGCGGCACTCTCTAGCGCAAATCCCTCTAATCCGCACAATAAACATACAAGACAAGAAACACAATCAAAGAGTGCACAAATATTACTCAATATGACATGACATGCATGATTATTGCAAATGCAAGGTGAACTTGTTAATGAGTTGCTTCTAATGTTCACTTACTAGTTCTAATTGCTTTTAACAAGTTTACACAGGTTTGGAATTGATTCAATCTAATTTTAGAATTAATTTGACACAATTTAACCAGGAAAATCGGACTAGTCCGCTAGGGACCGGACAAGTCCGCACTGCGCAGAATTGGCAAACTAGGGTTTTCTAGATTGATGTGGATTTGGAGATTAGAGGTTGAATTCATGTAAGGAAAAGAAAATAGAAGGTATACCAAGTGTTTAGAACTCCAATGAATCAAGGATCTTGGAGGCAACACTTGGATCTTGACGATCTAGGGTTGATGAAAAACTTGATGGTGGATTGTTGATGGAGATCTTGATCCTCTTTCGTTTCCTCCTCATATTCTTCTTGCTTGGGATCTCCTCCTTCCTCCTTGATGGTGGCTCTCCATGAACTAGGGTTTGGGTGGGGTGGAAAAGTGTCAAATAGATGTCAAGCCAAGGGGTGGGGTTGTTTATATAGAGGTGGATGCTAGGGTTAGATGGAGTTTCGAGTTTGAGATGAGTAGAGGCCGGTTTAGAGTCCCACATGGGCTCTAAAAGAGTTAGGCACGATATCCCTAGGCCCACTTACTGTGAACCCAAGAATTAAGTCGTAAAACAAAAGATCAACTCGGAGTCGCAAAATATCGGACAAGTCCAAAAAGGATCGGACTAGTCCAAAGTTGTCCAGAGAGAAATCAGACAACTCTAGCCAAAAATCGGACAAGTCTGACTTTAGTCAGAGAGGAAAACGGACAAGTCCGCTGGAACACCAGACTAGTCCGGACAAGTCTAGGGTCTTAGCAAATTTTCAAGGATTCTTGGAGCACCGGACTAGTCCGCATAAGACCGGACAAGTCCGAAAGTGTCCAGAGGCAAAAACGGACTAGTCCGCAGCAAAAACGGACAAGTCCGATCGAGGTGAGAGAAAAATCGGACTAGTCCACACCAAAATTAGACTAGTCCGCACTTTCTTGAATTTCAAGTGTGGTTTTGTTCCAAATCAATTTTAAACTTATTCCTCTTTATGTGGATTAATGTTAAACATGTATATGAATGTATGTAGGGCATGATGCATGAAAATGAGGGTGTTACAAACCTACCACCCTTAAAATGAATCTCGCCCTCGAGATTCGACGCAGAAGAAAAGAGATAGGGAAATTCCTTCTTGACATCATCCTCCGGTTCCCACGTTGCTTCTTTTTCTGTGTGGTGCTTCCATTGAACTTTACACCATCTAATAACCTTGTTCCTTGTGACCCTCTCCTTGGTTTCCAAGATTTTGACCGGTTGTTCAGCATAAGTCAAATATGCCCCTAATTCCAATCCTTCCATTGGCACTTGTTGTTCCAATACTCTCAAGCACTTCTTGAGCTGGGAAACATGAAAGACATCATGGACATCCGAAAGATGAGCTGGCATCTCCAACTTATACGCCACTTCTCCTCTTTTGTCCAAAATCTTGAATGGTCCAATGTAGCGAGGTGCCAGCTTGCCTCTTATGACCCCTCACGGTGACACCTTGAGGTAAACAAAATCTCCCACTTCAAAGGCTAATTTCCTTCTCCTATTGTCCGCATAGCCTTTTTTTCTTGATTGGGCAGCCCTCAAGTTTTCACGAATTATTTGGACTTGCTGTTCAGCTTCTTGCAACACATCCGGACCAAATACTTGAGTTTCTCCTGCCTCATTCCAGAATAAAGGTGTCCTACACTTCCTTCCATAAAGCGCTTCATATGGTGACATTTTGAAGCTTGCTTGATAACTATTGTTCTATGAAAATTCCCCGTATGGCAAGCTTTTGTCCCAACCTTTCCCATGCTTCAAAGCACAAGCTTGTAACATGTCCTACAAATTTGATTGGTCCTCTCGGTTTGTTCATCCGTTTGAGGGTGATATGCCGAACTGAAGTTCAACCTTGTTCCCAATGCTTCATGCAATTTCTGCCAAAATCTAGAGGTAAATTGAGAACCTCTATCCGAGACTATCTTCTTCGGTACTCCGTGTCGACACACAATATGCTCCATGTATATTTCGGCCAATTGTGCAGCTGTATACTTGGTCTTCACAAGGACAAAATGAGCTGACTTGGTTAAGCGATCCACAATTACCCAAATTGAGTCGTAACCGGACTGAGTACGTGGTAACCCAACTATGAAGTCAATTCCAATTTATTCCCACTTTCATTCCGGGATCTTCAATGGTTGCAATAATCCAGCTGGCCTTTGATGTTCCGCCTTGACTCGTTGACACACATCACACAATGCTACATATTCAGCTATGTCCTTTTTCATGCTATCCCACCAATAGCAAGTCTTTGTACATCTTCGTACAACCGGGGTGAATTGAGTAAGGTGAGTCATGTGCCTCTTTTAATATTGTCTCCCGAATATGCTTTACATTGGGCACGACAATCCTTTTTCCAAGCCATAGGGTATCATGTTCATCCTCATCGAATCTGAATTCTCTCCCTTCTTGGGTCCTTTCCTTGATTTCTTGTATTTCCTCATCCTTCGTTTGACCCTCTCGAATTTCTTGCTCCAAGATGGGATTCAACTCCACCATCCCCATCTCATTTACAAATCCAAGGTTCAACCGTTCAAACTCCTTACATAACTCGGATGGTAACTCTCGAACTGTGAGTTGATGACTTACTCCTTTTCTACTTAATGCATCGGCCACTACATTGGCTTTTCCTGGATGATAGTTGATCCCCAAGTCATAATCTTTGATGATCTCCAACCATCTCGGTTGCCTCAAATTCAGATCCGTTTGTGTGAAAATATACTTAAGATTCTTGTGATCCGTATAAATTTCACACCTATGTCCAAGGATATAGTGTCTCCAAATCTTCAACGCATGTACCACGGTTGCAAGTTCCAAATCATGCGTTGGGTAATTCTGCTCATGTTTCTTCAATTGTCTTGATGCATAGGCGACCACTTGACCTTCTTGCATCAATACACATCCAAGTTCTTATCTCGATGCGTCGCAATAAATATCAAAACTCTTGCTCACGTCTGGCAATATCAAAATTGGGGCTGTTGTCAACCTCTTCTTCAACTCCTCAAAACCGTTTTGACAAGCTTGAGTCCATTGGAAAGCCTTTCCCTTCATTAGCAATTCCGTCATTGGTTTGGCTATCTTGGAAAAGTCCTTGATGAATCGATGGTAATATCCAGCCATTCCAAGAAAACTCCTTATTTCCTTTACGTTTTGCGGGGGTTGCCATTTCAACACGTCACTCACTTTTCCGGGGTCAACCAAAACTCCTCCTCCTGAAATGATATGACCCAAAAACGACACTTCCCTTAACCAAAACTGACATTTGTTGAACTTGGCGTACAATCGATGCTCCCTCAATTTCTGCAATGTAAGCCTCAAGTGTTCCTCATGTTCCTTCTCATCCTTCGAGTAGATCATAATGTCATCAATGAACACCACAACAAACTTATCCAAGTACTCCCAGAAGACCTTATTCATGAGGTACATAAAGTAGGCAGGCACATTTGTCAATCCAAAAGAAATCACGGTGTACTCATAAGATCCATACCATGTCCTAAAAGCTGTCTTGGGTATGTCTGATGGTCTAATCTTCATTTGAAAGTATCCCAACCACAAGTCAATTTTAGAGAAAACACAAGAACCCTTCATCTGATCAAACAAGTCTTATATGCGTGGCAAGGTGTACTTGTTCTTGATTGTTACCTCATTGAGAGCTCGGTAATCTACGCACATCCTTTGCGACCCATCCTTCTTGTCCACAAACAGCACGTGTACTCCCCATGGTGAAGATCTTGGGCGAATAAAACCCTTCTCTAGTTACTCTTGAATCTGCTTCTTGAGCTCCGCTAATTCCACAGGAGGCATCCTATACGGCCTCTTAGCTATAGGTGCAGTTCCAGTTATTAAATCAATAACAAACTCAATGTCTCAATCAGGTGGCATACCTAGCAACTAGTCCGAAAAAACATCCAAACATTCACACACCACTGGAATCTCCTCAATTGTGACACCGTCCATATGATTCAGCTCCAATCGCTTCGGTGCGGTTTGAGATGCTTAAAATTCTACGATGATCCCTTCTTCATTAGTCAACTTCACCGTCTTCGTGGCACACTCAATAACTCTATTGTGCTTCCTCATCCAATCCATACCAAGTATAATGTCCAATCCTTGAGAACCCAAAACAATGAGGTTGGCGGAGAAGTCTACCCCCCTTATTCTAAGGCTTACTTTTGGACATACTATATTTGTCCTCATCTCTCCTCCAGGAGACTTAACCAATAAAGTAAACTTCATATGAGAGATAGGCAAAATACACTTGGCGACATACTTTGATGCAATGAATAAATGCGATGCTCTAGAATCAAACAACATAGTCACGAGTTGGAGTTGGCGAGAAACATACCAATGACCACGTCATCCGCTTGTTGAGCATCCTCCGTAGAGACATGGTTCACGTTTCCACGAGCAAAATTCTGCTGTCCACGGCATCCTTGCGGCTGTCCTCCATTGGGTCTTGAGTCTTGCCTCAGCGCATTGCTTCCTTGACCAAGGCCCGACTTAGGACATTGATGCGCAAAGTGTCCAGCTTCTCCATAAGTATAGCACTTCTTTGCTGCACCAGAATTATTGGAACGGACTTGATTTTGAACATTTGCACCAGGAAAGTTGGCTCGTGGTGCATAGGGCATTGGAGGCCTAGGTGCTTGTATGATAGGGCGTTACTGCACAAACTGAGTTGTGCATATCCGGGGCGTTGAGCAGGAATACAAGAGTTGTAGTATGGCGCATTAGGAGGCACAAGGCAAGGGCGCACATTACTTCCTTGTTGCTGTCCTTGATATGGTGCCATCCTCTTGTTGTCTTGTTCCATCTCCTGGACCTTATTATCCACCACAATTGCTTTGTCCACAAGCTTTTGGAAATTTGCATAGTCACAATTGAGCAATTGCACTTAGATCTCATTGTTCGAGCCCCTCATGAACAAGTATTGTTTCTGCCTGTCCCAGCTCACATCCTCAGGCACATACCTTGAGAGTTGAGTGAATTTATTGAGATATTCACCCACACTCGATCTTCCTTGCCTCAAGTTCTCAAATTCTTGCCTCTTCAAGATCATAACACCCTCGGGCACATAATGGGAACGAAAACTCTCCTTGAATTTGGCCCATGTGATCCTCTCCTGATTCTCATGAGCATTGCAATAAGAATCCCATCAATCCGCAGCTGCTCCAACTAGTTGATGAGAAGCAAATAAGACCTTCTTCCGGTCACTGCATTGGACAATAGCAAGCTTCTTCTCCACGGATTTGAGCCAATCATCCGCATCCATAGGGTCAGCGGCTTGAGCAAAGGTTGGCGGCCTAGTCCTCATAAACTCTCCCAACCGGTTATGAGGAGGTAGGGGTGGCGGTGGAGGCATGTGGGGCTGATTGTTGATGTTACCAGCCTGCGGCTGTCCCATGGTTTGTATCATGGTCTGCATGAGCTGGTTTTGCATAGCCAAAAGCTGCTCAATGTTGATAGCTCCATGAACAGGTCCTTGTCCATTGTTGTTCTGAGGTGCTCCATGATTCTCCTCCTCATCATTAGCATCCCTCTGGTTGCGAGTCCTCACCATCTAGAGAAAAGCAATAGGTAAGAATTAGAAAACATCCCCAACTATATGCATCAAGGGATATGAAACTAAATAACTCACTAGCCTAGGTGAACTTGGCAATGCTAAAGCATCCCAAAATCCTCTATTAAGCACACAAGCAAGCAATATATAGCAAGCAGCACACCAAGCAAGAACACATCGAGCCTGAGTGTTTCTATGTGCTCTAAAGTGTCCATTCTATCTAGGCTGCGTCCTACGGTCAACCTGTGGCTCTGATATCAATTTGTGACACACGGTTCCGAAATTAAACCAAGTTGTAGGATCGAAGGGAACATGAAGATCTACAAGAGGGGGAGTGAATGGTAGATTTAAAAAATCTTATGCAGCAGAAACAATTAAATCTCAACCCCTTCGACAGAAAAATGATCTGTTAAAGAAATCATGTGTGAGACTAATCTAAACGTGTTTCACCATGACAAAAGTGATATACATCAGAGAGAATCAAGTCAAGAAGACGACACAACAATAATCAATCAAATCCGTCAAGAAAAACTCAAGTTACGATTGAAAGATCGAACCAAGGTCAATCTATCCTACCCGAGAAAAACAGTTCTGGAATGCTGCAAAGAAACTCGTGTAGATCAGAAACCACAAATCTAATGACCGTGAAATTTTGACAGATGATAGATAATCAAGTTGTGAAGACAACCCAAAAAGAATCACGTCAATTGGATCTTTAAAACTCGAGTTATGACAAAACCACCGAAGAAAGGTAGTGCTGTGCAGAAAACTCGACGAGAAAAACTTGTCTGGAACAAGTCGGATGAACAAGGCCCAAAAGTTCCTTTCAAATACGAATTTTATTCAATAGAACACAAGAGGAACAGGTCCAAAGTCGTCTACCATGAGCTCTAGCCTCCCTTGCTTATAGAACCAGCCCTTAGGCCAACCCAATCTCAACTAGGACTCTAATCCTACTCAAATCACGAATCGAAACTTTCCATAACTGCTTAGGACTCTTCTATACGCAGATAGAAGCAATCTTAAGACTTACAAACATATTAGGAACGTATCCCACATTCCTAAAACAACCACAATTCGTGACCTACACGAAATCCTATCATAACCAACTTAAATCTTTCCATATTTGAGTCAAACCCGACTCAGCTGCAGCCTGAGTCCATAACCTAGTCGGTTGGACCTTTCCGACCAATTCTTTACGTCAACATCTCTTCATCACGCCTCAGAACCATGTAGCCACATCCATGAACTCCTTGCATACGTGCAAACATCTTCCAATGACATCCACGATACCTTCATATGCATTGTTCTTGATTCAAACATGACGCGCAACCTCAGGATCAACTCAACCACAATTCCTCCCGAACTTGGTTGTTGAACCTCATCTTTTCCCTAAGACTAGTTCAATGGATCCCGTCACCAGCCATGTCTTGAACTCAAGCAACATCTGCACATGAATAAACATCCAATCCGTATGAGCCCAAGTCCGCGACTTGACTCAAGTTAGTTCCAAACACAACACTTTACGTGAGCACCTCACATAAGCATGTTGCAAAGCATAGCCAAACGATATCAGCCATGTCAGCCAAAATGCAGCAAAAACTTAGCAAATGAATACTAAGCAATCTTTCCAACAATGTAAAGCAGGTTCGAGATAATACACAGTAAAAGAAGGAACATTGCGATCAAGCTTCGAACCTTGCCAAAGCTAACTGAAGCTTGAGCGAAGCTTACCAAAGCTAGTACAACCTAGCATCGGAGCTTACCAAAGCTAGTACAACCTAGCACCGGAGCTTACCAAAGCTAGTACAACCTAGCGCTGGAACTTACCAAAAATATGTTGGAGCTAACCAACATAAGTCGGACCTAGCAAAAACATATCGGAGCTTAACAAAGACATGCCGGAGCTATCAAAGACATGCCGGAGCTAAAGACAAAGCTCACCGGAGCTACCCAAAAAAACATGTCGGACCTAGAGAAAGAAAGTTGGACCTATTGTCAGACCTTGCAGAAGCTCGGAGCTAGAGTCGGACCTTGCTAAAAAGATCTTACGACAGCATTCAAAACTTTTATCGCCATAGCCACTGTATTCAGCACACATAGGTCTCACAATCTCCCCCTTGATGAATGCATTGGCAACACCACATAAAATCCGAACAATGGCTTATTCACATAAAAAGTTTTGAAAACAATTTCTCCCCCTTTGTAAAACAGAAATAAAATGAGAAAAAAACAAATTCCCCCCTGAGAAGATTTGAAGAATCATGCTAAAACAATTGTGAATATGTGCAATGTGTAATCAATTTCTTCCCCTTGCATACTTATCTTTAAAAATTCACATATTATCTATTATCTCTCCCCCTTTGACAATGTATTCAGCAAGGTTTATAAGACAAATTTTAATTGTATGAGCATATTATAGCATATGCATATAAAGCAAAGCTCATCCAAGTCATACTATCAAGTAACTTACACTATTACTGTCGACTGTTGGAGTCGGCAGATCCCCTAACACTATGAAATTGTTTGAAGGAGTTTGTGGTTCGGTCTGGGCGCGCGGAGATCTAAGAAAGGGAAATGCAATTTGGACACGAGTGACACGGTGGTTTACGTGGTTCGGGCCGCCTAGCGTAATACCCTACTCCACGGGTGTGTGTATGTTGTATTGACTTCTCCGCTTCAGAGTGTTCGAAGAATCTCCCCTTGTGTATCGTCGGTTTGTCCTTTTATAGTACAAGGACCAACCGTTACAAGTCAGCCTGGCCCGACATGTGGCCCTGGCGGTTATTAGTATTGATACACGAGATTAATTGTTGTTAATAACCCTGTAACGGCTCTGACAGTGCCGTTACAGGTGTTAAGGTTGTCCGATTAATTATCATTAACGTGGAATTAATGGTAATTAATCGGATCTTGAAGTCTGCGGCTGTCCTTTGGAGATCCGGAGCCGTTACAACGTCTCCCGGGGGCTTTAAGCGGCTAGCTCCGACGTGTGGACACGTGGCAGCTCCGGAGCTTGCTTGGGAGAAGCGGGAAGCTCCGGGGTGACCTGGCACGTGTCATGTCCGGAGCTTCTCTCGGTCGGGGGCTACCTCCGGAGGTGCCGTTTCAGTACTTGGCCCGGAGCTTCACCCTTGCGGGTAATAACTCTGGGCCGACAGTACACGTGGCAACCTAGAGGTTAACCATGTTGGAGAAGCGGGTCCGGTCACGTCTGGCGAGTGGGCCCCTGAGGGTCTTCAATTTGAGTTGATGTCCTTCCCTTGAGATCTTTGTGACCTCAGGGGGTGTATGGTTTTTAGGGTACCGACAGTGGCCCCCTGGACCTATCTCCGGGGAAGGCCAACGGGATGAAGTCGTTCCGCCGGAGGTGGGTCCATGCTTGTGACTCTTGAACTGGGTCTTCAAGAGTCTTCGGAGGTGCCTTTGGCGGGGCTTTATGGTTGAGTCCCGACGCGTGGCGCACCTCAGGCGGCGGATAAGATCTTTGACATGCGGATCTCTCGCAATTGAAGGTCGTCGGTTCCCGATACGAAAACCGTATCGGTTCCGCGCGCCTTGTCAGTCCGCCGCCTTTGGGTTTCCCGCCTCATGATGACAACTGTTCGCCTGGGTAAGAGCCTCGACTTGATCGTCGGAGTGGTCCCGGGCCCTCTTGTCATCGGCTGGGCTGAATTCTTGAGTGGTACGCTTGACTCCCCTGCAGTTTCCATCCAAGCGTTGCAAGGGCTTACTTAAGAAGGAAAGCGCACCGTCGGGAGTTCTTTACGCTTTCCATCTGTTCTTGCGCTCAAACTCTCAACTCGTGCTTTGCTTTTCTTCTCTCGCCTAGCTGTGCTGCGATGGAGTTGGGTCTGCGTGAGAGTCGTTTGAAGACGGAGAGCGATCTGAAGAAGGTCCGAGCCCTCATGGGGTGGTCGTCGGACTTCTTCAACCGTTCAATCCGCACCGGAGGGGAGCTTCCCTTTAAAAAGGAGCACTCCGGCGAAATGGTATACTTTTCATCGTATGCCATGGTGGGGCTGATCCCACCATTTTCTTCCTTCTTTTTGATGCTGCTGGACTTCTATGGTCTGCAGCTATACCACCTTGGCCCTCACTCCCTTCTCCTTGTGTCCATCTTTGTCCACTTCTGCGAGATGTGGGTGGGCATTCCTCCCTGCATCGAGCTCTTCCGCACTTTCTTCACCGTCCAGACCACCGGCCGAAGTGACGAGTACCTTGGCTTCTACTACTTTGTGAAGCGCAAGAAGTGCCCGTTCAAGTACCTCCGGTCGTTCCCTTCCGGGAAGTGGGATGACTGGAAGAAAGATTGGGTAGTCGTCCGGGTGGAGGAGCACGAGCGATTGGAGCTGCCAGACGGTCTGCCCGGCATTGACACGTCGGTGTGGAGCGAAGTTCCGGTGCTGGTGGCAGCCTTCGACCCCGTCCTGTCCAGGATCCGCCAATGTGTGGAGGGAGGATTGACTCCCCAGGCGGTGTTCTGCAACTTCCTGTTCAACAGGTGGGCACCGCTGAAGAGGAGGGAGAAGCTCGCCTGGGCCCTCAACAGCGTGATGGACGAAGACCGGGTTGAGACCGGGTTGAAGTCCAGCATGGTGGGAAAGTCCTTGGAGTTTCACCTCAAGAAATTCCAGCACGGCATCGATGTAGACGGAGCGTACTTGACTCCGCCACCGGCTTTCCTCCCCCTGAACGAGGAAGTTGAGTTCAGCAGGGAGCTCCGGCGGAAGATGCCCGCGCTTGACGACCTTGGCGTCGTCGAGAGAAGATCGACCGCCCCGTTGGCGATCCCCGGGTTGTCGGAAGGCGGCTCCGCCCCTGTCTCTCAGCCAAGAGCTGAAGTCATTGGCAAAGGCAAGGAGCTGGCGGAGGAGCCGGAGAGCCGGAAGAGGAAGCTGCGACATGCTGACGGAAGGTCCGTCGGGCTTGCTACTTCCCCGCCAGTTCCCCGTCCTCAGGAAGGAAGATCCTCCGCTGCTGTAGCGTCTGTCCCCGTGGTGGGATCTTTTCGGAGCGCTACTGTTCCGGCGGTGGGATCCTCCCGGAGTGCTGCTGTCCCTGTGATGGGTCCCTCCGGAGGTGCCAGTTCCGGACAGGCGACTCCGGTCCGAGAAACGGTGAGGGCCTCCAGGTCTAGGAGTTCCTCCCGGTCAAGGAGAGCTCCGACCCGGGAAACGCCCGTGGCTACGGCAAGTCCTGGGAGTCCTCCCGGAGCTCCTATGCCGACCGTGGCCAGCCCGGAACGTCCGGGAAAGAGGTTCCGCGCAAGCTGGTGCGTGAGCCTCCCAAGGTAATTTTTCTTGCTTATCTCAATTAACTTTAATTATAGTAACTGTTTGCTCAATTTCTTCATTCTTCATCTGCAGCGTTCCCAAGAAGGGGAGTGAAGCTCCGCCCTCAGCCACAGTGTCTGAGGCTACGAGGGCTTCTGCTCCAACTCCGGTGCTGCCCCAGGCAGAGGCCGCGACAGCTCCGGCGCCGGCTGTCGTGGTCATGGACCTCGACTCGTCTCCAGAAGTTCCCGTGGTAGCGCCGGACCACGGGATTGAAGATGCGCCAGCGGCACCCGCTCCGGAGGTTGAAGCTCCGGGCCCTGGTGCTGCAGAAGTAGATGCTCCGGCTGTCGAGTCGGAGGAAGTATCGGTCCCGGCTTCAGAGCCGGAAAATGCTGGAGCCCCGGCGGTCGAGCCGGAGGTAGCTGAAGCCCCGGCGTGCGAGCCGGAAGTTGAAGTGGTTCCGGCAATTGAGCCGGTTACTTCTGAAGCTCCGGTCGCAAGGCCGGTAGTTATTGGAGCGCCGGTTGCAGAGCCGGTGGTGGTGGAGGCGGGGGAGCTTGAGCTCCCCTCAGAGGAAGCGTCCCGGCCGGAGCCATTGGAGGCGACGACGTCGATGGTACCCGTGGCGGAGCCAGAGTGCCTGAACGAAGTCGCCGGCCCCCAGCCTGAGGGGGCGAATGAAGATTTGGTGGCGGGACCTTCTTCGGTGGCGACTGAGGCCATCCCGGAGGAGGGCCCTAGTGCCTTGGAAGCTCGGGGTTCCGCTCTCGCAGAGTGGGACCCAATTTTTGTAAATGAAGACCCGCTGGAACCAGCGGAGGAGACCCCAGAAGGTCCGGAGCCCATCTCGCTGTCGATGTCCATCGACAACGCTTGCTCCAGTCTGCGCCAAGTTCAACTAGCCTTCTTCCACGATAGCAAGGTTCTTGAAGAGGAGCGCCAAACCCTTAGGAGGTGGCGTAATAGACTCCAATTCGAGACCAAGCTGGCGCAGTCGAGGATCGCTGCGGACAAGGAATGGATCAAGCGGGAGAAGGTCCGCTTGGAGCTCTGGGGTGAGATGCTGGACGAGAGGGAGAGCATGACTCACAACCTCGACGCTCAATCCCGGGAGTACCACGACCAAGCTAAAGCTGCCAATGATGCGGCCAACGCTCGGTTCGATCAACTCGAAGCCATCAGTACCGCACCCATCAAGCGCCGAGAGGCGCTTGAGGGAAGGGAAAAGCGGCTCGAGGATGAGGAGCAAAAACTCCTGGAGCTACGGGATGACGTCTTGCGACGTGAAGAAGAGCTTGCCGAGAAGACAGCTCTGGCGGACAAAGGTATCGAGGAGCGCGCTAAAAAATTGGAAGAGCGCTGCCTCGAGGAGGAGGAGAAGACCTGGGTGCGAGGGCAGGAACTCTACGAGTATGAGTGTGCCCTCATCGCCCGGGAGAAGAAAATAGAGGCTAGGGAGAAAGACCTGGTCGACCGTCGGAACAAGATCCACCTCCGGGAGGAGGAGCTCGGGAGACTCGAAAAGCGGGTTGCTACGAAAATTCAGCAAAACGCCAAAGAAGTTGAGCGCCTCTCCCGCGAGAACTCGGAGCTGGCGGCGACCCGGAGGTCCTTGGAAGAGATGAAGGGCCTGAGAAAGACGGACTCCCTGCAAATTTGGGAGTTCCTGAGTAAGGCCGACGATGCGCTAGCGCCGTTGGGTTTCAGCCCCGTGCTTCCGGATGATCCGGAGCCGGAGCCGGACCTTGCATTGCAGGCGTTAAACGCCGCGGGTGGCAAGCTCTCCAAGGTGGGCGACGTCATCGCGGACCAGCTTGAGGTCGAGGGGCAATCCCTGGCTAGAAACGTCACAGAGTATGTGTTGACGTGTTATACTAGCCGGAACCCTCGATTCCCTCTGGACCCGGTGCTTGAAGGCCCCGTTGAAGGAGAAGGCGAAGCTACCCGAGCCAGCGTGTCGGAGGTCGCCCAGAAGGTCGCTGAGTTCTTCCATAGGGTCTAGGACTATCTTTCTTAGCCTTTATTTGTATTTTCTCTTCTTCCTCAATTTTGTAATCCTTTGTCCCCAGATGTAATCTCTGGTCTTCCAATGAAATGAAATCCCCAAATTTTCGTGAATTTCATTTTTTGTCTTCAACATCTTTGTCTTCACTTGGCCCCCTGGTAGATGTGCACAATTTGATTGTGGACATGTACCAAAAGGATGTTGATTTTTGTTGAAGACAGATTTGCTTCGAACTCGTATAGTTTAGGTCCGAAGTTTTCGATAGTGAAGGTCCCTTGAAGTCGTCGGAGCTTAGAAGCTCCGGCACTGTCCATCGTCGGAGCTTAGTAGCTCCGGCAGGAGCCTCTACCAACACGTTGAGTGTCGGTAGTTAATACTTCAAGGTGTCGGAGCTTAGTAGCTCCGGCAATGATCCTTGCCACGCCTGGCTGGCAACAGACTCTAATGATAGAATCTTCTCACCATCTTTAAGTTAACGCCGATGGGAGTCGGAGCTTGGTTACCCCCGGTTTTTCTCCATCAATATCGGGTTTATTTTTCCTGCACACTTAAGCCAAGAAAAACAGTAAAATTCGTTCCTTATCTATAACTTCGTCGCGGCTTACGGTTCTCAAGAGAATTTCAAGTTGAACACGATTTTTAGTATAATTGGATGAATTGTCTTTTCTTTTAGATCCAATTGTCCATGGACCCACCTTACTTTGGCCTGCCGGGGTGTAGGTAGAGTGGCGTACTTAGGGTGCTTGACCAGGCTAAGTCGATAGCGCACTCCAGCCCTAGAATGGCTTGGCGGCTTTCAGGCGAGTTGGCCACAGACGATATTTAAATCTAAAAAATCTGACAATTCAACTCAAATTGTACATAAACCGGTTAAACTAGAACTTCTTAAGAATTGCACGTTTCTGTTATAGACAAGAAAGAGAAAAATAAAAATGTCGAGCCTTATGCAAAAATGAATGCACGTGGAGTCTATTTCACATGAAGATGTCTTTCATTATAGGTCCGGGGTACAGATGAAACAAGTACACTCTTAGGGTACGGAACCAGGCTAAGTGTGTTCGGTTTCTCGTTTCACCCAGGGTAATTAGCTACACTTCTAGTCTGGAGACTGTATCAAGTGTTGCATGAGCTTTCCAAACCTTTTGGGAAAGGTCCGGCTGCTCTCCCGGAGGAACTACCCGACTCTGTACAATGACTCTATAACATACACTTCAAGTTACTTAAGACTCACCTCCGTGGAATTAAGTGTAGAACTTACGGAGGTGCTCGATGTTCCAAGGGTTTGGGAGAGGTGTCCCATCCTCGACGGCCAAACGAACGCTTCCGGGACGGGATACTTTGATCACTCGGAAGGGCCCTTCCCAGCCGGGGGAGAGTTTGTTTTGCCCTTCTCTGGATAGTATTCTCCGTAGCACCAGATCGCCTTCCTCGAGCTGTCGGTTGTGTACATGCCGCTGATGATAGCGCCGTAAAGCTTGGCGGTATCGGGCGTTCCGAACAGCTGCTTGGCACCTTCCCTCCTCGAGGAGGTCTAGGTCTTCACGCCGGAACTGGTCCTGCGCGGCTTCGTCGAAGGTCCGGACTCGGAAGGAACCCAGGGTGATCTCCGGAGGAAGGATCGCTTCTGCTCCGTACACCAGGAAGAAGGGTGTTTCTTCGGTTGCCCGACTTGGAGAAGTCCTGTTAGCCCATAGAGTGGGCGGAAGCTCTTCGATCCAATTAGCTCCGTGCTTTTTCAAACGCTCATAAGTTCGCGTTTTTAGTCCTTTAAGGATCTCTGCGTTTGCTCTCTCGGCTTGCCCATTGCTAGCAGGATGAGCTACGGAGGCGTAGCAAACTTGTATGCCGAGGTCTTCGCAATATCCTTGAAATGCGGAGCTTGTGAACTGAGTCCCATTATCAGTGATGATCTTGTTTGGGACTCCAAATCTGCTCACGATAGATTGTAGAAAATTGATTGCAGATTGTTTGTTGATCATCACAACAGGAGTAGCTTCCGGCCACTTGGTGAACTTGTCGATGGCGACATACAGGAACTTGTAACCTCCGACGGCTCTTGGGAAGGGTCCCAAGATGTCCATCCCCCACACAGCGAAAGGCCACGTAGGAGGTATCATTTGTAAGGGCTGAGCAGGTGTATGAATTTGCTTTGCATGAAATTGACATGCTTTGCATTTCTTCACTAGCTCAGTAGCATCCTGGAGCGCTGTAGGCCAGTAGAAGCCGTGCCGAAAGGCTTTTCCGACTAGCGTGCGGGAAGACGCGTGGTTCCCACACTCGCCTCCATGGATTTCTGCGAGGAGCTCGCAGCCTTCTTCCCTTGTGATGCACCGCATTAGGATGCCGTTGGCACCGCGCCGGTAGAGATCCCCTTCTACCAACGTGTATCTTTTAGCCAATCTGACTACCCGGTCAGCAGATACATCATCGTCAGGAAGGATGTTGTCTTTCAAGTAGTTCCGGATCTCCGAGATCCATGCATCGGAGCTGACTTGAGCATTTGAGTCTTGCGTGCTGGGTTGCTCGGAGCTTCCGGCAGCACCCACGACCCTTGATGGCTGCCATGGTAACAGGGCCATCGGGACCGTCAGCTTCGGGATGCTGATCTCGCCCCCTTCGTTCAGCTCGGCAGGCTGAACTGTGGGTTTTGACATCCTCCGGACAAAGGTTCCGTCTGGAGCCGGAGCTCCGGTTGACGCCTTGGTCGAGAGTTTGTCAGCTTCAGCATTGTGAGCACGCTGAACATGGTGAAGGTCTAGGGCTTCGAAGTCCTTCTGAAGCCTCTGGACTTCAAGGAGATAAGCAGCCAGCTGGAGATTATTGCAGGAGCATTCACCCTTCACCTGTTTGATAACAAGTTGTGAATCTCCTTTGACCAGCAACTGCTTGACACCAAAGGATAGTGCCACCTTTAATCCATATATGAGTGCTTCGTACTCCGCCATGTTGTTGGTTACCTTGAAGTCAAGGTGCACCATGTATCTTACCTTCTCCCCGGTTGGTGTGAGGAGAAGGATTCCAGCTCCGGCTCCCTGCTTCTGCATGGAGCCGTCGAAGTAAAGGGTCCAGTGAGGCTTAGTGAAGGCCGGAACTTGTGGTTCCTTCTTCTGCTCGCTGGGGCCCCCAGAGTTTAATGGAGAGGGAGTCCATTCTGCTACGAAATCTGCCAACGCTTGACTCTTGATTGCTTGTCTTGGAATGAATTCGAGGTCGAATTCAGCCAGTTCCGCTGCCCACTTCGCTATATTCCCAGTTGAATTGGGATTATGCAGAATCGCTCGAAGTGGATATGAGGTTACCACCGAGACTTTGTGAGCTTGGAAATAGTGTCGAAGCTTCCTTGAGGCAATAAGAACTGCGTAGAGCAGCTTATGTACCTCTAGGTATCGAGTCTTGGCATCATGTAACACTTCACTGATGAAGTACACTGGGCGTTGAATGGTCCGGACCCTCCCGGAGGGGTCCGGAACTTCCTCTTCATTGATCCGGACCCTATCAGAGGGGTCCAGACTATCTTCGGGGACCTCCGGGTTCTGGATGGAGGAACCCGGAGCTTCTTCAGGAATGACCTGGATCCTATCAGAAGGATCCGGGTCCTCTGAAGTGGCTTCTTGAGGATTCAAGTCTGGAAGCTGGGACCCAGACCTGCTTTCGGGAACCTCCGGATCCTCCCGAAGGGATCTGGATTCCTGAGTATTGGGTAGTTCCGGTCTCTCCGCAACCAGAACCATACTGACAACTTCGTCAGCTGCTGAAATATAAAGCAATAAAGGCTCACCAGGTTTCGGAGCTACCAAGACTGGTAGAGTGGTGAGGAACTGTTTCAGCTCCTGGAATGCCTTCTCTGCCTCTTCAGACCATTGGAATGGTCCGGACTTCCTCAGTAACTTGAAGAAGGGAAGTGCCCTTTCCGCCAGTCTTGAAATGAATCGACTGAGGGCTGCTAGACATCCAGTTAATTTTTGGACGTCTTTGATGCGGGTTGGTGGCCGCATGTCTTCGATGGCTTTTATCTTCGCCGGATTAGCCTCTATACCCCGGTGACTTACCAGGAAACCAAGAAGCTTTCCGGAACTAACCCCGAAGACGCACTTGTCTGGGTTTAGCTTCGTGCGGGTGGCCCGCAGCTTGTCGAAGACAGCCTGCAAGGTATCCAAGAGGGACTCCTTGTTTTTGACTTTGACCACAATGTCATCAACGTACACCTCCACTATGTCCCTGATGAGTTCTTCGAAAGTTTTGTACATTGCTCGTACAAAAGTTGAAGCTGCATTCTTAAGACCAAAAGGCATGGCTGTGTAACAATACAATCCATCCACTGTGATGAATGAAGTATGTTCTTCATCTTCCCTAGACATCCGGATTTGATGATATCCTGAATATGCGTCTAGAAAACACAGCAACTCACACCCAGAGGTGGAATCCACTATCTGGTCTATTCTAGGTAGTGGGAATGGATCTTTTGGACATGCCTTATTCAGTGTGGTGTAGTCGATGCACATCCGAAGTTTCCCGCCGGCCTTAGGCACAACGACTGGGTTTGCCAGCCATTTTGGATGGTAGACTTCTCGGATGAATCCGGCTTCGAGCAACTTCTTCACTTCTTGTCGGATGAAGTTCTGTCGCTCTACAGATTGCTTCCGAGGTTTCTGGTGTACAGGCCGAGCGTCGGGGTAAATCTTCAGATTGTGCTCAATCACTTCCCTGGGGATCCCAGGCATTTGTGACGGTTGCCAGACAAACACGTCAACATTAGCCCGGAGGAAAGTGATGAGCGCGAGTTCCTATTTGTCGTTCAAGCCACCCGATATGCGGGTAGTTTGAGTGACATCGGAACCAATTTGGACGACTTTGACGGGAATGTCGGTGTCGCCGCTTGGCTGCACACGGGGTGCAGAGGTCGAGCCTCGTTGACGAATGCTCGGAGGTTGTGGAGCTTGCTTCTGTCTGGAATCCTCCTCTTGCGCTGTGGTGAGTGCATGGAGTTCTTCCAGAGCAGTTACTCCGGCAGTGCGATCTCCACGGATCCGGAGAACGCCTACTGGTGTCGGCATCTTCAACACCAAGTATCCATAATGAGCAGCTGCCATGAATTTGTACAGGGCAGGTCTACCCAAAATGGCGTTGAATGGTAAGTTGATCTGAGCGACGTCGATGACCAACTTTTCGGTGCGATACTTCTCCCGGGTCCCGAAGGTAAGAGGGAGAGTGATAGCTCCGAGTGGGGTTATGGCCCCCGGACCTACTCCGGAGAAAGGTCGAGAGGGCTGGAGGTCTGAAGGTCGAAGCTGAAGCTTAGTGAAAGCTTCGAAGCTGATGAGATTAAGCCCCGAACCTCCATCTACCAGGACATGATGGAGCTGGATGTTGTTGATGGTGGGGGATACCATCAAGGGCAGCTGGCCAGCTCCGACCATGCTTTGAGGACAGTCCGAAGCATCAAAAGTGATGGGTGTGTCCATCCACTTTCGATGTGGCTCCGGTCTAGCTGTAGGAGCCACAGCAGCCATATCCCGTCGCATGGTCTTAATGACACGACGAGAGGTGATGTCCCATGATCCACCAAAGATGGTGTTCATGGTTTTTCGACGTTCGTTGTCGGAGACGTCGGAATCATCGTCGACGGAGGTGTAGACGGCTTTCAAGACC
Organism: Tuctoria greenei; assembly: GCA_036927565.1. Lineage (NCBI taxonomy): Eukaryota > Viridiplantae > Streptophyta > Magnoliopsida > Poales > Poaceae > Tuctoria > Tuctoria greenei. Next base: position 84,359,339 of record JAYESD010000005.1, on the reverse strand, counting down.
TTTTTGGGGTCTTGAAACCCTAACTCCTCTTCAGCCGGAGCTTCATCGACCTTTTGTTTTCCCTCCCTCTGACGGAAGGGAGACCCTTCCCGACGCTTGTGGTAGCGCTCGGCAAGGTTTTGGACCTCCCGGCAGTCCTCCAGCCTGTGGCTGCCCGTTTTGTGAATGGGGCACCACATCTTGGATTTGCCACCGTCTTCGGAAGACGGTCGAGGTCGCTTCTCGGGGCGTGGCCCCCGGCCACCAGGAGTTGCAGTGGCTGCAACGTTGGATGTGCCGGCCGACGGCTTCTTCTTGCCGTTGGTCTTCTTTTTCTTCTTGCCACTCCCGGAGGTAGCGGCTTCTTCTTTGGAGGATTTTTTATGATCCTCCAAGGCTGGTTTGGAGTGCATTTCACGGCCCTCCGCAGCTCTGGCACATTTGTCAGCCAGGCTGAAGAGCTCCGTGACACTGGTGATCTCTTTGATCGCCAGTTTCTCCAACATCTTCTTGTCTCGTACACCCTGTCTGAATGCTACAATGACAGAAGCGCTTGAGATAGAAGGGATTGTGTTACTTACCTGAGAGAATCTCTGGATGAATGACCGCAAAGATTCTCCTCCTTTTTGCACGACCGCAAAAAGGTCCAGTTCGGTGCCCGGACGGGTGTATGAACTCCCGAAATTGGCGGTGAACTGGCGGCATAACTCCTCCCAACTGTCGATAGAGTTGGGCGGAAGGCTCATAAACCAGGACCTAGCAGTCCCAGTTAAAGCCACTGGAAAGTAATTGGCCATTACAGCCTCATTTCCTCCAGCTGCTAGGATCGCAGTGGAGTATATCTGTAGAAATTCTACGGGATTGACAGTCCCGTCGAATTTTTCCGGCATGTGTGGCCGGAACTTCTGTGGCCATCTAACCATGCGCAGGTGCATGGCTAGGGCGGAACAGCCTCCTCCTACTCCTTCCAGAGTAGAAAGATCTTGAGCATCTCGTCTTTCTCTAGCTTGCTCGATGTGGACACGGCCATCCTGTTGGCGGTATCGGCGATCAAGCTCCGCCCGGAGGTCGTGTGTCGAAAGCCGAGATGCAGCATGGGCACGTCGTGCCCCAGAGGGCAACGACGTCACTTGCTGTGACGCAGCTCTTCTCCGGTTGTTGGAGACATGTGGACCAAGTCTTCCAGACAACGTTCGTCGCTGCGACGGGGCCCGCCCTGAAGGAGGTGGACCCTGATTGTTGAGGCGTTCGGCCGCTGCTGCGACCAAATGCTCAATATCAGCTCTCCATTGCTCCATGGCACCTTGAGATGCATCCGGAGGTGGTGGTCGCTGAAGGAGAGCACGCGCTGCATGAAGCGCGTGTTCTGGGTTGTCACGACTTGCCGGCGCAGAATGTGACGCCGGTGCACCATCATGTCGTTCGGCATGTCTTGCCGGAGAAGATGGTGGTGGTGGGAGTGTGACTCCCGCTGGAACTGAGGCTCCTGCCGGTGGTTGCATGTTGGAGGGATTGCCTCCGACAGTCTGAGCAGCAGGTTGCCCGTTGGATGATCCAGCTGCAGAATTCACCATTCTTGAAGATCTCAGGCGCCCCTACCTGGCGCGCCAACTGTCGACTGTTGGAGTCGGCAGATCCCCTAACACTATGAAAGTGTTTGAAGGAGTTTGTGGTTCGGTCTGGGCGCGCGGAGATCTAAGAAAGGGAAATGCAATTTGGACACGAGTGACACGGTGGTTTACGTGGTTCGGGCCGCCTGAGCGTAATACCCTACTCCACGGGTGTGTGTATGTTGTATTGACTTCTCCGCTTCAGAGTGTTCGAAGAATCTCCCCTTGTGTATCGTCGGTTTGTCCTTTTATAGTACAAGGACCAACCGTTACAAGTCAGCCTGGCCCGACATGTGGCCCTGGCGGTTATTAGTATTGATACACGAGATTAATTGTTGTTAATAACCCTGTAACGGCTCTGACAGTGCCGTTACAGGTGTTAAGGTTGTCCGATTAATTATCATTAACGTGGAATTAATGGTAATTAATCGGATCTTGAAGTCTGCGGCTGTCCTTTGGAGATCCGGAGCCGTTACAACGTCTCCCGGGGGCTTTAAGCGGCTAGCTCCGACGTGTGGACACGTGGCAGCTCCGGAGCTTGCTTGGGAGAAGCGGGAAGCTCCGGGGTGACCTGGCACGTGTCATGTCCGGAGCTTCTCTCGGTCGGGGGCTACCTCCGGAGGTGCCGTTTTAGTACTTGGCCCGGAGCTTCACCCTTGCGGGTAATAACTCTGGGCCGACAGTACACGTGGCAACCTAGAGGTTAACCATGTTGGAGAAGCGGGTCCGGTCACGTCTGGCGAGTGGGCCCCTGAGGGTCTTCAATTTGAGTTGATGTCCTTCCCTTGAGATCTTTGTGACCTCAGGGGGTGTATGGTTTTTAGGGTACCGACAATTACATTAATGAAATACATAAAGTAGTGTAAGCCATGCTAGAGATAAAAATGTAATTTCCAATTTAGCAAGTCATGATCTCACAAACTTAACTATTTCAAAACCTGAAAGTATGAAGCTCGTAGCTGCATTTTATTATTTTTCAAAGCACAAATTTAGATCATATGATATTTGCAAGAGATTATTTGCGCATCTGCCTTATTCTAACCAACCAAGCCAAGCCTATGTCATTTGACAATCAGAAGCTTAAGGACATGGTTTTAGTCATACACAACTTCTTCCAAGTTCATATCTAAGTGCAATGATAAGCTATACCAAAAGAAGTGTGATTCATGCATATTCTATTGATCTTTTCTCAATTTATATTTGTTCATAAAAACTGAACATGTGAGTTGATTACTTGATTAATTCTTTATGATTAAAAGCAGTTGTGAGCATGCAACAAGTTCAAAACAGCAAGAAAGTTTGACCATGACCAGATTTAGTGTAAGTAATTATTCCAATTACTAGACATGGCAAAAACTACAAAATGTATAACACGAGTAATGTAGTAAGAACTTTTAGCATGTAAAAAGAATCACAAAGTCATATATGTATGAAATACTATGCTCATATTATTTTAATTTCAGATTCACACATAGACTTATCAAACTTCAAAACTCCCCCTCAGTGTAAGCCATGAGGATGCATAACTCCTATTTCGCTACGAATGAAACAAAAATGAGTGAAATCCAAAGGTTTTGTAAAAATGTCAGCCAATTGTTGTTCAGTGTCTACATGGTGAAGCACAATGTTTCCTTTTTCAACATTATCACGGAGAAAGAGATACCTAATGTCAATGTGCTTAGTTTTAGAATATTGCACGGAGTTTTTAGCAATGCAGATGGCACTAGTGTTATCACAATGGAACACTATGTAGATCGACCCCATAGTCCTTAAGTGTTTGAACAATCCAAAGAATTTGTGAGCAAGCACTAGCAACGAGTACATATTCAGATTCAGCTGTTGATTGTGCAACTGAGTTTTGTTTTCGAGAGGACCAAGCAACAAGTGAATTACCAAGAAAATGACAAGCACCCGATGTACTTTTCCTATCAATCCTACAACCTCCAAAATCAGCATTCAAAAAAGCTTTCAAAGTAATGGTTGAGGAAGAAGGAAGAAAAATGCCAAATTCCTGAGTTCCATGTAAGTACCTGAGAATCCTTTTGAGGGCTTGCCAATGTGAAGCGCGTGGGGAGGCTTGAAACCGTGCACAAAGACATACACTGAATTGTATGTCCGGTCTTGTTGCCGTGAGGTACAAAAGTGACCCGATCATGCTTCTATATTCTTTTTGATCCACGGGTTCACCATCTTCATCAAAATCAAGTGTTGTTGCTGTTCCCATTGGTTTCCGAAGAGTCTTGCTTTTGTCCATTTTGAAGCACCTTAGTAGGTATTTTTTGATGGTACCCTCCTTGGTTTGCTTGATTTGCAGCCCCAAAAAGTACGTGAGTTCTCCCATCATACTCATCTCAAATTCTAAACTCATCATAGCTGAAAACTTGGACACAAGATCATGATAAGCACAACCAAAGATAATATCATCCACATACACTTGAACGAATAATGAGTCATTACCATGCTTAAGCACAAAAAGAGTTTTATCAACCTTGCCCATGGTAAACCCCTTTTCAAGGTAGAATGTTTTTAACCTATCATACCATGCTCTAGGGACTAGACCGTACAAGGCTTTGGGCAGTTTGTAAACATGATTAGGAAAATATGGATTTTTAAAACCCGGTGGTTTGTTTGACATAAACCTCCTCATCTATGTAGCCATTAAGAAAAGCACTTTTAACATCCATTTGATAAAGCTTAAAACATTTAGATGCAGCAAAAGCTAACAAAATTCTTATGGCTTCTAATCTAGCAACAGGAGCAAAAGTCTCAAAATCTAGACCTTCAACTTGAGTGAAACCTTGAGCAACCAACCTAGCCTTATTCCTAACCACAACCCCATCCTCACTTTGTTTATTTTTAAACACCCATTTAGTTCCAATTAAAGTGTGACCTTGAGGTGGAGATACAAGTTTCCAAACATTATTTCTTTCAAAATTTTCTAACTCTTCTTGCATGGCAATAATCCAAAATTCATTAGTGAGTGCGTGTGATATATCTTTGGGTTCAAAAGAAGCAACAAAAGCGGAATGAGCATGAGAGTTTGGATCACAAAACCAGGACCGTGTGACTCGTTTGTGCAAGCTTCCAATTATTTGTTGTGGAGGATGACTTTTGAGAACCCGGAGAGGAGTGGACACTTCACAAGCTTCTTATTCTTCATGTTCATCACAAATCGATGAGCTTGTGACGTGAGGAGGATCTGGACCAGCAATGGTGGTCGTCGGTATTGGCTCTGAATCAAAATCAGGAGCTGGAACAATATCAAGCTGCTGAATTTTCGGACAACAGCTCCACCTCTTCCTCATCTTCAACGAAAATGCTCTCCACCTACGGATATGGATCTGGACCTGTAATGTTTGAGCTAGTACGTGGGCTAGCTTCATCAAAAGACACCTCACAAGTCTTCAAAATTTTGTTAGTGTCAAATAAAAGCACACGGTAGCCTCTAGTATGAGATGGATAACCAAGAAACATGCCATCAATGGATCTAGGTTTAAATTTGTCAAGGTTACAATGTTTCTTAACAAAGCATTTGCAACCAAAGACCCGAAAGTGTGTAAAACTAGGCCTATGTCCAAATCGGAGCTCATATGGTGTTTTACCTAGCTTAGCGCGCAAGAAAACATGATTTGAGACACAACAGGCGGTTGCAATCGCATCAGCCCAAAATTTCCTAGGAGTTTGATATTCATCAAGCATAGTCCTAGCTATCTCAACTGAGGTTCTGTTCTTTCTTTCTACAACACCATTTTGTTGAGGTACATATGGTGAAGAAAATTGATGATCTATTACATTTTCAGCACAAAAGTGATCAAAAGATTGATTTTTAAATTCGGTTCCGTTATCACTTCTAATTACTTTTAAATATCCTGGGTGATCAATTGATAATCTAAGAAATAAAGTTTTAAAGTGACTAAAAGTGTCATTCTTCGATGCTATAAAATAAACCCAAGAGTATCTAGAATAATCATCAACAATCACAAGAACATACCATTTACCTCCAAAGGATTGAACACATGAAGGTCCTACGGTGTCAAGGTGCAAAAGTTGACCCGGTTCAGTTGTGATGATCATTGTGAGAGGAGTATGTGAACCTGAACCCATCTTAGCATGTCTACAAGAAGAGCATACAATTTCTTTGTCCCCTTTAAGCTTAGGCAGCCCACGTACGCGATCAAGAGCACTAACACGTGTTGAATGATCAAAGCCTACGTGACCAAGTCTACGATGCCAAAAAATATAAGTCCTTTGAATCATTAGCAACTAGACACCTATGCTTAGAGGAAGACATATCAAAATCAGCTTTGAAAACTCTTCCAAACCGAGACATGTTAAAAATAAGCTCACTATTTGAATTTACAACTTTGCAGCAATTTTTAGTGAAAATAATTTCCAGATTTTCATCTAGCAGTTGTGAAATAGAAAGTAAGTTGTATTTCAAATTTTTAACAAGTGCCACATCCTTCAAAGTGTAGTGATAATTTACTCTAACCAACCCTTAGCAATTATAGGAGTTGAAGAATTATCGACAAAAGTAACATTCTCTACACGTGACACAAAAGAGAGTGAGGAGAACCATTCTTTGTTACCAGTCATGTGGCGTGAGCAACCTGAATCCACAATCCAAAAGTTCTCCTTCCTCAAGCATGTAACCTACATAGAAGCACAATACGTCGATGACTCAATACTGGGGTTAGTCAAAAGGCATTTAGGAATCCAGTACTAAGTCACACGACGTGCATCAGGAATAACATGCGAAAGCTGAGATAAAACAGTAGGTTTATGAGCCAAAACTTGAGGATTCTTGTACCCAACTACTGTCCAACAAGATGTTGCATGTGTAACACGAAAAACAGTAGGTTTGGGAGCAAACTTTACATGTTTTTGACTCATTGTAGCAGATTGCATGTTCCTATCATTCGGTTTAGCAAGTGCAGCAAATTTTGTATGAAAGTTATGAGATCTAGCAATCATTATTTCCTTTTTATGTTGTTTAGCTAGTCTATAACAAAAATCTATGACATGACCATCTCTACCACAGTAGGTACAATGAAATTTAACTTTGTGTTCATGTCTAGATGAGCAAGCAACATTTTTATTTGAAACTGAATGAGACAACACTCTTGTAGATTTGAAAACCACTTCTTTTTGTTTAGCAACTGTTTGAATCAAACCACTTCCTAATGACTTTACAATTTTAGGTGGATGTGCCTTAGCATGAGCATGAGAATCAAAACCTAAACCAGTTTTATCATTGCAAGACTTGGAAGAATTCAACAGCAAGTTTAGGTTCTTATTCCCATTACAAAACCGATCTAATGTCCTATGCATGTCATCAAGTTTATTGGACAGATCAAGGCAATTTTCACATGAAGTTTTTCCTTTTAATTTGCATTTGGAACAATATTTAACTTCATGAGAACGTAAAGCATTGTTCAATATAGAAATTTCATTCATAGCATCTTGTAGTTTCTTATCAAGATCATCACAAGTAGAACAATGCAAATCAATTGTAGAACAGCTATCATCTTTCAAGTTTTTATTATTAAGTGCAGCAAGCTTTCTGTTCTTTTCAATTTCTAACTCAAGTTTATCAAGTGTGGAGGTGTGCGCACCTCTTAATGAGGATAGTTGTTCAAATATTAAATCACATGAGGGACATGCATCATCACTAGGAATCAAAGTTTTCAAATTGTTGATTTTAGATTCTAGTGATTCAATTTTAGCAGCACTATGCCTAAGCCTTTTGTCTTTTTTCTTAACTATAACAGTGGCACGAGAAATAGCATCACACATTTCTTCGCAAGCAAGACATACCTCTTCATTGTCGCTATTGTGTTCAGCATCCTCCATACTTTGTCTTGATTTGCCGGCCATGAAGCACAAGTTTGCAAAATCACTTTCATCTTCGTCACTTCCAATGTCCACATCGCTTGAGCCAAGTTCTTGAAGTGCCATGATAAAGTTGTTTATCATCTTGTGTCCTATAGTACCCTTCTTTTTCTTGTTGGAGTTTCCAGAGGTGGTCTTGACCTTGTTCTTCTTTTCCTCACGGGTAGAAGGACCTGAAAGATTAGGGCATTCTGTACGAAAGTGTCCTGTCTTACCACATTCAAAGCAGCGCTGAGGTCCGGAGCTTCCTCTCCTTCTAGTTCTCACATTTTGCAATGCTTTTGAGAATCTATTAGAGATGAGTGCTAAGTCCTCTTCTAGAAATTCCTCGATCTGCTCCAGGGTTAGTAAGGACAACAAAGCAACAGTATTGCAAGATGATGATTGGCCGGAGCTAGGCATTTCACGTTGTGAGATGAATGCAATAGACTTATTTGGATTCTTTCGTGATAAAATGTCAATTTCATGAGTTTTTAGTTTAGAGTAAAGTACATCTAATGTAAGTGTAGTCATGACAGTAGATTCACGAATATATGTGACTTTCAGCTCCCAAATTGACATATCTAATGCACTTAGTAATTGCCTAGCATTTTCAGCATCTGAAAAATTAATATTGACGCTACGCAAGTTACTGAGGATTTTATTAAAGCGAGCAAAGAGGTCATCAATGGACTCACCGGGTTGCATCTCAAAGCGCATGTATTCTTTCTTGAACATATCCTGTCTTACCTCCTTGATCGCGTTGGATCCTTCGTGGTAGTCACAAAGTGCTCTCCACACATCGTACGCCGATCGGAGGTGTGCAACACGGTCGAAGTCGCTTTGAGTTAGTCCTTGAATGATCAAGTTGCGGGCTTTGTTGTTGTTGTCAACGTCCCGTAGGTTCGCAGCCATAACTTGATCGTTTGACAGCACCTAATAAGGCTTGTACACCTTTTCCCATATGGTGAATCCTTGTGCCTGGATGAAGGCTACCATACGTCCCTTCCAAACATGAAAATCAATACCACTAAATACACAATGTTTGGCGGAGTATTTATCCATGATGATTAGTCAAAAACACGTGCAAATCACAGAGATTAGAGCACCATGGATCTGATACCAATTGTAGTATCGAAGAGCACGTGAAAAGCTACCAGAGGGGGGTGAATGGTAGATTTAAAAAATCTTAAGCAGCGGAAACAATTAAATCCCAACCCCTTCGGCAGAAAAATGATCTGTTAAAGAAATCGTGTGTGATACTAATCTAAACGTGTTTCACCGTGAAAAAAGTGATATATATCAGAGCGAATCAAGTCAAGAAGACGACACAACAAGAATCACTCAAATCCGTCGAGAAAAACTCAAGTTACGATAGAAAGATCGAACAAAGGTCAATCCGTCCTACCCGAGAAAATCAGTTCCGAAATGCTGCAAAGAAACTCATGTAGATCAAAAACCACAAATCTAATGACCGTGAAATTTTGACAGATGATAGATAATCAAGTTGTGAAGACAACCCAGAAAAAATCATGTCAATTGGATCTGTAAAACTCGAGTTATGATAAAACCACCGAAGAAAGGTAGTGTTGTGCAAAAAAACTCGACGAGAAAAACTTGTCTGGAACAAGTCAAACAAACATGGCACAAAAGTTCCTTTCAACTACGAATTTTATTCAATAGAACACAAGAGGAACAGCCCCAAAGTCGTCTACCATGAGCTCTGGCCTCTCTTGCTTATGTAACCAGCCCTTAGGCCAACCCAATCTCAACTAGGCCTCTAATCCTACTCAAATTACGAATCGAAACTTTCCATAACTGCTTAGGACTCTTCTGTACGCAGATAGAAGCAATCTTAAGACTTACAAACACATTAGGAACATATCCCATATTCCTAAAACAACCCAAATTCGTGACCCACACGAAATACTATCATAACCAACTCGAATCTTTCCATATTTGAGTTAAACCCGGCTCAGCCGCAGCCTAAGTCAATAACCTAGTCGGTTGGACCATTCCGACCAATTCTTTACGTCCACATCTCTTCATCACGCCTCGGAACCATGTAGCCACGTCCATGCACTCCTTGCATCTGTTCAAACATCTTCCAACGACATCCACGATACCTTCATATGTATTGTTCTTGATTCAAACATGCTGCACAACCTCCCGATCAACTCAACAACAATTCCTCCTGAACTTGGTTGTTGAACCTCATCTTCTCCCTAAGACTAGTTCAATGGATCCCGTCACTAGCCATGTCTTGAAATCAAGCAACACCTACACATGAATAAACAACCAATCCATACGAGCCTAAGGCCGCAACTTGACTCAAGTTAGTTCCGAACACAACACCTTACGTGAGCACCTCACATAAGCATGTTGCAAAGCATAGCAAAACGATATCAGCCATGTGAACCAAAACGGACCAAAAACTTAGCAAATGAATACTAAGCAATCTTTCCAACAATGTAAAGCAGGTTCGAGACAATTCACAGTAAAAGCAGGAACATTGCGATCAATCTCCGAACCTTGCCAAAGCTAACCAGAGCTTGAGCTGGAGCTAACCAAAGCTAGTACAACCTAGCGCCGAAGCTTACCAAAAACATGTCGGAGCTAACCAACATAAGTCGGACCTAGCAAAAATATATCGGAGCTTAACAAAGACATGCCGAAGCTATCAAAGACATGCCGGAGCAAAAGACAAAGCTCACCTGAGCTACCCAAAAAACATGTCGGACCTAGACAAAGAAAGTCAGACTTATTGTCGGACCTTGCAGAAGCTCGGAGCTAGAGTTGGACCTTGCTAAAAAGATGTTACGACATCATTCAAAACTTTTATCGCCATAGCCAATGTATTCAGCACACATAGGTCTCACACAAGTGAACACATATGTGTGCCCAGGACGTTTGACACACATACACGAGTGCACTCACAAAAGAGTATACAAAAAATTACCACAGAACAAGATTAATTAACCAAATTTTATTACACAAACCATATTATCCTCGAATACAAGTTCTAATGAACATCAATGACAAGTTTAACTAATGCAGCGGAAATAAAATAATTAAGCAAACTAAACAGCTAGGCAACATAAGCAATAAGGTAGCGCAGCTCCATTCAACACCACAGGCAAAGCTGACGGTAGACACGGCCTAGAACTCTGCATTATCATCATCAAACTCCCAATCCCGACCTGCAACTGTTGGTGGGGGATTGCAAGGGTGAGTACATGTCGTACTCAGCAAGTGTGGAAACTATGACATGTAGCTGATACAAATGACGATATAATAATGGCCAAGTGCTGAAAAGTACAATAAAACATTTGAAAGGCAATATATTATATGTATTTCAAGTAAACCCATTATAAACCATGTAATCATCATAATACCAGTCCATATTCATTACCATCATCCATATTCCAGATTTCACATTACCATTAACCATAACCATTACCATAAATCATAATATCATCCCATAACCAGTACCAAACCATAACTTTCCCAAAAACCATCCTAATACCAAATTCCCTCTAATCATGGAAGTCGTCCAGGTGCTCTTAACCCGGAGCACGGCTATCATGATAGTTTTATTATACACTCTGCAGAGGTTGTACCGCTTTACTCACATGTTTGTGATTTCATCACCCGTCGGCGATTAAAGAACCTCCCTTACGCCAATTACACTTCCTTTGATGTATGGCCAAGAGATCACAAAATAGCCTTTACAAAGGGATTACTAGCCTATTTAGACCCCACTGAGGTTTCACCGGTGGCGATGCCTCCAACTGAGCACATCTTCAACCAAGGGCCCCCTCTTGAGCCATTCAGATCCCAGGGTAGTCCCACCAATCATCAACAAACCCAATCTGACTACCCCTTCCCCGAGCATCGTTAATGGTCCAAATAACACTAGCAAAGCCCTAATTAATCAGCTACGTCGCACCCATACTTAGCCTCGTGGTGGCACTGTAGTCCTGGCTTATTCTCGCATGAACCGATCCTTAGATCTAAAGCAAGCAACCACCGTATCATCCAACCCATCCACATATCAGGCTTGCTTAGATCACCCATTACCATATAATATTAACAAGTTCGTTTTAATCATAATCTCATAAATGCATCATTAATGTGTAGTATTGTTTTCCATTCCCAATTAATTAAGCAAAGCAAAAAGGTAAAAGCCCGTTCTGATTCTCTACCATGTATTCCAGGTGACAAGGGTGGTCAAACAAAGCTAGTAAACTTCCTATCATAGGATTTCCCATCAAAATTGACACAAGCATGCAGTTTTGCAAACAAAACATTTATTTTAAAACAGGATCAATATGCTTCAAGGACACTTGCCTTGCTCTTGGGATTGATTAGGATCAAAGACTTCAAATTCTTGGTGTTGTAGATCCTCCGCGGCACTCTCTAGCGCAAATCCCTCTAATCCGCACAATAAACATACAAGACAAGAAACACAATCAAAGAGTGCACATATATTACTCAATATGACATGACATGCATGATTAGTGCAAATGCAAGATGAAACTTGTTAATGAGTTGCTTTTAATGATCACTTACTAGTTCTAATTGCTTTTAACAAGTTTACACAGGTTTGGAATTGATTCTATCTAATTTTATAATTAATTTGACACAATTTAACCAAGAGAATCGGACTAGACCGCTAGGGACTGGACAAGTCCGCACTGCGCAGAATTGGCGAAATAGGGTTTTATAGATCGACGTGGATTTGGAGATTAGAGGTTGAATTCACGTAAGGAAAAGAAAATAGAAGGTATACCAGGTGTTTAAAACTCCAATGAATCAAGGATCTTGGAGGCAACACTTGTATCTTGACGATCTGAAGAACTTGATGGTGGATTTTTGATAGAGAACTCGAAGTTGATGGAGATATTGATCCTCTTCCGTTTCCTCCTCCTCTTCTTGCTTGGGATCTCCTCCTTCCTCCTTGATGGTGGCTCTCCACGAACTAGGGTTTGGGTGGGGTGGAAAAGTGGCAAATAGATGTCAAGCCAAGGGGTGGGGTTGTTTATATAGAGGTGGAGGCTACGGTTAGATGGGTTTCAAGTTTGAGATGAGTAGAGGCCGGTTTAGAGTCCCACATGGGCTATAAAAGAGCTAGGCATGATGTCCCTAGGCCCACTTAACATGAAACCCAAGAAACAAGTCATGGACCGCACTAGTCCGAAGTTGTCCAGAGAATCGGACAACTCTGTCCAAAAATTGGACAAGTCCGACTTTAGTCAGAGAGGAAAACGGACAAGTCCGCTGGAACACCGGACTAGTCCGGACAAGTCCAGTGACTTAGCAAATTTTTAAGGATTCTTGGAGCACTGGACTAGTCTGCATAAGACCGGACAAGTCTGAAAGTTTCCAGAGGCAAAAACGGACTAGTCCGCAGCAAAAACAGACAAGTCCGATTGAGGTCAGAGAGAAATCGGACTAGTCCGCACCAAAATCGGACTAGTCCGCACCTTCTAGAATTTTAAGTGTGGTTTTGTTCCAAATCAATTTTAAACTTATTCCTCTTTATGTGGATTAATGTTAAACATGTATATGAATGTATGTAGGGCATGATGCATGAAAATGATGGTGTTACATGCTCATAACTTAAAAAAAATAAGGAACAACATTTTGGTGAGTCCTTTACTGCAATATCTGTTCCTATATTAAGTATCCCTGCATGTAGAGTTACATGCTTAGGTGAGACGATCAAGTCTTGCTGAGCCTTCATGCTCATGGTTGTTATATTAAGTTGTTGCAGGTGAGACATATGAGGAAGGGCCTGAGGATAAGGTGATGCCCCCGTCGGGGTATACCGCCGAGTGGGAGCCTTGCACTCCGCCGTGATCTGTTGTGTGCTATTAGTGTAGCGTCCTGAGACTGGACGGCTGCACTTTTGCATAGCTAGGTTGAGAGTTTAGCTATGGGTATTATCTTCTACTGTATATTAGGTATTTTAAAATACTTCCACTTTTTATATCAATAAAACTTTGTATTATGTCATATTCTTTTTGTGTGTGTTGTTGGGTTCCACATCGCACGACACCACCCTCTGCGATTCTTGGAATGTGTGGACCCGATCCCCACATAGATAACGCGTGCTGCAGTCTTCGCCAGTGCAACATGGCTTCGACTATGAGCGCGAAGTTCTGAAGACAGAGAGGGAGGCTCTAAGGCAGTGGTGGAAGCTTCTGAACTTTATGACGAAGTTGATACAAACCCATCTGGGTGACGAAAGAGATCGCCTTGCGACTGAGAGGGCGTGACTGATGCGCATGGATGAGGTGCTGAATGACATAAAAGCTGCTATCAAAGCGCTAGACGCCCAGACTCGCAAGGCATTCGATAAGGCATTTGTCACTAATGACTGTGCCAATGCCCGCTTTGATTCCCTGAATAAGTTGAGGGAAGAGCTCCTCCAACACCAAGAGGCAGTTGCCAATAAGGAGCAGGAGCTTCGAGAAAAAGACATCGAGGTCTCCTGGAAGCTGGAGCACGGAGAAAAAGATTTGGCTCTCTGCGTTGACTTGTTCAAAGCTCGCTCTGAAGAAGAGCAGGAGCGGTAATGGCAGGTTGGTCAAGAACTCAGCAAGCAGGAGCTTGAAGTATCTGCCAAAGAGGATGAGGTGAAATTTGAAGCAAAGAGACTGGCGGACAGGAAGGATCATTTAACCCTCCGAGAGAAATAGGTTGTTGACCAAGAAAGGCAGTTGGCTGAGCGGATGCAGCAGCATGCCAAAGAGGTCGAGCTTTTCTCGAAGGGGTGCTTCAAAGAATTGAACATCGCCAAAAAATCTCTGGAGGAGCTGAAGGCTGCACGGAAGATAGAAGTTCAGCAAGTCTGGGACTTCTTGGGGCGTGCTGAGAGTGGTCTGGTGCCTCTCGGCTTTAGCCTCGTTGGACCGAGTGACCCGACACTGGAAATTGGTCAAGCACTCACAACCCTAAACTCTACTGGAACCAAACTAGAAGCGCTGGAAGATGTCATCAGTGACTAGTTGGAGACAGAGAGGAAGGTCCTGGCCAAGTCAGTAGCAAAGTATGTGCTAACTTGCTTTTGCAGCTAGGACCCCACAATCTCTCTGGCTCCGGTGCTGGAAGGGCCCATCGCAGAGATGGGGGAAGCAGCCAAGGCCAACGTGCAGGACACTGCCAAGACTGTGGCCGCATGGTTCTAAGGCAACTCCAACGATAGTTAGGGCCTCCTCATCCTTTAATTGCCATTGTATCTTCAAAACATCTGTAAAAAGCTTAGAACTTTAAGGCATTTGATCTTCTTGATATTTGGACTTCTTTATTATATCTTTTGTGAATGAATGACCGTAGTAGTACACTTGGCCCCCTGGTAGACGTGATCAATGGATTGATGATGTCTACCATCAAGTACTTGGCATTAAGCTGTTAGGTAAGCTCTGAGCTTGAACATAGCCTCCGTTAGCACTGATTGGATTCATTGCCAACATGTAAAACGTTAGCATCAAGTGCTTTAGAAGTGTCAGAGCTTGTTGATCCGACAGGAACCACTGTCAATGTGTAAAACGTTAACATCGTGCCCCCTGTAGGTGCTGGAGCTCCCAAAACGAGTGTATAAAACTTTTGTCCTGCACATGAGAGACAAACAAAAGTAGTAAAAGTGCTTCTTCTTGCCTTAGTTCTGTTGTGTCTTACCGTCCTTACTTGAACACTGGGTCCTGAAAAATTCAGTGTGATAATATCAGTATATTGGTTGCACTTTCATCTAGGACCTTGTGCTGTTCGGACCATCCTTACTTTGACGCAACACCAGAAAAGGTAGAGTGTGTGTACTTAGGGTGCTGGACCAGGCTAAGCGTTTAGTACACTTTGGACCAAACGTTGGCATTGGTTTTCAGGCGAGTAGGCCATTCAACGTTCACTAGGTCCTGAAAAAGACTACCAGCATTCCTTTGCGTGCATTTACATCCCGAATATATCACAGGAATTCTTAGAAACCCATTTGCAACAGTGCACACCTTTACTATTGGCAAGAAGGTATAGTGGGGAAAATAAGTAATAACATGCACAATGTAAATGCATGTAAAGGAATGTTTCATATGATAGCATTTCATAGTAATTCCGGATAACAGGGGAGGCAAAGGATACACACTTAAGGTACAGAACCATGATAAGCATGCTATACATCTTTGGACCAACCCTACTTGTTCATAGACACTATGAAATACTATAATAACAACAGACTCACCTCTGTGCTAAGTGTAGAACTTACAGAGGTGTTCTATGTTACATGTGTTGGGAAGCGGTGTCCCTTCCTCTATAGCCAAGCATACGCATCCGGGGCAGGAAAATTTTATCACTCAGAAGGGGCCCTCCCATTTGGGGAGAGCTTGTTCACTCCTTCTCGAGAAAGTAAGCGCCAGAACACCAGATCACCAACTTCAAGCTACCGATTGCGCACATGCCGTTGTTGATAGCGCCAGAGTGCTTGGCGATACTGCGCATTTCAGACAGCTGCTCGGCATCTTGCCTCGTCGGCAAGGTCCAAATCATCACACCAGAGCTGCTCCTGCGTTGCTTCATTGTAAGTTTGGACTCGAAGAGAACCCATGGTGATCTCTGGAGGAAGGATAGCATCGGCTCCCAACACTAAGAAGAAAAGTGTCTCTCCTATAGCCGACCTGGTGTTGTCCGGCTAGCCCACAATTCAGATGGGAGCTCCTCAATCCAATTGGGACCATGCGTTTTCAAGCGTTCATAGGTGCGAGTCTAGAGTCATTTGAGAATCTCAGCATTTGCTCTCCCGGCTTGCCCATTACTTGATGGGTGTGCTACTGATGCGTAGCTGATCTTGATGTCGAGGTCTTAGCAATATTCCTAAAATGCTGCCTTATTGAATTGGGTCCTGTTGTCTGTGATGACTCTGTTCGGGACTCCAAACCTACAGACTAAGGACTTCAAGAACTTTATGGTTGATTGCTTGTTGATTGTTACAACAGGAGTTGCTTTCGGCCACTTTGTGAACTTGTCGATGGCGACGTAGAGAAATAGGTACCGTCCGACAGCTTTGGAAAAGGGTCCCAAAATATCCAGCCCCCATACAGCGAATGGCCATGAGGGTGGAATCGTCTGCAGTGACTGTGTCGGTGTGTGGATCTGCTTGGCATGAAACTGACACGCCTCACATCTCTTGACTAGCTCGACTTCATCCTGGAGAGATGTAGGCTAGTAAAAACCATGTCGAAAGACCTTACCGACCAACGTGCGGGTTGAAGCATGATTCCCACACTCGCCTCCATGGATTTCTGCGAGGAGCTCGCAGCCATCTTCCTGAGTTATGCACCACAATAGGATGCCATTGGCGCCACATCGGTAGATATCCCCTTCTACCAATGTGTATCTCTTATCCATCCGGACAATCCGTTCAGCGGATACATCTTCTTCAGGAAGGATATTTCCTTTCATATAGTTCCGAACCTCTGTGATCCATGCATCAGGACTAGCTAGAGCTTCTGGATCTTGCAAACCACATTGCACAGAGCTCCCTATGACTCCTATGATCCAGTGCACGCCATGGTAATAGGGTAACCGAGACCACCAGCTTTGAGGTGCTAGTATCGCCACCTTTACCTAGTTTGGCATGCTGGGCAGATGGTGATTCTAGTTTTCTTAAAAAACTCCGTAGGGCACTGGAGCCCCGGTAGAAGCTTTTGTTGAGAGTTCGTTAGCTTCAGCGTTGCTGACACACTGCACATGGCATAGGTCCAGGATTTGGAATTCCTTTTGCATCTTCTGGACTTTAAGTAGATATGCTGCTCGTTGTGGATTGTTGCAACAACATTCGCCTTTAACTTGCTTGATGATGAGATGCGAATCTCATTTTACAAGCAACTGCTGGACGCTGAATGACAACGCAGCCTTCTGTCCATAGATGAGAGCTTCATATTCTGCCATGTTGTTGGTCGCCTTGAAGTCAAGGAAGACCACGTACTTGACTTGCTCCCCGGTTAGTGCGAGGAGCAGAATCCCTGATCTGCCCCCCTGCTTCTGCATAGAGCCATCAAAGAAGAGAGTCCAGTGAGGCTCGATGAAGACCGGGACCTTGGGTTCTGGCATGTCAACATCGAGGCCTCCTGGACCAGATAGAGATGGAGTCCACTCCACCAGAAAATTAGCTAGTGCGTGACTCTTGATAGTATGTCAAGGCATAAATTCATGCTTGAACTTTGCTAGCTCCACAACCCATTTGGAAATATTTCCTATTGCATTGAGATTATGGAATATAGCCCACAGTGGATAAGAGGTCTCCACTAAGATCTTGTGAGCTTGAAAGTAATGGCACAGCTTTCTTGACGTGATAGAACTGTGTATAGCAGCTTATGCACTTCAAGATATCTTGTCTTGGCGTCGTGGAGGACCTTGCTGATGAAATAGACATGCCGCTGGACAATCCAGACCCTCCTAGAGGGGTCCAGTCCATCCTCTCCATCCTCCTAGACCCTCTCTGAGGGGTCTGGGTCTTCTTCATGTGTAGTCGGGACCCTCCCAGAGGTTTCTGACGTGTCTTCTTGTAGAGGAAGGCCTGGAGGCCCCTAATCTTCAGAACCTCCTTCAGTGTTTGGGATCTAGAACCCAAACACGACTTGATTGTTGATTCCACCAAGTGTCTCTGGACCCTCCCAGAGGGGACCGAGCCTTTGTGAAGTGGAATTTGGAGATACTTCTGGTCTCTCCACAACCAGCACCATGCTAACAACTTCTGTCGTTGCAGCAATGTAAAATAGTAATGGCTCACCTGGTTCCATAGCTACTACGATTGGCAGTGTCGTGAGAGACTGTTTTAGCTTCCGGAATGCATTGTCTGCTTCTTTGGACCAATTGAAAGGTCCAGACTTTTGTAGGGGCTTGAAGAATGTAAGTGCCTGCTCAACCAGTCTAGAGATAAACCGACTGAGTGAGGCCAGACATCCCACAGGCAGGAGGCTGCATCGCTTTGATAACTTTTATCTTATCTGGATTTGCTTCAATTCCTAGATGCGTTACTAGAAATCCAAAAATCTTTTCACAGGAAACCACGAAGACACACTTGTCGAGATTTAGCCTCGTGCTCGTAATGCGCAAGTTGTCAAAGACTGACTAAAGATTGTCTAGGAAAGAGTCTCTTGTCTTGACTTCGACAACCATATCATCAACCTACACCTCCACAATATCCTGGATAAGTTCCCAAAATGTTTTATGCATTGCTTGCACAAAAATTGAGAGAGCATTCTTGAGACCATAAGGCATGGCAGTATAGCAGTATAGACCATCTATTGTGATAAAGGTTGTATGTTCTTCATCTCCCTTAGCCATTAGTATTTGATGAAAACCAGAATATGCATCTAGGAAGCATAATAATTTGCAGCCAGAAGTAGAATCCATTATTTGGTCTATTCTTGAAATTGAAAAAGGGTCTTTTGTACATGCCTTATTAAGAGTGGTGTAGTGGATGCACATCCGAAGCTTCCCGCCGGCCTTGGGGACGACTGGGTTTTGCAGCCATCATGGATGATGAACCTCCCAGATGAATCCAGCATCGAGCAGTTTTTTGATTTCTTCACGGATGATGTTTTGCCGCTCAATGGACTACTTTTGAGGATTTTGTTGAATTAGCTTTCAATCAGGGTAGATCTTTAGATGGTGCTCAATCACCTCCTTGGGGATCCCAAGCATTTGTTACAACTACCATGCAAACACGTCGACATTAGCCCGGAGGAAGGTGATGAGCGTGAGGCATATTTGTCACCCAGACCTCCCGCTATGTGAGTGGTCTAAGCAGCTTCGGAACCAATTTGGACGACTTTGAGAGGTACATTGTCATCGCTGCTTGGCTGCACACGGGGTGCAGATGTTGAGCCACGGTGGCGTGTGCTCGGAGGTTGTTGAGCTGATTGCTCCTTGTTGGCGTCATCTTCTTGCGCAGTAGCGAGCACATGTAGCTTCTCCAAGGCAATGATACCTACAGTATGGTCTCCTCGGATCCTGAGGACGCCCGTAGGTGTTGGCATCTTCAACACCAGATAACTGTATTGGGCTACCACCATGAACCGGTACAGAGTCGGTCTCCTGAGGATGGCGTTGAAGGGAAGACTGATCTCCACCACGTCGAAGATCAGTTTCTCCAAACGGTAGTTCTCATGCATCCCAAATGTGACTGGGAGAGAGACACAACCGAGCGGAGTGATAGCTCTCGTATCCACTCTAGAGAATGAGCGCGAGGGCTTAAGGTCTAACATGGGGACCCGCAACTTCTTGAAAGCAGTGAAGTTGATGAGGTTGAGTGCCACTCCGCCATCAACCAGAACGTGAAAGAGTTGCAGGTTGCTGATGGTCAGGGAGACTATCAGCGAAAGTTGTCTAGCTCCCGCCATGTTCATAGGGCAATTGGAGGCGTCGAAGGTGATCAGAGTGTCAATCCACTTTTGATGTGGCTCCACCTTCACGGTGGGAGCTACACCAACTACTTCCCTGTGACACCCGATTCTAAAAAATGAACCAAGTGTAGTATATGTGTGCCCAGGATGTTCAACACACATACACAAGTGCATCACAAATGATATACATATAATTACCACAAGACAAGATTAATTAACCACTTTTATTACACAATTCATACTATCCTAGAATACAAGCTCTAATGAATATTACTGACAAGTTTGAACTAATGCAGCGAAAATAAACTAATTAAGCAACTAAGCAAACTAAGCAGATAGGGTAGCGTGGCTCCAAGCAACACCGCAGGCAAGTCGACGACATCACACATGCTAGTACTCAGCATTATCTCACGATACTCCCAAACATCACCGAAATTGTTGGTGGGGGGATTGCAAGGGTGAGTACATGTCATACTCAGCAAGTGTGAGAAAGAATGCCATGTAGCTTAACAAATGACGACAATAATAAGGCTAAGTGCAGAAAAGTACATTAAAACATTTGAAAAGCAATATATTATATGTATGTGAAGTAAACCCATCATAAACCATGTAGTGTGAGACCTATGTGTGTTGAATACATTGGCTTGTACTGAATACATTGGCTTTGATGATATAAGTTCTAAAATTCTACCAAAAACACCCTTTTTAGCAAGGTACGACTCTAGCTTCGAGCTCCAGCAAGGTCCGACGATAGGTCCGGCTTGTTTTGGGTAGCTCCGGCAAGGTCTGACGCTAGGTCCGACTTCGTTGTAACTAACTTTGGTTAGCTCCAGCTCTAGGTCCGACTAGCTTTTGTAAGCTCCGGCGCTAGGTCCGACTAGCTTTGGTAATCTCTGACGCTAGGTTGTACTAGCTTTGGTAAGCTCCAGCGCTAGGTTGTACTAGCTTTGGTAAGCTCCGGCTCAAGCTCCGGTTAGCTTTGGCAAGATTCAGAGCTTGATCACAATGTTTCTGCTTTTACTGTGAAATGTTTCGAACTTGCATTACATTGTTGGAAAGATTGCTTAGTATTCATTTGCTATGTTTTTGGTGTGTTTTGGTTGATATGGCTTATATCATTTTACTGTGGTTTTGCAACATGCTTATGTGAGGTGCTCACGTAAGATGTTGTGTTCGGAACTAATTTGAGTCAAGTCGCGGACTTGGACTCGTATGGATTGGTTGTTTGTTCATGTGCAGGTGTTGCTTGAGTTCATGACATGGCTGGTGACAGGATCCATTGAACGAGTCTTAGGGAGAAGATGAGGTTCAACAACCAAGTTCGGGAGGAATTGTGGTTGAGTTGATCGGGAGGTTGCGCAACATGTTTGAATCAAGAACAATGCATATAAAGGTATCGTGGACGTCGAACGAAGGAGTTCGCATGTATGCATGCAGTGCATGACGTGGCAACATGGTTCTGAAGACGGGTTATGGAAGGTTTGGATCCTATCGGATGATGACTTCGGCTGCGGCGGAGTCGATTATGACTCGGTATGGAAAGTATCGAGTTGGTTATGGTAGTTTTCGTGTGGGACACGAAGATGAGTTGGTTTAGGAATGTGGGATATGTCTCTGGTTTGTTAGGAAGTCTCGAGATTGTTTCTATCTGCGAATAGGAAGATCGTGAACAGTTATGGAATGTTTCGATTTGTGATTTGAGTAGGATTAGAGTCCTCGTTTGGGTTGAGTTGGCATTCGGGCTGGTTATATAAGCAAGGGAGGCCAGAGCTCGTGGTGCACGACTTTGGGGCTGTTCCTCTTGTGTTCTATTGAATAAAGAACATAGTTTAGAAGAACTTTTGTGCCTCGTTCATTCGACTTGTTTCTGTCAAGTCCTTCTCGTCGAGTTTCTGCACAACACTACCTTGGTTCAGTGATTTTATCATAACTCGAGTTTTACAGATCTGATTGACGTTATTCTTTTTGGGTTGTCTTCACAACTTATTTTCTATCATCTGTCAAAATTTCATGGTCACTGTATCTGTGGTTTCTGATCTACACGAGTTTCTTTGCAGTGTTCCAGAACTGTTTTTTACTCGGTAGAACAGATTGACATTTGTTCGATCTTTCGATTGTAACTTGAGTTTCTCTCGGCGGATGTGAGTGATTAATTTTGTGTCGTCTTCGTGACTTTATTCTATCTGATATTTATCACTTTTGTCATGGCGAAACACGTTTATATTAGTCTCACACATGATTTCTTTAACAGATTGTTTTTCTGCCGAGTGGTGTTTCCGTTGCTTCCGGTGAAAAGTTTTAATCTACCATTCACCCCCCTCTGGTAGCTTTACACGTGCTCTTCGATCCTACAATTGGTATCAGAGCCACGGTGCTGCAATCTTTGAGATTTACACGTGTTTTTGACTAATCATCATGGAGAAATACTCCGCCTAACCTTGTGTGTTTAGTGGTATTGATTTTCAGGTTTGGAAGCCACGTATGGAAGCCTTCATCCAGGCTCAAGGCTTCGCAATATGGGAGAAGGTGTACAAGCCTTACGAAGTGCCGTCAAACGATCAACTTACAGCTACAAATCTGAGAGATGTCGACAACAACAACAAGGCTCAGAACATGATCATACAAGGATTAACTCAAAGCGACTTCGACCGTGTTGAACACCTACGATCTGCATACGATGTGTGGAAAGCACTTTGCGATTACCACGAAGGATCTAACACGATCAAGGAGGTAAAACAAGATATGTTCAAAAAGGAATACATGCATTTTGAGATGCAACCCGGTGAGTCCATTGATGACCTCTTTTCTCGCTTTAATAAAATTCTCAGCAACTTGCGTAGCGTCAATTTTAATTTTTCAGATGCTGAAAATGCTAGACAATTACTAAGTGCATTAGACATGTCAATTTGGGAGATGAATGTCACATCCATTCGTGAATCTATTGTCATGAGTACACTTACATTAGATGTTCTTTATTCTAAATTGAAAACTCATGAAATTTACAAAATTTCACGTAAGAACCCCAACAAGTCTCTTGCATTTTTTTCTCAACGTGATATGCCTAGCTCCGGACAATCTTCATCTTGTGGTACACTTGCTTTGTCGTCCTCTCTAACCCTTGAACAGATTGAGGAGTTTCCAGAGGAGGAGCTAGTACTTCTCTCTACTAGGTTCTCAAAAGCATTGCAAAATGTGAGAACTAGAAGGATAGGAAGCTCCGGACCTCAACGATGTTTCGAAGACAAGACATTTTCATTCAGATTGCCCTAACCTTTCAGTTCCTACTTCCCGGGATGAAAAGCAAACAAGGATGAAGCACTCCTCTACAAAAGATACGAAGAAAAAGAAGGATTTTACAGGACGTCAATTGGTGAGCAGTTTTATCTCCGCACTTCATGAACTTGGCTAAAGCAATGTGGACATTGGAAGTGACAAAGATGAAGATGATTTGGCAAACTTGTGCTTCATGGCGGGCAAGTCAAGATCATGTATGGAGGAGGCTGAACACAACAGCGACAATGAAGAGGTATGTCCTACTTGTGAAGAAATGTGTGATGCTATTTCTCGTGCCACTGTTATAGTTATGAAAAAGGACAAAAAGCTTAGGGACAATGTTGTTAAAATTGAGTCACTAGAATTTGAAATTAATCATTTGAAATCCTTGATTCCTAGTGATGACTCTTGTTCTTGATGTGATTTAATATATGAACAATTGTTCTCATTAAGAAGTGCGCACACCTCCACACTTGATAAACTTGAGTTAGAAATTGAAAAAAAATAGAGAGCTTGCTGCACTTAATGATAAAAACTTGAAAGATGCTAGCTGTTCTACAATTGATTGCATTGTTGTACTTGTGATGATCTTGATAAGAAACTACAAGATGCTAGGAATGAAATTTCTATATTGAACAATGCTTTACGTTCTCATGAAGTTAAATATTGTTCCAATTGCAAATTAAAAGGAAAAACTTCATGTGAAAATTGCCTTGATCTGTCCAATAAACTTGATGACATGCATAGGACATTAGATTGGTTTTGTAATGGGAATAAAAACCTAAACTTGCTGCTGAATTCTCATGCTCAAGCTAAGGCACATCCACCTAAAATTGTAAAGTCATTAGGAAGTGGTTTGATTCAAACAATTCCTAAACCAAAAGAAGTGATTTTCAAATCTGCAAGAGTGTTGTCTCATTCGGTTTCAAATAAAAATGTTGCTTGCTCATCTAGACATGAACACAAAGTTAAATTTCATTGTACCTACTGTGATAGAGATGGTCATGTCATAGATTTTTGTTATAGACTAGCTAAACAACAGAAAAAGGAAAGAATGATTGCTAGATCTCATAACTTTCATGCAAAATTTGCTGCACTTGCTAAACCGAATGATAGGAACATGCAATCTGCTGTAATAAGTTGAAAACATGCAAAGTTTGCTTCCAAACCTACTGTTTTTCGTGCTATACATGTAACATCTCGTAGGACAGTAGTTGGGTTCAAAAATCCTCAAGCTTTGGCTCATAAACCTGTTGTTTTATCTCATCTTTCGTGTGTTATTCTTGTTGGATGTCGTGCGACTCAGTACTGGATTCCTAAATGCCTTTTGACTAACCCTAGTATTGAGTCATCGACGTATTGTGCTTCTATGTAGGTTACACACTTGAGGAAGGAGAACATTTGGATTGTGGATTCAGGTTGCTCACACCACATGACCGGTAACAAAGAATGGTTCTCCTCCCTCTCTTTTGTGTCATGTGTAGAAAATGTTACTTTTGTCGATAATTCTTCAAGTCCTATAATTGCTAAGGTTCGGTTAGAGTAAATGATCACTACACTTTGAAGGATGTGGCACTTGTTAAAAATTTGAAATACAACTTGCTTTCTGTTTCACAATTGCTAGATGAAAATCTGAAAATTATTTTCACTAAAAATTGCTGCAATGTTGTAGGTTCAAATAGTGAGCTTATTTTGAACATGTCTCGGTTTGGAAGAGTTTTTAAAGCGGATTTTGATACGTCTTCATCTAATCATAGGTGTCTAGTTGCTAATGATTCTAAAGACTTATATTTTTGTCATCGTAGACTTGGTCATGTAGGCTTTGATCATCTAACGTGTGTTAGTGCTCTTGATCGCATACGTGAGCTGCCTAAGCTTAAAGGGGACAAATAAATTGTGTGCTCTTCTTGTAGACATGCTAATATGGTTGCAGGTTCACATACTTCTCTCACAATGATCATGACAACTGAATCGGGTCAACTTTTGCACCTTGACACCGTAGGACCTTCACATGTTCAATCCTTCGGAGGTAAATGATATGTTCTTGTGATTGTTGATGATTATTATAGATACTCTTGGGTTTAATTTATGGCATATAAGAATGAAGCCTTTAATCACTTTAATACTTTATTTCTTAGATTAGAAATTGATCACCTAGGATCTTTAAAAGCAATTAGAAGTGAACCGAATTTAAAAATCAATCTTTTGATCACTTTTGTGGTGAAAATGGAATAGATCATCAATTCTTCACCATGTGTACCTCAACAAAACGGTGTTGTAGAAAGAAAGAACAGAACCTTAGTTGAGATGGCTAGGACTGTGCTTGATGAATATCAAACTCCTAGGAAATTTTGGGCTGATGCGATTGCAACTGCTTGTTATGTCTCAAATCGTGTATTCTTGCGCGCTAAGCTAGGTAAAACACTATATGAGCTCCAGTTTGGACATAGGCCTAGTGTTACACACTTTTGGGTCTTTGGTTGCAAATGCTTTGTTAAGAAACATGGTAATCTTGATAAATTTGAACCTAGATCCATTGATGGCATGTTTCTTGGTTATCCATCTCATATTAGAGGCTACCGTGTGCTTTTACTTGACACTAACAAAATTGTGGAGACTTGTGAGGTGTCTTTTGATGAATATAGCACAGGTACTAGCTCAAACATTGCAGGTCCAGATCCATATCCGCAGGGGGAGAGCATTTTCGTTGAAGATGAGGAAGAAGTGGTGCTGCTGCCCGAAAATTCAGCAGCTAATTACATTGTTCCAGCTTCTGATTTTGATTCACAACCAGCACCGACGACCACCATTGCTGGTCCAGATCCTCCTCAAGTAACAATCTCATCAATTTGTGATGAACACGAAGAAGAAGTTTGTGAAGTGTCCACTCCCCTCCGGGTTCTCAAAGTCATCCCCCACAACAAATTATTGGAAGCTTGCACGAATGAGTCACACGGACCAGGTTTCGCGATCCAAACTCTCACGCTCATTCTGCTTTTGTTGCTTCTTTTGAACGCAAAGATATATCACATGCACTCACTAATGAATCTTGGATTATTGCCATGCAAGAAGAGTTAGAAAATTTTGAAAGAAATAATGTTTGGAAACTTGTACCTCCACCTCAAGGTCACACTTTAATTGGAACTAAATGGGTGTTTAAAAATAAACAAAGTGAGGATGGGGTTGTGGTTAGGAATAAGGCTAGGTTGGTTGCTCAAGGTTTTACTCAAGTTGAAGGTCAAGATTTTGATGAAACTTTTGCTCCTGTTGCTAGATTAGAAGCCATAAGAATTTTGTTAGCTTTTGCTGCATCTAAAGGCTTTAAGTTATATCATAAGGATGTTAAAAGAGCTTTTATTAATGGCTACATAGATGAGGAGGTTTATGTAAAACAACCACCAGGTTTTGAAAATCTAGACTTTCCTAATCATGTTTACAAACTGTCCAAAGCCTTTGTACGGTCTCAAAAAAGCTCCTAGAGCATGGTATGATAGGTTAAAAACATTCTTACTTGAAAAGGGGTTTACCATGGGCAAGTTTGATAAAACTCTTTTTGTGCTTAAGCATGGCAATGACTCATTATTCGTTCAAGTGTATGTGGATGATATTATCTTTGGTTGTGCTTCTCATGATCTTGTGTCCAAGTTTTCAACTATAATGAGTTCAGAATTTGAGATGAGTATGATGCGAGAACTCAAGTACTTTTTGGGGCTGCAAATCAAGCAAACCAAGGAGGGTACATTTGTGCATCAAACGAAGTATACAAAATACCTCCTAAGGCGCTTCAACATGGACAAAAGCAAGTATCTTCAGACACCAATGGGAACAGCAGCAACACTTGAACTTGATGAAGATGGTGAACCCGTGGATCAAAAAGAATATAGAAGCATGATCGGATCACTTTTGTACCTCATGGCTTCAAGACCGGACATACAATTAAGCGATGTCTTTGTGCACGGTTTCAATCTTCCCCACGTGCTTCATATCATCAAGCCGTCAAAAGGATTCTCAGATACTCACATGGAACTCAAGAATTCGGCATTTTTCTGCCTTCTACCTCAACAATTACTTTGAAAGCTTTTTCCGATGCTGATTTTGGAGGTTGTTGGATTGATAGGAAAAGTACTTCGGGTGCTTATCAATTTCTTGGTAATTCACTTGTTGCTTGGTCCTCTAGAAAACAAAGTTCAGTTGCACAATCGACAACCGAATCTGAATATGTAGCTCCTGCTTGCGCTTGTTCACAAGTTCTTTGTATTGTTCAAACACTTAAGGACTATGGGGTTGATCTAGATAGTGTTCCACTATTTTGTGACAACACTAGTGCTATTTGCATTGCTAAAACCCCCGTGCAACATTCTAGAACTAAGCACATTGACATTAGGTATCACTTTCTCCATGATAATGTTGAAAAAGGAAACATTGTGTTTCACCATATAGATACCGAACAATAATTGGCTGACATTTTTATAAAACCTTTGGATTTCACTCGTTTTTGTTTCATTCGTAGTGAAATAGATGTTATGCATCCTCATGGCTTACATTGAGGGGGAGTTTTGAAACTTGGGAAGTCTATTTGTGAATCCGCACTTAAAATAATACGAGCATAGTATTTCATACATATACGACTTTGTGATTCCTTTTACATGCTGAAAGTTCTTACTACATTACACATGTTATACATTTTGTAGTTTTTGCCATGACTAGTAATTGGAATATTTACTTACACTAAATCTGGTCATGATCGAACTTTCTTGCTATTTTTGAACTTGTTGCATGATCACCAGTGCTTTTAATTATTATGAATTAATCAAGTAAGCAACTCACATGTTGAGTTTTTATGTTCAAATAAAAAAGGAGAAAAGATCAAGAGAATATGCATGCATCACACTTCTTCTTTTGAGATGGCTTATCATTGCACTCAGATATGAACATGGAAGAAGTTGTGTATGACTAAAACCATGTCCTTAAGCTTCTGATTGTCAAATGACATAGGCTTGGCTTGGTTAATTAGAATAAGGCAGATGCGCATATAATCTCTTGCAAATGTCATATGTTAAAATTTTGTGCTTTAAAAAAAATTGCAGCAACAAGTGTCATGCTTTCAAGTCTTGAAATAGTTAAGTTTGTGAGATCACGACTTGCTTAAATTAAAAATTACACTTGATCTCTAGCATGGCTTACACTACTTTATGTATTTCATTGATGTGATAGTGTAAATTACTTGATAGTATGACTTAGATGAGCTTTGTTTTATATGTATATGTTATAATATGCTCATAACAATTAAAATTTCTCTTTTGAACCTTGCTGAATACATTATCAAAGGGGGAGAGAAAATATGTGAATTTTTTAAGATATGTATGCAAGGGGGAGAAATTGATCACACCTTGCACATATTCACAACTGTTTTGGCACGATTCTTCTCAGGGGGAGAATTTGTTTTTCTTCTCATTTTATTTCTGTTTTACAAAGGGGGAGAAATTGTTTTCAAAACTTTTCATGTAAATAAGCCAATGTTTGGATTTTAAGTGGTGTTGTCAATGCGTTCATCAAGGGGGAGATTGTGAGACCTATGTGTGCTGAATACCTTGGCTTGTACCGAATACATTGGCTTTGATGATATAAGATCTAAAATTCTGCCAAAACACCCTTTTTAGCAAGGTCTGACTCTAGCTCCGAGCTTCAGCAAGGTCTGACGATAGGTCCGACTTGTTTTGGGTAGCTACGACAAGGTCCGACGCTCGGTCCGACTTTATTGTCGAGGTCCGACTAACTTTGGTTAGCACCGGCTCTAGGTCCGACTAGATTTTGTAAGCTCCGGCGCTAGGTCCGACTAGCTTTGATAAGCTCCAACGCTAAGTTGTACTAGCTTTGGTAAGCTCCGGCGCTAGGTTGTACTAGATTTGGTAAGCTCCGGCTCAAGCTCCAGTTAGCTTTGGCAAGATTCAGAGCTTGATCCCAATGTTCCTGCTTTTACTGTGAATTGTTTCAAACATGCTTTACATTGTTGGAAAGATTGCTTAGTATCCATTTGCTAATTTTTTGGTGTGTTTTGGTTGATATGGCTGATATCGTTTTACTGTGGTTTTGCAACATGCTTATGTGAGGTGCTCACATAAGGTGTTGTGTTCGGAACTAATTTGAGTCAAGTCGCGGACTTGGGCTTGTATGGATTGGTTGTTTGTTCATGTGCAGGTGTTGCTTGAGTTCAAGACATGGCTGGTGACAGGATCCATTGAACTAGTCTTAAGGAGAAGATGAGGTTCAACAACCAAGTTCGGGAGGAATTATGGTTGAGTTGATCGGGAGGTTGCGCAACATGTTTGAATCAAGAACAATGCATATGAAGGTATCATGGACATCGAAGGAAGGAGTTCGCATGTATGCATGCGGTGCATGACGTGGCAACATGGTTCCAAAGATGGGTTATGGAAGGATCGGATCATATCAGATGATGACTTTGGCTGCGGCGGAGTCGATCATGACTCGGTATGGAAAGTATCAAGTTGGTTATGATAGTTTTTGTGTGGGACACAAAGATGATTTGGTTTAGGAATGTGGAATATGTTCCTGGTTTGTTAGGAAGTCTCGAGATTGTTTCTATCTGCGAATAGGGAGATCTTGAGCAGTTATGGAAAGTTTTGATTCGTGATTTGAGTAGGATTAGAATCCTCATTTGAGTTGAGTTGGCCTTCGGGCTGGTTATATAAGCAAGGGAGGCCAGAGCTCGTGGTGCACGACTTTGGGGCTGTTCCTCTTGTGTTCTATTGAATAAAGATCGCAGTTTAAAGGAACTTTTGTGCCTTGTTCGTTCGACTTGTTTCTTTTAATCCTCCTCGTCGAGTTTCTGCACATTACTACCTTGGTTCATTGGTTTTATCATAACTCGAGTTTTATAGATCCGATTGACGTGACTCTTTTTGGGTTGTCTTCACAACATAATTTTATATCATCTGTCAAAATTATCGGTCATTGGATTTGTTGTTTCTGATCTACACGAGTTTCTTTGCAGTGTTCCTGTTGGTACCCTGGAAACCGTACACCCCTTGAGGTTACAAAGATCTCAAAGGAAAGACATCTACTTGATTTGAAGACCTTCGGAGGCCCACATGTCAGATATAACCGAACCTGCTTCTCCAACATGGTTAATCCCAGGGTCGCCACGTGTACTATCAAACCGGAGCTACCGCCCACAAGGGGGAAGCTCTGGGCCATGTACCGAAATGGCACCTCCGGACTTAACCCCAGACCGAGAGAAGCTCCGGACCTGACACGTGTCAGGTAGCTCCGGAGCTACCTGTTTCCCACAGTATGCTCCGGAGCTGCCACGTGTCCAACCGTCGGATCTTCAACCTCTAACCTCCGGAAGACTCCACAAAGGCTCCGAATCTTCAAAAGGGAATCAAGGACTTCAAGACCCGATTAAGTGTCATTAATACCATATTAATGACACACGGTCGGATGACCTTAATTACCAGTAACGGTGCTGTCAAAGCCCATTACCTGGTCATTAAGGGCAATTAAACGTGTTGAATGAATATCAATACTAGTAACCGTCGGGGCCACATGTCGGGCCAGGCTAACTTGTAACGGCTTGCCCTTTTACTGTAAAAGTACAGGCCGACGACACGTTCTGGGAGGCTGGACACACGCGCCATAGACGCTCGACACAAGCTCATACAGCTAATACAACACCAACACACCCGTGGAGTAGGGTATTACGCTCAGGCAGCCCGAACCACGTAAACCTCTGTGTCTCCTGTGTCATTTCCAATTCACCTTCTTGAATCTCTGCAGGAAAAATAAAATCTACGTTGATGGAGAAAAGCCGGAGCTAACAAAGATCCGACTCCCCTAGGTGGCTTGTAATCGATGTTACGCATTGAAATCGAGCATCACCAGAGTAATCAAGCTCCGGTAAAGCTAGGGGGCCAGCCGTCGACGCTAAATAAAAGATGGTGAGAAGACCCCGCAAACGGAGTCTGCTGCCAACAAACTAAGTGTTGGCAAAGGTCACTGCCAGAGCTACTAAGCTCCGACACCCCGGAGGACTAACTATCGATGCTCTACTCGTTGATAGAGACTATTGCTGGAGCTACTAAGCTCCAACGATAGACAATGCTGGAGCTTCTGAGCTCCGACAACCTCAGGGGGCCTTCACTATCGATGACTTCGGATAAAATTCTACAAGTTCGAAGCAAATGAGTCTTCAACAAAACGCAATATCCTCTTGTTACATGTTCACAATCAAATTGTGTACATCTACCAGGGGGCCAAGTGAAGACAAAAGTGTTGAAGAAAAAAAGTGAAATTCACAAAAATTAGGGGATTTCATTCATCTGGAGACAAGGGATTACATCTGGAGACAAGGGATTACAGAATTGAGGAAGAAGAGAAAGTACAAGTGAGAACTACAGAGATGGTCCTAGACCCTATGGAAGAATTGGGAGACCTTCTGGGCAACCTCCGATACGTTGGCTCGGGCAGCTTCGCCTTCTCCTTCAACCGGACCTTCGAGCACCGGGTCCAGAGGAAATTGGGAGTTCCGGCTCGTGTAGCACGTCAGCACATATTCTGCGACGTTCTTCGCCAGGGATTGCCCCTCAACCTCCAATTGGTCCACGATGACATCGCCCACCTTGGAGAGTTTGCTGCCTGCTGAGCTCAACGCCTGCAACGCCAGGTCTGGCTCCGGCTCCAGATCATCCGCACACACGGGACTGAAGCCCATCTGTGTCAACGCGTCGTTAGCCTTGCCCAGGAACTCCCAAATCTGTAAGGAGTTCGCAGTCCTCAAGCCCTTTAATTCCTCCAGAGATCTTCTGGCCGCCACCAGTTCAGAATTCTCGCGGGCGAGGCGCTCAACTTCTTTGGCGTTTTGCTGAATCTTCTCAGCAACCCGCTTCTCGAGTTTTCCGAGCTCCTCCTCCCGGAGGTGGATCTTGTTCCGGCGGTGAACCAGGTCCTTCTCCCTGCCCTTCACTTTCTTTTCCCTGGCAACAAGGGCACACTCCCGCTCATGGAGCTCCTGCCCTCGCACCTAGGCCTTCTTCTCCTCCTCAATGCAGTGCTCTTCCAATTTCTTAGTGCGCTCCTCGAGGCCCTTGTCAGCTAGAGCCACCTTCTCGGTGAGCTCCTCTTCCCTCCTCAGGACGTCATCCCGCAGCTCAAGGAGTTTCTGCTCTTCATCTTCAAGCCGTTTCTCCCTCTCCTCAAGTGCCTCCCGGCGCTTGATGAGTGTAGTGTTAATGGCCTCAAGCCTTTCTTGGCGTTCATCGGCCGCACTGTTAGCTGCTTTGGTCTGCTCATAAATCTCCTGGGATTGAGCGTCAAGGGCACGAGTCATACTCTCCCTGTCATCCAGTAACTTGCCCCAGTATTCCAGGCGGATCTTCTCCCGCTTGATCCACTCTTTGTCATCCGCTAGCCTCGACTGCGCCAGCTTGGTCTCGAAGTAGAGCCGGTTACGCCACCGCCTAAGGGTTTGGCGCTCCTCTTCAAGAGCCTTGCTGTCTTGGAAGAAGGCCAGTTGGACTTGACGCAAACTGGAACATGCGTTGTCAATAGACAATGGCAACGGGATAGGTTCCGGACCTGCTGGGGTCTTCTCCGCTGGTTCCAGTGGGTTTTCAGATACAAAAATGGGGTCCCACTCCACAAGAGTGGTCCCCCGGGCCTCCATGGCAGTAGGGCCGTCCTCCGGGATGGCCTCAGTCGCCATCGAGGAAGGCCCCGCCGCCGGGTCTTCATTCACCCCCTCAGGCAGGGGGCCAGCGACTTCGCCAGGGCACTCCGGCTCAGCCGCGAGTACCTTCGACGTCGTCACTTCCGGAGCAGGGGTCGCTGCTGGCTCCGGTCTGGGCACCTCCTCTGATGGGGGCTCGGGCTCTGATGCCTCTTCAACAACCGGCTCGGGAGTCGGAAGATCTTCAACATCAACCGGCCCTGCGGCCGGAGCTCCAACAATGACCGGCTCAACTGCCGGTGCTTCAGAGGCAGCCGGCCCAACTGACGGAACTTCCTCAGCTTCCGGCACGCACGTCAGGGCTTCAATCACCTCCGGCTCAACCGCCGGGTCTTCGACAATTTCCGGCTCTGAGACCGGAATTACTGCTTCCTCCGGCTCAACAGCCGGAGCTTCCATCATCTCAGCACCAGGACCCAGAGCTTCAGCCTCCGAGACAGGTGCCGCTAACGCATCTTCTCTCCCGCGGTCCGGCGCTACCACGGGAGTCTCTGGGGATGAATCGAGGTCCATGACCACAACAGCTGGCGCCGGAGCTGTCGCAGCTTCAGCCACAACTTGGGATGGCACCGGGACAGGAGCAGAAGCTTCTGCCCTCACAGCTTCAGTTGTTGTGGCTGAGGGTGGAGCCTCACTCCTCTTCTTGGGAACGCTGCAGATGATGGACGAAGAAACTTAAAAAAGCAATTACTAGAACAAAACTACTGTCCAAGGTAAAGATTAAAAATTACCTTGGGAGGCTTCCACACCAGATTGTGCGGAACCTCTTTCCCGGGCGTTCTGGGCTGGTCATAGCCGGCATGGAAGCTCCGGAAGGCCCCCCAGAACTTGTAGCAGCCAAGGGCATTTCCCTGGTCGAGGCTCCCCTCGATCGGGAAGAACTTCCGGACCCGGAGGCCTCAACCGGCCTCGGTGTTGGAGTCGCATGCCCGGAGCTAGCTCCCCGGGTGGATCCCACTACGGGTACAGTCGCCGCGGTCGAAGAAGACCTCCCCCTCTGGGGAGAAGGAGCCGATGCAGAGGTGGCAGCCTGACGGACCTTCCGTCGGCATGCTGCAGCTTCCTCTTCCGGCTCAAGGGTTCATCCGCCGGCCCCTTGCCCTTGCCGACGACCTCGACCCTCGGCTTCGGGGCAGGGCCACCTTCGGACACTCCAGGGATCGCCACCCTGGTGGTTGATCTTCTCTCGACGACACCAAGGTCGTCAAGCATGTGCATCTTCCGCCGGAGCTCCCTACTAAACTCAACTTCCACGTTCAGAGGAAGAAAAGCCGATGGCGGAGTCAAGTCGTCACCCTCGACGTTGATGCCGTGCTGGAACTTCTTGAGGTGGAACTCCAAGGTTGTCCCCACCATGTTGGACTTCAGCCCGGTCTCGACCCGGTCGTCGTCCATCACGCTATTGAAGGCCCAAGCGAGTTTCTCTCTCTTCTTCAGCGGTGCCCACCTGTTGACCAGGAAGTTACAAACACCACTTGAGGGGTTAATCCCCCCTCCACGCACTGGCGGATCCTGGTCAGAACAGGGTTGAAGGCGTCCGCCAGCACCGGAGCTTCACTCCAGATCGTCGTGTCAATGTTGGGGAGGCCTTCGGGCAGCTCCAGCCTCTCGTGCTCCTCCACCCGGATGACTATCCAGTCCTTCTTCCAGTCATCCCACTTCCCAGAGGGAAACGACTGGAGGTACTTGAATGGGCACTTCTTGCGCTTCACGAAGTAGTAGAAGCCAAGGTATTCATTGCTCCTACCGGTGGTGTGGACGGTGAAGAAGTCCCAGAAGAGTTCAATGCAGGGGGGATGCCCACCCACATCACACAGAAGTGGACGAAGATAGACACAAGGAGAATGGAGTGAGGGCCAAGGTGGTATAGTTGCAGACCATAAAAGTCCAGCAGCATCAGGAAAAAGGAAGAAAAGGGTGGGATCAACCCCACCATGGCGTACGAGGAGAAGTACACCATTTCGCCGGCGTGCTCCATCTAAAACGGGAGCTCTCCCCCGCCGCGGACCGAGCGGTTGAAGAAGTCCGAAAACCACCTCATGAGGGTCCGGACCTTCTTCAGGTCGCCATCGATCTTCAAACGGCTCTCGCGGAGACCCAACTCCATCGCAGCAAAGCAAGGCAAGAGAGGAAAAGCGAAGCACAAGTCGGGAGTTTGAGCGCAAGATCAGATGAGAGGCGTAAAGAACTCCAGACGGTGCGCACTTTCCTTCTTAAGTAAGCCCTTGCAACGCTTGGATGGAAACCGCAAGGAAGTTGAAGATACCATTCAAAAATTCCGCCCAGCCGATGACAAGGGGGCTCGGGACCACCCCGACGATCAAGTCGAGGTTCTTACCCAGGCGAACAGTTGTCATCATGAGGCGGGAAGCCCAAAGGCGGCGGCCTGACAAGGCGCGCGGAACCGATACGGTTTTCGTATCGGGAACCGGCGACCTTCAATTGCGTGAGATCCGCACACTAAAGATCTCATCTGCTGCACGCAGGATACGCCACACGGCGAGGATTTAACTCCAAACCCTCGCCAACGGCACATCCAAAGACCTTTGAAGACTCAGTTCAAAAGTCGCGAGGATGGATCCACCTCCGGCGGAATGACTTCACCCCAGTGGTCTTCCACGGAGGTGGGTCCAGGGGGTCACTATCGGTACCCTGGAAACCGTACACCCCTTGAGGTTACAAAGATCTCAAAGGAAAGTCATCTACTTGATTTGAAGACCTTCGGAGGCCCACATGTTAGATATAACCGGACCCGCTTCTCCAACATGGTTAATCCCAGGGTCGCCACGTGTACTATCAAACCGGAGCTACCGCCCACAAGGGGGAAGCTCCGGGCCATGTACCGAAACGGCACCTCCAGACTTAACCCAAGACCGAGAGAAGCTCCAGACCTGACACGTGTCAGGTAGCTCCGGAGCTACCTGTTTCCCATAGTATGCTACGGAGCTGCCACGTGTCCAACCGTCGGATCTTCAACCTCTAACCTCCGGAATACTCCACAACAGCTCCAGATCTTCAAAGGGGAATCAAGGACTTCAAGACCTGATTAAGTGTCATTAATACCATATTAATGACACACAGTCGAATGACCTTAATTACCAGTAATGGTGCTGTCAAAGCCCATTACCCGGTCATTAAGGGCAATTAAACGTGTTGAATGAATATCAATACTAGTAACCGCCAGGGCCACATGTCGGGCCAGGCTAACTTGTAACGGCGTGCCCTTTTACTATAAAAGGACAGGCCGACGACATTTCAGGGAGGCTGGACACACACGCCATAGACGCTCGACACAAGCTCATACAGCTAATACAACACCAACACACCCGTGGAGTAGGGTATTACGCTCAGGCGGCCCGAACCACGTAAACCTTTGTGTCTCCTGTGTCATTTCCAATTCACCTTCTTGAATCTCCGCGCGCCCACACCGAACCACAAACTCCTCCAACACTTTAGTAGTGTCGGGAGATCTGCCGGATCCAAACCACCGACAGTTCCAGAACTATTTTTTACTCGATAGAACAGATTGACGTTTGTTCGATCTTTCGATCGTAACTTGAGTTTCTCTCGGTGGATGTGAGTGATTCCTGTTGTGTCGTCTTCGTGACTTGATTCTCTCTGACATCTATCACTTTTGTCATGGTGAAACACGTTTACATTAGTCTCACACACGATTTCTTTAACAGATCGTTTTTCTACTGAGTGGTTGTCGGTACCCTGGAAACCGTACACCCCTTGAGGTTACAAAGATCTCAAAGGAAAGTCATCTACTTGATTTGAAGACCTTCGGAGGCCCACATGTCAGATATAACCGGACCCGCTTCTCCAACATGGTTAATCCCAGGGTCACCACGTGTACTATTAAACCGGAGCTACCGCCCACAAGGGGGAAGCTCCAGGCCATGTACCGAAACGGCACCTCCGAACTTAACCCCAGACCGAGAGAAGCTCCGGACCTGACATGTGTCAGATAGCTCCGGAGCTACCTGTTTCCCACAGTATGCTCTGGAGCTGCCACGTGTCCAACCGTCGGATCTTCAACCTCTAACCTCCGAAAGACTCCACAACGGCTCCGGATCTTCAAAGGGGAATCAAGGACTTCAAGACCCGATTAAGTGTCATTAATACCATATTAATGACACACGGTCGGATGACCTTAATTACTAGTAACGGTGCTGTCAAAGCCCATTACCCAGTCATTAAGGGCAATTAAACGTGTTGAATGAATATCAATACTAGTAACCGTTGGGGCCACATGTCGGGCCAGGCTAACTTGTAACGGCCTGCCATTTTACTATAAAAGGACAGGTCGATGACACGTTCAGGGGGGCTGGACACACGCGCCATAGACGCTCGACACAAGCTCATATAGCTAATACAACACCAACACACCCGTGGAGTAGGGTATTACGCTCAGGCGGCCCGAACCACGTAAACCTCTGTGTCTCCTGTGTCATTTCCAATTCACCTTCTTGAATCTCTGCGCGCCTACACCGAACCACAAACTCCTCTAACACTTTAGTAGTGTCGGGAGATCTGCCGGATCCAAACCACCGACAGCTGGCGCGCCAGGTAGGGGCGCCTGAGATTTCGAGAATGGTGAACTCAGCTGCTGGATCATCCAACGGTCATCCTGCTGCTCAAGCTGCTGGAGGCAATCCCTCCAATATGCAGCCACCAGCAGGGGCTTCAGCACCAGCAGGAGTCACAATGCCACCACCGCCGCCTCACCCAGCAAATCAAGCTGGACAACGCGATGGTGCACCGACGTCAGTCACTGCATCGGGAAATCAATACAACCCGCAACACGCGCTCCATGCAGCACGTGCTCTTCTCCAACGCCCACCACCACCGGATGCATCTCGGGATGCACTGGAGCAGTGGAGGGCTTATGTGGAACATTTGGTTGCAGCAGCAGCCAACTGCATCAGCAACCAAGGTCCTCCTCCTTCAGGACGGGCCCCGTCGCAGTGACGGACCTTGTCTGGTAGACTTGGTCCGCACGTCTCCAACAACAGGAGACGAGATGCATCACAACAGGTGGCGTTGTTGCCCTCCGGGGCACGATGCACCCACACGTTATCCAGGCTTTCGACTCATGACCTCCGGGCGGAGCTTGATCGCCGATACCGCCAACAGGACGGCCGAGTCCATATTGAGCGTGCTCGTGAAAGACGAGAAGCTCAGGACGTTCTTGCTCCTGAAGGAGTGGGAGGAGGCTGTTCAGCCCTGGCCATGCATCTGCGTATGGTCAGGTGGCCACAGAAGTTCCGGCCTCACCTACCGGAGAAGTTCGATGGGACCGTCAATCCTATTGAATTTCTTCAGATCTACTCCACTGCTATCTCGGCAGCTGGAGGAAATGAGGCCGTGATGGCCAACTATTTCCCAGTGGCTTTGATTGGGACCACCAGGTCCTGGTTTATGAGCCTTCCACCCAACTCCATCAACAGTTGGGAGGAGCTGTGCCAGCAATTCAATGCCAACTTCGGGAGTTCATACACCCGGCCAGGCACTGAACTGGACCTTTTTGCAGTCGTGCAAAAAGGAGGAGAATCTCTGCGATCATTCATCCAGAGGTTCTCTCAGGTACGAAACACTATCCCTTCTATCTCTAGCGCCTCTGTCATTGTGGCATTCAGACAGGGTGTACGGGATAAGAAGATGCTGGAGAAACTGGCGATCAAGGAGATCACCAGTGTCCCGGAACTCTTCAGTTTGGCCGAAAAATGTGCCAGAGCTGCGGAGGACCGTGAAATGCACTCCAAACCAACTCCGGAGGATCACAAGAAATCCTCCAAAGGAGAAGCCGCTACCTCTGGGAGTGGCAAAAAGAAGAAGAAGACCAACGGCAAGAAGCCATCGGCCGGTACATCCAATTTTGCAGCTGCTGCAGCTCTGGGTGGCCGGGGGCCACGCCCCGAGAAGCGACCTCGACCGTCTTCTGAAGACGGTGGCAAACCCAAGGTGTGGTGTCCAATTCACAAAACGGGCAGCCACAGTTTGGAAGACTGCCGGGAGGTTCAAAACCTTGCCGAGCGCTACAACAAGCGCCAGGAAGAAACTCCTTTCCGACAGGGGAAGGAAAACAAAAAGTCGATGAAGCTCCGGCTGAAGAGGAGTTAGGTTTTCAGGATCCCAAAAAGGTCCTGAAGGCCGTCTACACCTCCGTCGACGACGATTCCGACGCCTCTGACAATGAGCGTTGAAAGACCATGAACACCATCTTTGGTGGATCATGGGACATCACCTCCCACCGTGTCATCAAGACTATGCATCGGGACATGGCTGCTGTAGCCCCTACAGCCAGACCGGAGCCTCATCGGAAGTGGATGGACACAGCCATCACTTTTGGTGCTTCGGACTGCCCTCGAAGCATGGTTGGAGCAGGTCAGCTGCCTTTGATGGTATCTCCTACCATCAATAACATCCAGCTCCATCATGTCATGGTGGACGGAGGTTCGGGGCTTAACCTCATAAGCTTCAAAGCTTTCACCAAGCTTCAGCTCCGACCTTCGGATCTCCACCTCTCCCGACCTTTCTCCGGAGTAGGTCCGGGAGCCATTACCCCACTCGGGTCTATTACTCTCCCCGTTACCTTCGGGACACGGGAGAAGTATCGCACCGAGAATTTGGTCTTTGACGTCGCTCAGATCAACTTACCCTTCAATGCCATCTTGGGTAGGCCTGCCTTGTACAAATTCATGGCAGCTGCTCATTATGGCTACCTGGTGTTAAAAATGCCAACACCAGTAGGCGTTCTCTGGATCCGCGGGGATCGTACTGCCGGAGTAACTGCTCTGGAAGAACTCCATGCACTTACCACGGCGCAAGAGGAGGACTCCAGGCAGGAGCAAGCTCCAAAACCCCCAAGCATTCGTCAACGAGGCTCGACATCTACACC
Source organism: Tuctoria greenei (assembly GCA_036927565.1). Classification (NCBI taxonomy): domain Eukaryota; kingdom Viridiplantae; phylum Streptophyta; class Magnoliopsida; order Poales; family Poaceae; genus Tuctoria; species Tuctoria greenei. Next base: position 84,319,553 of record JAYESD010000005.1, on the reverse strand, counting down.
TCGTGTGCAGCCAAGCGGCGACATCGACATCCCCGTCAAAGTCGTCCAAATTGGTTTTGATGCCGCTCAGACCACCCGTATATCGGGAGGTTTGAATGACAAATTGGAACTCGCGCTCATCGCTTTCCTCCGGGATAATGTCAAAGTGTTTGCCTGGCAACCGTCACAAATGCCTAGGATCCCTAGGGAAGTGATCGAGCACAATCTGAAGATCTACCCTGACGCTCGGCCTGTGCATCAGAAGCCTCGGAAGCAATCTGTAGAGCGACAGAACTTCATTCGACAAGAAGTGAAGAAGTTGCTCGAAGCTGGATTCATTCGAGAAGTCTTCCACCCAAAATGGCTGGCAAACCCAGTCATTTTGCCCAAGGCCGGCGGGAAGCTTCGGATGTGTATCGAGTACACAACACTAAATAAGGCATGTCCAAAAGATCCATTCCCACTACCTAGAATAGATCAGATAGTGGATTCCACCTCCGGGTGTGAACTATTGTGTTTCCTAGACGCATATCCTGGGTATCATCAAATAAGAATGTCTAAAGAAGATGAAGAGCATACCTCTTTCATCACAGTAGATGGATTGTACTGTTATACAGCCATGCCTTTTGGTCTCAAGAACGCAACTTCAACCTTTGTACGAGCTATGTACAAAACCTTTGAAGACCTCATTAGAGACATAGTGGAAGTGTATGTTGATGACATCGTGGTCAAGATCAAGAACAAGGAGTCACTTCTTGACACCTTACAGGGTGTTTTCGATAAGCTGCGGGTCACCCGCACAAAGCTAAACCCAGAGAAGTGTGTCTTCGGGGTTAGCTCCGGAAAACTTCTTGGTTTCTTGGTAAGTCACCGGGGCATAGAAGCTAATCCGGCGAAGATCAAGGCCATTGAAGACATGCGGCCACCAGCCCGCATCAAAGATGTCCAAAAGCTAACTGGATGTCTAGCAGCCCTCAGCCGGTTCATTTCAAGACTGCCGAAACGGGCACTCCCCTTCTTCAAGCTATTGAGGAAGTCCGAACCATTCCAATGGTCTGAAGAAGCAAAAAAGGCGTTCCAGGAGCTAAAACAGTTCCTCACCACCCTACCAACTCTGGTAGCTCCGAATCCTGGTGAGCCTTTGTTGCTTTACATTTCAGCTACTGACGAAGTCCTCAGTATGGTCTTGGTCGCGGAAAGACCAGAACTACCCCATACTCAGGGATCCAGACCCCTTCGAGAGGGTCCGGAGGTTCCTGAAAGCGAGTCTGGGTCCCAGCTCCCAGACTCTCCACAAGAAGTTGCTTCAGAAGACCCAGACCCCTCCAGGAGGGTCCAGGTCACTTCTGAAGAAGCTCCGGGTTCCTCCAGCCAGAACCCGGAGGTCCCCGAAGAAAATCCAGATCCCTCCGGGAGAATCCGGGTCAGTGAAGAGGAAGCTTCGGGCCCCTCCGGGAGGGCCCGGACCATTCAACGCCCAGTGTACTTCATTAGTGAAGTACTACATGATTCCAAGACTCGATACCTAGAGGTTCATAAGCTGCTCTATGCAGTTCTTATTGCATCCAGGAAGCTTCGCCATTATTTCCAAGCTCACAAAATCTCAGTGGTGACCTCTTGCCCACTTCGAGCAATTTTGCGTAATCCCAATTCAACTGGGAATATTGCAAAGTGGGCAGCGGAATTGGCGGAATTCGATCTCGAATTCATTTGAAGGCAAGCAGTCAAGAGTCAAGCATTGGCAGACTTCATGGCGGAATGGACTCCCTCTCCATCAAACCCTGGGGGCCCCAGAGAGCAGAGGCCAGAACATGAAGCTCCGATCTTCACCGAGCCTCATTGGACCCTCTACTTCGATGGCTCCATGCAAAAGCAGGTGGCCGGAGCTGGAATCCTTCTCCTCGCACCAACCGGGGAGAAGGTAAAATACATGGTACACCTTGACTTCAAGGCGACCAACAACATGGCGGAGTACGAAGCACTCATCTATGGACTAAAGGTGGCGCTATCATACGGTATCAAGCAACTGCTGGTCAAGGGAGATTCACAGCTCATCATTAAGCAAGTGAAGGGTGAATGCTCCTGCAACAATCTCCAGCTAGCTGCTTATCTCCTTGAAGTCCAGAGGCTTCAGAAGGACTTCGAAGTCTTAGATCTCCACCATGTCCAGCATACCCACAACGCTGAAGCCGACGAACTTTCAACGAAAGCGTCAACCGGAGCTCCGGCTCCTGACGGAACTTTTGTCCGGAGGTTGTCAAAACACACAGCTCAGCCTGCCGAACTGAGCGAAGGGGGCGAGATCAGCATCCCGAAGTTGACGGTCCTGATGGCCCTGTTACCATGGCAGCCATCAAGGGTCGTAGGTGCTGCCGGAAGCTCCGAGCAACCCAGCACGCAAGACTTAAATGTTCAAGTTAGTTCCGATGCATGGATCTCGGAGATCCAAAACTACTTGAAAGACAACATCCTTCCTGACGATGATGTGTCCGCTGACCGGGTAGTCAGATTGGATAAAAGATACACGTTGGTAGAAGGAGATCTCTACCGGCGCGGTGCCAACGACATCCTAATGCGGTGCATCACAAGGGAAGAAGGCTGCGAGCTCCTCTCAGAAATCCATGGAGGCGAGTGTGGGAACCACGCGTCTTCCCGCACGCTGGTCGGTAAAGCTTTTCGGCATGGCTTCTACTGGCCTACAACACTCCAGGATGCAACTGAGCTGGTGAAGAAATGCAAAGCATGTCAATTTCATGCAAAGCAAATTCACAAACCGGATCAGCCCCTACAAATGATACCTCCTACATGGCCCTTCGCTGTGTGGGGGATGGACATCTTGGGACCTTTCCCAAGAGCCGTCAGAGGCTACAAGTTCCTGTACGTCACCATTGACAAGTTCACCAAGTGGCCGGAAGCAACTCCAGTTGTGACAATCAACAAGCAATCTCCTATCAACTTTTTACAGTCCATTGTATGCAGATTTGGAGTCCCAAACAAAATCATCACTGATAATTGGACCCAATTCACAAGCTCTGCGTTTCAAGGATATTGCGAAGACCTCGGCATTCAAGTTTGCTACGCCTCCGTAGCACACCCAGCCAGCAATGGCCAAGCTGAGAGAGCAAATGCTGAAATCCTTAAAGGACTCAAAACGCGCACCTATGAGCGCTTGAAAAAATATGGAGCCAACTGGATTGAGGAGCTTCCACCCACTCTCTCGGCCAACAGGACATCTCCAAACTGGTCAACTAGAGAGACACCCTTCTTCCTGGTGTATGGAGCTGAAGCAATCCTTCCTCCAGAAATCACCTTGGGGTCACTCCGGGTCCGGACCATTGACGAACCCACGAAGGACCAGCTCCGGCGTGAAGACCTAGACCTCCTTGAGGAGGGAAGGTGCCAAGCAGCTGTTTGGAATGCCCAATACCGCCAAGCCCTTCGACGCTATCATCAGCGGCATGTACACAACCGACAGCTTAAGGAAGGCGACCTGGTGCTATGGAGAATACAATTCAGAGAAGGGTTAAACAAACTCTTCCCCAACTGGGAGGAACCCTTCCGAGTGATTAAAGTACCCCGTCCCGGGAGCATTCGCTTGGCTACCGAAGATGGGACACCTCTCCCAAATCCTTGGAACATTGAGCACCTCCGTAAGTTCTACGCTTAATATCATGGAGGTGAGTCTGTAGTAACTTGAGGTGTATGTTATAGAGTCATTGTACAGAGTCGGGTAGTTCCTCCGGGAGAACAGCCGGACCTTTCCCGAAAGGTCCGCAAAGTTCATGCAACACTTGTCATAGTCTCAGGACTAAAAGTGTGGCTAGCTACCTTGGGTCAAACGAGAAATGAAACACGCTTAGCCTGGTTCTGTACCCTAAGAGTGTACTTGTTTCCCCTGTACCCCGGACCTATAATGAAAGACATCTTCATGTGAAACAGACTCCACGCGCATTTATTTTGTACAGGCTCAACATTTTTTATTTTTCTCTTTCTTGTTTATAACAAAGACGTGCAATTCTTAAGAAATTTTAGTTCGACCGGTTCATATACGATACGATTTATATTGTCGATTCTTTTGGATTCAAATATTGTGCATGGCCAACTCGCCTGAAAGCCGCCAAGCCAATCTAGGACTGGAGTGTGCTATCGACTTAGCCTGGCCAAGCACCCTAAGTACGCCACTCTACCTACACCCCGACAGGCCGAAGTAAGGCGGGTCCATGTACAGTTGGATCTGGAAGAAAAGACAATGCATTCGGTTGTATTTAGAATCGCGTTTGACTTAAAATCTTCTTGAGAATCATAAGCCGCGACGAAGTTATAGACAAGAAACAAATTTTACTATTTTTCTTGGCTTAAGTGTGCAGGAAAAATAAAATCTACGTTGATGGAGAAAAGCCGGAGCTAACAAAGCTCCGACTCCCCTAGGTGGCTTGTAATCGATGTTACACATTGAAAACGAGCATCACCAGAGTAATCAAGCTCCGGTAAAGCTAGGGGGGCAGGCTGTCGACGCTAAATAAAAGATGGTGTGAAGACCCCGCAAACGGAGTCTGCTGCCAACAAACTAAGTGTTGGCAAAGGTCACCGCCGGAGCTACTAAGCTCCGACACCCCGGAGGACTAACTATCGATGCTCTACGCGTTGATAGAAACTATTGCCGGAGCTACTAAGCTCCAACGATAGACAATGCTGGAGCTTCTGAGCTCCGACAACCTCAGGGGGCCTTCACTATCGAAGACTTCAGACCTAAATTCAACAATTTCGGAGAAAATGAGTCTTCAACAAAACGCAATATCCTCTTGGTACATGTTCACAATCAAATTGTGTACATCTACCAGGGGGCCAAGTGAAGACAAAAGTGTTGAAGACAAAAAGTGAAATTCACAAAAATTTGGGGATTTCATTCATCTGGAGACAAGGGATTACATCTGGAGACAAGGGATTACAAAATTGGGGAAGAAGAAGAGAAAGTACAAGTGAGAACTATAGAGATGGTCCTAGACCCTATGGAAGAATTGGGCGACCTTCTGGGCAACCTCTGATACGTTGGCTCGGGCAGCTTCACCTTCTCCTTCAACCGGACCTTCGAGCACCGGGTCCAGAGGAAATTGGGAGTTCCGGCTGGTGTAGCACGTCAGCACATATTCTGCGACGTTCTTCGCCAGGGGTTGCCCCTCAACCTCCAATTGGTCCGCGATGACATCGCCCACCTTGGAGAGTTTGCTACCTGCCGAGCTCAATGCCTACAACGCCAGGTCCGGCTCCGGCTCCGGATCATCCGGACGCACGAGACTGAAGACCATCGGTGTCAACGCGTTGTTAGCCTTGCCCAGGAACTCCAAAATCTGTAGGGAGTCCGCAGTCCTCAAGCCCTTTAATTCCTCCATGGATCTTCTGGCCGCCACCAGTTCAGAATTCTCGCGGGCGAGGCGCTCAACTTCTTTGGCGTTTTGCTGAATCTTCTCAGCAACCCGCTTCTCAAGTTTTCCGAGCTCCTCCTCCCGGAGGTGGATATTGTTCCGGCGGTCAACCAGGTCCTTCTGCCTGCCCCTCACTTTCTTTTCCCTGGCAACAAGGGCACACTCCCGCTCATGGAGCTCCTGCCCTCGCACCGAGGCCTTCTTCTCCTCCTCAATGCAGCGCTCTTCCAATTTCTTAGCGCACTCCTCGAGGCCCTTGTCAGCCAGAGCCACCTTCTCGGTGAGCTCCTCTTCCCTCCTCAGGACGTCATCCCGTAGCTTAAGGAGTTTCTGCTCTTCATCTTCGAGTCGTTTCTCCCTCTCCTCAAGTGACTCCCGGCGCTTGATGAGTGTAGTGTTAATGGCCTCAAGCCTTTCTTGGCGTTCATCGGCCGCACTGTTAGCTGCTTTAGTCTGCTCATAAATCTCCCAGGATTGAGCGTCAAGGGCACGAGTCATACTCTCCCTGTAATCCAGTAACTTGCCCCAGTACTCCAGGCGGATCTTCTCCCGCTTGATCCACTCTTTGTCATCCGCTAGCCTCGACTACGCCAGCTTGGTCTCGAAGTAGAGCTGGTTACACCAATGCCTAAGGGTTTGGCGCTCCTCTTCAAGAGCCTTGCTGTCGAGGAAGAAGGCCAGATAGACTTGACGCAGACTGGAACATGCGTTGTCAATAGACAGTGACAACGGGATAGGTTCCGGACCTGATGGGGTCTTCTCCGCTGGTTCCAGCGGGTTTTCAGATACAAAAATTGGGTCCCACTCCACAAGAGTGGTCCCCCGGGCCTCCATGGCACTAGGGCCATCCTCCGGGATGGCCTCAGTCGCCATCGAGGAAGGCCCCACCGCCGGGTCTTCATTCACCCCCTCAGGCAAGGGGCCAGCGACTTCGCCAGGGCACTCCGGCTCAGCCGCGAGTACCTCTGACGTTGTCACTTCCGGAGCAGGGGTCGCTGCTGGCTCCGGTCTGGGCACCTCCTCTGATGGGGGCTCGGGCTCCGATGCCTCTTCAACAACCGGCTCGGGAGCCGCAAGATCTTCAACATCGACCGGCCCTGCGGCCGGAGCTCCAACAATGACCGGCTCAGCGGCCGGTGCTTCAGTGGCAGCCAGCCCAACTGCCGGAACATCCTCAGCTTCCGGCACGCACGTCGGGGCTTCAATCACCTCCAGCTCAACCGCCGGGTCTTTGACAATTTCCGGCTCTGAGACCGGAATTACTGCTTCCTCCGGCTCAACAGCCGAAGCTTCCAACATCTCAGCACCAGGACCCGGAGCTTCAGCCTCCGGGACAGGTGCCGCTGGCGCATCTTCTCTCCCGCGGTCCGGCGCTACCACGGGAGTCTCTGGGGATGAATCGAGGTCCATGACCATGACAGCTGGCGCCGAAGCTGTCGCAGCTTCAGCCACCACTTGGGATGGCACCAGGACAGGAGCAGAAGCTTCCGCCCTCACAGCTTCAGTTGCTGTGGCTGAGGGTGGAGCCTCACTCCTCTTCTTGGGAACACTGCAGATGATGGACGAAGAAACTTAAAAAAGCAATTACTACAACAAAACAACTGTCCAAGGTAAAGATTAAAAATTACCTTGGGAGACTTCCGCACCAGCTTGCGCGGAACCTCTTTCCCGGGCGTTATGGGCTGGTCATAGCCGGCATGGAAGCTCCGGAAGGCCCCCCAGAACTCGTAGCAGCCACGGGCGTTTCCCTGGTCGAGGCTCCCCTCGATCGGGAAGAACTTCCGGACCCGGAGGCCTCAACCGGCCCCGGTGCTGGAGTCGCATGCCCGGAGCTAGCTCCCCGGGAGGATCCCACTGCGGGTACAGTCGCCGCGGTCGAAGAAGACCTCCCCCTCCGGGGAGAAGGAGCCGATGCAGAGGTGGAAGGCCTGACGGACCTTCCGTCGGCATGCTGCAGCTTCCTCTTCCGGCTAAAGGGTTCATCCGCCAGCTCCTTGCCCTTGCCGACGACCTCGACCCTCGGCTTCGGGGCAGGGCCACCTTCGAACACTCCAGGGATCGCCACCCTGGTGGTTGATCTTCTCTCGACGACACCAAGGTTGTCAAGCACGGACATCTTTCGCCGGAGCTCCCTACTGAACTCAACTTCCACGTTCAGAGGAAGAAAAGCCGATGGCGGAGTCAAGTCGTCACCCTCGACGTCGATGCCGTGCTGGAACTTCTTGAGGTGGAACTCCAAGGTTGTCCCCACCATGTTGGACTTCAGCCCGGTCTTGACCCAGTCGTCGTCCATCACGCTGTTGAGGGCCCAAGCGAGTTTCTCTCTCTTCTTCAGTGGTGCCCACCTGTTGACCAGGAAGTTACAAAACACCGCTTGAGGGGTTAATCCCCCCTCCACGCACTGGCGGATCCTGGTCAGAACAGGGTTGAAGGCGTCCGCCAGCACCGGAGCTTCACTCCAGATCGTCGTGTCAATGTTGGGGAGGCCTTCGGGCAGCTTCAGCCTCTCGTGCTCCTCCACCCGGATGACTATCCAGTCCTTCTTCCAGTCATCCCACTTCCCAGAGGGAAACGACCGGAGGTACTTGAATGGGTACTTCTTGCACTTCACGAAGTAGTAGAAGCCAAGGTATTCATTGCTCCTACCGGTGGTGTGGACGGTGAAGAAGGCCCGGAAGATTTCAATGCAGGGGGGATGCCCACCCACATCTCACAGAAGTGGACGAAGATAGACACAAGGAGAATGGAGTGAGGGCCAAGGTGGTATAGTTGCAGACCATAAAAGTCCAGCAGCATCAGGAAAAAGGAAGAAAAAGGTGGGATCAACCCCACCATGGCGTACAAGGAGAAGTACACCATTTCGCTGGCGTGCTCCTTCTCAAATGGGAGCTCTCCCTCGGTGCGGACCGAGCGGTTGAAGAAGTCCGAAGACCACCTCATGAGGGTCCGGACCTTCTTCAGGTCGCCATCGGTCTTCAAACGGCTCTCGCGGAGACCCAACTCCATCGCAGCATAGCAAGGCAAGAGAGGAAAAGCGAAACACAAGTTGGGAGTTTGAGCGCAAGATCAGATGAGAGGCGTAAAGAACTCCAGACGGTGCGCACTTTCCTTCTTAAGTAAGCCCTCGCAACGCTTGGATGGAAACCGCAAGGAAGTTGAAGATACCATTCAAAAATTCCGCCCAGCCGATGACAAGGGGGCCCAGGACCACCCTGACGATCAAGTCAAGGTTCTTACCCAGGCGAACGGTTGTCATCATGAGGCGGGAAGCCCAAAGGCGGCAGCCTGACAAGGCGCGCGGAACCGATACGGTTTTCGTATCGGGAACCGGCGACCTTCAATTGCGTGAGATCCGCACACCAAAGATCTCATCTGCCGCACGCGGGATACGCCACACGGCGAGGATTTAACTCCAAACCCTCGCCAACGGCACATCCGAAGACCTTTGAAGACTCAGTTCAAAAGTCACGAGGATGGACCCACCTCCGGCAGAATGACTTCACCCCAGTGGTCTTCTCTGGAGGTGGGTCCAGGGGGCCACTGTCGGTACCCTGGAAACCGTACACCCCTTGAGGTTACAAAGATCTCAAAGGAAAGTCATCTACTTGATTTGAAGACCTTCGGACGCCCACATGTCAGATATAACCGGACCCGCTTCTCCAACATGGTTAATCCCAAGGTCGCCACGTGTACTATCAAACCGGAGCTACCGCCCACAAGGGGGAAGCTTCGGGCCATGTACCGAAACGACACCTCTGGACTTAACCCCAGACCGAGAGAAGCTCCGGACCTGACACGTGTCAGGTAGCTCCGGAGCTACCTGTTTCCCACAGTATGCTCCGGAGCTGCCACGTGTCCAACCGTCAGATCTTCAACCTCTAACCTCCGTAAGACTCCACAACGGCTCTGGATCTTCAAAGGGGAATCAAGGACTTCAAGACCCGATTAAGTGTCATTAATACCATATTAATGACACATGGTCGGATGACCTTAATTACCAGTAACGGTGATGTCAAAGCCCATTACCCGGTCATTAAGGGCAATTAAATGTGTTGAATGAATATCAATACTAGTAACCGCCGGGGCCACATGTCGGGCTAGGCTAACTTGTAACGGTCTGCCCTTTTACTATAAAAGGACAGGCTGATGACACGTTCAGGGGGGCTGGACACACGCGCCATAGACGCTCAACACAAGCTCATACAGCTAATACAACACCAACACACCCGTGGAGTAGGGTATTACGCTCAGGCGGCCCGAACCACGTAAACCTCTGTGTCTCCTGTGTCATTTCCAATTCACCTTCTTGAATCTCCGTGCGCCCACACCGAACCACAAACTCCTCTAACACTTTTAGTAGTGTCGGGAGATCTGCCGGATCCAAACCACCGACAGTGGTATTTTCGTTGCTTCCACTGAAAAGTTTTAATCTACCATTCACCCCCCCACTGGTAGCTTTACACGTGCTCTTCGGTCCTAATACCACTCCATATTTAATTACCATCATCTATATACCATATTTCACCATTACCAATAACCATATCCATTGCCATAAACCATGATACCATAATAAGTACCAAACCATCCCATACCAAACCATATCCATAACCAAAACCCCTTTAATCATGAAAGTTGTCCAGGTGCTCGGGAGCACGGCTATCATGATAGTTTTTAATAGACTCGACAGAGTTACCATTTTACCCCACGTGTTTGTGATTTCATTGCCCGATGGCAACTCAAGAAAACCTCCATTATGCCCAAACACTACCATAGGTGTATGGCCAAGAGGTCACAAAATAGTCTTTACAAAGGGACTACTAGCTTGTACGGACCCACTGAGGTTTCACCGGTGGCGATGTCTCCAACTGAGCACATCTTCAACCAAGGGCCCCCTCTTGTGCCATTCGGATCCTAGGGAGTCCCGCAAACCATATCCAAACCCAATCTGACACCCCTTCCCTGGTGCACCAAATGATCCATGCAATACTAGCAATACCATAATTAATCAGCTACGCCGCAACCATACTTGGCCTCATGGTGGCACTGTAGTCGTGGCTTATTCTCGCATGAACCGGTCCTTAGATCTAAAGCAAGCGAAGAACCATAACATCCAACCGATCCACATACCATGCTTGCTTAGATCACCCATTACCATATCATATTGACCGGTTCTTTTTAACCATAATCTCATTAATACAAAATTGAATAGTATAGTTGTTTTCCAATCTCAGTTAATTAAGGGAAGCGAAAAGGTAAAAAGCCCTACCCGACTCTCTACCATGTATTCCAGGTGACAATGATGGTTAAACAAAGCTAGTAAACTTCCTATCATAGGATTCCCATCAAATTGACACAAGCATGCAATTTTGCAAACAAAACATTTATTTTAAAACGGGATCAATATGGTCAAGGACACTTGCTTTGCTCCGACGAATGGGGTTGCTCAAGCATTTCAACGTCTTGGTTCTGGAAATCCTCGTACACGGCCTCTCGAGCATGTCCCTGTACTCACGATCACACATACAAGAAAATACATACAAATCAACACAATGCACACATATTAATCAATATGCAATGACATGAGTGCAAGAAAGTTCGATAATTAATTATCTACGGCTGGTTATTAATTAGATGCAACTAGTTCATATGTGTTCATCGAGTTTACGAGAGTTCTAGCGACAATTAGTGCTGCTGAAATAAAATAGATGGTGCAACTACGATTAAACTCCAGTTAATACATCGCTAGAATTCGCATCAGAAAACGTATCCTACCGTAGATACGACGGCTTCGAACATCACAGCACGGAGGCATAGCGTAGACGAATAGACGGCGCAGCGGTCCTTCAGCGGTACGACGACGGCAACACGACGACCTCCGGCGGACGTCGGCACCATCCTCCTCTTCATTTTTTTCCTCCCTTTATTTTCTTCTATTTTCTTCCTGACGGCACAGCCTCTGTTCTCTCTTTTTTTCTGGCGCTAGGGTTTTGCGACGGTGCTGCTTCTGTCGATGAAGCCACACAGCTCTACGTTCTCTTATATAGGCGGAGGCATCGAGTCTGGGTGCGGCACGGCAGCCAGCAAACCGACTCGGTCGCGCAGCGCTAGGCGCGCGGGCCTGGCGTGGGGACGCGGTCGGACGGCTCGGCCGCGGCCAGCGTGCGGTGCGTGGCCGCCTCGGACGCGCTGTCACGCGCGCGTGATCCGCTCGGTGCGCCAGCCACCGTAGGTTGAATTTTGGATTTTTCTTCTTTCTTTCTTTATTCATTTTTTCTTTTGTTTTTATTTTCTGCGGCCACAGCTTTGGCCATGTGAACTTTTTTTTTTGTTTTGTTTCCTTCTTTGTGCAGTCAGCTGTTTGTGCGGTAAGCAACTTTGGCTACGGTTGACTGTTTTTTTGTCTCACTTTCTTTTCCTATTTATATTGTATTTATATATATATATTATTTATTTATTTTACTTATTTTTTATTTCTTTTATTCTTATAAATTAATATTTTCTATTTGTTTACTGTTTATATTATTTTATATTTCTTTTTTTTATTAAATGTTATTTATTATTTATTTACTTAGTTATATTTATATTTTCTTTCTTTATTATTTGTTATGGTAAATAAATTACTTTTAGCTTATTTATTTTGGTAATAAATTTTCAATACATGAGAATGAATGCAAAATGCGAAATGAGATGCATATATTTCATATTTTTATTATAAAAAACAATTTTTTACTATTATTAAATCTAAATTTCCATTTAAGTTTTTTATTTGCCAAAACTTGAATATCAGGGTGTCACAATTCTACCCCCTAAAATGAATCTCGCCCTCGAGATTCGGAAGAAGAGATTTGGAAATTAAAATTTTGAATCCCCTTTTATATTTGAATTAGCCAAATTTGAAAATTCTGGGATGTTGCAATCTACCCCCTTAAAAGGAATCTCGCCCTCGAGATTCAGACGGATTAAAGAAGAGATGAGAAAACCCTTGATAACATTTTCACACTTCCATGTAGCTTCATCCGGGATTATGAATCTTCTTGTAGTGCCAATCTTCCACAAAAGTAGAGACAAGAATGAATATAGAAGGAATCCCAACCTATACGCATGCAAGTTATATGATCTTAAGCAACTACCTATACAAGCTTATATGGATATGGCAATGATAAATCATTCCACAATCCTCTACTAAGCACACAAGCATACAAGCAACATTACATAGCAATCAGCACACCAAACAAATCACAACGCTTCCTGTGTGCTTCTATGTGCTCTAAAGTGTCCATTCTATCTAGGTTGCGTCCTACGGTCAACCTGTAGCTTTGATACCGATTTGTGACACCCAGTTCTGAAAAATGAACCAAGTGCAGTATATGTGTGCCCAAGATGTTCAAGACACATACACAAGTGCATCACAAACGATATACAGATAATTACCACAAGAGAAGATTAATTAACCACTTTTATTACACAATTCATACTATCTTTGAATACAAGCTCTAATGAATATTAATGACAAGTTTGAACTAATACAGCAGAAATAAACTAATTTAGCAACTAAGCAAACTAAGCAGATAGGGTAGTGTAGCTCCAAGCAACACCACAGGCAAGTCGACGACAGCACACAGTCTAATACTCCACATTATCCTCATGATACTCCCAAACATCACCTGAAACTGTTGGTGGAGGGATTTCAAGGGTGAGTACATGTTGTACTCAGCAAGTGTGGGAAAGTATGACATGTAGCTTAACAAATGACGATAATAATAAGGCTAAGTGTTGAAAAGTACATTAAAACATTTGAAAAGCAATATATTATATATATGTAAAGTAAACCCATCATAAACCATGTAGTTATCATAATACCAGTCCATATTTCATTACCATCATCCATATACCAAATTTCACCATTATCAATAACCATATCTATTGCCATAAACCGTAATACCAGAACTAGTACCAAACCGTCCCATACCAAACCATATCCATAACCAAAACCCCTCTAATCATGAAAGTTGTCTAGGTGCTCATAACTGGGAGCACAACTATCATGATAGTTTTTAGTAGACTCTGCAGAGTTTGTACCGCTTTACCCACGTATTTGTGATTTCATCGCCCGTTGGCGACTAAAGGAAACCTCCATTATGCCAAAAAACTACGATAGGTGTATGACCAAGAGATCACAAAATAGCCTTTACAAAGGGACTACTAGCATGTATGGACCCACTGAGGTTTCACCGGTGGCGATGTCTCCAACTGAGCACATCTTCAACCAAGGGCCCCCTCTTGTGCCATCCGGATCCCAGGGAGTCCCGCCAACCATATCCAAACCCAATCCGACTCCCCTTCCCCGGTGCACCAAATGATCCATGCAATACTAGTAATACCTTAATTAATCAGCTACGTTGCACCCATACTTGGCTTCGTGGTGGCACTGTAGTCTTAGTTTATTCTCGCATGAACTGGTCCTTAGATCTAAAGCAAGCGAACCACCATAACATCAAACCCATCCACATACCATGCTTGCTTAGATCACCCATTACCATATCATATGACCAATTCTTTTTAACTAAATTCTCATTAATGCATAATTGAATAGTATAGTTGTTTTCCTATCCCAATTAATTAAGCGAAGCAAAAAGGTAAAAAGCTCTTCCCGACTCTCTACCATGTATTCTAGGTGACAAGGATGGATAAACAAAGCTAGTAAACTTCCTATCATAGGATTCCTATCAATTTGACACAAGCATGCAGTTTTGCAAACAAAACATTTATTTTAAAACAGGATCAATATGTCAAGGACACTTGCCTTGCTCTGACGCATGGGGTTGCTCAAGCATTTGAAGTCTCGGTTCTGGAAATCCTCGTACACGGCCTATCGAGCACGTCCCTCTACTCGGGATCACACATACAAGAAAATACATACAAATTAACACAATGCACACATATTAATCAATATGCAATGACATGAGTGCATGCAAGTTCGATAATTAATTATCTACGACTGGTTATTAATTAGATGCAACTAGTTCATATGTGTTCATGCGAGTTTATGGGGGTTCCAGTGACAATTAGTGCTGCTGAAATTAAATAGATGGTGCAACTACGATTAAACTCCAGTTAATACATCCCTAGAATTCGCATCGGAAAACGTATCCTACCATAGTTGCGACGGCTTTGAATATCGCAGTACGGAGGTGTAGCGTAGACGAGGTAAACGGTGCAGCGGTCCTCCGGCGGCAATACGACGGCGACGCGACGATCTCTGGCAGACGACGGCACCTTCCTCCTCTTCTTCCTTTTCCTCCCTTTATTTTCCTCTCTTTTCTTCCTGGCGGCGCAACCTCTGTTCTCTTCTTTTTTTCTGGCGCTAGGGTTTTGCGGTGGCGCTGCTTTTGTCGATGATCTGCTTGTCCACTTCCGAGTTGACCTTCTGTTTGCCCTCCCGATGGCGGAAAGGTGCGTCTTCTCCATGCTTCTGTTGGACATGCTCTACCAGCCTCTTGACTCCACGTCAGTCTTTGAGGCTGTGATCCGAAGTGTTGTGGATCAGGCACCACTTCTTATTGTCGCCATCATCAGACGACGGTCGTGGGCGCTTGTCGGGATGCGGCCCTCGGCCACCTGGAGCCGTTGCAACTACAGTTGTAGGTGTGCCAACAAGTGGTTTATTTTTGCCACCTGTTTTCTTGTTCTTCTTTTTTCCACTACCTTGGGCAGTGTTTCCCACCCTAGAATTAGATGGTGCACCTGCCACCGCGGCTGGTCTAGAGTGCTAGTCACGCCCCTCGGCAGCTCTAGCACATTTGTTTGTCAGACTGAAGAGCTCCGTGACATCATGGATATCTTTCATGGCCAGCTTCTCTAGCATCTTCTTGCGCCTTACACCCTATCGGAAGGCAACAACAACAGAGGCATTCGAGATAGAAAGTATATTGTTTCGAACCTGTGAGAACCGCTCGATGAACGAACGCAGTGACTCTCCCAAATTTTGCCGTACGGCAAAAAGGTCCAGCTCAGTGCCAGGGCAAGTATAGGAACTCCCAAAATTGGCAGTGAACTGGCAGCATGGCTCTCCCCAACTATAAATTGGTAGTGAACCATGACCGTGCAGTTCCAGTCAAGGAAACTAGGAAGTAGTTGGCCATGACAACCTCATTCCCTCCTGCAGCAAGGATAGCGGTGAAGTAGATCTGCAGGAACTCGACGAGCTTGACAGTCTCATCATACTTCTCCGGCAAATGAGGTCGGAACTTGGATGGCCACTCCAACATACAGAGATGTGGCGCAAGTGCCAAACAACCACCTCTCGCTCCTAAAGGAGAGGGATCTTCACAGACACGTTGCCTCTTGTGACTACGCTCGATGGCGACTCGACCATCTTGTTCCATGTAACAACGGTTGAGCTCTGCCTTGAGGCCTTCCGTCGGTAGCCTCAACACTGTGGCGGTGCGATGGGCCATCGAAGGAGTGAATGACTTCGCATGTTGTGGCTGCACATGTCTCCTATGTGACGGCACATGACCGAGTCATCCCGACAGGATCTTGTTGTGGGTTGGCACCGGTCTAGGTTCGGGCTGTGGCGGATTGTTAAGTGTAGTGGCTGTGATGGTGACTAGATGGTCGACATCATTGTGCCATTTCTCCAGCGCTTCTGGAGGTGCGTCTGGTGCTGTTGGACGCTAGAGAAGAGCACGCGCTGCAATCAGCGCATTCTCTGGACTTGTGTTCGATTCAATAACTGACGCTAGAACACCATCCTGCTTCTGAGCAGCATCTACTGCTGCAGCAGGTGGTGGTTCATTGTTCCCAGTCTAATGCGCTGCACCAGCTTGTGGATTCGTGGCTGGATTGCCTCCAAGACAACGAGACATGTCGCCAGCATCACTCCCTCTTCCAGTTTGTGCAATTGGGTCAGAGGAAGCAACAATAGAGTTCACCATGAAAGTGCATCTAGGTTCCCCGTGGGTTTTGGATGATTGATGACGACAATTAAGTCGCTAATGAGCTCATGTGATCTTAGCACAGGTGTGGACTCGATCGGAGACGCAAACCCTCAAAAAGGAAAAGGAATGAAACGGAGTCAACTCGAAGCGTAGAAACTAGGGTTTCTAGCGTGTTGAGTTAGACTAGCCGTAGAAATAGGAGGGTGTGTGCATAAAGTGCAATGAGATCAAAGTAGGAGCTCAAGAGTGGTGGTTGAGGTAGAAATCCTATTTGAAGTTGAAGTTAGAGTAGTCTGGCAGGAATGGCCGGACTAGTCCGCCTTAGGGCCGGACTAGTCCGCTCCTGGCTAGACTAGTCCGTTTTCACACGGACCAGAAGGTCCTGTGTGACTTCGGACTAGTCCGTAGTGGACCGGACTAGTCCGGGGTACCCCTTGAAGTGGAGTTTCGGGACTAAGTCCTAGAGAGCGGACTTGTCCGTTTTGGGGCGGACCAAAAGGTCCTGTGTGAGATCGGACTAGTCCGTCCTTGGGTCGGACTAGTCCCTGGTGCTGAGTGCAGAGAGGTTTTGTGACTAAGTCTGGGTAGGCCGGACTAGTCCGCCCTTGGGGCCGGACTAGTCCGTGGTCTCCAGACTAGTCCGTTTTCACACGAAACAAAAGGTTCTGTGTGAGATCGGACTAGTCCGGTAAGGGTCGGACTAGTCCTTTGTGGAAGTTACCTTTTGAATTTGAACTTTGGCGGGTAGCGTGACGATTGCCGCGCAGTGCGACAGTGTCAGAGGGGTCAGTGGTCCCCTAGGCCGGACTAGTCCGCCCTTTTGCTGAAGTCAGCAGTATGGGCTTGGGACCTCTATAAATAGAGGTCCCCTGGGTTCTTTTGAACCAACTCTTGAAAACTCTTGAACCCTAGCGCCGCCACAGCCAACTTGGAGCACTCTTAAGCCTCTTTCTTGCCAACTTTCCCTCTAAAACTAATTCTTGTGTGGATTAGGGTTTAGTGAGGTGGAGAAGAGGAAGAACATCGCGCTTGTTCTCCCGGTTTGATCTCTTGCACTCATTGAGTCTTTGTGAGCTGTGTGTTGAGTGTGTTTTGCGTTGTTGATCATCTTTGTGGTGTGGGAGCCTCAGATTGTGAGAAGCCCCAACGAATCTTGTATTCGCACTTTGAGATAGTGGAGAACCAAGTTAGGCCCGTGCGGTAAACTTGGTGAGGGAAGGGTTGGTGAACCCGGTCCTTTGTGGACTCCTCAAAGGGGACGTAGATTCTTGTGTGGAATCGAACCTCGGGATAAAATCCTTGTGTCTCCGTGTTCTTCGTATTTTGTTTATCGCATACTTAGCTCTAGGGTTGCTAGTCTTGTCTTGTGCCTCACATTGCTTAATCTTGTTAAAACTTGACTCACTATTGTGTTGATAGTTTCTAAACTTGTCTTAAACATATCCTCACTTGTAGCCTCGAGAAAATCCCTTTAAAACTTGCTAGAAACACTTTTTAGGGTTCTTCACGCAGGCTGACCGGACTAGTCCGCCCCCAGACCGGACTAGTCCGCCCCCTGTGATTTAATCTCGTTTTATTCAGTCATTTGCAGGTCGATTAGCCTATTCACCCCCCCTCTAGGCAACTTTCAATTGGTATCAGAGCAGGACTCTCCATAAAGATTCTAACAACTCGGAGAGATGGCCGGAGTGGTGTTTGAAGAGGTGTCGACCAACGACTCTCAACCGACACGTGAAGAGACAATGGCTTATCAAGACAAGCCAACGGATGATGAGGAGACTCGCCAGCTCAAGGCGAAGCTCTGGGAGAAGTTGAAGATTGCTGTGGTTGAGCCGTCAAGCTCATCAAGTGGTGGCGGCGGGGTCCACTACAACCGACAAGGGTTCAACTATGAACGCCTTGCCTCCAACAACCACTACCACTCCATCCCATTGGGGAAACCTCCTCAATTCGATGGAACCGACTACGGGATGTGGAAACACAACATGAAGATCCACCTCGTGTCACTCAATCCGGCATTGTGGCAAATTGTCATGACCGGGGTGGAGATCCCAAAGGATGAGGACAACATCACGCAAGAACAAGCCATCCTCATCCACCGCAACGCTCAAGCTGCGGGTGTGATTATCTCATCTCTCTCAAGAGATGAGTTCAACCGCGTCGATGGTCTTGAGGTGGCCAAAGACATATGGAACACCCTCAAGACGGCGCATGAAGGAAATCGGGTGGTCAAGGAGGCCAAGATCGAGCTCATCGAAGGAGAGCTTGGGAGATTCGCCATCTTGGATGGTGAATCCCCCCAAGACATGTACAACCGGTTGAAGGTGCTTATCAACAAGAGCCGATCATATGGCTGCACCAAGTGGACCGACCACGAGGTTGTGAAGAGGATGATCCGGGCGTTTATGCCTAGGAACGTCGCCCTTTGCTCCATGATTCGAGAAAGCCCGGGGTTCACTCAAATGACCCCGGAGGAGGTCCTTGGTAGGATCATTAACCACGAGATCATGGAGAAGGAGGCGCTCTTCTACAACGACCTTCAGAAATTCACCGCCTCCAAGATGAAGAACGTTGCACTCAAGGCAACACCCTCTTCAAAGGAGCAAGAGGAAAGTGATGAGGAGAGCCTCGACACCGATGAGGAAGAGGCCTTCTTCATCAACAAGTTTAGGAGAATGATGAGGAGGAAGAAAGGTGGATACAACCATGAGGGCAAAGGGAAGGAAAGAGCTAGGCCCAAATCAAAAAGGTCTTGCTACAATTGTGGCGAGTATGGGCACTTTATCGCTGATTGCCCACATGAAGAAGCGAAGAAGAAGAAGGAGGGCAAGCCTCAAGACAAGAAATTTTTCAAGAAGAAGAGGCCCTCCGGACAAGCACACTTGGGGAAGGAGTGGGACTCTAACGATGAGTCCTCCTCCGAAGAAGAAGAGGAGAAGATGGCTACCATAGCCATCGGGAGGAGCTCCAAGGGAAGCAAGCTCTTCCCCAACCTCAACGACGACTACAAACCTACTTGCCTCATGGCAAGGGAGGGAAAGAGAAAGGTAACACCTCATCCCTCCTCCACAACCTCCTCTCAAGACGAATTTGATAGTGCTAGTGAGAATGAACACATGTTTAAGGACATAAGCAAAAGCACCTTGCGAAGGATGAAATTGCTTATGGATGAGATCTTTGAGAAGGAGGATCTCATAAATAGACAAGAGGACATGCTCATCCTTGAGAAGGAGAGATGTCGAGAGCTTGATGAGCTCCTTGAGCTCGAAAGAGAGAAGAGCAAGGCATTGGAACACGAACTTGCTCTAAGTAAGAAAACGTGTTCAAGTCTTGAGAAGAAGACAATTGAGCTCAAAGATGAACTTGGGAACTTGTCAAAAGTTAACAAAATCCTCGAGTCTCAAGTTGAGTCTCTCAAGAACAATGTAGCCTCTTCCTCCAAGAGCTCAACCGTCTCAAAGGCCTCATCCAATGCAACTCCGCCTTGCAAGTGCTCTAACTTAATCCTTAAGCTTAAGGATGAACTCAACTCAGCACAAGGCAAGCAAGCACCTAAGGGTGCCATCTTTGACAAGGAGAAGGTGGCGTATGCACGAAGTGCATACACCAACACAAGACCTCGCCATGTCAAGGATGGTCTTGGCTATACTAGAGGTGGAAGGCATAACGCCAAAACCTCCAAGTATGGCAAAGACATGATTGTCTTCGTTAAGGGGAGTTCATCACCAAATAAAATTGAAAATAACTCACCCCCTAGCAACAAATTGCCTAAATCTGAATCACATCCTCTATTCCATGATTTTGATGCATCTTATGTGCTAAAGAGGAACAAACACGACAAAGTGTTTGCTAGATATGTTGGGCCACTCCGCAAGAGCCCCAAGCCTTGCGTGTGGGTGCCCAAATGCCTAACTACTAACGTGAGAGGACCCAACTCCGCTTGGGTACCTAAAAGGAAGGCATAAACTTGTTTTGTAGGCATACTCCTCCGGTGGATCGAAATGGGTGTTGGATAGCGGATGTACCAACCACATGACCGGAGAGAGGAGCATGTTCATAGAGTATGAGGAGAACGAGGACCCAAGTGAAGGAATCTTCTTTGGGGATAATAGCCAAGGGAAAATCCTTGGCTCCGGTAAAATTGCTATCTCCTCTTCGCATACTTTATCTAATGTTTTGCATGTTGATTCCCTAGACTATAATCTCCTATCCATATCATAGCTTTGTGATAAAGGATATAAGTGTGTCTTTTCCAGTGAGGGTGTGAATGTTCTAAGAGAGGGTAATGACTCAATAGCCTTTAAGGGAGTGCTCAAGGGAAAGCTCTATCTTGTGGATTTTACCACGGATAAAGCTCAACTTGACACATGCTTAATGGCAAAAGCCAACATGGGATGTCTTTGGCATAGAAGGCTAGCCCACGTTGGAATGAGGAACCTTCAAAAACTCCTTAAAGGAGAGCACGTTCGTGGCCTAAAGGATGTGGTATTTGAAAAGGATAGGCCATGTGGTGCGTGTCAAGCGGGAAAGCAAGTAGGAGCTCAACACCCCTCTAAGAATGTCATGACGACAACTAGACCTTTGGAGTTACTCCATATGGATCTTTTTGGCCCCATTGCTTACATTAGCATCGGTGGAAACAAGTATGGTCTAGTCATCGTTGATGACTTCTCTAGATATTCTTGGGTGTTCTTCTTGCATGATAAGAGTGAAACCCCCGGTGTCCTCAAGAAATTCCTAAGGAGAGCTCAAAATGAGTTCACCTTAAGGATAAAGGCTATAAGGAGTGATAATGGCACTGAATTCAAAAACATGCAAGTAGAAGAGTTCCTAGATGAGGAGGGCATCAAGCATGAGTTTTCCGCTCCCTATTCTCCACAACAAAATGGAATTGCCGAAAGAAAGAATAGGACGCTCATTGAGATGTCAAGGACAATGCTAGATGAGTACAAAACATCGGACCAGTTTTGGGCGGAAGCGGTTAACACCGCTTGCCATGCCGTAAACCGATTGTACCTTCATCGCCTCCTCAAGAGGACTCCTTATGAGCTTCTCATTGGTAATAAACCCAATGTTTCTTAATTCCGTGTTTTTGGTAGCAAGTGTTATATCCTCAACAAGAAGCCTAGGACTTCGAAGTTTGCTTCAAAGTCCGATGAGGGTTTCTTGCTTGGATATCACTCAAACACTCATGCGTACCGTGTGTTCAACAAATCCTCCGGAATTGTTGAAGTAGCACGTGACATGGTGTTTGACGAAACCAATGGCTCTCAAGTGGAGCAAGTTGATCAACATGCCCTTGATCAAGAGGAACCTCCACTAGAAGCTCTAAGGAGAATGGCACTTGGAGATGTTCGCCCACAAGAACCATCTCAAAGCCCAAGTGACCATCATCATTATGAAGTAGGTCAAACCCCCATTGGACAAGTTGGAGATCCACTAGATACTCCCCAAAACAATAATGGGAATGAAGATCAAGGGGGAGGCTTGGATCAAGGGGGAGACCAAAGTGAAGAAGATGAAGCAAGTGATTCAAGAGCTCAACCTCCGCATCCTCGTGTTCATCAAAGTGTTCAACGGGATCATCCCGTTGACAACATTCTAGGAGATATCACAAGAGGAGTAACAACACGTTCACGTGTTGCAAACTTTTGTGAGCATTTCTCCTTTGTCTCATCCTTGGAACCCCATAAGGTTGAAGATGCCTTAAGAGATCCGGATAGGGTTGTTGCCATGCAAGAGGAGCTCAATAACTTTGAAAGGAACAAGTTTTGGGAGCTTGTCAAGCGCCCACAAGCTAATGTTGTTGGAACCAAGTGGGTGTTCCGCAACAAACAAGATGAGCATGGCGTGGTAACTAGGAACAAGGCACGACTTGTGGCAAAAGGGTACTCACAAGTTGAAGGATTGGATTTTGATGAGACATTTGCTCCCGTAGCTAGGCTTGAGTCAATTGGGATATTACTAGCCTTTGCTACTCATCATGACTTCAAGCTCTACCAAATGGATGTTAAGAGTGCATTCCTTAATGGCCCAATCAAGGAAGAAGTTTATGTAGAGCAACCTCCAGGGTTTGAAGACCAAGACTATCCTAACCATGTTTACAAATTGCGAAAGGCTCTTTATGGCCTCAAGCAAGCTCCTAGAGCTTGGTATGAGTGCCTAAGAGACTTTCTAGTTGAAAATGGTTTTAGGATAGGCAAAGCGGATTATACCCTTTTCACAAAGCACTTCAACGAAGATCTTTTTGTGTGCCAAATATATGTGGATGACATCATATTTGGTTCCACAAATAAGGTGTTTTGTGATGAGTTCTCCAAGATAATGACGGAGAGGTTTGAAATGTCCATGATGGGTGAGTTGAAGTTCTTTCTAGGATTTCAAGTAAAACAACTCAAAGAAGGGACGTTCATAAGTCAAACTAAGTATACACAAGATATTCTAAGGAAGTTTGACATGGATAAGGCAAAACCCATCAAAACCCCTATGGGGACAAATGGACACCTAGACCTAAATGAGGATGGTCCTAGTGTGGATCAAAAGTTATATAGGTCTATGATTGGTTCACTTCTCTATCTTTGTGCATCTAGGCCCGATATCATGCTAAGTGTGTGTATGTGTGCACGCTTTCAAGCGGCACCTAAGGCTTGTCATTTGACCGCTGTTAAAAGGATCTTGAGATATCTAGTACACACACCCTCCCTAGGACTTTGGTACCCTAAAGGATCTTAGTTTAACCTCATTGGATATTCCGATGCGGACTATGCGGGGTGCAAAGTCGATAGGAAGAGCACATCGGGTACATGCCAATTCTTAGGTTGATCTCTAGTGTCTTGGTCCTCCAAGAAGCAAAACTCTATTGCTCTATCCACCGCTGAAGCGGAATATGTTGCAGCTGGAAGTTGTTGTGCACAACTTCTCTGGATGCGACAAACCCCTAGGGATTATGGGATTAACTTGCGCAACATTCCACTCTTGTGTGACAACGAGAGTGCCATCAAGATAGCCCATAATCCGGTGGAGCACTCTAGGACCAAACACATAGACATTCGACACCATTTCTTGCGAGATCACTCAATGAAAGGAGATATCGTAATTTCTCATGTGAGGACGGAACATCAACTAGCGGATATCTTCACCAAGCCTCTTGATGAGAAGCGTTTCTGTGAGCTAAGAAGTGAGCTCAACATTCTGGATTCAAGGAATGTGGCTTAAACCTCATTCCTCACTTTTTGAGCAATCTTGGAAAAACTCTTCTCAATCATGATTTCTCTTCAAAATCCGTTTGAGAAAACTTTTTCTTGAAAATTGATCATGCTTGTGTCATGTTTATCTTCAATAATCATGTTTGCATTGCTAGTTGTCCAAAAGGACAAATGATTGGAGGGCAAAGCTCTAAAATACAATTTTTCAGCCTAGTCGGACCGGACTAGTCCGCCCCTTGGACGGACAAGTCCGGGTCCAGACTAGTCCGCGGCTAGTCCGCATACCGGACTAGTCCGCTCTGAGGCTGGACTAGTCCGTGTCTGGTCCGCGCACCGGACTAGTCCGTCCTGGCACCGGACTAGTCCGACCCTTGGGGGCTTAAACCCCAGGGTCGGCCCAGACCCTCTTCTTCCTCTCACTCGCGCCTCTCCCTCTCCCACGCTCAAGCAACCGCCTTTTTGGCGATTTTTCGCTCCATCCACCAAATATCGATTCCAATCCGTGCATTGGAGCCCTTGGGAGTGAGGGATCGTTTCCCCGCGCTTCACCTTCGCAATCCATCGTCGATTTCGTCGATTCTCGCGGATTCAAGAAGGTATTCTAGCTTTTTCAAAAACTTTCCCCATTTTTGATTCTTCAGGTTTTTGATAGGAACACCTTCATAGATATTGCTCCATATACCCATGTGATCATAGCCTAGGAGTATTGCGCGCTGATCCGAAGTTTTTTCGATGATTCGATTAGGGTTAGGGTTTATCCTGTGCAACCCGGACTAGTCAGGCCCCTGGCGGACAAGTCCACCCTGCGGACTAGTCCGCCCCCGGGGCGGACAAGTCCGGTTTACACAGAGCAAACCCTAATCCTAGTCCTCTCTCGAGACTTCTTCCGCAATACTTCCATCTCCTTGAACTCATATCTTCCCGTCTATGCTTTTCGCAGCATGTCGAACTCGGAGCACTCCCCTTCTCGTCTCAACCCCGCGGGTGATGAAGAACGCCCCGAGACCTATCGGGGCCGCACCGAGGAGAGAGGTGCGGAAGTACCCCGGGAGGGCCGCACCAAGGCTCAAATCGTCGAAGCGAGGACGAAGGCTGCCCTCATTAAGGTGCAGAAGGAAAAAGAAGAAAGGCAGCTTAAGGCACTCGAAGCCTCTAAAGTAGCCGCCACTATCTACAATGAGGAAGAAGCCTTGGCTCGAGTGACTGCAGACTCCCTGAATGAGCTAAGGAGGAAGAAAAGGCAAGACAGGGAGGCTCACAACTCCAAGGCCGCCGAGGCCAATGCTCCCAAAAGGAAGAGACTCATCACTGCTGGCGAGAAGGCAAAGGGCAAGGAGCAAGCCCCAAGGGAAGAAGATCCAAGGGTCGAGCGTGACCCTAAGAAAGGAAAGGCTCCGGCTCCAGTCGAGCCGAAGAAGAAGAAGCCCTCCATCAAGGTGCCAGCCAAGAAGGCACCCGGAGGAGTTTTGATTCGTGAAAAAGGGAAGGCTCAGGCTGTTGGCCCTCTGGTGATGCACAGTCCAGCACGTAATCCAAACCGTCAGCCCAACCTCTTAGCTAACACATTCAAAGGAAAAGGAGCTGAGAAGGCCAGAAGGCTCAGAGACGAGAATGTCTATAGGTATGAGAGGTCCACCGCCGACCCTCGGTTCTGGTGTGACTTCCACTGCGATTACTATCGCCTTGTCTACATGAAGATGAAGACTCCTGTGACTGATGCCCAGTGGGTTGACTGGGACTATATGGCTCAGATGAAGCATGCTGCATTTGATGCTGTGATCAATGCAGCGGAACGGCATGGAATCAAGGATATCATGGGTTTCTAGTACGACTGGAACATTGAGGTGATTGTGCAGTTCTACACAACTGTCTACTTTCACTCTTTTGGAGATCGCCGGATGACATGGATGACAGATGCAGAGCAATACACTGTCACATTTGAAGACTTTGCCAAGATTCTAGGATTGGAGGAGCACCTTGAGCATGAGATCATCATCTCTAACCTCAAGGCCCTAGACCGAGATGCCCTTGACTTCATGTATCCAGACCATCTTCCTTATGAGGCAGGATTGGCAAGAAACATTAAACCATTTTTTAGTGTGCTCAACCGCCTCCTTCGGAAGACCATTGCCCCGAAGGATGGGGATGCCAGAGTCATCCAGGGCAACTTGAGGCACTTGATGGTGCTGATAGATGGGGAAGAGAGCTTCAACTTAGCTGAGTACATCTTTGATGATATCTTCAATATATCTCATACCCCCAACAGGTCTTGTGGCTATGCTCCTTATGTGATGTGCCTTATTGAGAAAGTCTCCAGAATTACCTTCCAGAAGGATGTCTCACATAAGAGACTACGTCCTCAGATTCCTCCAGCTCTGCCTCTCCCTCCACGCCGGAAGAACGCGGATCCTCCCTCTCAGCCGGAGGAACCTCGTGGTGGAGCCTCTCGCCGTGCCACTCACTCACCCGGTGGCTCCTCTAGCAGCAGAGTCCTCAAGTTTCTTAGGTCCATCTTCACCTCGTGCCGCAAAGCCGAGGTGCGAGCTCAGCGGACTGAGAGGTACGTGAGGAAGCTCTGCGACAAGATGGAGATTCCGATGAGCCCTGAGGCCTCCGACGACGAGCTCACTCCTTACCCCCTTCTCACCCCCGAGGAGTTGGCACTCTTGGGTGAGACGGAGGGTACCTCCTCACCGGGCTCCGACGACGACGACGATTATGAGGAAGACGTCGAGGACCCGGAGGCCACGGAGAGCGACGACGATAGTGACGAGGACGAGGACTAGCTTTTGGGTCCTTGTCCCCCTCCTCTTTTCCTTTTTGGTGCCTTGATGCCAAAGGGGGAGAGTTAAGGGGGAGTTAATTGTTTGTGGGTGTGTTTGTGTTTTATGGACCTGTTTTGTAATATATTCATGTTCTTGGATGTTTACATTTGTGCAAGACTTGTCAATGTCGTTTAATCTCAATATAATGCTCTAATTGTCAATCCTTTGATTATATTGATGCTCTTCATGTCTTGTCACAATTGTTGAACACATCACGTAGGCACCCCACCATAACGTGTGTGGGTATGAAAGAACTCCTCCACCTCTTTTATATGCTGCATACATTGAGGGGGAGTCATTCATACGCACACAAGTTATGAAAACCAATTTTTATACTCTTTATTGTTGAAGGACTTAATGTGTTGTCATCAATCACCAAAAAGGGGAGATTGAAAGTGCATCTAGGTTCCCCGTGGGTTTTGGATGATTGATGACGACAATTAAGTCGCTAATGAGCTCATGTGATCTTAGCACAGGTGTGGACTCGATCGGAGACGCAAACCCTCAAAAAGGAAATGGAATGAAACGGAGTCAACTCGAAGCGTAGAAACTAGGGTTTCTAGCGTGTTGAGTTAGACTAGCCGTAGAAATAGGAGGGTGTGTGCGTAAAGTGCAATGAGATCAAAGTAGGAGCTCAAGAGTGGTGGTTGAGGTAGAAATCCTATTTGAAGTTGAAGTTAGAGTAGTCTGGCACGAATGGCCGGACTAGTCCGCCTTAGGGCCAGACTAGTCCGCTCCTGGCCAGACTAGTCCGTTTTCACACGGACCAGAAGGTCCTGTGTGACTTTGGACTAGTCCGTAGTGGACCGGACTAGTCCGGGGTACCCCTTGAAGTGGAGTTTCGGGACTAAGTCCTAGAGAGCGGACTTGTCCGTTTTGGGGTGGACCAAAAGGTCCTGTGTGAGATCGGACTAGTCCGTCCTTGGGTCGGACTAGTCCGTGGTGCTGAGTGCAGAGAGGTTTTGTGACTAAGTATGGGTAGGCCGGACTAGTCCGCCCTTGGGGCCGGACTAGTCCGTGGTCTCCGGACTAGTCCGTTTTCACACGGAACAAAAGGTTCTGTGTGAGATCGGACTAGTCCGGTAAGGGCCGGACTAGTCCGTTGTGGAAGTTACCGTTTGAATTTGAACTTTGGCGGGTAGCGTGACGATTGTTGCGCAGTGCGACAGTGTCAGAGGGGTCAGTGGTCCCCTAGGCCGGACTAGTCCGCCCTTTTGCTGAAGTCAGCAGTATGGGCTTGGGACCTCTATAAATAGAGGTCCCCTGGGTTCTTTTGAACCAACTCTTGAAAACTCTTGAACCCTAGCGTCGCCACAGCCAACTTGGAGCACTCTTAAGCCTCTTTCTTGCCAACTTTCCCTCTAAAACTAATTCTTGTGTGGATTAGGGTTTAGTGAGGTGGAGAAGAGGAAGAACATCGCGCTTGTGCTCCCGGTTTGATCTCTTGCACTCATTGAGTCTTTGTGAGCTGTGTGTTGAGTGTGTTTTGCGTTGTTGATCATCTTTGTGGTGTGGGAGCCTCATATTGTGAGAAGCCCCAACGAATCTTGTATTCGCACTTTGAGATAGTGGAGAACCAAGTTAGGCCCGTGTGGTAAACTTGGTGAGGGAAGGGTTGGTGAACCCGGTCCTTTGTGGACTCCTCAACGGGGACGTAGATTCTTGTGTGGAATCGAACCTCGGGATAAAATCCTTGTGTCTCCGTGTTCTTCGTATTTTGTTTATCGCATACTTAGCTCTAGGGTTGCTAGTCTTGTCTTGTGCCTCACATTGCTTAATCTTGTTAAAACTTGACTCACTATTGTGTTGATAGTTTCTAAACTTGTCTTAAACATATCCTCACTTGTAGCCTCGAGAAAATCCCTTTAAAACTTGCTAGAAACACTTTTTAGGGTTCTTCACGCAGGCTGACCGGACTAGTCCGCCCCCAGACCGGACTAGTCCGCCCCCTGTGATTTAATCTCGTTTTATTCAGTCATTTGCAGGTCGATTAGCCTATTCACCCCCCCCCCCCCCCTCTAGGCAACTTTCACACCATTGTGGATCTTGAAATTCTTCAAGAAATCCCCCTACCTGGCGTGCCAAATGTTGAAGTGTGCCAACGACACTTCCCCCTGTACTACTAAGATGTAGTTTGCGAAGGTTCTTTTTTGAAGGGGAGTAAACTCAAAGAATTCAGAACAAGGTGAACACTAGGATTATTGTGTGGTTCGAGCCGTCTGAGCATAATATCCTACTCCACGGGAGTGTGTTGTAATGAGTGTTTGTGTATGAGGGCGTATAAGTTTGCTTGAGTATCCTTGAGCTCTTTTTTTTTCTACCATGCAGCGCAAACCTTTTATATATATGCCAAGGTATGGCCGTTTACAGTGAAGTCGAGGCCCGACAGGAGGCCCCGTGCTATTAAGCACCCTGTAAACGATCTAAGACACTTAACAATGATTTAATTTTGTTTTAACGTGCCCTGATGGCAACGTTACCACACTTGAAGGCCCTGCTGATCGTGCGTCATTAATGCAGAGTTAATGACGTGTTAACTAGGTCTTCAAACGGCTGATTTATGGTTTTGAATGTCCACATCATTACTGGACATATGGAGATCCAAAGTCCTTCCCGTTGGAGAGGTAGGGTCCAGATCCACCAGGAAGCACAAGAGCAAACCTTAGTAGGGAGGTAGGTCCGGGGCTGCGGAACACGTGGCAGCACCGTAGCCACCCTTAGCAGGGAGGCAGGTCCGGAGCTATAGGACACGTGGCAGCACCAGAGCCACCCATAGGAGGGAGGCAGGTCTGGAGCTGTAAGGCATGCGGCAGCACCGGAACCACCCTTTGAAGGGAGGCAGGTTGCGAGGTACGCAGGAGCACCAGAGCCACCCTTAGGAGGGAGGCAGGTCCGAAGTTGCAAGACACATGGCAACACCGGAGCCGTCCTTAGGTGGGAGGCAGGTCCGGAGCTACGGGACACGTGGCAGCACCGGAGCAACCCTTAGAGGGAGGCAGGTCCGAAGTTGCGAGACACATGGCAGCACCGGAGCCATCCTTAGCACGAAGGCGGGTTCAGAGCTGCTTGACATGTAGCCTCCATAGGTCTTCTCTCCTGGATGGTGGGACTCAATGCTTCTCTTCCCTATAAGCGAGGGTACCTGGTCCGCAAGGTACCAACACTAGTCCTTCCTCGCCTTCTCCTACAAAGTCTGCACCGCCTTTTGCCACCTATCCCCCCTTGTCCCCCAACAGCTTGGGGAAGCTGATGGTACTGGTGAAGCCTCGCCTGGGGAGATGCTCCTGGCGCGTCGGGTAGGGACCGCACGTGATTCTACTGGAGGCTCATTCCAAGGCTTCTATCACCCTTTGCAAAACCTACGATGTCGATAACTCCTCTTATGACTCTCTCGTCAGGTCGTGGACTGATGTGTAGTCCCTCATGTTAGTGACCCTGTCCCAGAGCGGCAAGACCCTGCGTTTGACAAGGACCCGTGGACAATTTTGCCGGTTGGGCGGCTCAGTGGACTTGGGCCATTTGGATGGCCTTGACTTCTTTGTCTTCTTAGAATGTCATCATGAATGACAGGATGGAGTCTCCTCATTCCTCATAAAGGCAAATGAGGATGTCCACTTATGGGGGGTGTCGCTTCAACCTTCAAGATATTCTTTTGATTAAACCCATGCTTGATCTAGGATCAAGAGGCTTCCTTGAGCATAACAACATGTGTACTCTACAATCAAACAAGAAATGCTTCATCCAAAATATTGCTTTGCCCCAGGTTTTACGGGCTTTTTTCAAATTCTAGGTTTCAACAAGTGATCATGGAACCCTTGGATCTTGAATGCTTTTCAAAGTGTCTTGTCATTGGCCAATTGCTTCTTGGGTATGTCATTAATTTTGCCTTGGCCATGGATAAGATACATAAAGGTAGGGTAGTTGAAGTTGAATCCGTTTGTTTTCAAATTCATAAAGCCTCCTTGATTGTATTGATTCCACTTTTGACCTCCTTGTTGGTGGTGGCTTTTGGAGTTGTATGGAGATGAAGGATCCTCATGGGTCTTAGGGAAGTAAGCCCCCAAGTGTCTATGTTGACATGGATATTCACAAATCATGTGAATATCCATGGCTCGGATCATCCAAACACTTCTCTATTGGCTTGACCTTCTTGATCTTTCAATAGGAGGTCCAATTTCGTGGCTAGCATGTCCACCATGTCAATGTTGTCCATGCCATGCCAACGGAACTGAAACATTCATGGATCCATTCCTTGATGGTGACCATCTTCTCAATCAAATGTTCATCTTCTCATGATGAATGAGAAGTGGTCACTTCCAACTTTAGCATGGATCTGATCACGGGTTGATGAAGTCAACCTGTTGTAGGAGTGTTGGACGATGAACCACATATCCACCCCCATGGTGAAGGAAAACCAACATATAATCTTGGAGCTTCCCCCAAGCTTTGGGGATAGATGACTTTGGCTCCTACTAGAAGCTGGAGAATCCTCCCGTGGTGGGCCATAATGTTGCTCAACAGGAAGAATTTGTTAAGGAATGCCTTGAAGTACTAACGAAGTTAAGCTCTTGCATTCTCATTTGGCTTTCCTAAATAATGGGCTAGCCAAACTGTAAAAGCCTACATTTGAGAAGGACCAGAAGCGAAAATGCGAGCTTAAATTTTTTTAATTTAAATTCAAATGTCAAACTCATAGAAAGTAATTCCAAATGAAAGTTCAAATTCAACTTCGGATTTAAGATTAAATTAGGGAAAAATACACTAAACCCTAAAGGGAGGAATTAAATTCAGATTTCAAAATAACTCTTAAATTCAAAGACTTCTGACATAAGCAATTTAACACTAGAATTATTTCAAATAGAGTTAGGAAAAATCAAAAGTTTTTAGGTGCAAAAGGAAGAATAGTTACCGTAGCTTCACTTTAAAATATGAACTTAATCAAACTACCAATCTGAGTGCACTATTTTGTTCGTCATGTTCAAATTAGGCAACATGCAAATGTTAGAGACTTTTAGACTTCGTTTGCTTTTTTTAATTCAATTTAGAATGCAGCTGAGAGAGTATCTATGACCAGTGGGCCCACCTACCGGCGGACCCCACCAGTCAGACCAATCCAAACCGTGCCCTTGGTGCTTTGATTCAGCCACAAGGCAACCTGGCGGCCCCCACCCGACTGCTTAGTACGTTGCACCTATCTGTTGTTTGTTCCTATCGGGCAAAATCCCGTCTTCCATCTTCCTCATCCCTTTCCTCTGTTCGTTCCCGTAAGGAGGAAACAACACCGTAGTTTTCCCCAACTCCACGCACACCATGGCCATCTTCTTTGTTCCTCCGGTTTCAGCGTGCACATGCCCGACTTCTGCTCTCTCTCCCTTGATCCAGCACGCCACAGCGCTAGCCCCTCGCTGCACCTCGCCCACCGGTCGTGCTCCTGCCACTACCGCCGTGCCTGTGCCCGCTGCCACGCGTGCCACAGCTATGCGACATCCACGTTTTGACCCAGCTCCAGTTCGCTCCTCCGCCAGCGCCCTAGCCGAGCGCCTCGCCACCCAGGCCCTGCTCCACCGCAACGAGCATGCCCGCCGTCCGCCATGTCGCGCAGCGCACCCTCCAGCTCCATGCACCATGGCAGCACGCCGGCCGCCATGCCACGCAGCGCGCCCTCCATCTCCGTGCACCATGGATGCACGCCGGTCGCACCCTGCCACTCTGCTACATCGCGTGCTCCTGGTCATGCTTCTGCTCCCACTGGATGCCTCTCCTTGCCACGTCCGCATGTAGGATCGAAGAGCACGTGTAAAGCTACCAGAGGGGGGTGAATGGTTTATTAAAACTGTTCAGCGGAAGCAATGAAAACACCACTCGGCAGAAAAACAATCCGTTAAAGAAATCGTGTGTGAGAATAATCTAAATGTGTTTCACCATGACAAAAGTGATAGGTATCAGAGAGAATCAAGTCACGAAGACGACACAACAAGAATCACTCAAATCCGTCAAGATAAACTCAAGTTACGATCGAAAGATCGAACAAAGATCAATCTGTCCTACCCGGAAAAAACAGTTCTGGAACGCTGTAAAGAAACTCGTGTAGATAAAAAACCACAAATCCAATGACTGTGAAATTTTTTACAGATGATAGATAACCAAGTTGTGAAGAACACCCAAAACGAATCACGTCAATTGGACCTGTAAAACTCGAGTTATGATAAAACCACCAAAGAAAGGTAGTGTTGTGCAGAAAACTCGACGAGAAAAACTTGTCTGGAACAAGTCGGACGAACAAGGCACAAAAGTTCCTTCAAACTATGAATTTTATTGATCAAACCATAAGACGAACAGCCCCAAAGTCATCTGCCATGAGCTCTGGCCTCTCTTGCTTATATAACCAGCCCTTAGGCCAACCCAATCTCAACTAGGACTCTAATCCTACTCAAATTACAAATCAAAACTTTCCATAACTGCTCAAGACTCTTCTATACGCAGGTAGAAGCAATCTTAAGACTTCCAAACACATTAGGAACGTATCCCACATTCCTAAAAACCCAAATTCTTGACCCACACGAAATCCTATCATAACCAACTCAAATCTTTACATATTTGAGTCAAACCTGACTCAGTCGCAGCCTAAGTCCATAACCTAGTCGGTTGGACCTTTCCGACCATTTTTTTACATTCACATCTATTCATCACACCTTGGAACCATGCAGCCACGTCCATGCACTCCTTGCACATGTGCAAACATCTTCCAACGACATCCACGATACCTTCATATGCATTGTTCTTGATTCAAACATGCTGCGCGACCTCCCGATCAACTCAACCACAATTCCTCCCGAACTTGGTTGTTGAACCTCATCTTCTCCCTAAGAATAGTTCAATGGATCCCGTCACCAGCCATGTCTTGAAGTCATGGCAACACCTGCACATGAATAAACAACCAATCCTTACGAGCCCAAGTCCGTGACTTGACTCAAATTAGTTCCAAACACAACACCTTACGTGAGCACCTCACATAACCATGTTGCAAAGCATAGCAAAAATGATATCATCCATATCAACCAAAATGCATAAAAAACTTAGCAAATGAATGCTAAGCAATCTTTCCAACAATGTAAAGCAAGTTCGAGACAATTCACACTAAAAGCAGGAACATTGCAATCAAGCCGAAACTTGCCAAAGCTAACCAGAGCTTGAGCTGGAGCTTACCAAAGCTAGTAAAACCTAGCGCCGGAGCTAACCAAAGATAGTACAATCTAGCGCCCGAGCTAACCAACATAAGTCGGACCTAGCAAAACAAGTTGGACCTAGCAGAAAAAGATGTTATGGCAGCAATCAAAACTTTTATTGTCAAAGCCAATGTATTCAGCACACATAGGTCTCACAATCTCCACCTTGATGAATGCATTGGCAACACCACTTAAGATCCGAACATTGTCTTATTCACATTAAAATTTTTGAAAACAATTTTCCCCCCTTTGTAAAATAGAAATAAAATGAGAAAAAGAAATTTCCCCCTAAGAAGAATCATGCCAAAAACAATTGTTAATATGTGCAATGTGTAATCAATTTCTCCCCCTTGCATACTTATCTTTAAAATTTCACATATTATCTCTCCTCCTTTGACAATGTATTCAGCAAGGTTTATAAGACAAATTTTAATTGTTATGAGCATATTATAACATATTCATATAAAACAAAGCTCATCCAAGTCATACTATCAAGTAACATACACTATCACATCAATGAAATACATAAAGTATTATAAGCCATGCTAGAGATCAAATGTAATTTCCAATTTAGCAAGTCATGATCTCACAAACTTAACTATTTCAAAACCTGAAAGCATGACACTTGTTGCTGCATTTTATTATTTTTCAAAGCACAAATTTAGATCATATGATATTTGCAAGAGATTATATGCGCATCTGCCTTATTCTAACCAACCAAGCCAAGCCTATGCCATTTTACAATCAGAAGCTTAAGGAAATGGTTTTAGTCATACACAACTTCTTCCAAGTTCATATCTAAGTGCAATGATAAACCATCTCAAAAGAAGAAGTGCGATGCATGTATATTCTCTTGATCTTTTCTCAATTTATATTTGTTCATAAAAACTCAACATGTAAGTTGATTACTTGATTAATTATTTATGATTAAAAGCACTTGTGAGCATGCAACAAGTTCAAAACAGCAAGAAAGTTCGACCATGACCAGATTTAGTGTAAGTAATTATTCAAATTACTAGACATGGCAAAAACTACAAAATGTATAACACGAGTAATGTAGTAAGAACTTTCAGCATGTAAAAGGAATCACAAAGTCATATATGTATAAAATACTATGGTTATATTGTTTTAATTTCAGATTCACACATAGACTTCTCAAGTTTGAAAACTCCCCCTCAATTTAAGCCATGAGGATGCATAACCCCTATTGCACTACGAATGTAACAAAAAAGAGTGAAATCCGAAGGTTTTGTAAAAATGTCATCCAATTGTTGTTCGGTATCTACATGGTGAAGCACAATGTTTCCTTTTTCAACATTATCGCGGAGAAAGTGATACCTAATATCAATGTGCTTTGTTCTAGAATGTTGCACGGGGTTTTTAGCAATGCAAATGGTACTAGTATTATCACAAAACAGTGGAACACTATGTAGATCAACCCCATAGTCCTTAAGTGTTTGAACAATCCAAAGAATTTGTGAGCAAGCACTAGCAGTAGCTACATATTCAGATTCAAACTATGGATTGTGAAACTGAGTTTTGTTTTCTAGAGGACCAAGCAACAAGTGAATTACCAAGAAAATGACAAGCACTGGAAGTACTTTTCCTCTCAATCCTACAACCCCCAAAATCAGCATCCGAAAAAGCTTTCAAAGTAATAGTTGAGGAAGAAGAAGGAAAATGCCAAATTCTTGAGTTTCATGTAAGTACCTGAGAACCCTTTTGACAGCTTGACGATGTGAAGCACGTGGGGAGGCTTGAAACCGTGCACAAAGACTATGCTGAATTGTATGTCCGGTCTTGATGTCGTGAGGTACAAAAGTGATTCGATCATGCTTCTATATTCTTTTTTATTCATGGGTTCACCATCTTCATCAAGTTCAAGTGTTGTTGTTGTTCCCATTAGTGTCCGAAGAGGCTTGCTTTTGTCCATGTTGAAGCGCCTTAGGAGGTCTTTTGTATACTTTGTTTGATGCACAAAGGTATCCTCCTTGGTTTGCTTGATTTGAAGCCCCAAAAAGTACGTGAGTTCTACCATCATACGCATCTCAAATTCTGAAATCATCATAGCTGGACCGTGTGACTTGTTCGTGCAAGCTTCCAATAATTTGTTGTGGAGGATGACTTTTGAGAACCCGGAGGGGAGTGGACACTTCACAAGCTTCTTCTTCATGTTCACCACAAATCAATGAGCTTGTGACTTGAGGAGGATCTAAACCAACAATGGTGGTCGTTGGTGCTGGCTGTGAATCAAAATCAGGAGTTGGAACAATATCATTAGCTGCTGAATTTTCAGGCAGCAGCACCACTTTTTCCTCATCTTCAACGAAAATGCTCTCCCCCTGCGGATATGGATCCGGACCTGCAATGTTTGAGCTAGTACATGTGCTAGCTTCATCAAAAGACACTTCACAAGTCTCCACAATTTTGTTAGTGTCAAGTAAAAGCACCCGGTAGACTCTAGTATGAGATGGATAACCAAGAAACATGCCATCAATGGATCTAGGTTCAAATTTATCAAGATTACCATATTTCTTAACAAAGCATTTGCAACCAAAGACCCGAAAATGTGTAACACTAGGCCTATGTCCAAACCGGATCTCATATGGTGTTTACCTAGCTTAGCGCGCAAGAAAACACGATTTGAGACATAACAGGCGGTTGCAATCGCATCAGCCCAAAATTTCCTAGGAGTTTGATATTCATCAAGCATAGTCCTATAGCCATCTCAACTAAGGTTTTGTTCTTTCTTTCTACAACACCGTTTTGTTGAGGTACATATGGTGAAGAAAATTGATTATCTATTCCATTTTCAGCACAAAAGTGATCAAAAGATTGATCTTTAAATTCGGTTCCATTATCACATCTAATTGCTTTTAAAGATCCTGGGTGATCAATTCATAATATAAGAAATAAAGTTCTAAAGTGACTAAAAGCTTCATTCTTAGATTCCATAAAGTAAACCCAAGAGTATCTAAAATAATCATCAACAATAACAAGAACATACCATTTACCTCTGAAGGATTGAACACGTGAAGGTCCTACGGTGTCAAGGTGCAAAAGTTGACCCGGTTCTGTTGTCATGATCATTGTGAGAGGAGTATGTGAACCTGCAACCATATTAGCATGTCTACAAGAAGAGCACACAATTTCTTTGTCCCCTTTAAGCTTAGGCAACCCACGTATGCTATCAAGAGCACTAACATGTGTTAGATGATCAAAGCCTACATGACCAAGTCTACGATGCCAAAAATATAAGTCCTTGGAATCGTTAGCAACTAGACACCTATGCTTAGAGGAAGACATATCAAAATAAGCTTTAAAAACTCTTCCAAACCGTGACATATTAAAAATGAGCTCACTGTTTGAATTTACAACTTTGCAGCAATTTTTAGTGAAAATAATTTCCAGATTTTCATCTAGCAGTTGTGAAACAGAAAGCAAGTTATATTTTAAAATTTTAACAAGTGCCACATCCTTCAAGTGTAGTGATCATTTACTCTAACCGAACCCTTAGCAATTATAGGAGTTGAAGAATTATCGGCAAAAGTAACATTCTCTACATGTGACACAAAAGAGAGGGAGGAGAACCATTCTTTGTTACCGGTCATGTGGCGTGAGCAACCTGAATCCACAATCCAAATGTTCTACTTCATCAAGCGTGTAACCTACATAGAAGAACAATACATCGATGACTCAATACTAGGGTTAGTCAAAAGGCATTTAGGAATCCAGTACTGAGTCACACAACGTCCAGCAGGAATAACACGCGAAAGCTAAGATAAAACATCAGGTTTATGAGCCAAAGCTTGAGGATTTTTGTACCCTACTACTGTCCTACGAGATATTACATGTGTAACACGAAAAATAGTAGATTTGGGAGCAAACTTTGCATGTTTTCGACTCATTACAGCAGATTGCATGTTCCTATCATTTGGTTTAGCAAGTGCAGCAAATTTTGCATGAAAGTTATGAGATCTAGCAATCATGCTTTCCTTTTTCTGTTGTTTAGCTAGTCTATAACAAAAATCTATGACATGAGCATCTCTACCACAGTAGGTACAATGAAATTTAACTTTGTGTTCATGTCTAGATGAACAATCAACATTTTTATTTGAAATCGAATGAGACAACACTCCTGCAGATTTGAAAACCACTTCTTTTTGTTTAGGAACTGTTTGAATAAAACCACTTCCTAATGACTTTATAATTTTAGGTGGATATGCCTTAACATGAGCATGAGAATCAAAACTTATACCATTTTTATCATTGCAAGACTTGGAAGAATTCAGCAGCATGTTTAGGTTCTTATTCCCATTACAAAACCGATCTAATGTCCTATGCATGTTATCAAGTTTATTGGACAGATCAAGGCAATTTTCACATGATGTTTTTCCTTTTAATTTGCAATTGGAACAAAATTTAACTTCATGAGAACGTAAAGCATTGTTCAATATAGAAATTTCATTCATAGCATCTTGTAGTTTCTTATCAAAATCATCACAAGTAGAACAATGCAAATCAAATGTAGAACAGCTAGCATCTTTCAAGTTTTTATCATTAAGTGCAGCAAGCTCTCTATTCTTTTCAATTTCTAACTCAAGTTTATCAAGTGTGGAGGTGTGTGCACTTCTTAATGAGGACAATTGTTCATATATTAAATCACATGAGGGACATGCATCATCACTATGAATCAAAGTTTTTAAACGGTTGATTTCAGATTCCAGTGATTCAATTTTAGCAGCACTATACCTAAGTTTTTTGTCCTTTTTCTTAACTATAATAGTGGCACGAGAAATAACATCACACATTTCTTTGGAAGTAGGATATACCTCTTCATTGTCGCTGTTGTGTTCTGCATCCTCCATACTTGATCTTGATTTGCCCACCATGAAGCACAAGTTTGCCAAATCATCTTCATCTTCGTCACTTCCAATGTCCACATCGCTTGAGCCAAGTTCTTGAAGTGCGGAGATGAAGCTGTTTATCATCTTGCGTCCTATGGTACCCTTCTTTTTCTTGTTGGAGTTTCCAGTGATGGTCTTGACCTTGTTCTGCTTCTCATCACGGGTAGTAGGACCTGAAAGATTGGGGCATTCTGTACGGAAATGTACGATCTTACCACATTCAAAGCAGCACTGTGGTCCGAAGCTTCCTCTCCTTCTAGTTATCACATTTTGCAATGCTTTTGAGAATCTAGTAGAGATGAGTGCTAATTCTTCTTCTGGAAACATTACAAGATGATAAGAAACTAAGAGTATAAGCAAGAGTATTGCAAGATGATGATTGGTCGGAGCTAGGCATATCATGTTGTGAGACAAAAGCAATATACTTATTTGGATTCTTACGTGATAAGATGTCAATTTCATGAGTTTTTAGTTTAGAGTAAAGCACATCTAATGTAAGAGAACTCATGACAGTTGATTCACGAATAGATGTAACTTTCATCTCCCATATTGACATGTCTAATGCATAAGAAGTTGCCTAGCATTTTCAGCATCAGAAAAGTCAACATTGACACAACGTAGGTTGCTGAGAATTTTGTTGAAGCGAGCAAAAAGGTCATCGATAGACTCACCAGGTTGCATCTCGAAACGCATGTATTCCTTTTTGAACATATCTTGTCTCAACTCATTGATTGTGTTGGATCCTTCGTGATAATCACAAAGCGCTCTCCACACATCGTATGTCGATCAGAGGTGTGCAACGCGGTCGAAGTCGCGCTGAGTGAGTCCTTGGATGATCAAGTTTCAGGCTTTGTTGTTGTTGTCGACGTCCCATAGGTTCGTAGTCGGAACTTTATCGTTTGGTGGCACTTCATAAGGTTTGTATTCCTTTTACCATATGCCGAAGCCTTGTGCCTGGATAAAAGCTTCCATACGTGCCTTCCAAACCAGAAAATCAATACCACTAAACACACAAGGTTTGGCGGGGTATTTCTCCATGATGATTAGTCAAGAACACGTGCAAATCACAAAGATTTGAGCACTGTGGCCATGATACCAATTGTAGGATCTAAGAGAACGTTTAAAGCTACCAGAGGGAGGGTGAATGGTAGATTAAAACTTTTAAGCGGAAGCAACGCAAACACCACTCGGCAGAAAAACAATCCGTTAAAGAAATCGTGTGTGAAACTAATCTAAATGTGTTTCACCGTGACAAAAGTAATAGATATCAGAGAGAATCAAGTCAAAAAGACGACACAACAAGAATCACTCAAATCCGTCGAGAGAAACTCAAGTTACGATTGAAAGATCGAACAAAGATCAATCTGTCCTACCTTGGAAAAACAGTTATGGAACGCTGCAAAGAAACTCGTGTAGATAAGAAACCACAAATACAATGACCGTGAAATTTTTACAGATGATAGATAGTCAAGTTGCGAAGACAACCCAAAAAGAATCACGTCAATTAGATCTGTAAAACTCGAGTTATGATAAAACCACCAAAGAAAGGTAGTGCTGTGTAGAAAACTCGACGAGAATAACTTGTTTGGAACAAGTCGGACGAACAAGGCACAAAAGTTCCTTCAAACTACGAATTTTTTTTTATCAAACCTTAGAGGAACAGCCCCAAAGTCGTCTGCCATGATCTCTAGCCTCCCTTGCTTATATAACCAGACCTTAGGCTGACCCAATCTCAACTAGGACTCTAATCCTACTAAAATCACAAATCAAAACTTTCCATAACTGCTCAAGACTCTTCTATACGCAGATAGAAGCAATCTTAAGACTTCCAAACCTATTAGGAATTTATCCCACATTCCTAAAAAAACCAAATTCGTGACCCACATGAAATCCTATCATAACCAACTCAAATCTATCCATATTTGAGTCAAACCCGACTCAGCCGCAGCCTGAGTCCATAACCTAGTCGGTTTGACCTTTCCGACCAACTTTTTACGTTCACATCTCTTCATCACACCTTGGAACCATGCAGTTACGTCCATGCACTCTTTGCACACGTGCAAACATCTTCCAACAACATCCATGATACCTTCATATGCATTGTTCTCTATTCAAACATGCTGCGCGACCTCCCGATCAACTCAACCACAATTCCCCTCGAACTTGGTTGTTGAACCTCATCTTCTCCCTAAGAATAGTTCAATAGATCCCGTCACCAGCCATGTCTTGAACTCAAGCAACACCTGCACATGAATAAACAACCAATCCGTACGAGCCCAAGTCCGCGACTTGACTCAAATTAGTTCCGAACACAACACCTTATGTGAGCACCTCACATAAGCATGTTGCAAAGAATAGCAAAAATGGTACCATCCATATCAACCAAAATGCATCAAAAACATAGCAAATGAATACTAAGCAATCTTTCCAACAATGTAAAGCAACTTCGAGACAATTCATAGTAAAAGCAGGAACATTGCAATCAAGCTCCGAAACTTGCCAAAGCTAACCAGAGCTTGAGCCAGAGCTTACCAAAGCTAGTACAACCTAGCGCCGGAGCTAACCAAAGCTAGTACAATCTAGCGCCAGAGCTAACCAACATAAGTCGGACCTAGTAGAAAATGATGTTATGGCAGCATTCAAAACTTTTATTGTCAAAGCCAATGTATTCAGTACACATAGGTCTCACACCGCACCAGCCACAACGACGACTAGCCCTCCTCCTTCTTGCTCCACTACCGTGCACCCCTACCCGACTTGAGGTACCCGTGCCAGCACGTTCCCAATGCCCGCGTTGCGCTCTGGTTCCAGTGCTTGTCGCCCGCAGCCATCCACATCTTGCCGTGCCTGGCTGCCCGCTGCTCGCCCCACCTTGCTGCGCCCTGGTCAAAGGTGTTCGACAGCCCTGTTGGCTCTCACTCCAGCAAACCATGGTCATATCTCCAATGCGAGAATGTCTAAATTGACGAGGATAATGGACCAAAGTGAGTCATGGATGAAGATTGCTTGGTTAGGTCGAAGATGCATCCAAGGTGCTCGCTGAAATGCTTGAAAATGTGTAACCAAATAGGATGAGGTTCAACACTGTATACTGGTGAATTAGAATGATCTGTTAGTTTGCGACAAGGGTACAAAGGTCAATATTACAACAAATCAGGGGTTGTGCAAGAAAGGCCATAGAGAAGATGCAACACACTTGATGAAATAGATGGTTGCGCAGGATGCAAATGCAACGACGACATGAGCTTGCTAGGAAGCAGGTAGGCACACTCTAGGTCGCATGAGTTGATTCATGCATTAGTATTTGTGTAACCTTATATACAATTAGGCCAAGTCCAATAGATCTCTCATGACATCCACTTTTGAGACTATCCATTCCTGTAGTATATACGAGTTCTAGAGTATCGTGCATTGAATTATATTGTTTTGTATATGTGCATAATGATATCGCTACATGACATGACAAAGAACGATAAGGAGCACGACTCAGAGGAGAAGGACTAGTGTGGACCCCGCGACAAGAACAAGATTTGATCAAGCAGCACACGAGAGCAAGATTCGGCCAAGCATCATCAAAGACAAGAAAAGGAGGAGAATGACGAGAAGCTTCACCCAGAAGATCAAGCTCTGACTATTGACATTTACACTAGTCGCAACCTAAGGCAAGCCCCGGTTTGCATTTAAGCT
Source organism: Tuctoria greenei (assembly GCA_036927565.1). Classification (NCBI taxonomy): domain Eukaryota; kingdom Viridiplantae; phylum Streptophyta; class Magnoliopsida; order Poales; family Poaceae; genus Tuctoria; species Tuctoria greenei. Next base: position 84,277,361 of record JAYESD010000005.1, on the reverse strand, counting down.
GTTAATATGTTTTGCTTTTTATATTATATATGATGGTAATTGGCATTAAGTCTAGGGATGTATGATACTCCACATGCATGATGCAAGAATCCTGGAGTCTGAGTAGTATAGAACTTTACATAACTGTTAATATGATGCTTCATATGGGAAAATTAGCTTGAGTAGACGGATTTTACTCGAGAATAGTAATAAGTGGGATCAATTGGGAAGAAACTAGAGACCGAATAGGAAGATTAGGATGCTCAAGGACGTGGTCTTGTGGGCATAGTTCATGTCTGTGTCGATTAAGGTCTGTTTTGTATGCGTCCCTGCTGGACAAGTTTGAATTTGTACCAGATGCATACTGGATATAAGGGACCCAGGAAACTGATGTAACTTGTTAACCTAGGTGTTGAGGTGAACCCCACTTTCCTCGGCTGGTAGCTGACTGCCGATAGTAGCGACCCCCCGTGGCGACATCGTATGTGGGGCATGCTCCCGAGATGGTGGGACCGATTCGCCATTTGGGTGTCTTGTGAAAGGTTGTCACTTATGACGTTACAGGGGAGGACCGTAAGTCTCTTCTGGGTGGGTGTATGTGACGTGCAAGATGGGTGTTATCATGATTCGAATCACGATCGCTCATGGAAGGTGGCATACTTGTTCTCATAGTCATGACATAGTAACAACAGAAACTGAGTGGAACCTGCTCGATGGTTAAGCAACTTGGTTGAGGTAGCTGATAGAAGAACTAAAGTTATGATTCTAATCAATTTAACTTGCTAAGGCTGTGTAACATTGGGCCCAGCAAGTCTCTTGTTTGATTGTGGAGTTCGTGATGTTGTCGTGCCAAAGGACGGCACGTGCTATTATATACTTCAAACAAGGATATACTAATAGTTAACATTTACATACTGTAGTTTAAATTCAATTCCTACATTCCCAGCATGTAGAGTTTCATGTTTTAGATGAGACAGTTAAGTCTTGTTGAGCCTTGTGCCCACGGTTGCATTTATACGAGTTTTGCAGGTATATAGCTATGATGGGTTCCTCGGCTTTGCCCTCGTCGGGGTATATAGCCAATGGAATCCCCGGAAGCCGCTGCTTTTGAAAGTCGCCTAGAGGGGGGGGGGGTGAATAGGCAATAATACCTGAAATCACTTAATCAAACAAGATTAAATTCATGTGGCCAGACTAGTCTGCTCTGGGCCGGACTAGTCCGCACAGCACAGGGTGAAAACCCTAAAACTTGTTTTCTATAGGTTTTTTGCAGAAATAAAGTTCACCAAAGATATGAGCAATATGTAGTAAACTTGTGAAGCTCAGATTGGGAGGTTCAAACACTTAGATTGCAAGTTTCTAATAATGATCAAAGTCTAAGGCAATAAGAGCAAAGTGAACCCTAATAGCAATACTAGTGATCACGAAAAGCGAGAGACAAGAGAAACGAGATTTATCCTGTGGTTCAGCTCCACCATGAAGCCTACCTCCACGTTGAGAAGTCCACACAAGGACCGGGTCTCACTTGACCCTTCTCTCACCAAGCCACCACGATGGTCGGCTTGGTTTCCACTATATCAATGGGTAATCACCAAGTTTGATGGGGTTGCTCATAACTTGAGGCTCCCACAAATCAATACAATGAGGAGCACACAATGCTCAATTCACACAAGCCACAAAACACAACACAATGTGCAAGAGATCAAACCGAGATCCAAAGCATGATGATATTCCTTTACTCTCCTCCCCAAACCCTAATCTCTTCAAGATTTGCTCTTACGGGGTTAGTAGGACGAGTGTAAGGCTTTAGAAGGCTCTAGGATTTTTGTGGCGGCGCTAGGGTTCAAGACTTTTTCAAATGAGACTGGGGGTCCCCTTTTTATAGAGGTCCCGAGCCCCTTTTGCTTACATCAGCAAAGGGGCGGACTAGTCTGGCCTCACACCCCGGACTAGTCCGACCCTATGGTACCACTGACCCCTGGTCAGTTCCCGACAACTGCCACACTGAGCGACGATCATCACACTACCTGCCAAATTTCCAAATTCAAACGCTCACTAGACAACGGACTAGTCCGATCAACAATGGACTAGTTCGATGTGGAACAGAACCACTTGGTCCGTTCCTAAACGGACATTTTTGGGTCGGCCCGGACTAGTCCGGCCACAGGGGCGGACTAGTCTGGCCCCCTAGGGTTTCTCTCGGTCTGTCACACTAAGTCTCAAACGGACAAGTCCGTACCCAAACGGACAAGTCCGAACTACTCCAGAGAGCTTTGGTCCGTCCAAAAACGGACAAGTCCGGACATTTCGGATTTAGCTCCAAATTCACTCAGGTTCACTCCAGAGACGTTTGGTCCGTCTCAAAACGGACTTGTCTACCATAGCCGAACTAGTCCGGCACTGAGGCCTAGAGTAGTCTGGCCTCCTAGGGTTTTTCTCATTTTAGGCTTCTCACTTGGGTTTTTCTCTAAAACACCACTTTGAGCCCCTTGGTATGATCTCAATGCACATGATACAACCACCCTCTCACATGATACGGCTCATATAAGCTCAATACCATAGAAACCCTAATTTCTATGCTTGAGTCATTGACGCCCGTTTTCTCCTTTTCCTTTTTGAGGGTTTTTATCTCATTTCAATCCTTGTACCTGTGCTTAAGATCAACTGAGCTCATTAGCCTCTTAATTGTCATCATCAATCATCCAAAACCCACGGGGGTTCCTAGATGCACTTTCAATCCCCCTTTTTAGTGAATTGATGATAACACATTAAGACTTCAACAATGAGGTTAATAATTTTTTTTTCATAACATGTATTCGTATGAGTGACTCCTCCTCAATGTATGCATCATGAATAAGAGAGATTGAGAGAGTTTTCATACACATACATGTTATGGTGGGGTGCCTAAGTGATGTGTTCATAAAGTGTGATAAGACAATGATTATGCAAGATAGACAATTAAATGAGGCAACACATCACAAATTTAGACAAGATACATGAAAAAAATAATACATAGATTAAGTCTTACAATACAACTTGAAATGAGGTTTAAAACATAAGTCCAACATAGATCATCTATCTTATCTCTCTCCTTACAACTCACTCCCTCTAGATCTAAGTGCCCATCCAAGCTATCTCTATCTCTGCCCCTTTGGCATCAAGACAACCAAAAGGAAAAGAAGAGAGGAAGGGCCCTTAGGACTACTCATCATCGAACTGGGAGTCGTCATTGCCGCCTTGTCGCTCGCTGTCGCTCTCCGTGGCCTCTGGGTCAAGATGTGCCTCATCATCATCGGTCAGGGCCGCGATGGAAGTCCCAGCTTCTTCAAACTGAGCAAGCTCCTCGGCAGTGAACTCCGGAAAGGAGGTGAGCTCACCATCGCTCTCCTCGGCAGGGGACAATGGAATGTCCAGCTTGTCGCACATCGCCTTGAGATACTTCTCATTGCGACGCTCCATGCGACGTTGCCGAATTTCCGTCTTCCGGCAAGAGGAGAAGAGGGCCCTGAAACATTTGAAGAAGCCACTCCCGCATTGTGTCGAAGGCGGAGGTGGTGGAGGAGATGGAACGAAGCGAGAGGAAGAAGCGGGAGGATCCGCATTCTTCCTCCTAGGAGCAGCCGGCTCCGGAGGAGGGAGTTGTGGTCGAAGCCTCCGGTGAATGATGTCTTTCTTGAATGTGAGCCTGAAGATCTTCTCAATCATGTACAAGATGTATGGAGCATATCCACATGATCGGTTGGGGGTGTGAGAGATGTTGAAGATGTCATCAAAGATATAGTCCACCACATTGAAGCGGACATCTCCATCAATGAGGACCATTAAGTGCCTCAAATTTCCTTGGATTATCCCCGCATCTCCATCCTTGGGGGCAATGGTCTTTCTGAGGACTCGACTGAGCACACTATAGAATGGCTTGGTGTTTCTGATGTGCCTGGCCTCATACTGTGCATGACTTAGATACATATACTCCAATGTGTCCCAATCAACTAGCTTCAGATTAGAGATGATGATTTCATTATCTAGTTGATCCTCCAAGTCAAGCAACTGAGCAAAATCCCAATATGTGGTAGATTACTGCTCTCCATGGGTCATCCAGGTAATCCCCCTGTCCCCATCGGTTTGGAAGTACAAGGTGGAGTAGAATTGAGTGATGACGTCCACATTCCAGTCATACAAGGCCATAAACTTCTTCAGACCATGCCTCCCGACAGCCTCAATTACAGCATTGAAGGCTTGATGATCTTTCTGGGCCATGTAATCCCAGTCTATCCACTGAGCATCTGTGACAGGGGTCTGCTTGGTCATATAGACCGTCCTGTAGTAGTCACAGTGGAAGTCACACCAGAACCAGGGATCCACTGTGCTCCTGTCACGCTGATAAACATTGATCTTCTCAACTTGTGTGCCTTCTCAGCCCCCTTGCCCTTGAAGATGTTGGCGTCAAAGGCAGTTGCACGGTTTGGGTTATGTGCAGGAGAGGACATACTCAAGGGGCCAATGGGTTGTGGGGAACCCTTCTTTACTTTGCTTCCAGCCTTCTTGGCCACAATCACCCTCTTCTTGGGTGCAGCATCAACAGGGGCCTTGCCCTTATCTTTGGAGGTCCTTGCCCCCTGAGACTTTGCTTGCTCACCCAAGGTCACAAGCCTCTTTCTTTTCGGGGCAGCCTCGGCAGCAGCAGAGTTGTGCTCCTCACGATGTGTCTTCTTTGCCCTCTGAGAGGCAAAGTACGTAGCCGCCATCTCTTGATCCTCTCTTTGCTTCCGGCGAACGAGAGCTTGCTTCTCCGCTTCGGTCTCGGAGTCAGAAGGTGGAACATACTCATTGTTCGGCATGGTTGCTCACATGAGAAGAAAAGGAATGTGTATGAGTCAAGGAGGTTAAGGTAAAATGGTAGAATTCACAAGATCAACCTATGTTAGAGTTTTTACTATGTAACCCGGACTAGTCCGCACTAGGTCGGACTTGTCTGCCCTGTGGCCGGACTAGTCTGGTTCACAGAGTAAGAACCTTAATCGAGGGAAATTTTGCAAAAACTACAGATCCTACCACAAAAATGGAGCTACATGATCACATTTATGTGTACAACAACATTTGTGAAGAAGTTTTGATCAATGGACCCAAAAGAATTGAATTTCAAGGATTCGGAGTAAGGTCAAGAATACCTCTTCAAGTCTTCGATTTGATGAATTGTAGAAGAGGAATCGACCTTCGATGCTTGGGGAAAGGTTCCTAAGTACCTTAGGGCTTCAATCGACCGATCGGAATCAAGAATTTGTGGAGGGAGTTGAAAATCGCCGTTTGGGAGACGGTTTTCGAGCGATTTGGAGAGAGGGTGTTTGAATAGAAGTGGAGAGGTCGAGGGCACCCTGGGGAGGTTAAGTCCCCAAGGGCCGGACTAGTCCGGTCAGAGACCCGGACTTGTCCGGCCTCAGAACTGGGTCCGGACAACCTGAGACACCGGACTAGTCTAGTTCAATGGTGCGGACTAGTCCGGTCCTAGGACCTAAAACTCCTATATAATTAGTTTTTAGTGGAGATTGATCCTTTTGGACTATTTTTCACAAAAGATCTTTGTAAACATGGTCAGTAAGCAATCAATAATCAAACTATGACCATGATTCACAAGGATTCAATAATTTCAAAATAATTTGTAGGAAAATTGAGGAGGATGAGTTTTTCGCAAGCATGTGTGAATTTTGAATATTACAATCAGATGTGCAAGACTTAAGCCACATTTCGAGAATCTAAGATATTTATCTCACTCCTAAGTTTACAAAACCTTTTCTCATCTAGGGGCTTGGTAAATATATCGACCAATTGTTTATCGGTTCTCACATGGGAAACTGCAATGTCTCCTTTGATGGAGTGATCTCTCAAGAAATGGTGGCGAATATCGATGTGCTTGGTCCTTGAATGTTCAACTGGATTGTGGGCTATTTTGATGGCACTCTCATTGTCACATAGGAGACGGATATGATGCAAGTTTATGCCATAGTCCCTAAGGGTTTGTCGCATCCAAAGAAGTTGTGCACAACAACTTCCGGTAGCGACATACTCCATTTCGGCTGTGGAAGGTGCAATGGAGTTTTGTTTCTTTGAGGACCAAGACACTAGAGATCTACCAAGGAATTGGCAAGTTCCCGATGTACTCTTTCTATCAATTTTGTACCCCGCATAGTCCGCATCGGAATATCCAATGACGTTAAACTTAGAACCTTTGGGGTACTAAAGTCCTAGGCTTGGTGTGTGAACCAAATATCTAAGAATTCTCTTAACGGCGGTCAAATGACACACCTTAGGAGCGGCTTGAAATCTATCACACATATACACATTAAGCATGATATCGGGTCTAGATGCACATAAGTATAGCAATGATCCTATCATGGAACAATATACCTTTTGGTCCACACTTGGACCATCTTCATTAAGATCAAGATGCCCGTTGGTTGCCATAGGAGTCTTGATGGGTTTGGCCTTGTCCATGTCAAACTTCTTGAGTATATCTTGTGTGTACTTGGTTTGACTAATGAATGTGCCTTCCTTGAGTTGCTTCACTTGAAAACCTAGAAAGAACTTCAACTCCCCCACCATGGACATCTCAAATCTTTCCGTCATTATCTTGGAAAACTCATCATAAAAAGCTTTGTTAGTAGAACCAAATATAATTTCATCGACATATATTTGGCAAACAAACAAATCATCATCAAAGTGCTTAGTGAATAGAGTATAATCCGCCTTCCCAATTTTAAAACCATTTTGAGTTAGAAAGTCTCTATGGCAGTCATACCAAGCTCTAAGAGCTTGTTTGAGTCCATAGAGATCCTTACGCAATTTGTACACATGGTTTGGGAATTTTTCATCATCAAATCTGGGGGGTTGCTCCACATACACTTCTTCCTTGATTGGACCATTGAGGAATGCGCTCTTGACGTCCATTTGATATAGCTTAAAATCATGGTGAGTAGCAAATGCAAGTAATATACGAATTGATTCAAGCCTAGCTACGGGAGCAAAGGTTTATTCGAAATCCAAACCTTCGACTTGTGAATACCCTTTGGCCACAAGTCGTGCCTTGTTCTTTGTAACCACCCCGTGTTCATCTTGTTTGTTGTGGAACACCCATTGGGTGCCTACAACATTCGCATTGGGCCTCTTCACAAGCTCCCATACTTGATTTCTCTCAAAGTTGTTGAGCTCTTCTTGCATGGCCATCACCCAATCCGGATCTCGTAGTGCTTCTTCAACCTTGTGGGGCTCCAAGGAAGAAACAAAAGATTAATGTTCACAAAAGTTTGCAACACAAGATCGAGTAGTTACCCCCTTGGAGATGTCGCCAAGTATATTGTCAACGGGATGGTCCCGTTGGATGCTTTGATGAACTCTTGGGTGTGGCGCTTGAGGTCTTTATTCATCATCTTGATCTTCCTCATCCTAATTGTCTCCCCCTTGATTGATGCCTCCATTTTCATCTTCTTGGAGCGCATCTTGGGGAATTTGATCTTCATCATTTGAGGAAGAGCTTGCTTGATGTGTAGGATGGTCACTTGCATCTTGAGGTTGTTCTTGTGGTCGTATGTCTCCAAGTGCCATCCTTCTATCACCACTTGTGGATCTTCTTCTTGATCTAGCACATGACGATCAACTTGCTCCACTTGGGAGCCATTAGTCTCATCAAACACTACGTCACGTGCTACTTCAACAATTCTGGAGGATTTGTTAAAGACACGATATGTGTAAGTGTTTAAGTCATAGCCAAGCAAGAAACCGTCATCAGACTTAGAAGCAAACTTTGAAGTCCTAGGCTTCTTGTTATGAATATAGCATTTACTCACAAAAACACGAAGTAAGAAACGTTGGGCTTGTTACTGGTTAGGAGCTCATATGACGTCTTCTTAAGTATGCGGTGAAGATACAACCGGTTTATGGCATGGCAAACGGTGTTGACCGCTTCCGCCCAAAACTGATCCGAATTCTTGTACTCATCAAGCATAGTTCTTGACATCTCAATTAGAGTCCTATTCTTCCTCTCGGCCACCCCATTTTTTTGAGGGGATTAGGGGGCCGACAACTCATGCTTGATGCCTTCTTCATCCAAGAATTCTTCAACTTGTGTATTCTTGAATTCGGTGCCATTGTCACTCCTTATGTTCTTGATACTCAAGGAGAACTCATTTTGAGCTCTCTTCAAGTATATCTTGAGAACACCTTGAGTCTCACTCTTGTCATGCAAAAAGAATACCCAAGTGAAACATGAAAAGTCATCAACAATAACAAGACCATATTTGTTACCACCAATACTAATGTAGGCGATTGGACCGAAGAGATCCATGTGTAGAAGCTCCAATGGTCTTGATGTTTTCATAATGTTCTTGGATGGATGTGGTGCTCCAACTTGCATTCCGGCTTGGCATGTGCTACATGGTCTATCCTTTTCAAACACAACATTCTTTAAACCACAGATGTGCTCGCCCTTAAGGAGTTTTTGCAAATTCCTCATCCCAACATGGGCTAGCCTTCTTTGCCAAAACCATCCCATGTTAGTTTTTGCAATTAAGCATGTATCAAGTTGGGCTTTATCCGCAGAGAAATCCACAAGAAGGAGCTTTCCCTTGAGTACACCCTTAAAAGCAATTGAGCCATTGCTTCTCCTTGTGACAGTCACACCCTAATTAGTGAATAAAAAATTATAACCTTTGTCACATAGTTGTGATATGGACAAGAGGTTATAATCAAGTTAATCAACATGTAAAACATTTGAAAGATTATGATTTGGGGATATAGCAATTTTATCGGTGCCAAGGATTTTTCCTTGGCTATTGTCCCCAAAATAGATTCCTTCACTTGGATCTTCATTTAGCTCATACTCCACAAACATCTTCCTCTCTCCAGGCATATGATTTGTGCATCCACTATCATGAACCCACTTGGTTCCACCAGAGGAGTATGCCTACAAGAAAGATTTAAGCCTTGGCTTTAGGTACCCAAGCGGTGTTGGGTCCTTTGATGTTAGTCAAGAGGCACTTGGGCACCCACACACAAGGTTTGGGACTCTTGCGGTGTGGCCCAACATACCTAGCATATGCCCTTCCAAACTTGTTCCTCAATAAAACATATGAAGCATCAAAATCATGGAACATTGGATGAGGCTCTTTCTTAGGAATTTTAGGTGTTGTAGCAGTTTTCTTTCCTTTATTGTTGTATGAGCCCCCTTTGACAAAAACAATCAGGTCTTTGCCATTCTTGGAAGTTTTGGCATTTTGCCTCATCCCCCTAGAATAACCAAGACCATCCTTAACAAGGGGATGTCTTGGGTTGGTATATGCACTACGTGCATATGCCACCTTCTCCTTGTCAAAGATGCCACCCTTGGGTTCGATTGGTTTGTGCCAACTTTAGATCATCTTTAAGCTTTATGATTGAGTTTGAGCATTTACAAGGTTGAGATGTTTCGGATTTAATATTTGTGGAAGGTGAGCTTGTAGAGGAAGAAGGTGCATTGACCTTGAGAGACTTCACTTGCGTCTCAAGGATCTTGTTAGCTTGTGTCAAACTAACAAGTTCATCCTTGAGCACAATTGTAGTGTTCTCAAGGTTTGAGCAAGTTTCCTTGCTCAAAGCGAGTTCATGCTCAAGTGCCTTGCTTCTTTCTCTTTCAAGCTCCAAGAGCTCCTCTACCTCTTGACATCTCTCCTTTTGTTGGATGAGCATGTCCTCTTGGCGGTTGATGAGTTCTTCCTTCTCAAATATCTCTTACATTAGCAATGTCAATCTCTTCAAGGTGCTTTAGCTCATGTCTTTAAGAATATGTTCATTTTCACTACTACTATCAAAGTCATCATGAGAAGAAATTGAAGAGGAGGATTTAGATTTAACCTTCGTTCTTCCCTCCTTGGCCATGAGAATGTTGGCCTTGAAATCTCCAAGTTGGGGAAGAGCTTGTTCTCCATTGTTGTCTTCTTCATAGCAATAGTTGCTACCTTCTCATCTTCATCGGAGGAGGATTCCTCATTTGAATCCCACTCCTTTCCAAGGTTGGCATGCCCGGATTGCTTCTTCTTCTTGAAGTACTTTTCTCTTTGGATATGCCCTCCTTCTTCTTCTTGTTTTCTTCATGTGGACAATCCACAATGAAGTGGCCATATTCTCCACAATTGTAGCAAGCCCTATTTAATATTGTCTTGGGCTTGTCTTTGCTTCTCCTTTCATTTTGGTTGCTCCCCCTCCTTCTTCTAAACATCCTCTTAAGGTTGTTGATAAAGAGAGCTTCTTCCTCATCGGTGTCGGGACTCTCTTCATCACTTTCTTCCTTTTCTTGTGATCTAGAGGATGTTGCTTTGAATGCAACATCCCTTTTCTTGTAGAAGGAAAGATTTTGTAGATCATTATAGAACATCCTTCTTGCTCCATCATCTCATGGTTGATGATTCTCCCTAGCACTTCTTCGGGAGTCATTTTGTAGAAGCCCGGACTTTCACGAAATAGTGAGCAAAGAGTGACGTTTCGAGGCATGAATGCTCGAATCATCCTCTTTACTACTTCGTGGTCGGTCCACCGGGTGCTTCCATATGACCGACTCTTGTTGATGAGAGTCTTGAGGCGGTCATACATATCTTGGGGAGATTCACCCTCCATGATGGTGAATCTTCCAAGCTCTCCTTCGACCATCTCAATCTTGGCCTCCCTAATGACGCGGTTACCTTCGTGTGCCGTCTTGAGGGTATCCCAAATCTCCTTGGCAACCTCCAACCCTTCAATGCGGTTGAACTCCTCACGAGTCAATGAGGAGGTAATCACTCCAACGGCTTGAGCATTTCGATATAGAAGAACGGCTTGCTCCGGAGTGATGTCTTCCTCATTCTTGGGAAGATGAACACCTGTCATCACAATTTGCCACAAGCTAGGGTTTAAGGAAATGAGATGCATCTTCATATTATGCTTTCACATAGAATAATCATTTCCATCAAATTGAGGAGGTTTGCCAATGGGAATAGACAAGTAATGATTGCTAGCGGTAAGTTGCTCATAATGGTAAGGATACCAGGAGTAGTCTTGTGAACTACTCCCGTTGTCGATGTTAACCGAAGCAATTGGCTTGATCTCCTTCTTTGGCACGTTGAGCTTCTCACGAAGCTGTGCCTTGAGCATCCGAACATCTTCGTCGTCATTCGGATCATCTTGAAGAACATCGATGTTCTTCGTCTTGGTGTTATCGACGACCACCGGAACCTCATTGTCACCCCTTCCGGCCATTACTTCTCCGAGTTGTTAGACTCTTGGGGAGAAGCCGACTCTAATACCAATTGAAAGTCGCCTAGAAGGGGGGGTGAATAGGCAATAATACCTGAAATCACTTAATCAAACAAGATTAAATTCATGTGGCCGGACTATTCTGCTCTAGGCTGGACTAGTTCGCTTAGCACAGGGTGAAAACCCTAATACTTGTTTTCTATAGGTTATTTGCGGAAATAAAGTTCACCAAAGATATGAGCAATATGTAGTAAATTTGTGAAGCTTAGATTGGGAGTTTCAAACACTTAGATTGCAAGTTTATAATAATGATCAAAGTGTAAGGCAATAAGAGCAAAGTGAACCCTAGTAGCAATACTAGTGATCACGAAAAGCGAGAGACAAGTGAAACGAGATTTATCCCGTCGTTCAGCTCCACGAAGAAGCCTACCTCCACGTTGAGAAGTCCACACAAGGACCGAGTCTCACTTGACCCTTCTCTCACCAAGCCACCACGATGGCTGGCTTGGTTTCCACTATATCAATGGGTAATCACCAAGTTTGATGGGGCTGCTCACAACTTGAGGCTCCCACAAATCAATACAATGAGGAGCACATGAAGCTAAACTCACACAAGCCACAAAACACAACACAATGTGCAAGAGATCAAACTGAGAGCCAAAGCGCGATGATCTTCCTTTACTCTCCTCCCCAAACCCTAATCACTTCAAGATTTGCTCTTAGGGGTTAGTAGAACGAGTGGAAGGCTTTAGAAGGCTCTAGGATGCTTGTGGCGGCGCTAGGGTTCAAGACTTTTTCAAATGAGCCCCGGGGCCCCCTTTTTATAGAGGTCCCGAGCCCCTTTTGCTTACATGAGCAAAGGGGCAGACTAGTCCGCCCTCACACCCTGGACTAGTCCGGCCCTATGGGACCACTGACCCCTGGTCAGTTCCTGACAACTGCCACACTGAGCAACGATCGTCACGCTACCCGCCAAATTTACAAATTCAAACGGTCACTAGACAATGGACTAGTCCGGTCAACAACGGACTAGTCCAAAGTAGAACAGAACCACTTGGTCTGTTCCAAAACAGACTTTTCTGGATCGGCCCAGACTAGTCTTCCCTCTAGGGTTTCTCTCGGTCTGTCACACTAAGTCTCAAACGGACAAGTCCGTACCCAAACGGACAAGTCCGAACTACTCGAGAGAGCTTTGGTCTGTCCAAAAATGGACAAGTCCGGACTTCTCGGACTTAGCTCCAAATTCACTCAGGTTCACTCTAGAGACGTTTGGTCCGTCTCAAAAAGGACTTGTCTGCCATGGCCAGACTAGTCTGGCCCTGAGGCTCAGACTAGTCCGGCCTCCTAGGGTTTTTCTCATTTTATGCTTCTCACTTGGGTTTTTCTCTAAACCACCACTTTGAGCCCCTTGGTATGATCTCAATGCACATGATACAACCACCCTCTCACATGATACGGCTCATATAAGCTCAATACCATAGAAACCCTAATTTCTACGCTTGAGTCTTTGATGCCCATTTTCTCCTTTTCCTTTTTCAGGGTTTTTATCTCATTTCAATCCTTGTACCTGTGCTTAAGATCAACTGAGCTCATTAGCCTCTTAATTTTCTTCATCAATCATCCAAAACCCACGGGATGCCTAGATGCACTTTCAGCTTTCTTGTGTGATGCTAGACTGGAGTATCTGCAAATAGGATACGACTGCTACTGCTGTAGTGTAGGTTCGAGAGAGTAGTATGAATACTTCCGCTAATGTAAGCTATTTTGTATAAAACTCTGAGATTAATGTAAGTTGCTCACTTGTGTTATGAGTTCTTTGTTCTTTTTTTTGTGATGCTATTGGGTGTCGCATCGCACGACACCATCCAATGTGATTCCTAGTTTGTCAGGACCTTGATCCTCACACAAACACTACTCTGTTTTCACACAATGGAGAAATTAAAGCAAGTGTAATCCTGTCTAATAACTACTAGTACCTATAACTTGATCATAAGTGATAGCTATCCTTCACTTATGTGCCTTCCCCGGCAACGACACCAAAAATTCTTAGAGGTATTTCTTAACACCACAGATCACCTCCGGTGAGAGATGAGATGGGCAATCACACAAAATATACCGTTGTAGCATTTCACCTAAGAGTATTCCTAAGGAAATTGTATTTATCCTAAAGGAATACAGTGAAGTAAAATAAACACTATTCTTATGATCAAGGTATAGGGTACTAAGTATTTTTCAGAATAGGGGTAAGATGATAATAGGGGTAGTGTGACACACACCTAAGCCATCTACTCTAAAGGTAAGGTTGTCCTAGTGAGAGTTAAGCTATGAGGCCAAAGAATGTACACATGAGTATGCTAATGGTGAATACTAGCGCTTAGTGGTCCAACATTTGGGACACGGGTTTACCCCTGACAATATCAGGACAATTTCCGCCTCGAGCCTGTGGTGTAGCTGAACGTGGGGGATTACGAAGGACTGACAGGGCTGCCACCACCTGCCGCCTACCCCTACAACCTGTGGATCTACAAGACATCCAACATAACTTAACTATCTAAGCACCATGCTTACATGTTAAGTAAATACCTTAAGAGTCTGGATACAAATATCATCCTAAGGCACTAACTAACCTAAACATCACTGAACCAATGTTGGAACCAAGCACTAATATATTCGTATTAACATAATCATATTAATACCTAATTAGACTATAGTGGTTGTGTATGATGTTTATGATAATAAGATATGAACATTATGACTAGATCATAAAAACATCTACATCTAGCACACACATGGACTCCACAATCAAATAAGAAATGCTTTGCCCAAGTAAATGAATAAATAAATACTAATAATAATGGCCAGTAAGAATCGGCCGACATCACAGTTTCAATCATAACTTGAGTTATACTCAATCAACTCACGTGATTCTTATTATGTTGGATCGTAACTTGTTTCTCTACCCTTTACAAGCTTTCAGACACATTTTTAATAGTGGATTGTACATTGGCATACGTGTTTTTAGATAGATCATTTTTTATTGAGGGTGTTGAGGATTCCACTGAATTTTTTGTATCATCTACCATTCACGCCCCCCCCCTGGTAGTTCATCACGTGCTTTTCAGTCCTATAGTTGTCCATTCATCTCCCATTTCATGCGAATCTGGTGGTATCCACTATGCAAATCAGCTTTTGAAACACAACAACACCACTTAATTCATCAGTCATATCATCTAATTATAGAATAGGATGACAGTATCGAAGGGTGATATTATTAATAGCTCTACAATCAAGACACATATGTCATGTTCGATCTTTTTTTGGCACTAAATTAACTGAAATAGCACAAATACTAAGAGACTCACATACATAACCTTTATTGAGTAGTTCTTGCACTTGGCGCTGAATCTCTTTTTTTTCCTCTAGGTTGGTCCTATAGGGCACACGATTGGGCAATGAAGCACCGGGAATAAGATCAACCTGGTGCTCAATCCCTTAAAACGGTGGTAGCCCTGGTAGTATCTCACTTTGAAAAATATCCTAAATAGTCCTGCAAAATGATACACACAACAGGATACAAAGAATGTTGCATATTGTGAAGTGACATCAAAGCCTCTTTACATAAAAAAGCATACGACACAGAAGTGGAAGCGATCAGTTTATTAATATTAGACTTGGTAGCAAGCAAGCAATTTCCTTTCAAAGTTATCTCATGTGTCTTTTCAAGAACATGCTTCCCTTGTTTATTTTCATGCTTTACATATTCCTTAGCAACAATGTGGTTCTCACTTTTAGCATGGCCCTGAGATTTAATTTTTCGAGCCCTAGCAACTTCACCATACACACTAGCTTCTGGAGACACGATGTAGCACAATATTCAAACCGCTGTACAGAAAAGAATATTGGTTTAATCTACCATGATATATAGAATCCCTATCAATAATTGCCAAGGTCCACCTAGAGTAATATTACATGCTTCCATAGGCACAACGTCACATTCAACAACATCGTGATATGTTCCGATAGCAAAATTAATTTGTACCAGACTGGTTACCTTTGTCTTATCGTGGTTGTTTAGCTATTGGATGTAGTATGGATGTGGGTGTACTTTCATGCTTAGTGCGAGCTTGTCCACCATGTTGCTGCTGGCCAAATCGTTGCAGCTACCTCCATCAACAATCACATGGCAAGAACACTCTTTGATGACTCACTTTATTAAAACAATGTATGCTACTTATTTTGCTCGGCTTTCTCCATCTGTGCACTAAGCACATGCTGCACAATGAGGCTCTCATAGTGTGCCACGTCATCTGATATGCCCTTCTAGCTGCTCATCACTACTTGCATAATCCGCTGCAAGCAAAACATGTGTATCTTCATCGAAATTACTAGCAGGTGAATACTCACCATCATTTCTAACAATCAGAACATGCTTGCTAGGACAGTCACATAACACACATGTCCAAAGCCCTTGCACTGACAACACTGAACATCCTAGCTCTACCTGTAGATGCAACAGAAGAAGCACTCCGGTGGGCCTTTGAGAAGTCTTTGTTGCTGAATTTGTGGGAAGAGTATGTGTCTTGCTGCTGAATGAAGATGGTGTTGGCTGACATGGTGAGGAAGATGGTGTGGAAGCACGTCCGGGGATTGTAGTAGTTGTGCGTGTTTGCTATGATGTATTTTTTCCTTCAGAAAATATTAGCCTTGGAGCTCGCACCTCATCCATGCACTTCCCTTTCAGATTTAATAGCAAGATGAAACAAATGAGTAACGTTATTGTAATGTTTGTAAGCAAGGATGTCCTGAATTTCATGGTTTACACCACCAAAAAATCTAGCCATGGCAGGTTCCTTGACCTCCTCAAAATTACAACGCAACACATACATTTGTAATTTCTGATAATATTATTCTACACTTTTGGTACCGTGCCTCAATTGTTGCAACTTGTGTAACAAATCACGTGCATAGTATAAAGGAACAAATGTAGCTCTCATCCATTTTAAAGCATTCATGGTTTGGGATATGTTATTAGGATTTTTCTTGCAATGTCTAGCAAACAGAAGCAAAATAATGAACTCACTAGTAGCAGTCCAAACTCTTGTATTATCAGAATACTCATAATGTAGGATTGAAGAGCACGTGAAAAACTACCAGAGGGGGATGAATAGTAGATTAAAAACTTTTGAGCGTAAGCTATGAAAACCTCTCGGCAGAAAATCAATCTATCAGAAAACCGTGTGTGTAATCTGTTTTCAACATGTCCAACCGTGACAAAACAAGTGTAGCTAGTATAGAATCAATTCATGGAACTAATGCAAAAAGAATCACATGAAAACACAAAGTAGAACTTGAGATATGAACAAAAGACTAGACGAAGGTCAATCTGTTCTACTCCATTGAAAAAATAGATCTGCAACGCTACAAAGAAACTCGTGTAGATCAAAAACCACAAATCCATGACCATGAAATTTTCACAGATGATAGAGTATCAAGTTGTGAAGATAACCCAAAAAGAATCACATCAATTGGATCTGAAAAACACGAGTTATGATCGTCGAAACACCGATGCAACGTCTGTCTGTCCAGAAACTCGACGAGAAAAACTTGTTTGAAACAGGTCGGACGAACAATGCACCAAAGCTCATGTAAACTACGAATTTTCTTCAAAGAAATACAAGAGGAACAACCCAAAGTTGTAGTGCTCTCCATGATCATTGGCCTCCCTTCCTATGTAACCAGCCCTAAGGCCGACCCAATCCAAACTAGGACTCCTACTCCTAATTGGATTCAAACTCTAACTTTCTATAACTGCTCACGACTCTACCATACGCAGATAGAGGCAATCTTAAGACTTCAAAACATCTTAGAAACATCCCAAACATTTCTAAAACAACTCAACTTCGTGACCCATACGAAATCTAACCAAAATAAACTCGAATTTTTTCATAAACGAACCATAACCACCTCAGCCGCAGCCTGAGGCATAATCCAGCTGGTTGGACCTTTCCAAACGTATCTTCACTTCCATATCTCTTCAGCACGCCTTAGAACAATGTAGCAAGGTCTATGCACCCCTTGCATACGTGCAAAACTTTCCAAAATGTTTAGGATACCTTCATATGCATTGTTCTTGACCCAAACATGTTGCGTGACCTCCTGATCAACTCAAACACAATTCCTCTCGAACTTGGTTGTTGAACCTCATCTTCTCCCTAAGACTAGTTCAATAGATCCCGTCACCAGCCATGTCTTGACTTCAAGCAACACCTGCACATGAACAAACAACCATTCTCTACGAGCCCACGTCCTTGACTTGACTTGACTCTCGTTACTCCGAAAAACACAACACCTTACGTGAGCACCTCACATAAGCATGTTGCAAACCATAGCAAGATAATATCAGCCTTAATCACCAAAAGAAATCCGAAACTTAGTAAAGAATACTAAGCAATCTTTCTGTAAGTCAAAACCAAGTTTGAAACATTGCAAGTTAAAAACTGAGCTGCCGCACAACTATTTCAGCAAATAGAATATATCAAATCGATCAAAAGTGATGTTGGAATGTAAAGGCAAAAGATCGGACATTCCAATTCAAAATTCACGTGCAAAACACGTGACCGATAGTTCGAACAGTCCTAACCAAGTAAAGATAAATGTTACTCCCGAAAACACTCCCACCATGTGGACTCACGTGCAGCTTATCTGAGTGAAAGTTTGGACAACCCATGAAACACATGCAACTCACGTGAGAAAAAGTTCGGACAATCCGAAACATCGAGGGTAATGTTACTCCCAAAAACACGCTGAAAAGTTCGGACAGTGTGTACCAGGGTGTATAATAGTGTATCGGTGTAAGCTCAAAACTTTGAATGTAAACCTTCACTTTTATTCTAATTGCCAATGTATTCAGCACACATAGGTCTCACACATAACATGCATTTTTTTATCAATAACATTCTCCCAAATAATATATGCACCAGGATCATATTTAGCATCAAAAGGAGGTATCTTAAATTTAATCTTAGTAAACTCATATAGTGAGTATCTCAAGTTGGCAGCAACCATCCATACCTTCACGATTACGATGTAGTAGATGGTGTAGATGATCGTCTTGGTCACCACGTTCAGTATGTAAAGAATACTCATCAGCCCAATTATCCCTCACAGGTTCATCATCATTATTGTCCTCTGGCCGCTTGTCCTTCCTAGCTTGTAGGTCATCGAAAACACCGCAGTAGAGCAGCAAGGCTGGTGTTAATACCAGCCACAGATGCCAGATGCCTCCTGTCCTGCAAACTTGCTGTTGGCTACAATCTGCGTGGCCTCCAACTGTCCAATCTTGTCATTTGTCACCTACGAATCATCATTAAGTCTCCCAGTGCACAGCTTCACATTTTGCTCAAAATGTTGCATCATGCACGTTGTGCAAGGAGAACGTGAAACGCTCTTGTGATCCTCCAAGCCTGCCATGGGTAGAGTCACAAGAACAAGAACAAAACAAGTGAAGAAAAATTCCGTAACACTATTAGGATGGAAGTACTGCAAGACACACACTCTTTCAACCTGTTCAGACAAGCACTTACCAGTTCTTGCTCAATAGGAGGGAATGACAACCTACAAATCGACAACCTTGAAAGGAAGTGTACTGGTGCAGCAGCTACAAGACCTGGTAGTCGCATATGTGGAGTTATTGGTAGGCTTAAAGTAATGCACAAAGAAAAACTAGCACCACATTAGTTAAAAAAAAGCAAGTTGAGAAATCGTTCAACGTCAGTACCGTGCTGGTACTAGGCTAAACCGTGCTAGAGACAAGCCTCAAAACAAAGGAAATCACACAAGTAACACCTAGAATAACAGCAACAAAATCTCACTTTAATTCTCTTTTTTTTTTCTTTTGCACTTTTATTTTTATTTTCTTTCTTTCTATATTTCTTCCATTTTTTAACACAGCAGATCTTGAAATCTCTTTGGTGATTCTGATGCACGCATAATGTATTTCAAGGCATGGCTAGATCCATCGGAAAGATGATGTGATAAACTTTTTCAAACTATGCTTACACTTTCCCAAACGGACAACAGATGAGGAAGTTATGACCTTTTTCTTCCAAAACTAAAAAGAATCTCAAAATTAGATCTGATTTGATTACTTGATCTTATAGAGATGCAAATTAGGAAGCGGATATCAATTTTGTGATGGTGGAGATGATGGTGTTCCTGTGCAGATTCAAACGTGACAAGAACTCAAAACTCTAAGGGACTAAACACTAAGATCAGCAACTTGTAAAAGCCCAAATTTCAAAGTGTAAAGTTCAGTTAGGAGAAATAAAAATAAGCATGAGGAGAACAAATCAAAAATGACACAGGAAAAATCAAATTAACTCAAAACCTAAATGAGAGATTTAAAAATTCAAATATAGCTCTTGCTCAAAGGTTGGCAAAATACAAAATTGAGTTGCCCAATAATTTTTTCATAATTAAAAAAGTATCTCTGTCGATTTTCATAATTTGTGAAGTATGCTTACTATTTAATTCAATAGGGGCATTGAATTCAAATTCAAATTTGAGTTAAACTGAAACTTGTCAAATAGGGATTTTGAATTCAGATTTGGGTTCTGCATATTTAAATTGAGCTACCAGAAAAGATCTGAATTTTGGACACAATCTGATTAGGGAATTAAGTTACCAAAGAAGAGGATGAGTATGGACTATGTGGGACCCACTGTCCAGTGAGTGAAACAGAGGAACCACCTCTGGTCTCAGTCTCTCCCGCGCTTCTACACCGTGGAAGCCAGTACATGGCTTGGCCATCGAGTGAAGGAACCGAATGGCCCTCTCCTTATCCTTACTCAGCTGATTATTCAACCCTTTGCTCCTCCAACCTTCATCTCTCTGTTTGCTCTCACGGTGAGAAAACAAAACCAGGGCTTGTTCTCTGTTCCTCCCGCGAGCCAGCCATTGAAATCATGCCTCAACCTCGTGCCAGAAACAAATAGTAGGGCAAGAACCTTATTCATCTTCTCCACCCTTTGTTTCACCATTTCCTTACCTGGTTTCTCGGTATTTCAAAGCGTGCTGGCCGTCGCCGTTCTGGCGCCGAACACCAACTCTTCTGCCTCACCGTCTACTAGCCGCTACAGCCGCCTTCTCGCGCAGCCTTCAAAAGAAAAAAGGTGCACCTGCACACAAGATTGATGACGGTGCATCCGTTCTTCCTTTCCACCTTTATCCGCAGCTTATTTCCAGTTTTCTCGATGATCTCGTAGGTTTCGTGTTAGGTCATCGTCCCAATTCTGTTTCTACATGTAACAATCCTTTAATTAAGTTACAAGTTATATTATATGCTTCCGAGTGCAGCTCCTCAAAAAAACAACCGAGGTGAATCATCGAGAGACGGTTGAGATAGGCCGGTTTTCCTAGCCTCCATGGAAGAATCCCCTGTTTGTCGTCGAACTTGGGGCTACAAGCTATTTCAACCAATTTTCTGTCCATCCCCGTCCTCCCCTTGATCCCAGGATGTCGTAGGGTCTAAATCCGAGCTCGTTTGATTCCCTCGGCGCGTTTTCCTCCATGGCCGATGAAGCTCGCCGCCATCTTGCCGTCGCTAGCCGGATTCCGGCCATCTCGCTGCGTGCGAGGTTGCCTGGCGTGATGGCCATGGACCGAGGGTCTGGATGCCCTATTTCCCTCTGCCTATTGGTGCTGTCCAGCTTGGGGACCGGCGGGTGCCGCTAGCGGCCGGCCGCCCGTGGAGATGTGGCGAGAGGAAGGAGATGACAGTGCGAGCCCTCCTGTCAATGAAACATTGCCCATACGTGTATCTACTATGGCCTCGCGATCATTTGTGATCAGGCACCCCGAGCCCTGTGGCCCCAGTAATGTCGTGGGCTGAGTGGCTGAGTCAGCTATGGGCCCCACGGGCAGGCTCTTAAACTTTTCCTTTTTCCTTTTAAATTTCCAGACTTTGCCCAAAGTTTGAAAATCCATATCTCCTAGTAGTAGTGTCCAAAAATTATGAAACAAATTTTTTGGATTCCATTTAACCAGTACATTGGAATGCTGTAATTGGATTAGTATGAAAATCCCTATTATTTTCTCCAAATCCCTTGAAATCAGAATTTTGGGAATTAATTCCAGGAGATCCCCTAAATGGAAAATTCCCAATTTTGGCCGGAAAGTCCTCAGTATATCTATTTATCTTCAGTCAAAATTTCATATTCATTGGACTATTTTTGGTCAGTCAAACTGTGTTGCTTTTCCATATGTCCATGAAAATTGTAAAAACAACAGAAACTTTTTCAGGAAATATTCCCAACTTGTAAAATTCATATCTCCCTCTAGGAAGCTTAGAAAATGTGAAACAAAATTTTCTGGACTCCATTTGGCGAACACTACATGGAAAACACAATTTCCTATATGACAAAACTCCAGTTTTTCTCTGTAAATTCAGAGAAAGAAAAAACTTAGGGAATTTTTCTAGTACTCTCCTTAGCACCTCTGAAGACCACTACAAAAGTCCTAGTTCCAGTCTGTGTTATCTTCATCAGATTCTGTCATTAGTAATGTCCCCTCACATGAATATTCATATTGAAGATCATAAGGTCATTCTCTAAGTTATCTGTTTGCAATTATCGCTTCAACCAGATTTGAGTTCCAGTAGAGACCCCTCTGTAGTTTTTCTTAGCATGTTAGAATGCTCTTATAACTCATAAAGTATTTGTTCATTACTAAGTTTCAGTTTCTCATTTGTGCATTTCATATCTATAGTGCTCGTGACGATGAAGGACTTTGCAGAGGGATTTCTTCTTGACGGACCAGCAGATGATCACATATACACTCTCACTGACTTTGACTAATCGTTGAGCAAGGCAAGCCCCGGTTTACATTTAATAGCTTTTACAACTTTTGCTTTGTATTACGTCTTGGAAATGAATTGTGCATTAAGTCTAGATGATTTTGATACTCCACTTGCATGACCAGAACACCCCATGGTGTATTTGGATAGCTGTTAGGTCCTTGTGTAGCTGCTGCTATGCTAAATGTTGTATAGAAATCCTGTAGAAGCCAAGTAGTTGGAATATACTCGCGAGATAGGTTTCACCTCACACCGGATTGGTTTATGGTAGAGAATGACTTATGGAAATGTACATGAGACCGGACAGCAGGGTAGGATGTGTAGTCCTGCCTGTGTTGATTGAGGACCAATCAGTGTACGGTCCTGTTGGGCAAGTTTGAGTTGTACTATGCATAATGGTATATGGGACCAAGGAAACTGATGTAACTCGTAGACCATGTGTGGAAACATCTGCGCTATCCTTGAATGGAGATGCGAAGGCATAAAGGTATAAATCTTCTAGCGGGCAACTTCGACGTGTCCGTGTAGAGGACCTTTTGCTCGGGATCGAGAGTCGATTCCATATTATGGCCTCTTGTGAAAAGTGGCTGCATATGGCGTAGAGTGAAGCGCATCGACGTGGCTTCCTTGTGGGAGTATGTGTCATGCATTCCGGGTTGTTATTGATTGCAATCACCATCGCTCGCGGTTATGGACTGAGCATACTTATTCGCTGAGTTGTGACGTAGTAAAATAAGAGTAATTGAATTGTACAAATTTTGCTTTATGCTTAATCAATGTTTTACTACTTGTATGCTCCAGCCATATTGCTAACTAAATTTACCTCTTATGAAACTTTAAATTGCTGCGAAAATCTGAAAATGAAGGACATATTTTAGGCGAGTTTCTTTTATGCAAATTCAGCTGCCTATGTACTAGAGTTTCCAGCACGTAGAGTTGCATGTTTAGGTGAGACACTTAAGTCTTCCTAAGCATTAAGATCACAATTTGTGGATTAATGTTTTTCCATGTAATGTCGCATATGACGGTTCCGTAGTGCGGCATCATCCCTCTCGGCTTGTATTGCCGAGCAGAAACCCTACGATCCACTGTTTTGCTTCGTGTTGCTAGCGTGAGGTATTCCGGGCTGAATACTCTCACATGTGAAGTACCTAGGTTCGAGTAAGTGTATTATGTATCTTCTGCTGCTTATATACTCCTTTTGTACATTATTTTGTAAACTCGAATATCTCATGAAATAAGGATTTTATATGTTTTACGTATTATTTTTGTATGTGCTGTTGGGTGCTGCATCGCATGGCACCACCCAATGCGATTTCTGGAATGTCGGGACCCCGATCTTCACACAACTCAACACAACTGATGCAATTGAAAACTCAAGAAGCCCTAACTAAGAAGTACTAGTATAGAAAGTCTCAAAGTATTAATGGGATTATGGAAACTAATCTACTATTTCTTTGGCTTTTATAGACTATAGAAAAAAATAACAATGAAGAAAAGGAAGTCTCTCACCGATCAACCTTGCTTTGAGTACCAACTTCATAGGGGGTGGGATGGTCTAATCTTTTGCTGGAGACAAAAACTTGATTAGTGGATGGAGAAGACCTTCACGGCCAGACAACAACCATCCAAGGATGTTGCACCTTAGCAAATGCTACACCAACTGAAAGGAAACATCATGATCTTGCGGTGCGTGATAACCCAGCCACAAGGGTATTTGTCCTACAAGCAATCGAAATACCAGAAAGAACAAGTAGAACAAGCACTAAATTGTGAGATAAAACATAAGGATTCAAACACAAGGAAAAATATGGTAGGGTTCTGAGTAAGTAGAATGAAAGTTCTTGTCGACACACGTGTCTACAAGAAAGTAGCAACAACTAAACTTGCATATAAACAAAACCCAACTGTTTGTGGTGGTTGCCATGAACTATATATAGGGGTAAGGATGACCCAATGGGTGATGTGGTCGTGTTCAAACCCTAGGTTGCATCCCTAGTGGACTCAACTTGATACACAACCCATTGAGCCCAAAATATGGTTAAGCATCCTGACAGATTTTGAAGTTGATTTTGTTTTGATGATTCCAGTTATGAAGGAATCTTGATGTTAGACCAGTTCCATTAGAAAGTTTATTTTCTCATATTTTCGTACATATGTAGAACATTCAAGACATATTATGTATGTATCCTAGGTGTTGGTTTTAAGGAGACATGCTCCTAGAATTCGAGTTGGACTCGAGCTCAAATTGGGTTCCACCTCCAACTTGAAGTTGATGTCTTTGCTGGTCCTCCACGCCCGGCCCCAAACCCCTCTACAAGTATCTCTTGGTCCTGTCCATGGTTCCTAATAATAATTAATTCATTAGATACCAATCTACTCTCAAAATTCACATATAAAGAAGTACTCAGGAACGAGCATACCTATAAATTCAATTGTCGTGCTCGAGCCCTAATAATTGGACCTTGCATGTCTAGTATTGGAGTGTTGTGGTATATATGTAAGAGTGATGTCTCATCATCCTCCCCTTCTTGTATTTGAGTCGTCCTCTTCTCCCAAATATAGCTTCAAATATGTAACATTAAATGTTGGCTAATCCCAAAATATGCAGGCAAATCTAGCTTATATGCATCCTCAACAATTTTCTTTAAGGCTTTGAAAGGTCCCCAGTAAACTTGTTTTATCCTTTGTGCCTTCCATGTGCATTCAACATCTTGCTTGATCCCTGTAAGGCCCTGTTTTGCACAGCTTCTGCTGCAGCTTCTTCAAAAATATAAGGTGAGGGTGTGCCAAACAGGAACCTTTTGTAACAACTTATTAGTTCAGCTGCTTCTCAGAATGAACTAAAAGTAGGACATAAGTAGAAGCTGCTTTCCATCAGCTTTTCAAACAAGCTGCTTTTGTAACAAGTTCCAGCTGTGCCAAACAGGGCCTAAGTAGCTCTAAAAATGAAAATGAACATACTTTATGGTGCACCATCAATGCATCATATGTATCAAGGGTAATCAAAATATAGAATTGATTCACCTTTGGTTAAAAGTATATAATATGGTCATATCTGAGTAGTTGATGTTCTCATCATTATCCCCTCTTTGCAGCAAGCCGTCCTCGATTTTGCATTGTGATTAGTGATCAACAATAAAGTACATGGAAACAAGATATGCTCTTTTTTCTTTCAAATTGACCTAAAACATGTAATTAATGGTAGAGAAACTAGATATAGAATGGTCAGCATGAATGCAAGTCATTATATGATCCCTTTATATATATATATATATATATATATATATATATATATATATATTGCACCATGTTGTTTCTGTTGTTATCATATTTGTCAATTACATGAAAAGAATAATAATCAAAACACAACGAACTACAAAATAATTTTTTCCACAAACCATTCAGGTCACATGGGAAATCAAATTTCATATAATCTAAATGATTTATAGAAGATACGATTTTTGTCGAAGTGCTAACTAAGACACTTCCCCCGGTACTACTAAGAAATAGTCCACGGAGGTAAGTATTCGAATGGGGCGCTAATCAAGATCAAGAAAAAGGGTGAACACAGAAGATTTTACATTGTTCGGGCTGCCTGAGCGTAATACCCTACTCTACAGGATGTGCATCGATTGTATGAGTATAGCTTGAGTGTGTATGAGCTTAGATGAGCCTAGATTCTACCATGCAGTGCATCCTTTTTATATGTCAAGGACTGACTGTTACAGTGTGTGATGTGGCTCGACATGTGGCCCTGGCTGTAATAAACTGCCCTATACACGATCTATGGTGTTAAGGATGGTTAATATTGTGATAACATGCCTTAATAGCAGTGTTACCGGTCTTGATAGTCCTCGTGTTAACCAGGTCTTGTAATGGCCAATTGATAGCCCTTGAATGTCCGCGCCGTTGGAGATCCCGCTGTCTTCCCATTGCAGACTTAGGTCCGGGGGTGTGACATGTGACGGCTCTGGAGCTTCCCTCTGTAGAGAGGCAGGTCCGAAGCTACTAGACACGTGGCAGCTCTGGAGCTTCCCTCTGTGGGGAGGCAGGTCCGGAGCTACTGGACACATGGCAGCACCAGAGTCACTCTAAGGAGGGAGGCAGGTCTGGCATTGCGGGACACGTATTGCCTCCGGAAGTCCACGATACTGGAAGGTGGAACTCGGTGCATCTTCTTCTGGTACGAAGGGATACCTGGTATACAGGGTATCGACAGTGGCCCCCAGGCCCATCTCTGGTGAGGTTGTGAGGTTTTGATGCCGGAGGTGGGGCCATTATCTCTCCCGCACTGCTGCTTCGCCTTTCATCTCAGGACACACGGTCTTTCTTGATTTGGAAGGTGAGACGCATGACGTGCAAATCTCACGAAATTGAAGGACATCGGTTCCCAATATGATATCCGTATCAGTTCCCAGCGTAATCTTTGTAGCCTTGTTAGGTCGCCGCCCTCGAGCTTTCAACTTCCCATCATGACAACAGTTCACCTGGTGCCACTTTTTAAAAAAGTGGACTTGGGCCCCCTTGTCATTGACGAGGTAACTTCAGAGAGTGTGACTATAGTCGTGGTGCTAGGTCCGATAAGTCTACTCCAGTCTTGGTGCTAGCGATAGGCGCTGGGTCTGGAGTAAATTCCCCGATGATGGAGGTTCTAGCTGAGGCAGCGGCGATGGCTACCTCAACCCCTCGGATGGAGCCCGGAGCATCTACCACATCGACATCGGTGGGTTCTGACTCTAGACGTCCAAGGAAGAAGTTCCGTGCTGACTGGAGCAGCAGTATCCACAGGTAACAATCGACACTTGGATTTGAGTCTTGCTTTTGCTTTTTGCTTTCCCTTGAACTCTCTGTTCCTCTGTTTCTAGAGTGTCGAGGGGAGCTTCTGCACCAGCACCTGCCAGTGCCTTAGCCCTAGAGGGCGGACCATCTGGAGCCACTACTATTGAAACGTCCCCTCCGATGGTTGAGGCAGCCAACCCCGCAGCTCTGGCGCCTACTAGCACTGTGATGACCTCGGTACTAGCGGTCAAAGAAGAAACCGCGGTTGCACCAAAGCAAGTTTCAACTGCTCCGGAGCCTGCACCGGACGCCAATGTCCGAGTCTTCGAAGGCTACGGTTGAAGCTCTAACGCCAGCTCCAGAGATGACGATGCCATCAGCTGAAGATCTGGCTGCGGGACCTTCCTCGACTGCGCCGATGGCTGAAGATCTGGTTGTGGGACCTTTCTTCTGCACCGTAGGTAGATGAACTTCGGAGATCAGCCCCGCCGACATCGAGCTGTTGGATTTCATGCTCATGCCATGGTCTCTAACGACTGTTCCGGAAGGCCCAGAGGAACCATAGGACAAATCTCGAGCGGGCCTAGAGCCAATCCCTCTAGCGTTATCAATCAATAATGCATGCTCAAGCCTCCGTCAGGTCCAACTCACCTTTGACTATGAGCGTATGTCCCTTAAAGAATAGTGCGACACCCTGATGCGTTGGCTCCAACAACTGTACTTCAAGACGAAGCTAACACAGTCCCAGCTTGCAGAACAGAAGGAGTGGGTGGCAACAGAGAAGGCCCGACAGACACGTTTGAACAACATGCTGAATGAAAAGAGAGGCTGCCATAAAGGCCCTCGATGAGAAGACCCGGGAGACCTACGAGCGCACTAGAAGGGCCAACGAAGTGGCTGACAGTCGCTCGGAGAGCCTCAAAGCTTTGAGGGAACAACACCTTAAGTGTCGGGATGAGCTTGATAATAGGGAGGATGAAATCCAAGAAAAAGAGGATGAGATCCAAAAGAGGGAGGATGAACTCTCTCAGAAGCTGGCAAGCGGCAAGCAGGACTTGGCTGACCGCGTGGAAAAATTGAAGTTCTGGTGCGAACAAGAGAAGCACCAAGTGTGGCTGGTAGGGAAAGGAGTCAACAAAAGAGAAAATGCTGTATCTGCCAGGGAGGATAAGGTGAAGGTGAAGGACATCGCAGAAAGGAGAGGTTGCATACACCTCCGAAACAAGCAGATCGCTGACCAAGAGAAGTTGCTGGCTGAACGGATCCAACAGCACGCAAAAGAGGTCGAGTGTTTCTCGAAGGAAGGTTTTGCGGAGCTCTCTTCTGCAAGGAGGTCGCTTGAGGAGCTCTGGAGCGCAAGAGCAATCGATTCCCAACAAGTGTGGGACTTCCTAGGGCGAGCAAATGAAGCTCTGGTACCTTTGGGATTTAGTCCAATCCGATCGGTTGATCTAGAGCTAAAGATGGACAAAGCATTGGTGGCGCTTAACTCCGCCGGCTCTAAGATGGATGCTCTGGAAGATGTGGTAATCAACCAAATCGAGACTGAAGGGAAGTATCTGGCTAGGAACGTCACAGATTATGTGTTGACGTGCTTTCAAAGTCGAGACCCCCTCAATGTCTCTAGCTCTGATGGTCGAAGGACCCATCGCCAAGGAGGAGGAAGCTGCCAAGGCTAGCGTCCAAGAAGCTGCCCATAAGGTTGCTTCATACTTCATGAGGGACTCCAGTAGCTATGATCTTTCCTTTTGTACCTTCACCTTGTAAATCTCCAATTTTGAATGAACGATATCCTTTCGAACTCCATGTTTCTCTTCAATACATTGCCCTTTATCTTGTTGACCCCCTAGTAGATGTGTTCAATTGATTGAGGACATCTAACATAAGGAATTTGACAATTTCTTGAAAACTTGATTGCTCTGAACTCCTAACCAACATGATAGCTCCGAGGTCTGAGTCTTGCTTCCGAAATCTCCAAGGATCCTTTATTACGTCGATGGCGGGCCTCCTGGGAGTTGTCAAAGCTTGTTCGCTTCGACGGTGCCCACAATTAACGCGTAAAACATCAACAATGGGCCCCTTGGGGGTTGTCGGAGCTTAGTTGCTTCGACAGTGCCCACTGTCCACACATTAAACGTTGAAAGCGGGCCCCCTGGGAGTTGTTGGAGCTTATTTGCTTCAACAGCACCCACTACCAACGCGTAAAACATCAATGGCGGGCCCCCCTGGGGGTTGTCGGAGCTTGTTCGCTTTAACGATGCCCACTGCCCACACGTTAAACATTGACGGAGGTCCCCCTGGGAGTTGTTGAAGCTTATTTGCTTCGACGGCGCCCACTGTCAACACGCAAAACGTCAATGGCGGACCCCCTAGGGGTTGCTAGATCTTGTTCATTTTGATGGCACCCTCTGTCAACGTATAAAACGTCAATGGCGGGCCACCTGGTGGTTGTCAGAGTTTTTTTGCTTCAATGGCGCCCACTGTCAACGCATAAAACATTGACGGTTGGCCCCCTAGGGGTTGTCGGAGCTTGTTCGCTTTGACAACATCCACCATCGCCATGCAGATTGCCGTCAATTATTCATTTTTCCGGCGCATGAGAGACAAGAAAAAGCATTAAGATTCGTCCTCTTGCCTATAGCTTATGTGCGGCTTATTACCCTTCTTTGAATTTTAGATCCTAACAAACTCACTCTGACAACATAAATATATTGATTAAACTTCCTTAGATCTGAATGCTTTCTGAACCCGCCTTACTGAGACCCACCAGAGTAGGTAGAGTGGCATACTTAGGATGCTGAACCAGGCTAAGTTGGTAGCGCACTCCGAACCTGTCATTGGCTTTTGTTTCCAAGCGAGTAGGCCATCTAGCAATACTATGATCTGATAGAAGATTACCAATAAAACTTATATATCACATGAATCTATAGGACTAAATTTCAAGTGGATTGCACATCATTGCTATTGACAAGAAGGTAAAAGATGATACAAATAATGAGCGTGCACAAAATTAATGCACGTAGAGTCTGTTTGTACATAAATGTATTTCATTATAAGTTTGAATAACAGGGATACAAGGACACACTTAAAGTACAGGACCAAGTTAAGTGTGCTATTCATCTTGTACTCACCAAGGGAAGGTAAAGACACACCTAAAGTACAAGACCAAGTTAAGTGTGCTTTTGATCTAGGACCAACCCATCTCTATTCATAGACTCTATGAAATACATTTTATACAAATACAGACTCACCTCCGTGTAACTAAGTGTAGAACATACGAAGGTGCTAATGTTCCATGGGTTGGGAAGTGGTATCCCATCTTTCATTGCCAAGCGGACGTATCCAGCGCAGAAAACTTTGATGACTCGAAAGGGACCTTCCCAGCGGGGGGAAAGTTTGTTCATCCCTCTTGAGTAAGTATTTGCCGCAGCCCAGATCGCCTTCTTCCAACTGCCAGTTGCGCACATACCTTTGGTGATAGCACTGGAGTGCCTGGCAATAGCGCGCGTTTCGGACAGCTGTTGGGCACCTTGCCTCGTCGACGAGGTCTAGGTCTTCACGCCGGAGCTGGTCCTGCATGGCTTTGTCAAAGGTCCGAACCTGGATAGAAGCCATGGTGACCTCTGGAGGAAGGACTTCTTTAACTCCGTACACCAAGAATAAGGGTGCCTCTCTTGTTGCCCAGTTGGGTGTTGTCTGACTCGCCCACAATGCAGATGGAAGCTCTTTTATCCAGTTGGCGTCATGTTTCTTCAAGCGCTCATAAGTGCGCGTCTTGAGTCACTTGAGTATTTCTGCATTTGCTCTCTATGCTTGGCCATTGCTTGCCAGATGAGCTACTGATGCGTAGCTAACTGTTATGCCAATGTCTTTGCAGTACTCTTGGAATGCTGCACTTGTGAACTGGGTTCAGTTGTTAGTGATGACTCTATTTAGAACTCCAAATCTGCAAACAATGCACTTTAGGAATTTGATGGCTGATTGATTGTTGATAGTCACAACTGGAGTAGCTTGCGACCACTTCGTGAACATGTCAATGGCGACATATAAGAACCGGTACCCTTCGACGGCTTTTTTGAAAGGTCCCAAAATGTCTATTCCCCACACAGCAGATGGCCATGTGGTAGGAATCATCTGCAGTGACTGCGCTAGTGTGTGAATCTGCTTCGCTTGGAACTGGCACGCTTCACACTTCTTGACCAGCTCGACTACATCCTGGAGTGCTGTAGGCCAATAAAGATTGTCGATACCCTGTATACCAGGTATCCCTTCATACTAGAAGAAGACACGTCGAGTTCCACCTTCCAGTATCGTGGACTTCCGGAGGAAACACGTGTCTCACAGTGCCGGACCTACCTCCCTCCTCAGGGTGGCTCTGGTGCTGCCACGTGTCCATCAGCTTCGTACTGGCCTCCCCACAGAGGGACGCTCTGGAGCTTCCATGTGTCTAGTAGCTCTGGATTTACCTCCCCACAGAGGGAAGCTCCAGAGTTGCCATGTGTCACACCCCCGGACCTAAGTCTGCAACGGGAAGAAAGCGGGGATCTCCAATGGTGCGAACATTCAAGGGCTATCAATTGGCCGTTACAAGACCTACTTAACGCATCATTAATGATATATTAATGACACACAATTAGAGGAATATCAAGACCGGTAACGCTGCTGTTGAGGCACATTATCACAATATTAACCACTCTGAACACCATAGATCGTGTATAGGGCGGTTTATTACAGCCAGGGCCACATGTCAGGCCATAGCACACACTATAACAGTCAGTCCTTTGCATATAAAAGGGCTGCACTTCACGGTAGAACCCAAACTCATCTAAGCTCATACACACTCAAGCTATACTCATACAACCGACACACGTCCCGTGGAGTAGGGTATTACACTCAGGCAGCCCAAACCACGTAAAATTTTTTGTGTTCACCCTTGTTCTTGATCTTGATTAGTGCCCTATCCGAATACGAACCTCCGCGGACTACTTCTTAGTAGTACTGGGGGAAATGTCTTAGTCAACACTTTGACATTTGGCGCGCCAGGTAGGGGCGCATGCATTCAAGATCTCCAAGATGATGAACTCAACCACTAATTCCAATAGACCGGCTGCACAAGATGTTGGAGGAAACCACTTCAATGTTCAGCAGCCGGCCAACGTTGTTGTCCCGGTGGGCATCGTTCCACCACCACCATCTGCTATACTAGCCAATGCTGCACAATAGGATGGTGAATTTGCGTCGGTCACAGCATCGACGAACAACCCAGAGAATGCGCTGAACGTAGTGTGGACTCTACTACAGTGTCCTTCTACGCCTGGAGCTCATCGAGCCGCGATGGAACAGTGTCGCACTAACGTTGAGCACCTGGTTGCAGCCGCAGCCACTGCGCTCACTAGAAGGATTCCACCCTGTTGCAACAATTGTACTGCAACGAATACTAAATTGTTGCAGTAAGCTTGTCCTTTTCCCATGATTCACTAGTTTATGGCATTAGCATCTATCGCCACGGAACACGATCGTTGCATTAGGATCTGTTGCCACGATTCACTAGTTCATAGCATTAGGATCTATACATGAATCTGTTGCCACGATTCACTAGTTCGTGGCATTAGCATCTATCGCCACGGAACACAATCGTTGCATTAGGATATGTTGCTATGATTCAATAGTTCGTGGCATTGGGATCTATCTCCATGAATTAGTTGCCATGATTCACTAGTTCGTGGCATTATCATCTATCGCCACGGAACACGATCGTTGCATTAGGATCTGTTGCCATGATTCACTAGTTCATGACGTTAGCATCTATCGCCACGGAACACAATCGTTGCATATCTGTTGCCACGATTCACTAGTTCGGGGCGTTGGTATCTATTGCCATGGAACACATCATTGCATTAGGAACTTTTGCCACACTTCACCAGTTCATGGCGATAGGATCTATCGCCACGAAACACAATCGTTGCATTAGGATCAGTTGCCACGAAATACCAGTTCATGGCGTTAGGATCTATCGCCACATAATAGAATTGTTGCATTAGGAACTTTTCCACGCTTCACCAGTTCATGGCGATATGATCTATCACCACGAAACACAATCGTTGCACTAGGACCAGTTGCCACGAAATACCGGTTCGTGGCGTTAGGATCTATCGCCACGGAACAAAATCATTGCATTAGGAACTTTTGCCATGATTCACCTGTTCGTGGCGTTAGGTTCTATCGCCACAAAACATGCATTAGGAACTTTTTCCACGATTCACCAGTTTGTGGCGATAGGATCTATCGCCACGAAACACAATAGTTGTATTAGGATTTGTTGCCATGAATCACCGGTTCGTGGTGATAGGATCTATAGCCATAGAACATACACATTGTATTAGGAACTTTTGCCATGATTTACCAGTTCGTGGCATTAGGATCTATCGCCATGAAAACACAATTGTTGCATTCGGAACTTTTTCCATGATTCACCAGTTCGTGGCGATAGGGTCTATCATCACAGAACATAATCGTTACTTTAGGAACTTTTGCCACTATTCACTAGTTTGTGGCGTTAGGATCTATCGCCACGGAACACGATCATTGCATTATGAAATTTTGCTACGATTCACCAGTTTGTGGCGTTAGGATCTATCGTCACAGAACACAATTGTTGCATTAGGAACTTTTGCCATGATTCACCAATTCGTGGCGTTAGGATCTATCACCACAGAACACAATCGTTGCATTACGAACATTTGCCACGATTCACCAGGATTCAATATTGGCTTGCTTCTAAGCTTGCTACTAAATAGAATAGTGGCTTCTATCTTTTCAAAAAAAATCAAATAGTTCACGTACAGCTAGCTCACACAGTACTTATATAAAAAAATCATCATCTTCGCTGTCCCCCCCCCCCCCAAGATTGGAGGTACAATACCATCATCGATATATGTATCATCGTCATCGTCGTCATCTTCATGTTCTAATGGAACTCTATGTGTCTCAAACTGATCACATGTTCTCATTTGAAGAGCGGAAGCATCGCCGGTTGTTCCCTCAATGTCATTCCTATCCCATGCGGTCCTATCCTCATTTATATCAATAAGTCATCGATCATCAAATGTCTCAACCTCCATCGTCTCAATGACATTATTTTCACTATCTCTAGGGGGCATGGCAAAAAGGTTTCGTGGCTTCGTTTTAACAACTGTAGCCCATTTAGGTTGCTTCACACTTCAAACGTAAAAAACTTGTTCTGCTTGGGTGGCTAGGATGTAAGTCTCATACTTAAATTGAGAAAAAGTAGTGTCAACATCTATCATTCTATATCGATCCATTTTGTAGCATCTGCTTTGGCTCTGACTGGAACGAGGACGATCAAACCAGTCACATTCAAATAATAGAACCTCTTGATTTCTTTTTCAAAATCAATAGAAATCATTTTCTTGATTACTCCATACCACTCATGATCACCATCCCGAACAACAACACCACTATGTTGCGTCTGTAAATTCTTTTCCGCCTATGCTGTTTGAAAGAAGAAGACATTTATGAATGATCGACTAAAAAAACGTGCCCGACGATCAGGTCCTCTACATAATGCATACAAATAATCGGTTACTTTGCCTTCTTTGTGTAATGTCGTAATCTGTACACATTAGTATAAAAAGGGTCATCATTAAACCAACTTCAAAACACATATTTGTTCAATATTTCATCAAAGTAAAAACTTGCATGTACTTACTCATTTATGAAACCAATAAACAAACTCATCTCTATGGCGTTTTTCAACATCGCGATAATGAATCTTCTTCAGCTCTTCAAAATGCTCACTAAAAAGGGTACAAAATTAAATGAGCCACCTACAATAAGCCTGATCCAATATAGTATAGAACATCTGAGTTATATGTACTTGATCCATGGAGCGGTGTCTTCAACATTAGAAATAATAATGCCTAATGTTATGTAGCTCCACCATAGTAAGTTGGCCACATTTAAACCCTTTTTTAGAATTATCAACTTCTGTAAATATATTAGACTAGAGAGAAGGTTCATTCCTAGCTGCAGCTTCATCACGTTTTGGCCTATTAAGCTTGGTGCTAATGTTATCCAAAAACTGACTACAAAAAGTCATACACTCTTCCATAATATATCCCTCAGCTATAGAACCCTCTGGGTGAGCTCTGTTACGTACATACCTCTTGAATGTACCAAGGTACCTCTCAATTGGATACATCCATCTGTAAGAAACAGGTCCACCCAAGCGAGCTTCTTCGGCAAGATGGATTGGAAGATGTACAATGATATCAAAGAAAGCGGGAGGAAGCAACATCTCAAGCTTACAAATTGTTTCAGGAAATTGTTTAATCATCTTATGAAAATCTGGTTCTGCCAATTCTTTAAAACAAATTCTAGAAAAGAATCTGCTAAACTTAATTAATGGTGCAACAACCTTTTCAGGCAATATGTCACGTTTGCAATAGGAAGGAGCTTCTGAAATATAATATGGTAGTCATGAGTTTTAGACCTGATACCTTACATGCTATTATGTCCACACATCTCTTGATGTTTGAGGCATAACCATCGGGCATCTTCACATCCGCCAAAAACTTGCACAAGGTGGTCTTATGATCTTTTTGCAAAGTATATGATGCTGATGGACAATCATACTTCCCTTTCATACCCACCGGATGTTGCTTTGGCCGTATACCCATTTCCTTCATATCAAGACGAGCTTGTAGACTATCTTTTGTTTTACAATCCATATTAAGCAATGTTCTCAATATGCTATCACAAATGTTTTTCTCAATGTGCATGACATCCAAGTTATGCCTTATTAGCAATGTCTTCCAATACGGGAGCTGAAAAAAATATACTTTTCTTCTTCCAACTATGCCACCTATCTTTCTCAGTGCGCTTTCTCTTATTATTCTTCTGTCCAAAACTCACTTGATCAAAAGTCTCGTATTGTTTGAGTACTTCGTGACCAGGATGTTGGAGCCTCTCTATTCTCTATCTTGTTGTTGAAAGAAGCTTTGTCTCGATGCCACCTGTGATTCTGAGGTAGAAAATGACGATGACCCATGTAGTAATACTTTCGTCCATGTTTCAACCACAAGGCGTCAGTGTTTTCATGGCAGTATGGACATGCTAGCTTACCTTTTGTGCTCCATTCACATAGCATTGCATATGCTGGAAAATCATTTATTGTCCACAATATAGGAGCTCGCATGAGAAATGTCTCTTTCTTTGAACTGTCGTATGTTTTAACACCATCAGACCATAATTTCATTAGCTCATCAATCAAAGGCTACAGAAACACATCAATGTTGTTTCCATGTGACTTTGGCCAAGGAATTATCATTGACATCAACCAAAAAGGCTGCTTCATACACAACCAAGGTGGTAGATCATATGGGATTAGAATCACAGGCCATGTACTGTAAGAAACATTCATTACTCCAAAAGTATTGAAACCATCAGATGCTAACCCAAGTCTTATGTTGCGAGGATCAGATGAGAAATTTGGGTGAATGCTATCAAAATGCTTCCATGCTTTCGAATCGTCAGGATGGCGTAATATTCCATCATCAATACGTTCTTCTTTGTGCCACCGCATGTTTGATGCTGTTGATTCTGCCATATAAAACCTTTGAAGATGGGGAATAAGAGGGAAGTATCGTAGAATCTTGCGTGCTACAAGCTTCTTGGATTTTCCACAAGGTAAAGCCTCTCTTGCATCCCCACCAGTATTATTTTTCCATCTTAATTCACCACATTTTGGGTATCGATCCAGCAGAGAATAGTCCTTTCGGAATAACACATAGTCATTGACACACGCATCGATCTTTTCGTTGCTCAGCCAGAGGTCACGAACGACCTTTTGAACTTTATCAAGTGTATTAGGAATACAATGGCCCTCTGGAAGCACATATGAGAATAGTTCCAGGATCAACTCACATGCTTTTTTGCTCAAACCAGTTAAACACTTTATCTGGTACAACCTGACAATAAAGGATAATTGGGTCACCTTCTCACAACCTGGATACAACTCCTTTTTGGCATCATTTAATGAGTCATAGAATGCCTTTGCACACCCAGTTTGCTCCTGCTGGTTTATAGCATTTTCTGGATCATCAACATCTGCTGAAGTACCACCATGATCAGTGCCTCTAATTAGACTGGACAACATATTTTCCATAGCAACATCATCAGAAATTATCTCCTCATTATTTGCTGATTGCTCAACAATATTTTTCTCACCTCGTTTTTCTCAATGGTGTACCCAACAAGTATAATCAAATGACATCCCATTACGAAGCAAGTGAATACGAACTTCCTTGCGTGTCCCGTGGCAAATATTACCATATTTCATGCAAGGACAAGGCTTAGTTTCTTCTTCACGAGTGCCCAGGAATGCTAAATTTAAAAATGACTTCATTCCATCCCGCCACTCCTTTGTACGCCTGTCTTTTCCCATCCATGTCTTATCTCCTGACATCGCTTCCTACGATTCAATCAGCATATCTGTAAGAGGATTGAACTACAATAACATTATGTGAACAATTGTACCTAGCGCTGTTGCTCCTCCACGTGCGGTGGACGGCGGACACTCCTCCATGCCGGTGGACGGCGGATGCTCTTCTAATAGCGTGGCGGCCGACGGATGCTCCTCTAAGAGCGTGGTGGCCAGCGGATGCTCCTCTAGGCACGTTTCGTGCAATCAGGAGAGGGGCCGTTGTGGATCAAAGGGTCCGGCGGGGAGGCAGCCAAGACAAAGCGTACGTGAAGCTATCAGAGTAGGCCCAACACTACGTTGGGCCGCATGTTATTCGTGGGCTGAAACTGCGCTGAGTCTATTCCTGGGCCAAAACTGCGCTAGGACGCGGTGTTCATCCCCATGACGCATAAGCCCATCTACGAGTGCGCGTCTGGCTCTGGCAATTTGTTATCTAAATAAGTTAATGTAGCAATAGGGGTGGTATTCCGATCAAAAAACATCAAAAAAACATAAAAACAACAAAAGCACGACATCACAACTTGGATTAATCCGTGTCAATCAATTTCCTGTTTTACAGTTTCGTTCTCCAGGCTCTTTCACCTTAAATCTCGTACGTAGTACCTATTTTTTTCTAACATTTTTCTCTTCCTTTCTTTTCTAGAGTTCATTGTCTCCACTTTTCTTTTCTTTTCTTTTCTTTTCTGGAGTCCATTGTCTCCACTCTAGAGGCCCCTGGTGTGGAGGGTCACACACTTCGATTCACGCACGAAGTGGGTTAAAGGGGAAATTTTGGCATGATTAAAGGAGATGTTTTTTGATAAAAGGAGAAATTTTTAATTTGACACACAAAGGGCCCAGCGTATGCGGCGAAAAATTATGCTTATAAAAAACCGCATCTGGCTCTGGCAATTATGCTTATAAAAAACCGCGGTTTGCATCCCTCTTGGTTATCGCAACGGCTCGACGTGTCCCATCGGCTTCACTGGCAAATTTTTAATTTGACACAAAAAGAGTCCCGGGCTTATATAAAAAACACCCGCTCAATACATGTCTCATACACGTTCCATTCGACTTCGACCAGGCGAGCGGACGATGTCGAACGGAGTGTGGACAATTCTTGTGCGACATCTTTTTTCAATCGGATGTGTAACTACAATAGCGCACATTGCCTTATATTTTCATTGCAACGAGCTCAACTTTCCAAGGTGGGACAAATCGTTCACACCTTATCAAAATTGCTCGCACGAATTCGTTACGATTACCGCGCGCGGGTGCGGATGTAGGGAATACGCCAGGTGACCAGTGCACAACCTAGGCCCAGGTGGTGCATAGATTGCAAGTGACGAGGATACGATTCCTGGAATTAATCCTGACATTATACCTATCATGTCCGGCCATCATACGACCTCATTTGGGTAGGAGTTGATCCACTTCAATCTAAGTGGATTGGAGAGTGTCCGGCCATCATACGACCTGACGTAATGAAGATTTTTGAATCTAA
Source organism: Tuctoria greenei (assembly GCA_036927565.1). Lineage (NCBI taxonomy): Eukaryota > Viridiplantae > Streptophyta > Magnoliopsida > Poales > Poaceae > Tuctoria > Tuctoria greenei. Next base: position 84,238,508 of record JAYESD010000005.1, on the reverse strand, counting down.
TAAACTCCTCTTTTTTAATTCTTGCATTGTCTCAACCAAACACCACATACAACAATAATGACTCAGCCGAATCGGAAACTGGCCAATTAAAATGGAAGTTAGCAGTCTCACGGTTCATGGATCAAAATGCACACCATCCTTTTTCTTCTTCCTATTTTCTATCCATAACCATCTTTACCGGCACATGTACGGTCCGGGTGTGCCATTGTACCTTAACCCCCGTCGTGCGTCCCCGGTGGTGGTGGGAAGACCACTGCAGGTATGTTCTGATTCTGTCCTAAAACTCCATCTAGGTTTCCCATGACGCATGCGGTTCACCACCAGACAAACCAGCAAAGCCTCGGTGACGAGCAACATGCAAGTTTCTTGATGAAAAGCTGAATGCCGGGGCCGGTGATGGATGCGGCTTCCCTCCTCCCGTTCTGTCCTCCCATGCGTCCTCCCGCTGATGTGTCAAAATGTTATTGGTCCCTTATTAATGCTTAGTTTAAGTACCATACCTTCACAACAAATAAGATGATGACACGTCAGTGAGAGTACGCATGGGAGTACAAATGGGTGGAGGCAAGCGGGCGGCATGCATGTTTTTTGTTGAAAAATTGACTACGGGGGCTGCAGTCTGTTTTTCATCAAAAAACTTGCATGCCGCTCAACACCGAGGCTTTGTTGGTTTGTCTGGTGGTGAATCGCCTGCGTCATCGGAAACCTAGAGATGGAGTTAGAGGACAAGAATCATAGCATACCTACAAGGCTCTTCCTAACAACCACGGGGGACAGACGACGGGGGGTTAAGGTACCCCGGCACACTCGTACCGTACGTGTACCCGACCAATCGTGTACTAGTTTCCTTCGAACCTCCGGCTGACTGCCTAGATGGTATACTCCCTCCTTCCCATAACATTGTCGTTTTGGAGAAGGTTTTTAGTTCATTTTTAGTTCAAAATGAGCTAAAAATCTTGTCCAAAATGACAACTATTGTGGAATGGAGGAGTACCTTTTATCCTCAAACCCTTGAGGGAACATCCTTCCTGTGAAACATGCATGACTGAGGCCTGCCCCCGCAGTCAGTTTCTCATCAAGAAACCTGCATGCCGCTCATTACCGAGGCTTTGCTGGTTTTGGACTCGATGTCATGGTAGAAGAAAGTGGAAGCATGCAGGGAAAGATTACTGGTCTCGAGACTATTCTGTATGGAGAATGTTTATTGTGTATTCATCAGGGAACACATATACACTTTATATAGGCTAGCTAGTGTAGTGTGAAATCAAAACTAAACCCTTTTGCACTACACAGATTCAAAGGCTAGCGTTAATGACTAAACATAGGCCAACACAGTCAAACAATGACGTTAGACCAACACAGTCAACAATGACTGTAACATGTGTGCGTGCTTATCCTTTCTATAGTCTGGTGGTGAACCGCCTACATCATAGGAAGCCTAGATGGATTTCAAGGACAGGAATCAGAGCATACCTGCCTCGACTAGGATTGCCTGATGTAGCGACATTTTACTGCATGCGTGCAGTAAAGACTGCATCCACCGTTTGTTTTGATTCGACAGTTGTACTTCCCAGCTATCCAACTAAGGGGCCCATTCAAATCATTTCTTAAACTCTTGCCTGCTTGCTTCAACATGAGAAAGAGTTTACATGCATATAATGGTGCATATTTCAAACATCTAAATAAAACAAAATTCTATAACAAATTAATTGAATTAAAAACACATTAACTATCGAGGAAATTAGGGAGGGTTCCGATGCTTTCATTTTGTAAACTTGACAAGAACTCAAAAGTATTTATTTTAATTGCCTCTTGTTTGCATCAGCATGAAGTACAATCATTTTTCGTTTTTTCCTAGAGTATGAAGTGTCGTATAGATTGACCGCAAAATTAATGAGAAAATACCATATTAAAAAGACTCCTACAAATAGGATGCAGTAAAATTCACTACGTCAGGCGATCCTGGTCTGCCTGCAAGGGTCTTCCCAACAAACATCGGGGACGCACGACGGGGGTTAAGGTGCACCGGCACACCGGCCCAGACTGTACGTGTACCCGACCAGCTGCGTAGCTTCGTTTTATATTTTATTCCTTAGGCTTAAAAGTTTGCTGTTCCTCTCTGTTTTTGCTCTGTTTGCTCTTCCCTAGGCTTAAAAGTTTTATATTGTACAATATTTTACATATGTAATATGACATAGGATATATCACTTGATGGTTTTGCAAAAGAAATGGAGAGAAATATGTATATCCCATGCAACTACGTAAATCCACCCCAATTAATTAGCTAGTTATTTTTTAAGATGATAAAAAATTATTATCTTTTTTCTAAGTGAGGTGGTCGGGGTAGATGATGTACATGGCATAATAGTTTATGTGGCATGCCAATGTGGATGTCCAACTCGGACTGAGGATGAAAGTGAAACGATTTTTTGAAGTTGATGGACTAAATAATTGACGCATTTGAAAGTTGAAGGACCAAATTTAGTTTTGATTGAAAGTTTGAGGACGAAGTTGAGTATTGCCAGCTTGATGATCTCAAGCTCCAAAAGTTCGAGTAAGCTCATTTGTTGTTGTCATCTATGATATGTACGTATGATTAACTAAACTACATAATTCTATTAAAAATGTTCTATGGACACAATTTTTATATATGATAGAAACTAACTCGCTCGAGTTCGACTCGTTAACAGCCCTACACGCAATTAAAGTTTCAGTGCAATCGTGTAATCAACGATTTTCATCGGTTGGATCTACATCTCACAATTATTACATCTTTTCATTTAACCCCTTCCACCACCACCACCACCCCTCCGCCTGGTGGAGGGGGTTAAATAAAAAGATTCAACGATCGTAATGTAGATCGATCCAATGGTTGAAGATGGTTCATTGCACGATTGCACCAAACATATGATTACATTCTAGTTGAATCCAACTTTAAAACAGGAAATCTTTTGACACAGATTGATCCAGTCGTGTTGTTTCTCTCTTCTTGTTTTTGTGATGTTTTATTTTTTCTTGTTTTGTGATGCTGGTTTTCATGTTTTGTACTTCCTCCTTCCCATATTACTTGTCGTTAATAATTAGGACAAGTTTTTTAGTTCAAATATGAACTAAAAACTTGTTCTAACGACATTAATATAGGAAGGAGGGAGTAATGTTTTATGATAATGAACTCAATGTTGTTTGTCTGTTCCATCTGTTATTTTGTTTTCTATCTGCTGTTTAGTGAACTATCTGTTATATCTGTATTCTCTGTTAATGAACGACCCTCCACACCGCCGGTGGCCTCAAAAGTGGCATGTACGATACTTTAGCCGCTGGAGGTGCTAGGAGATCGCCCGCAGCAGGGCCTGCAAAGCGGTTTATCAAGTAGTATACAGTACTAACAGGTAGCAACGACTGAAAAGAAAAGTGGAGACAATCAACAGACAGAAAAAAGAAAAGACAAGAAAAATGTTACAAAAAGATAAGTAGAACTCCAACGTACCACTGGCCCTATGCCCCTATACGCAGTGTAATCATTACCACTACTCTTATACGCGACCAAAAGTTATTACCACTACTTGAAGGGAAGTGCTGCGGACTAGATGTGCCAAATAGTTTATTTTGTGTTTATTGGGTATTATGTAACAGCTAGTTCTGTCGATTAGTGATTACTGGAATGAAAAGTGGAGACAATGAATAGAGAGAAAAGAAAAGAAAGGACGAGAAAAATGTTAGAAAAAGATAGGTAGTACTGTAAAACAGGAAATGTTTGGTGCAGATTACTGTCAAACATAGTATGTTATCTCTATTGATGACAGGATATTATTCTTGTGCTGATGTTGAAAATAGAGCGGTTCCATTACTTCGCGCGTCCCATCAGTGCATGCGAGAGGCGTGGGTCCCATAGGCTGTGGGTTCACATGTCAACCACCCTTAATGCACCTGCAGTACCGCAGAGGATGTGGAATCCGCCACCGTCGGAAGCCAAACCATCACTGCGCGCGACCCCCATCTGATACTCCAGAGACTCCCAAGAAACCGGAACCTCCAAATACTAAAGTAGTGCACCCTTTGTTCCTCTGAGGCAGATTTGTTTCTTCGTGGCTCATCACTCATTAATGGAAAACTTCTCCATTGAACCCCGTCGGTTTTGTCTGTAGCTGATGATCCCAGAAGATGGTGGTCCGCTATGCCACATATCTGGGGAAATCGCGAAGAAAAATGAGGAATATGCAGTTGCGGTCACAAATGATGTACTAACTCAATGAATTTATGGACCAGATAGCAGTGTACATCCAAGATCAGGCAAGAATGCACGTACTAGTTACTTACGGTGCACATCCCATGGGATTGGCATGTAGTACAAGTTAAGAAATAAACTGAAGAGAGATGCTTTAGTCTGAGCAAATCCCCACGTCGAATGTATTTCCTTCAGAAGGGAACACTGATTTCTTTTGTTCCAAACTACTGTATGATTGCATGTATTTCATTTTTGGAAGAATCCATTTCTTTAAACTGTCCCATGAGTTTCCTTTCATGCAAACGGGGCTAAACAAAAGACGAGCGCGCATAGGGGAAACACAACAAGTGCAACATTCATCAGAGACAAGCGCGCATAGGGGAAACACATACAAGTCTATTTTATATACTCCCTTTGTTCTCTTTTAATTGACGTTGGGAGAACTAGGGATGCATCCAAAAGAGAATAGAGGGAATATAACCCATAGAATACAATGCCTCACGACAGAACTGGTCATGCTCGTGCATGGCCTTGCAAGCGGTGCGCAGACTGGAGAGGTCGTCCATGGGCTGCGGGGAGGTTGCGGCTACCCACCCCGCGATCAAGACGGCAATATCGTGAGGCAAGGGAAACTCCATGTGCTTCTAAGGGAACCAATGAAGGCGCGTGCGATGTACACGAAGAGAAAGAGTACGCGCGGAGAAGAGGATGGCCTGTGTGTGTGGCAGAGAATAGGATGGTGTGTCACTATTAGTACGCGCGGAGAAGACGGTGAGACGCGCGCATACGCGCGCAGTGATGGTTATGGCTTCTAAAGTGCACCGTTTGGAATGCTACTTATGAAATTACGTATGAATGTCTTTTCCTTCCATAGGATTCCATTCCTTTAAACTGTACCGTGAGTTTCTTTTGATGTAAACTGGGCTAATAAAAGACGAGCGCTGGAGTTATGGCTTCTAAAGTGCAGCTGTACGCTACTTTAGCCGTTGGAGTTGTCAGGAGGCAGGAGATCGCCCGTAGCGGGGCCTGCAAAGCGGTCTATAAAAAGTACTCCTCCCTCCGTCCCAACTCAACTCTATTTTTAGCTTCGGTCAAACTTACCTTTGACCAATGATTTCTTGCCTGGTCCTTATCCTGATGATCAAGGTCCTCCGCCTGCTGCCCCAGATGACTTGGGGCAGAATGATCCTGGCGACCAGAATGAAGTGTCGGATATGTTGTCCACGGCGCAGGGTTATTCAACAGAAGCAAATGGTAGCATATCCTAATCTTTCTCCTCATATATAGCGTGTTAACTAATTTTTCGGCCCCAAATGATCCAGGAAAATTACTCTAGATTTGATGATGCCATAAACTAATCGCTGCTCAAAACAATGACAGTGCTCATCATGCTTGCAAGCTCAACTTCATCCTCAAACTATCAATCAAAACTCCATTTTAGGTCCTTGAATTTTTAAATGGGTCAATTATTTAGTCCCTCGACTTCACACAACCCTGGCATGCCACATAAGCTATTATGCCACATCATGTACCCCGACCACCACACTTAGAAAAGCATAATAAATTTTTATCATCTTAAAAAGTAACTAGCTAATTAATTCGGGTGGATTTACGTAGTTGCATGGGATATACATATTTCTCCTCCATGTTTTTTTTGCAAAACTATCAAGTGATATATCCTATGTGCATATTACATATGTAAAAATATTGTAAAATAAAAAACTTTTAAGCCTAGGGAAGAGCAAATAGAGCAAATAGGAAGGATGAGGAAACTTTTAAGCCTAGGGTATAAAATATAAAACGAAGCTACACGGCTGGCCGAGTACACGAACAGTCCGGGTGTGCTGATGCACCATAACCTCTGTCGTGCGTCCCATGTCAACTCTATTTTTGGGCTCCCATTGGATTGAAGGAATGGCAAAGGAATTTGAAGGATAGGATTTGTAAAGGATTTTTTCCTACATGACCATTTGGCTCACAGGAAAAACAAAGGGTAGTTTCTATAGGAATGGATTCCTTTGCTAGATTTTGTAGGAAACATAACATGAGCTTGAATCTCTTTTTTATTTCGTGGCTCATGTTGCAGGTTCCTTTGTTTTTCCTATGATGCTGCCAAAGGGCTTCTCATCTCAATTCCTATATTTTCAATTCCTATAGGATTGCAAAAACATACAATTTCAATTCCTATGTTTTTCCTATTCCTGTGCTTTTCAATTCCTAATCCAAAGGGAGCCTTAGGTTTCGTCAAATCTATCTTTGACCAATGATTTACGTAATTTTAATATGTTTTAACACTACAAGAATTCTACTTTTAGATTCACCATGAAAATATTTCCATAATATACAATCTAGTAATGTACATGTTATTGAAGTCAACAAATTCCATATAAATCATTGGTCAAAGGTAAGTTTGACCAAAATAGAAATAGAGTTGAGTTGGGGCGGAGGAAGTATATATGTTGTTGTTTGTCGCATAAGGTTTGGTCCTTGAAGTCGTAACTATTTGTTCAGGCGGCTGATGCGACCGGGCGCACCGAGCTTACGTGCACGCCAGTTACCGAGGCGCAGCGCATGCGCATCTTTGAATTCAATTGGAACCGCTCTGCGCCCCATCACCACTACGACGCACGTCGAGAGACGAACAACCAGGCTGCTACTACGCTATAAGATCACCTGGGCACGCCATCGTCTTCTCCACACAACCACTCTTCCTCTCTTCCCAAAACCGTACCAAGAACACCATGGCTGACAAGAAAATGCCGCCGCCAAGCCCGCCGAAGGATGCCAAGGGGAAGCATCCCCGACCTGACTCCCCCCGGACAAGAAGCGGGCTCTCCGGAAGATGGCGCGTGATGTATTTGACAATACATCGCGCTCCATGCGTCGCCTTGGGCTTGGTCCCCTTCCAGAGTATACTGCAATGGGGACCACGAGCCACTACGTCTTCGGCATGATGCACTTGGCCGGTCATCTTGATGTCCTCTAGGACACGCTGGCGGACGAGCTCGGCGTTGCCGGCCGCGACAACCTAGTGGCAGCGATGTCTAGGAAACTGGGCTTCCTGTCTCCGCCGCGGGAGGTGCCCCCGCCCTGGCAGTAGCCCAAGAAGGAGGAGGAGGAGGAGGAGGAGGAGGAGGAGGAGGAGGAGGAGGAGGAGAAGGAGAAGTAGGTGGAGGTGGAGGAGTAGTTTTTTTCTTGTTCTTAGTTGTGTATTTTTTCTTTTCTTGCTTACAGTTTGTGTTTTTCTTTTTCCTTGTTTGTAATGTATCATCTTACAATAATGAACTTTATTTTGCTGTTCATTTGTGCGCAAAAATAGTTCTAACGTTGTTGTTCTAACGATAAACTAGTGGACTATTTATCTCTTTTATTTTTTAGAATGGAATATATTTCCACTTCTAACTCTATTGAGCTGGAGATCCAGAAAGTGACTACCACCTAGTTTATCTGACAGCACCAGCCCGGAGAACCTTCCCCCTCACCCTGTGCCCACTCTCTATCTTCAAACCCAACACAGATCCAACATAATGAGCAATCAAATAGCAAAGTACGTAGTAAATCACAAAAGACGCTACAACAATTTCTAGAGTATCAACTTTAGCCCAGATTAAATGCTCGTGGGCATCATTGCAAAAGGGTGAAGACAAAAAAGACTTGATTCGTATGGCTCGCAAAGACATAGTACTAGAAGTCACGGTCATTGATGTTTTTGCCCGATTTGGATTGAGTCTTAGTTATAGACTTCCATATTAATAAAATGTATCAGTTGTTTTACTTTCACTAGTGTGTCGTGTTGAGTCTTTTGTTGTTGATCTTAACAACTTGGTGTATCAGTGTGGCTGTACTCTGTACTGAAGAAAAGTTCGGTTTAATGGCAATGACTGCTATGCATTCTGAACTTTTGTGCAAGCGTGCAATTATCTATGATCTAAAATTTTTTTACCCCGGATTAACAAAGCAACGTCCACCGAGCGCCGTACTCACCCTCGTCGTGCATGTTTGACATGACGAATGTTCCCTCGAGGGTTCGAGGATAGAATACCTCCTAGGAACGGCTCACTACATATGCGGTCCATCAAATTAACCGCATGCCTTGCTACAATATAATTTCCACCCATGCTGTACTCATCCTCTCGAAGAAACGACAGCCGTAGGCGCTAGCCGCTACGTGTTCAAATTTTAGGAACAAATGAACACACTTGTCAAAACACATACACCACATCCGATCCTCAACATTATCAAATTCAACAAGGGGAGCAACGTATTTCCACGACATTCCGCCTGGTGTTGCACACACGGCTCTCGCCTCACGCCGGCCACATATCCTGATCCAACCGTACAACTTTAAATAAAGGAGGGCTCGAAGATTGGTGGAAAATATAATGTACAATATAAGAAAAAAGGGAAGAAGAAAAAGGATGGCGTGTGTTTCGATACATGAACCATGAGACTGCTGACATCCATCTTCATTGGCCAGTTCCCGATTCCTCTAATCTCTCCAGCATGCATTCACACTAGCTACTCTCTGTTGGCTGGACCCAGGGTAGCCCGTGGCCCACCTAGCATACCTTGTGGGTGGGCCCTTGAGAAATGTTGTTGTTGTTGTAGGTGGTGTTAGGTTCAGACAATGCAACTTGTGGTCATAAAGATAAGAATTAAAAATTATAAAGAGTATATCAGATTCTAAAATCTTCATTACTCTCTTTACTCCGGGCTCGGGCCCGTCAAATTTGGAAACTCCTCCGCTCATATCGTAACTGCATCAGTTATATATCCAAACATGTATTCCAAGAATAGAATATTTCCTACCATGTATATATATTTCTATATTTATCATATTCTCTACCATGCATGTGTATGCTCTCAACCTATATGGCAGTTTATCTACCACACTAATGAAGAATATTATCTTGTCATCAATAGAGATAACAAATTTGACACAAAGATGTTCCCTCGACGGAGGATAGAATGTGGACTACCATCGTCTAATAAGCACACAACTATCACTACATACGTGGTTCATCAAATTAATCGATCGCATGCTCCCATTATGTATCGTTGTACTCGTCTTTTGAAGAAACGATGGGCGTAGGTGCTAGCCGCTACGTTTTCTGATTTTAGGAACAAATGAACACACTTGTGAAAACACGTACGCCGCATCCGATCCTCAACGTCATCAAATTAACATGTTACTCAACAAGGGGCACAGAAATCCTCAACACGTGACCAAACATGCTTGATCGCGAGTCTCTTTCACATGCATTATATCTGTGTCCACCATTATACATGATCATGACAATTATCATCGGTTCGATATGGACTCTTGGTCGACAACAATCGGATCCTTAAAAAAAAGATATGGACTCTCGGTCGATTGCCACGCGCGCTCACGTCAATCTCCGCACCTTGTTGAAATCATTCACATGAAATGATACAAACACTGCGGGACGAACCTACAAAGTATGCCAGGTGGGCCATTGCATATCTTGAGCCCTTTGTGTGTCAAATTAAAAAACTGGCCGATGGGACGTGTTGAGCCGTTGCGATAACCGAGAGGAGGCGAACTGCGGTTTGGAGTAACTCTGAGCGTCGATTCAAAAGCACAATTTTTGAAGTGTCCGATCATCTCCACTCACACGCTTAGACGACGACCCGCTATAAAGGCACATCATCCTCTTCTTCTCCGTCACATCTCTCGATCGATTTTAGCCTCCAAACTTCTCCTCTAGCTTCTCCGCCGCACCACCGCCGACCACCTCTCTCTCTTTGTTCGTACCTCCATCGCCGCACATATGGGTAGCCTCGCATCGAAGAGCTCTAGGTCATCGACATCCTCCGAACCTCCTTCCTCGTCTTCGTTGCTACCAATGCCGATGGAACTCGAGGCGGCGCCCGCACCTCCTCCACCCCCGTCTCTACCCGCGGCGCTTGCACCTCTTCCGTCCTACTATGATGAGACTGTCCGCCTCATTGAGAAACGCATCAACAAACACGACAACAAGCTTAAGGGGGGTCATCGGCAACCTGTTCGCCGCCGACGTGCAAGCAAAAGCGCTTGACGAAATGGCGTAGGATGTATTTGACAATACATCTCACTCCTGTCACCGACTGGGACATGGGACCCTTCACTTATTTCTTGGTCCTCTAGAAAACAAAATTCAGCTGCACAATCCACAGTCGAATATGAATATCTAGCTGCTGCTAGCGCTTGCTCACAAATTCTTTGGATTGTTCAAACACTTAAGGACCCTGGAGTTGATCTAGATAGTGTTCCACCGTTTTGTGATAACACTAGTGCCATTTGCATTGCTAAAAACCCCGTGCAACATTGTTTTGTGATAACACTAGTGCCATTTGCATTGCTAAAAACCCCGTGCAACATTTGAGAACAAAGCACATTGACATTAGGTATCACTTTCTCTGTGATGATGTCGAAAAAGGAAACATTGTGCTTCACCATGTAGATATCAAACAACAATTGGCTAACATTTTTACAAAACCTTTGGATTTCACTCATTTTTGTTTCATTCATAGTGAAATAGGGGTTATGCATCCTCATGGCTTAAATTGAGGGGGAGTTTTCAAACATGGGAAGTCTATGTGTGAATATGAATTTAAAATAATATGAGCATAGTATATCATACATATATGACTTTGTGATTCCTTTTACATGCTGAAAGTACTTACTACATTACTCGTGTCATATATTTTGTTGTTTTTTCCACGACTAGTAATTGGAATAATTACTTATACTAAATCTGGTCATGATAAAATTTTCTTGTTGTTTTGAACTTGCTACATTCTCACAAGTGCTTTTAATGAAACATTAATCAATCAACTATCCACATGTTGAGCTTTTGTGATAAAAAAAGAGAAAAGATCAAGAGAATATGCATGCATCTCACTTCTTATTTTAAGATGGCTTATCATTGCACTTAGATATGAACTTGGAAGAAGTTGTGCATGACTAAAACCATGTCTTTAAGCTTTTGATTGTCAAATGCTTGGCTTGGTTGGTTAGAATAAGGTTGTGGTTGGTTAGAATAAGGCTAATGCGACATATAATCTCTTGAAAATGTCATATGATCAAAATTTGTGCTTTAAATGATAATAAAAATAAAAAATGCAGCAACAAGTGTCATGCTTTCAGATCTTGAAATAGTTAAGTTTGTGAGATCATGACTTGCTTAAATTGAAAATTACACTTGATCTCTAGCATGGCTTACACTAATTTATGTATTTCATTGATGTGATAGTGTACTTACTTGATAGTATTACTTGGATGAGCTTTGTTTTATATGTATATGTTATAATATGCTCATAACAATTGAAATTTCTCTTTTGAACCTTGCTGAATACATTGCCAAAGGGGGAGAAATATGTATAGAGGGACAAATATTTGTTTTTGAAATTTCTTTGTCATTTGATTTTTGATTTTCAAAAGGTAGAGAAAATTGTATTCAAAACTTTTCATGTGAATAAGCTAATGTTTAGATTTTAAGTGGTGTTGCCAATGCATTCATCAAGGGGGAGACTGTGAGACCTATGTGCTGAATACACTGGCAATTATGTTAAACGTGTAGGTTTACATGCAAAGATTTGAATATACTTGAGAAATAAACTTTGCACTGTCCAAACTTTTGCGGCACGTGAGCTGCATGTTTTTTGCATTTCAGAATGTTCGAACTTTTATTGTACAATGCATAACTGCTGTTTTGGATTGTCCGATCTTTCTATGTGCTGAAATAATCGTGTGGTTGCTATGTTTTCATTTGCAATGTTTCAAACTTGCTTTACACTTATGAGAAGATTTATTTAGTATTCTTTTACTAAGTTTTTGATGTGTTTTGGCTGATCATGGTGGACATTATCTTGCTATGTTTGCAACATGCTTTTGTGAGGTGCTCAAGTAAGGTGTTGTGGTTTTCGAACTAATGAGAGTCAAGTCGAGGACTTGTGCTCAGAAGCATTGGTTGTTTGTTCATGTGCACGTGTTTCTTGAGGTCAAGACATGGCTGGTGATGGGATCCATTAAACTAGTCTTGGGAGAAGATGAGGTTCAACAACCAAGTTCGGGAGGAATTGTGGTCGAGTTGATTGGGAGGTCATGCAACATGTTTGGATCAAGAACAATGCATTGAAGGTATCGTGGATGTTGTTAGAAGGTGTTTGCATGTGTTAAAGGGATACATGGACGTGGCAACATTGTTCTAAAGCGTGATGAAGTGATATGGACATAAAGAGGTCAGAAAGGTCAAACCGGCTGGATTATGCCTCAGGCTGCGGCTGAGGTGGTTATGGTTCGTTAATGGAAGGTTTAGGGTTTGTTTTGGTTAAATTTCGTGTGGGTCACAATGTTGAGTTGTTTTAGGAATGTTTAGGATGTTCCTAAGGTGTTTAGAAGTCTTAAGATTGCATCTATCTGCGTATGGAAGAGTCTTGAGCAGTTATGAAAAGTTTCGGTTGAAACTGAGTAGGATTAGAGTCCTAGTTAGGATTAGGTTGGTCTTAGGGCTGGTTATATAAGTAAGGGAGGCCAAAGCTCGTGGAAGACGAGTTTGGGCTGTTCCTCTTGTGTTTTGATCAATAAAATTTGTAGTTTAAAGGAACTTTTGTGGCTTGTTCGTCCAAACTGTTTCAAACAAGTTTTTCTCGTCGAGTTTCTGCACAGCACTATGTTGCTTTGGTGTTCTTATCATAACTCAAGTTTTACAGATCCAATTGACGTGATTATTTTTTTTGTCTTTACAACTTGATTATATATCATCTGTGAAAATTTCACAATCATTGGATTTGTGGTTTCTGATCTGCACGAGTTTCTTTACAGTGTTGCAGATCTGGTTTTATACTTGGGTAGACCAGATTGACCCTTGTTCGATCTTTCGATCATAACTTGAGTTTTTCTTGATGGTTTATCATGATTCTTATTTCCGTGTATTAGTGACTTGATTCTTTGTATTATCTACTACTTTTGTCACGGTTGAACACGTTTAGATTAGTTGCACACATGGTTTCTTAACAGATTGATTTTCTGCCTAGGGGTGCTTGTTGCTTCCGCTAAAAAAGTTTTAATTTACCATTCACCCTCCCACTGGTAGATTTTCACGTGCTCTTCGATCCTACATGGGGAAGGCAAAGGAAGTGAAGGATAGCTATCACCTGTGATTAAGCTATAGGTACTAATCATTATTAGACAGGATTACCCTTATTTGTTTTCTCCTTTTGTGTGAAAATAGGGTAGTGTTGGCTAACCCATTTCATGGGATGGCCAACGAGGACGCCAGTGCTCAACTGAAAGATGATTCAAGGCGTACCTCAACAAATATCCACTAGGCAACACCATTGCCTTTTGTGGAAGAATTTCAGCTTCTAGTAGGAGCCAAAGTCATCCATCCCCAAGCTTGGGTGAGGCTCCAAGAGTTCTTCTTGTTTTGCCTCCATCATGGGGTGGATAGTTGGCTCTTCATCCAACACTCATGTCATGGGTTGGATATCATGGATGAGAATATGGTCTCTACTCAAGGGGTGGATTGAAGAATGCTCTAGTTCCCTTAGCTTGGCATGCACACCACTTAGCAAGGTGGACATGCTAGCTATGGAACTACACCTCCTATTGAAGTATCATGATAGATCAAGTCAATGGATAAGTGTATGGAATTATCCAAGCCATGAATATTCACATGAGTTGTGAAAACCCATGTCAAACAAGGGCTACTTGGGGAATCATTTCCCTAGGAACCATGAGGATTCTTCCTTTAAAACACAACTCCAATGGCTATCACCTACAAGGAGGTCAAGGGTGGAATCAATATCACCCTTGTAATCAAGGAGGCTATGAGGATTTCATGGGATTTAAGTTCAACTAGCCTACCTTAAAGTATCTTGTCCATGGCCAATCAAGAAATAAAGACTACATGAATCTCTTGGCCAAGGACAAGAAACTTAAAGAGCATTCAAGATACAAGTTATCCTACAATCACTTGTTGGGATTCCTACCCTTCGACCAAGCCCATGCAACCTAGGGCAAGTGACATTGTGGATAAAACATTTCTTGTTTGATTGTGGAGTCCACATGTCATAATGCCCAATGAATCTTTTGATCCATAATCAAAGTATGGGTTAACCTTAAGGGATATCAATGAAGTGGAAACCCAAAAAGAAGCACATGCCTCACCATGCTCATAAGAGAATGTCTTCAAGAGGGAGAAGTCGTTGCTACATCAACAAGTCTCCATCAAGACGACGAAGAAGCTAGGTCCATCATGTGGTCCACATGTCCAACTAACATGCCAAAATATATTTGGCATGTAAATCAAGAGAAGTTGTCCACATCTTCAACTTCGGGGTTGGACGACAGTCACCATCGCACTAAACAGGATGGAGGTAAGTCACACTTATTGGACTTCATAAATTCAATGAGTACTTGCCAGTAGGTTAATTGGTAGTTATCTCATATTTGATTTTCCCAATTGCATATTTGAATTCTTCATAAATCTTTGCATTTGCATTTAGCATGTTTGAATTTTCACACTTGCATGTTGGAAAGTAAAATTTCCAACCATCATAAAAACTAAAATTTTGAATTAGAAAATAAATTTATTTGGATATGATCCTTGGGCGTAACCACTTGAATTCATCTTCCTAATTCAACCCAAAAATATTATCCTTAATATTAAAGGCATTTGCAAGTTGTTTCAAGTTGGGCAAAATAATTCGACAAAGGGTACAACATGCTTTTTAGCTAACGTAACCCGCTTTCGAGTTGTTTTGTTTGTTCTTGATTTTTTTTGCAGCCAGGACAAAATTTGTAAAGAGGTTGGAAGGCCCCATAAAGCTCGTATCCCTCCATCGATCTCATTTTGAGTTCATGGTGGAGGAATGCTCAAGATGGTGATCCATTGGAGGAACAAGATGAAGCTCATTCAACTCCAACCTCAACTTGGCAAGAGACATTGAACATAAAGGCTACACCAAAATCTATGGTCGTGAGTTTCTCATACAACGACCTTCAGCCAAGACTACTCTTCAATTGAGGTACAAATTCAGATTTTTAGTCGTTTGAATTGCATTAGGATTGAATGATTTTTGCCGACATTAGTAAGGAAGGTTTACATCTTCTCATCATTCAATTCTTAAGCATCCTCACGAGAGTAAGTGTTGTCGTTACTCTTTTTGATTTTTCAAAATGAAATGTCACCTTACTTGGAAATAATTTTAAACAAGTACCTAAAACTTCATAAGCATTGCTAAAATTGACTTAGACATTTTTGCATAGGTAATGCTTATGGAATGACTTAATGTTGAATTGGTATGTAGCAACCAAGGAATAGTGATGTCCATAATTTTGATTTGAAACCCATTCATTCATGGATCACTAAATTTCAAATTCCTAGGCAAGAAATTAAAAATGACCAGGAGGATAAAATTGAGAATCTTGTTTGCCATGACCTAAATGATAAATATTTGCTCTTGTAAAAAAATATGATGGTTAGAAGTTTTACAAGATGAAGGAATCCATATAGTGTATTTATATCACTTGCATTGCTACGAGTAGGAGCTTTAGAAAATGTTCAACTTAATTTATCCATAAATCCCCACTCCTAGCAATGATCCATACATTGTTCATGGATACACTGGAAATTGGACCCAATGTATATTTGGTCTTGTTCTTCCCCGTGTGTACAAATGAAGATTCAGCAAGTATCAGGAGCTAACCATCCTCTCTATCGTAGAGAGGAATTTGCAGGAGTACAATAACTATGCCAACATTCAAAGATCCGATTGTTGGAAGCCCTAAGAGGATTCCATTTCAATATAGCTTGGCCAAGGACTAAATTAGGATGGTTACTACCTATCATAAATTAAGCCCGAAGGTCAACCATAACTATACAAGGCCGGAGATTTGACATGGAAACCCTCCGTGAGCAACCAATGGGCTGCTATGAATATGTGAGAGCATTATGCTCTTAACTATTCTAAGCACTCATTCAAGATCAAGGGAATTACCACCATCATTGGGTGTAAGTTATTCCTTTTTGGCTAAAAGGTATGATGTACCTTAACCAAGGAATGACAAGATCACATCCAATGTATATTGGGTGCAAGTTGTTCCTATGTGGCGAGAAGGTATTTTATACCTTAGCCAAAGAACAACATATCACACTCAACCCGTGTTGAGTGCACTCCATCCCTTTGTGGTTATAGGTATTTTGTACCTTAGCCAAGGAATAACAGATCGTACTCAATACATGTTGGGTACATGTCACTCCTTTGTGGCTAAAGGTTATCATTACCTTAGCCAAAGAATGACGGATCACACCAATGCATAAGAGCTACAAGTTATTCCCATTGGCAAGAAGGTATGATACACCTTAGCCAAAGAGTGATGAAACACACTCAATGCATGTTGAGTGCATGTAATTCCTTAGTAGCTAAGGGTTATCATTACCTTAGCCATGGAACAAACAAAGTACATCCAACCTATGGGAACCTTGCAGTGTGGATGAGCGACATCGACAACACTCTCCTCGAGCACACTCGTGGAACCCATGGACGGCAATCCAACATCGACACACAACCCCTCCAATGTCAAAGCCATGCTGCAACAAGGTTAGGCCAACCTCATGGCCGACATCCATCGTTAGGGTTTTAGCCCCCTAGCACGGACCTTGAACAAGAACAAGGACCCCCACTTGAGGTAACTTGTATCATGCCCCTTGCATATTTATTTTCATTCAACCATTATCCATCTTGCATCTAACAAAAGAGAAATTAATAATAATGTAGTATAGGTTAGGATAATAAAATAAAAGATGTGCGGTAAGAATTCTTTGGAATTCACATAGATGAAATGATGAATAGTTGCTCTGTTTTAATTTTCCTTAGTTCCTAGTTTACAACTTACTACTCTCCAAAATAATGCTTTCATTGGCTAGAATTACTTTTGCCTTGATTTAGAAATTGTGGGTAGCAAAAGATTAATCCAATTCTAAGTTGCTGTGAGATATGATATAGTGATAGGGTTGCTATTCCTAGTTTGAAAGTAAAACTTAGATTTTCGGAGAAATTCTAAAAAGATTTAAGTTATCCTCATTTGATTGGAAATACCTACTGAAGCCATATGATACATTACACTGATAGACCTTATGATATGCTATTTATCTTCACATTGAGCTTTGTCAAACTATGATAGACCTATGTGAGATTTCATTCATTAGTTTTTGAATTCAAGACTTCACTTGCACATGCTATACTTCTACGATAGAAGTAAGAAAAACCCCATCATACCATCCTTCCACAATAAAAAGAGGAACTCCATATCATTCATGCTTAGTACTCTCTCCAAAATTTCTTGCATAAAAAGGGAGTAGAAGACATGGCTACAAGAAAAAGAAAAAGAAAATGCATGCCCACATCAAAAGCATGAGAAAAAAATAGCCATGTGTTCATCCCTACAAAATAAGAGAGTCCACTCAAAAAGGAGTTATCTTAAATATCCACATCCACCTCCATTCCATCACACATGCACAAGTCTTGAATCAAATAGTTCAAAATTTATTTCTCCCAAGGCTTGCTTTTTTGACTTAGCAATATTATGTGTTGCAAATATGCCTACGATATTCCCTACCAAGCTCCACATACAAGCTTTATTTAGAGGTAGGATGAATCTATGCAAAATGCCTTGGTGAGGACATATTTCCACTACACATAAAGGAAAGACTGAGAGAATCAAATTAATGTAATTATAATCTAAATTGAACTCTCCGGAATTTGAGTGGAACTTTATTTTAGGGTATGTGTGCTTCATTTGTTGTTCTAACTTTCAACCGCCCATGATTAGGAGATGGCATAAGCCCCATAATGACTTAAGATGGGTAAAGTACAATGCCAATTTTTGCAATACTAGGTATAGTATTTTGTTATGCACATGGTACTTGTGAAAAAATGGAACATTGTAGCAACTCTTGATCATCAACCTAAAATGTTGACTTAGCTCGGGACGAGCAAAGGATAAGCTTGGGGGAGTTTGTTGATGGCTGTTATATACAAATTTTACCCATCAATATAGCTCAATTATGTGAAGGAAATATCATTTCTTGCACACATCAGCTTTTTATTTAACCTATTTCCACTTGTACTTGGAGAAATTAGTGCATGTAGGTATTTTATACAGAATTAAAGTGAAATAAGGGAATGGATCCTATAAAATACCATCCCAGCCAATCAAGCACCGACATGTGGCACCGCATGGATCGAATGGCCCACAAATAGAAGTATTTGAGGCCATACAATGGTGTACACCCTACATCACTCAATGGGACCCACCTGGAAGCCACCTGAAGACAGTATAAGCCATTTGGAGCCAGGACTAGGTCAGCCGATTTGGTGGTTCAGCCGACCGTTTCCTGGCGCCAAACTCGGTCATCTTCCACATGTTGGCTCCTTCCGGCTTGAAGAACTCATTGATGACTTATTCACGCGCTTTTGGTGGTGGGAACCAACCCTTCTCCAACCATAAATAGGACCCCTCACCCCTCACTTTAACACACACCACTATAGCATCATTCTATTGTATACACTAGTTCTCTTAGTCCTTAGTGGAGTTAGGCTATAGGGAGGATATCCTCTAGTCCCAAGTCCAAATTGGGAAAGGTATGGCTCATGTTTCTTTTCTTATATTTGTGACTTTATGCATAATAAAGATATTATCTTCAGTCTTCTTTTATCCATATACTTGGATGAAGTGTTTCTTGTTTGATTGTGGAGTCCATGTATGTGGTAGGAGTAGTCTTTATGATTATGCCATACCAATATTATTCTATCATCATAAACACTACAAACCCCCACTATAGTCTAATTAGTTATGATATGATCATGTTAATATGAATAACTTATGTTATGTCTCAACATTGGTTCAACGATGTTTAGGTTAGTCATTTGCTAAAGATGGCTTGTGTCATGACTCTTAAGGTATTTACTTAATGTGCTAGCAAGGTGCTAGGGTAGTTAAGTAACGTTGGATGTCTCATAGACCCACATATTGAAGAGGTAGGTAGTAGGTAAGCAGCCCTATTTGTCCTTTGTAATCCTCCACGTTTGGCTATGCCACATGCTCTTGGCCGGAGTCGTCCTAGTATTGCTAGGGGTAAATCCGTGCTCGATATGTTGAACAACTTAGTATAAGTATTCACCATTGACATGCTCATTAGTATCTAACCTAGGCTATGCATATGTATATTAGAAGCATTGTAGGAGTAACTCCCCAAATCTTAGTCTAATCTCCATTAGGACACATTTACCCCTTAGAATAGAATGCTTAAGTGTGTGTCACACTACCCATATATTATCAACTTATTCCTGTGTTGATAATTGATTGGTACCCCATAGTTGATCATAAGAATAGTGTCTACTTTACTCCATTGCCTTCCTTTAGGATAAATATGATACCCTTGGGAATACTCTTGGGTGAAATGCTACACGATAGTTTTCATGCGCTTGCGGACCTCATCACTTACTAGAAATGATTTGTGACGTTAAGAACTATCAACAAGCATTTCTGGTGCCGTTGCCGGGGTGTGAGACCTATGTGTTGAATACATTACCAATTATGTTAAATGTGTAGGTTTACATGCAAAGTTTCAAATATTCTTGAGAAACACACTTTGAACTGTCCAAACTTTTGCTGCACGTGAGCTGTGTTTCAGAATGTCCGAATATTTATTGTACAATGCATAGCTGCTGTTTTGGAATGTCTGATCATTCTATGTGCTGAAATAATCGTGTGGCTGCTATGTTTTTCATTTCCAATGTTTCAAACTTGCTTTACAATTATGGGAATATTTTTTTAGTATTCTTTTACTAAGTTTTTGATGTGCTTTGTCTGATCATGGTGGACATGATCTTGCTATGTTTGTAACATGCTTATGTGAGGTGCTCACGTAATTAAGGTGTTGCGGTTTCGAACTAACGAGAGTCAAGTCAAGGACTTGTGCTCGGAAGAATTGGTTGTTTGTTCATGTGCAGGTGTTGCTTTAGGTCAAGACATGGCTGGTGACGGGATCCATTGAACTAGTGTTAGGGAGAAGAAAAGTTCAACAACCAAGTTTGGGAGGAATTGTTGTTGAGTTGATCGGGAGGTCACACAACATGTTTGGATAAAGAACAATGTATATGAAGGTATCGTGGACATTGTTGGAAGGTGTTTGCACGTGTGCAAGGGGTGCATGGAAGTGGCATCATTGTTCCAAGGCATGATGAAGAGAAGTGGACGTAAAGAATTGGTCGGAAAGGTTCAACTGGCTGGATTATGCTTCAGGCTACGACTGAGGTGGTTATCATTTGTTTATAGAAGGTTTAGAGTTTGTTTTGGTTTAATTTCGTATGAGTCATGAAGTTGATTTGTTTTAGGAATGAATAGGACGTTCCTAAGGTGTTTGGAAGTCTTAATATTGCTTCTATCAGCGTATGGAAGAGTCTTGAACAGTTATGAAAAGTTTCGGTTGAAACTGAGTAGGATTAGAGTCCTAGTTAGGATTGGGTTGGCCTTAGGGCTGGTTATATAAGCAAGGGAGGCCAGAGCTCATTAAAGAATACTTTGGACAAAATTCAGAGTTTAAAGAAACTTTTGTGCCTTGTTCGTCCGACTTGTTTGAGACAAGTTTTTGTCGTCGAGTTTGTGCACAACACTATGTTGCGGTGTTTTTATCATAACTCGAGTTTTGCAGATCCAATTTATGTGATTCATTTTGTATTGTCATCGCGACTTGATTATATATCATCTATGAAAATTTCATGATCATTGGATTTGTGGTTTCTGATCTACACGAGTTTCTTTGCAGTATTGCAGATCTGGTTTTATACTCGGGTAGAAAAGATTGACCCTTGTTTGATCATTCGATCATAACTTGAGTTTTTCTTGACGATTTCTCATGACTCTTGTTGTCGCGTCTTCGTGACTTGATTCTCTATAATATCTACTACTTTTGTCATGGTTGAACACATTTAGATCTGTTGCACACACGATTTCTTATCAGATTGATTTTCAGCTGAGGGGTGTTTGTTCCTACCGCTGAAAAAGTTTTAATCTACCATTCACCCCCTCTGGTAGCTTTTCACTTGCTCTTCAATCCTACAATTTGTATCAGAGCCACGGTGCTCCAATCTTTGTATTTCTACGGGTAAACCCGTGCCCGATATGTTGAACAACGTAGCATAAGTATTCACCATTGACATGCTCATTAATATCTAACCTAGGCTATGTATATGTATATTAGAAGCATTGTAGGAGTAACTCCCCAACTTTTAGTCTAATCTCCATTAGGACCTATTTACCCCTTAGAATAGATTGCTTAGGTGTGTGTCACACTACCCATATATTATCAACTTACTCCGGTCTCGATAGTTGATTAGTATCCCATAGCTTGATCATAAGAATAGTGTGTACTTTACTCTATTGCCTTCCTTTGGGATAAATACAATACCCTTGAGAGTACTCTTGGGTGTAATGTTACGCGACCGTTTCTGTTCGCTTGCGGACCTCATCTCTTACAAGAGATGATCTGTGACGTTAAAAAATGTCAACAATCCGTTGGTGCAAAGTATAATGGAACCACCATATGGAAGCCGAAGCTACATGGGAGCGTGAAGAAGACGTCAAGGCAGAATTCCCTCATCTTCTCTCTGCGCTATCGAATCCCGATGCCGAGATTCATTTTAAGGGGGTAGGTTTGTAACACCCTCATTTTTAGTATCATGCATTGCATACATTCTCACGCTTTATCAATGAGTAGAACAAAGAAAGGAAAAATAAAAGATAAAACATATATATATAGGTACTAAGAAAAATAAATGAGAATATAAACAAAAAAAGATTGAGAAGAAAAACAAAACAACCGCCAGTCAGCACCCGACTTGGATACGAGTCCAAGCGGGGCTCTCTCCCCGCACTCGGATCCACCGAGTTCGATGGGAGTCGGACTTCCAGTTGCGCGTACGCCGGCGCGTACCCACGCGCCCACGCGTGGCGCATCCACCCGAGGCTGACAAGGACTCCAAGTCCCGTACGCCTGGTCACACCCGCCTATAAAAAGCACCACACCCCTCCCGTACAAGCCTGCTCATGTAAAAAAACCACCGCCTGTTGCGTACGTGAGCACCGCCAGAGGAGGAAAAAAAAGGGCTGAAGACCTAGCTGCCAACAAGGAAGGCCACAGCTAGGGAAAAGGGGAGAAGAGGAAGGGGGATAAGGAAGGAGCCGCTGTCTACCGGGGATCGTCATGCCATCATTGTCTCTTCGCCGGAGAATCGCTACAACGAAGTATTGCTGCATCATCTACTTCGCCTACTTCTCGCCACCATTCCACGTCCGACGAAGCCGTTGCACCTACGGTAGATAATTTTTCCGGTTTGGATTTTCACAACGGAATAGATCTATTAACCGGAATTAAATTGTGGTCACATATATTCTATTTCAGCAACCCTAATCATCGCAAAACCCCTGTAAACTTGCATGGACACATATGAACTAGTTACACCTGATTAACAAACAACCGTAGATAATTAATTATCAAACTTTTCATGCGTTCATGTCACTGCATATTGATTAACATTTGTGCATGTGTTTTCTTGTATGTGTGTGATCGCGAGTAGAGGGACATGCTCAAGAGGTCATGTACGAGGATTTCCAGAACCAAGACATCGAAGCGCCTTAGCAACCATATCTATCGGAGCAAGGCAAGTGTCCTCAAACAAATTGAACCTATGTTTTTAAATGTTTTGTTTGCGAAAATTGCATGCTTTTGTCAACTTGATGGGAAACCCATGATAGGAGTTCACTAGTGATTGTGTGCCACTCCTTGTTGCCGAAATATACATAATGAGTCGAGTATGGGTATTTTTTTTTTGCAGCGCATGACTACATGGGTTATGGGTAATTTAACTAACATGCTTAATAACTTGAATCATGAGGATTGATGATGGTAATGAAATGGTGACTATTTTTAGCAACATGGACCTTAGGTGATCTAAGCAAGCATGGTTATGTGGAATGGGTTGGATGGTATGGTGGTTTTGCTTGCCTTAGATCTAAGGACCGGTTCATGCGAGAATATGTCAGGACAACAGTACCACCACAGGGCCAAGTACGGGTGCAGCTTAACGAATTAATTTGGTGTATCACCAGCATTGTTCGAATCATTTGAGAGAGCCTGGAATGGTAATCAGTTGGGTTGCAATAGTGGCGGGACTGCCCTGGGATCAGAACGGCATAAGAGGAGGCCCATGGATGGATGTGCTCAGTTGTGATACATCACCTCTAGTGAAACCTTAGCGGGTCTGCACATGCTGGTGGTCTCTTTTAAAGGCTATTTGTTGATCTCTTGGCCATACACCAACGGTAGTGTATTTGGCATAATGGAGATTCTTTAATCGCCGACGGGTGACAAAATCATGAACTTGTGGGTAAAGTGGCATAACCTCTGCAGAGTGTAAAACTATCATGATAGCCATGCTCTCGGTTATGAGCACCTGGATAACTTCCATGATTAGAATTGGATTTGGGTTTTGGGGATGGGTTTGGTTAAGTCAAATGAGCATGGTTAGATATGAGAAGTTATGGAATTGGTGTATGATTATGATATTAATTGTTGGATGGTTATTAATGAATTATGATGATAAATGAGGATGTTGAATAAGTGATATGATAATTACTTTGGTCATGTTGGAATTTAAACACACCTAGACATTGTAGGATGCTTTTATGTGTTGCGAACAAGAATTGGCTTGCTGCAATGAACCATTTATATCTCTCCTTGTTTTTAGCTACATGCATACTTTCCCACACTTGTTGAGTACGACATGTACTCACTCTTGCTAACTTCAGCAAGTACGAGTTTTGGATCAGCAAAGTACCTTTTCTTGGTTATATTATTTCAGCAGAAGGTGTGGCTGTCGACCCAAGTAAGTTTGTACAAGTACTAAAGTGGAAATCTCTAAAGTTTGTCCATGAAGTCCGTAGATTCTTGAGACTAGCTGGTAATTATCAAAGATTCGTTTGCAACTTTTCAAAGATTGCTAAGCCTATGACAAAATTATTATAGAAAGAAAACAAGTATGTATAGACTAAGGATTGCGAGGAAGCATTCCAAGTCTTGAGAACACATCTTACAACATCACTAGTCTTGACTCAACTAGATACAACCAAGCCATTTGACGTGTATTGTGATGCATCATGCATTGAACTCGGTTGTGTTCTGTGCAAGATAGGCACATGATTGCATACGGATCACACTAGCTTCATAACCACAAGCAGCACTACACCACCATGATTTGGAACTTGCTGCAGTGGTATTGGCATTGAAAATGTGAAGACACTTTCTACTTGGAAATCTAGTGCATCTCTACACCGACCATAAATACCTCAAATACATCTTTTATTATAAGGAACTCAATATGAGGCAACAGAGATGGTTGGAACTGATCAAGGACTACGAGCTTGAGATCCATTATCATCCGGGAAGGGCTAATGTGGTGGCTGATGTGCCCAGTCACAAATCTCATGTTAATAATGTATCAATCATTTCAGATACAGAAGAATAACCAAGTATGCAAATAGTTCCTATTGGAGCACTATATAAACTTGCTCTCAGAGATTATAAAGGCTCAAAAGTGAGATATAGCAATGTCTGACATCCAAGGAGAATTAAAGAAGGAGAAGCATTATGTTTCGGAGTGGATGATGAGGGTATTTATGGTTCAATGACTGCATTGTTGTACCTCAACATTGGAAGCTACGGGAGAAAATCTTGGATGAAGCACACCTATCCATGTACTCCATACATCCAGGTAACAATAAGATGTATCAAGACCTCAAAGAAAAATTTTGGTGGACTAGGATGAAACGAGAGATTGCTAATAACATAACCGAGTGTGATACGTGCTGAAGGGTCAAAGCTGATCATATAAAAAAAGCTCGAACACTACAACCTTAAATGTTCTGGCATGGAAGTGGGAAGACATCAGCATGGATTTTATTGTTGGATTACTCCTCACATCCCATCATCATTATACAAGGCCAAGAAGTATGCTGAATTGTATATGTCTAGAATCATGTGTTTACACGGGATTCCCCGCACTATCATTTCTGATCGGGGCTCATATTTGTTTCTCATTTCTAGGAGCAACTATATGAATATTTGAGGACCAAATTTATCTAAAGCTCTGTATACCACCCTCACACTAATGGTCAGATCGAAAGGGCGAATTAGATATTAGAAGATATGTTGAGAGCTTGTGCCATCGATCATGGAAAGAATTGGGATGACCATTTACCACTAGCAGAATTCTCATACAACAATGGTTATCAATGTAGTATCAAGATGACACATGAAGAACTCTATAGACATAAATGTCGTACACCACTCAATTGGTGTGAATCTAGCAAAAGAGTTATTTTCAGAGTTGATCTCGTTAAAGAGGCTGAAGAACGGGTCGAACTCATTGAAACCAATTTCAAGGCTGCCCAGTCTCGTCAGAAAATCTATGCAAACAAATGATGTTTGTCTTTATACTTTCAAGTAGGTGAACAAGTGTATCTCCATGTTTCTCCGATGAAGGGGGTTCTTTGATTCAGAGTAAAGGGAAAACTAGCTCCTCATTTCATTGATACGTTTTCCATTACCTAGAAATGTGGATCGGTCGCCTACCGCTTCGAGCTGCCAACGTATTAACAAGAGTTCATGACATCTTTCAGGTCTCTCAGTTGAGAAAATGTCCAAAGAAACCAACGGGAGTTCTCACAGAAGGCATAGAAGCATTGCAAGGAGATCTCACCTAAGTAAAACAACTGATACAAATCATCAACAAAAAGACTTGTGAGACAAGAAGTTGGTCGTTGTGGTTCTACAAGGTATTATGGAGTAATACATCACCGATGAAGTGACATGGGAAAGCGAGGATGTTCTTCAAAACAATACAAGGGAAAGAGAGGATTTTCTTCAAAATAGTTATCCAAAATTGTTATCATCATGTCTTCAGTAACCTTCTTTACTATCTCGCTCTTCTTCTAATCTCGAGGCGAGATTCTTTTAAGGAGGGAGGGTTGTGAAAACCCAATTCTAGGGTTTTTTATTTTTACTATACAATTCAATTTCACATGAGGCAAGGAGTTTATCAAGAGTGAATTAAAGTGCCAAGATCAGAGAAATATATTGCAAATCAAAGTCACGAGAAAAAAGATTCAATATTTGGATTTTAATTGACGTAATTTAAATCAAAGCGCTATGGTTGTTCGATTTCAAATATTTGCGTTGTCCAAACATCAAATCTGATGGTGCCATTGGATTCCTCATGTCAAATTTAGTGGGATGACCAAATTTGGTGATCTTAAGAGTTTTTTTTCCTATTTCAATTGGAGTTTAGAAGTTTCTTTGAGGAGTGGGTTATGACATGTGGGCCCAACATGTTAGGGTCCCACTTGACTGCACCAGGAGGTTTCCCTTCCTCTCCGTGCGTGCCATGGAGGTCGTCTGCCGCTGCCACCTCCTGGTCACTGCTCCAACCAGAACTTACAGCAAGAAGAGCATTGAAGGCGAATCTATCCATTTCTCCCTCACTCATTCTTACCCCACGATGAAACCCAACAGCGTTTTTCTTCTCTCTATGTTGTCCGCCGAGTTCCATTGCTGCTGACACTGTTCTTCACCGTGCCGGCCATGTGCTTTGTCTTCTGATCAAGCCACTAACACCGAAAATAGCTGCAAGTCTCTCCTCTACCCTTTGCTCACTCAAACATGTTGAGTTACCTGCTAAACATGCGATTTTTTACAGGAATGCGGATGACCACCCTTGAAGTCATTGAGCACCTCATCGCGTTCCTGACTTTTTTTTTGCTGTTCCAGACACTGCTGAGCTTCACCAATCTTTGCAAGAACCACATTGATTAACTATTACCCAAGTATCCTCAAGTTTTTCCTTCTTTGATTATTCAAGTATTCCTTCATATCTCATAGAATATTCAGAAAAATTCTCAATTTAATCACTTTGACTAGCTTGGATCAATTGAGTGAGTTGTCTCAGATTTTATTAAACCAGCAGAAAATGGCCAGGAAAAATTCCAGAAAAGGATTCAAACTTCAAAAATTCATTGTGAGCTGTAGAATGCTTAGAAAATTACGAAACAAAATTTCCTAGAACCTTATGATCACGTCTATTAGTTTGTCATACTGTTTCACATGAGAAACCTTCTTAATTTCCTGTTGTGAATTTATAAAGGAAACCTTTATCAAATTCTTATAGAAAAATTCCTCCATGATCAAAGCTGAGCTTTTTACCCTAGCTTCCGTGTGAACTGATGATCTTTCTGTAAAATTACAAGAACAGTATTGATCAATTGCTTTAGCATTGCACGTATTATGTTTACTAATTCATATGATGTACAATACACTAAATGTATTCTCTTCACATTGATAAAGGGAATTCTCTGGAAGTTGTCGGAGCCCCTTAATTGTTTTCTCCCGGAGTTTAAGTTTCCTGTCGATCAACAACAAGGCCAGCCTCGGTTTGCTTAACAAGTTTTTCTTTCTAGTCACTGCTGCAATTCAGAATTGATTATTGCACTGTTTCTTGTAATGATTGCTACTCTACTTGTGTTGCCAAAAATCTCTGGAGTCTATGGATAGTATAGGACTTCAGTGGTGATTAGTAAAGCTATGCTAATGTAGTAGATGTAGGTTAAATGGTATAACTCAAGTATGAATTTTCCTACCAGTGCACTGGTAGAAGCAGAATTAGATGGGAGGATGTGATACCCGATTTCGAATATGAACCAAGTAAAGCATATATGTGTGCCCAGGATATTCATCACACATACACAGAAACAAAAAAATGATATTCAAAATTTAACCACGTCTCAAATAGTAATTAGGTACATTATTATAACAATTCAATGGTTCTTGAATGACAAGTCTCTTATTATTGCAGTGGAAAATAAACTAAGTAGCACGACTTCACTCCACAGGCAATTGACGGTAGCATGCAACCTAGAACTCCACGTGATCCTCAGGGTACTCCCAAGTGTCTCATGTAGCTATTTAGTGTGGGAATAGCAAGGGTGAGTACATGTCGTACTCAGCAAGTGTGGGAAAATATGACATCTTGCTAAAATAAGGATGGATATAAATGGTTCATTGCAACAAACTAATTTTAGTTCGCAAACAAGTAAAAGCATCCTGCATGTCTAGGTGTGATTAAATACCAACATAACCCTAGTAATTATCATACCACATAATGACATCCTCATTTACCATCATAATATAATTATAACAAGCCGACAATTAATATCATCACCATATGCCAATTTCATAGCCTCTCATGACCAACCTTACTCATGTGACATAACCAAACCATCCCCAAAACAAAGTCCAGTTCTAATCATGGTAGTTGTCTAGGTGCTCGTGACCGGGAGCATGGCTATCATGATATTTTTACACTCTGCAGAGGTTGTACCGCTTTACCAACAAGTTCATGATTTTGTCTCCTTTTGGTGACTAAAGAACCTCCATTATACCCGTGACCTGTCGGTCACATTACACACTTCTGACGGTGTGTGGCCTACAAATCACTAAGTCGACTTTACAAAGGAACCACCAACATGTTATTGACACTACTAACAATTCATCTCTAGCAGTGGTGCCAAAAATGCTTGTTAATAGATTTTAGATTATACATATAAATCCGCAAGCGCACGGAAACTATCGATGTAGCATTTCCCCTCTAAGAGTATTCCCAAAGCGTGTCATTTATATTCTCCCAAAGGAAGGCTAGATGGAAGTAGAACTATCATCAAGTGGGGAGGCTATGTTGGCCTAGGTAGGGTTCTATAAAGGATGGATAAATGATATTTGTTGTATTGTGACACACACAAGAGCATTCTATCCTAAGGGGATAAATAAGGTAAAGAGGGACTAGGCTAAGGGTTAGGACTAGGCTAAGGGTTAGGTAGAGACTCTTATGATGCTTCTAATGTATATATACATAGCCTAAGTTAGTTACTAATGATCATGTCAATTATGAATTCTCATGCTAAATGGGTTAACATATCGAGGACGGGTTTACCCCTAGCAATACTAGGACGACTCCCACCAAGAGCCTATGGCATAGCGGAACGTGGAGGATTACAAAGGACAGATAGGGCTGTCACCACCTACTTCCTACCTCTTCAATCCTTGGGTCTACAATACATTCAACGCTACTCTCTATCCTAGCACCATACTAGCATATTAAGTAATTACCTTAGAAGCCTAGGCACAAGCCATCCGAAGGCAATGAACTAAATCATCGTTGAACCAATGTTAATTCGTAGCATAAGTGATTCATGTTAATATAACCATGTCATAGATAATTATACTATAGTGGTGGTTTGTAGTGTTATGATAATATAATGATAATGGTATAGCATAGTCATAAATACTACTCCTACCACATACATGGAATCCACAATCAAACAAGAAAGGCTTTATTCAAGTGTATGAACAATGAAAGACTAAAGATAACATCTTTATTAAGGATAAAGTCACAAATATAAATAGGAATATAAGAGCCATACCTTTCCCAATTAGGAATTGGGAAGAGACTCCTTCTACTCCTCTCCTACTTGGACTATGGACTAGAGACTCTCCTCTCTACAGCCTATATTCTTCTAAACCTATCGGGTGTAGTGGATACAAGGGATGAATACTCAAGTGGTGTCTGTTGAAGTGAGGGGTCCTATTTATAGCTTGGAGAAGGGTCGGTTCCCGCCGCCAAAAGCACGCGAATCAGTCACCCATGACCTCTTCAAGCCGGGAGGAGCCAACACGTGTAGTTTGACCGCATTTGGCGCCAGGACCTAGTCGGCCGACTAGGGGGGTCGGTCGACCTGGTCTTGGCTCCCTTTGCGGTGTGCTTCCTCCAGGTCTCTGCCAGGTGGGTCCCATTGACTATTATTGGTACTACACCTTTGGATGGCCTTGGATACTTCTATTTGTTGGCCATTTGATCCATGTGGTGCCACATTTCATCGCTTGATTGACTGAAATGATATTTTATAGGATCCACCCCCTTGTATCACTTCAATCCTGCATAGAATCTCTACATGCACAACTTTCTCCAAGGGCAAGTGGAAATAGGTTAAATAAAAAGGTGATGTGTGCAATAAATGATATTTCCCTCACATAATTGATTTATATTGACAGGTGAAATTGGTATATAACATCCTTCAACAAACTCCCCAAGCTTATCCTTTGCTCGTCTTGAGCAAATTCAATACTTTAGGTTGATGATCAGGAGTTGCTACAATGTTCTATTTTTCAAAAGTACCATGTGCACAACAAAATACTCTACCTAGTATTGCAAAAATTGGCATGGTATGTCACCCATCTTAGGTTATTATGAGGCTTATGCCATCTCCTATTCATGGGTGGTTGAAAGATAGAACAGCAAATGGTGCACACATACCCTACAATTCAAGTTCCACTCAAATTCCGGGGAGTTCAATTAAGATTTTATGTATCTCAATTTGATTCTCTCGGTCTCTCATTTATGTGTAGTGGAAATGTATCCTCACCAAGGTATTTTGTCCAACTTCATCCTACCTCTACATAAGGCTTGTATGTGGAGCTTGGTAGAGAATATAGTAGGCATATTTGCAGCACATAATATTGCTAAGTCAAAAGAGCAATCTTTGGGAGAAATCAACTCAAAACAATTTTGATTCAAGAATCGTGCATGTGTGATGTAATTAAGTGGATGTGGATATTTGAGATGACTCCTTTTTGAGTGGACTTTCTTATTTTGCAGGGATGAAACACAGCTATTTTTTCTTTTTTTTCTCATGCTTATGATGTAGGCATGCATTTTTTTTCTTTTCTTTTTCTTGTAGCCATGTCTTGTACTCCCTTTTATGCAATAAATTTTGGAGAGAGTACTAAGCATGAATGGTATGCAGTTTCTCTTTTTGTTGTGGAATGGTGGTATGGTGGAAATTTGGTTACTTCTAGTGTAGAAGTATAGCATGTGCAAGTGATGTCTTGAATTCAAAAGTAATTAATAAAATCTTACATAAGTCTATACTAGTTTGACAAAGCTCATTGTAAAGACAAATAGCAGATGCATAAGATCTATCAATGTAATGTATCATATTGCTTTTGTAGGTATTTCCAATCAAATGAGAGTAACTTAAATCTTTTTAGAATTTCTCTGGAAATCTAAGTTTCACTTTCAAACTAGGAATAGTAGCCCTATCACTATATCATATCTCACAACAACTTAGAATGGATTAAGCTTTTGGTACCCACAATTTCCAAATCAAGGCAAAAGCAAGTTCAGCCAATGAGAGCAATATGTTGGAGAGTAGTAAGTTCTAAACTAGGGACTTAGGAAAATTAAAACAGAGCAACTATTCATCATTTCATCTATGTGTATTCCAAACCATTCTTACCACACATCATTTATTTTATTTGAAATCAAATATATCCTATATATCTTTTTTTATATGCAAGGCGGATGATGGGTGGATGGAAAATAAATATGCAAGGATGTGATACAATTTACCTCAAGTGGGGGTCCTCCCCTAAGCTTGTTCTTCACTCACCTCCGAGATGAGGGTTGAACCCTTAATGACGCAAGTATGCCGCGAGATCGGATTGTTGTTGTTGTAGCGTGGAGTTGAAGTTGATGAATTGAGTTTCGATGTGTTGTTGCCAATCTTGGGTACCTTGAACATGCCCTTGGAGAGTGTTGTAGATGTCACCCGTTCTCACTTCAAGCTCTCTCATACGTCTAACGAGATCCGTCATTCCTTGGCTATAGTCATGATGACTTCTAGCCGAAGAGAAATGACATCTTCTCATGGACGTTGGAGGCAAGCTGCTAGAGCTTGAAGTGGATAGGGGTGGCTCCCATGTGACACCTGGCCATCCATGCCAAGACGGACCTTCGGTCTCATACCATGGAGGTTGAGTCCTGCCGGGTGCATCACTCATTGGGTTCTCTTCCTCTTCGTACTCATGGACCGTGGAGGTTGTTGGAGACATGGCCGCTCTCTTTGCGCGACTTCTAGTTAGCTTGCAACAGACATTACTTCTTCGGGCTTCCTCGTTGGGAAGAAGGTCAATGGTTAGCCTCCGACATTTGTACAAATGAAGATCCTGGTTAGGTAACCGAATTTCATTGACTAAGCTGGCATAATAAAACATCAAAGAGCCGTCACGATCATGTTTAAGGGTATGTCCTTGCACTAAATAATCTTCATTAATTAATTCTCTTTCATTTTCAATATACTTAAATGAAGAATATTCCAGTGCTCCTAACCTTGTAGCAATAGGAGTAATCAATGAAGTGCATTCAATTGGCCCTGTTCTTGAAATGTAATCTAACCATTATGTCATCATGGCAATAACTGGAGCAACTTTTATCTTTTTAATCATGGCAAACAAAATTTTCAGCTCATCATCACGCACTATCCTTACGTCTACTCTAGGAGCATAGTCATAGCCACCCATCTATGCATGAAGCATAAAGTAGGATTATGTAAGTGGCTATTCCTAGGTGCACTACATCTGACCTCACAAGTTAAATCTTGCCAAAAACTATGTCTGATAAACTTAGGCAAATCGTCTAAATCTAGCAAACATCGTCTATGGAAGTCTAGGATTTCACTTAATTCTTTCCATAGGATATTGTATTCTTTTTGAAATAATCTAAAATTAATACCATCAAATCATATCTTGAGTGCGTAAAGGAATTGTATGGAGAGAAGGCATGAACCTCTTTCCTCTATGTGAGCCAAGTTTTCCCACCCTAATGCATGCCAAATGGAAAAGAATTTTGAGTCCATACCTATTTTGGAGATCAAATCTGAATCAGAAGCTTTCGTATGAGAAAACTTACGATCTTGGAGGAGCTTGTGTGCTTGATCTTCAACTTCACTTCGTATGTGGAGGTCATCATCGTGAAGAAGTTGACGCGGGTTGCTTCTCTCACCCATGGGAGTGTGCTCACCTACACTCCTCCGTGAGCTTGGTGTAGCAACGGAACAAGGGCGTGCACTTGAGTCTCCACCATGGCTCGAGCTTGCAGCCTCCTTCCTCTTTCCAAACAACCTATTTATTCATCTTTTCATGGCCACAAAATACAAGAACACAACAAGTAAAAAACTCAAAAGAGGTGATGTTAGCGAAAGCCAAATCCCAACGAAATTTCCCTTGAAGAACTTGAGAGCAAATTGCAAATGCAAGCAAAAGCAAATCTTTTTGAGTTGGGAATTTATCAAGAGCACTTCAATGGAGGGCAAGAAAAACAATGTGAGCAAGAATGACTTTGGGGAGGTATGAAATGAGTTGAAGTGTGAGGAGAAGTGCCCCCTCACGGTCACCATTTATCGTATGCACTCCCCAACGGTCACTAGGGTACCAAATGTAGCCGTTGGAGGAGAGAGCCAAAATGGCTCCTTCCCCTAGTCGGCTGAACAGGGGGATTGGCCGAACTGACAAGTGGGCCCCCCTATTCTCTCTTTTGGCAGATGGCTTCCCAACGGCTATGGGTGATCACGTTGGTGAATTTCCACTTTTACAGCTCAGGAAAATTGTTTTCCAAATACAGACCCCTTTTTCAAAACCCAACAATTTTATTTTCATGAAATAAAGAAATAAAAATTATAGTTGAGAATATAAGATCCTCAACTTACTAAGAAAAACCAAATATGCAGTGGCGAAAAATCAAATTAAATAGGGAAAACCAAATAAAGGGAAAAGAAAAACAAAGAAAAGGATAACTACCAATTTAACCTATTGGCTAGGTCTCACCATCGTCCGATGAGATGGACATTCCTCCTTCTTCATTTCTTGACATCCGGGCCCGGAGGGATGGGCTCGGACAGCTTTTCATGCATCTTCCGCCATACCTTTATTGATCCTAAACATATTGGTCCTGTTTGATGCATCTTCAACAAGGAAAGTGTCCTTGAACATATTGATCCTATTTTTACAATAAATGTTCTGTTTTCAAAACTGCATGCTTGTGTCAATTTGATGGGAATTCCTACGATAGGAAGTTTACTAGCTTTGTTTAACCACCCTTGTGACCTGAAATACATGATGAAGAGTCAGGAAATGCTTTTACCTTTGCTTCGCTTAATTAATTGGGATGGGAAAAAACCTATACCATTTAATTATGCTTTAATGAGATTATGGTTAATATGAACGGGTTAATATGACATGGAAATGGGTGATCTAAGCAAGCATGGTATGTGGATTGGGTTGGATGCTATGGTGGTTTCGCTTGCTTTAGATATAAGGACCGGTTCGTGGAGCGGCCATCCAGGATTTACAGTGCCACCACGAGGCCAAGTATGGGTTCGACATAACTGATTAATTAGGGTATTGCTAGTATTGCGCAGATCATTTGGCGCACCGGGGAAGGGGATTTGGATTGGGTTTGGATTTGTGACGGGACTCCCTGGAATCCGAATGGCACAAGTGGGGGCCCTTTGTTGAAGATGTGCTCAGTTGGAGGCATCACCACCGGTGAAACCTCAGTGGGTCCGTACATGCTAGTTGTCCCTTTGTAAAGGCTATTTTGTGATCTCTTGGCCACACACCTAAGGAAGTGTGACACAGGATAATAGAGGTTCCATAGTCATCGAAAGGTGATGAAATCACAAACACGTGGGTACAGTGGTACAACCTCTACAAAGTGTCTTAAAAACTATCATGATAGCCATGCTCCCGGTCAAGAGCAACCTGGACCCTCACATGATTAGAAGGAAACTTGGGATTTGGGATGGTTTGGTTATGGTTTGGTACTGGTTATGGCTGGTTATGGATCGAAATATGGTATTGGATATGGTTAATGGTAATGTTGATGGATATGGAATATGGACTTATACTATGATAATCATTGTGGTATATGATGGGTTTACTTCACATACATATAATAATCTGCTTTTCAAATGTTTTAATGTACTTTTCAACACTTAGCCTTTATTATATTCGTCATTTGTACCAGCTACATGTCATACTTTCCACACTTGATGAGTATGACATGCACTAACCCTTGCAATTCCCCCACCAACAGTTGCAGGTCAGGATTAGGAGTATCGCGAAATTAATGAGGAGTCCTATGTTGTGTGCTGCCGTCAGCATTGCCTGTGGTGTTGCTTGGAGCCGCGCTACCCTATTTGCTTAGCTTGCTTATTTTGTTTAGCTCATATTTAGTCATTTCTACTGCAGTATTAGTGGTCTTGTCATTAATATTCATTAGAGATTGTATTTGAGGATATTCTAAATTTTGTAAAAAAGTGGTTAATTAATCTTTTTTTGTGGTAATTTTCTGTATATCATTTTGTGAATGCACTCATGTATGTGTGTTGAACGTCTTGGGCACACATATGCGTTCACTTGGTTCTTTCTCGGAACCAGGTGTCATAAATTGGTATCAGAGGGAGGTTTGACCGTAGGACGCAACCTAGATAGAATGGACACTTTAGAGCACATATGAAGACTCAGGAATTGATGTGTTTTTGCTTGGTGTGTTGTTTGCTATGTATTGTTGTTCGTGTGCTTAATAGAGGATTCTGGGATGCTTTAGCATTGCCATGTCCATATAGGCTTGTATAGGTAGTTGTTGAGTTTCATATCCCTTGATGCATATAGTTGGGGACGTTTTCAAAATTCTTATCTCTTGTTTTTCTTCAGATAGTGAGGACTCGCGACCAGAGGGATGCCAATGATGAGGAGGAGAACAATAGAGCACCTCAGAATAACAATGGACAAGGACCTGCCCAGGGAGCTATCAATCTTGAGCAACTATTGGCTATGCAAAACCAGCTCATGTAGACCATGATACATACTATGGGACAACTGCAAGATGGCAACAACAACAATCCGCCTCACATGCCTCCACCGCCACCCCCACCACCTCATAACCGGTTGGGAGAGTTCATGAGGACCAGGCCGCCGACTTTTGCTCAAACTGCTGACCCTATGGATGTCGATGATTGGCTTAAGTCTGTGGAGAAGAAACTTGCAATAGTCCAATGTAGTGACCGGGAGAAGGTTCTATTTGCATATAATCAACTTGTTGGAGCAGCTACGGATTGGTGGGATTTGCTATGCAACACCCATAAAAATCAAGAGAGGATTACTTGGGCTCAATTCAAGGAGAATTCCGTTCTCATTATGTGTCGGAAGGTTTTATGATCTTGAATAGGCAAGAGTTTGAAAACTTGAGGCAAGGAAGATCGAGTGTGGGTGAATATCTCAATAAGTTCACTCAACTTTCAAGGTATGCGCCGGAAGATGTCAGCCGAGACAGTCGAAAGCAATAATTGTTCACGAGAGGCTTGAACAATGAGATCCAAGTACCATTGCTGAATTGTGATTATGCCAACTTCCAGAAGCTAGTGGACAAAAATAATTGTTGTGGAGAATAAAGTCCGTGAGATGGAGCTAGATAACAAGAGGAAGGCGTCATATCAGGGACAACAACAAGGAAGTAATGTGTGCCCTCGCTTTGCACCATCTAATGCACCTTATTACAACTCTTCTACTCCTGTACATCTCCCCAGTTATGCACCGCGCCTAACTCAGTTTGTGCAGCTATGCCTTGTCATGCAAGCACCTAGGCCTCCAATGTCTTATGCACCTCATGCCAAATTTTCTGGTGCAAATGTGTAGAATCAAGTTCGTCCCAATAATTCTGGTGTAGTTAGGAAGTGCTATACATGTGGAGAAGTAGAACACTGTGCAATTCAATGTCCTAAGTCAGGACTTGGTCAAGGAAGCAATGCTCCAAGACAAAACCAAAGACTAAATGGAGGACAACCGCATGGGAACTGCGGGAAGCATAATTTTGCTTGTGGCAATGCGAACCATGTCTCTATGGAAGAAGCGCAACAAGTGGATGATGTGGTGATTGGTATGTTTCTCGTAAACTCCTACCCGATGACTATGTTATTTGATTCTGGAGCATCGTATTCATTCATTGCATCGAAATATGTTGCCAAGTATAGTTTGCTTACCTCTCATATAAAGTATACTCTACTGGTTAAGTCTCCTGGAGGAAAGATGAGGACAAATATAGTACGTTCGAAAGTAAGCCTTAGATTATGGGGGTAGACTTCATTGCCAATCTCATTATTTTGAATTTTCAAGGATTTGATATTATACTTGGTAGGACCGGTTGAGGAAGCACAATGAAGTCGTTGAATGTGCCACAAAGACTATGAAGTTGACCAATGAGGAAGGGATCACCATAGATTTTGAAGCATATCAACACACTGAAGCAATTGGAGCTGAACCACATGAATGATGCCGCAGTTGAGGAGATCTCGGTGGTGTGTGAATTCTTGGATGTGTTTCCGGATGAGTTGCCATGTATGCCACCTGATCGTGATATCAAATTTGTTATTGAATTAATACCTGGAACTGCACCTATAGCTAAGAGGCCGTATATGATGCCTCCAAAGGAGTTAGCGGAGCTCAAGAAGCAAATTCAAGAGCAACTAGAGAGGGGTTTCATTCGCACAAGCTCTCCGCCTTGGGGCGCGCCCGTACTTTTTATTAACAAGAAGGATGGATCCCAAAGGATGTGTGTGGATTACCGAGCTCTCAATGAGGTGACCATCAAGAACAAGTACACCTTGCCATGCATAGAAGACTTGTTTGATCAGATGAAGGGTGCTTCTGTCTTCTCCAAGATTGATTAGAGGTCAGGATACTTTCAAATGAAGATTGGACCATCAGACATACCCAAGACAGCTTTTCGGACACGATATGGATCTTATGAGTATACAGTTATGTCCTTTGGATTGACAAAAGCACCTGCCTATTTTATGTACCTCATAAATAAGATCTTCATGGAGGACATGGATAAGTTTGTAGTGATGTTCATTGATGATATTATGATCTACTCGAGAAGCGAGGAGGAGCATGAGGAACACTTGAGGCTTACGTTGCAGAAATTGAGGGAGCATCAATTATATGCCAAATTCAGCAAGTGCCAACTTTGTTTGAAAGAGGTGTCATTTTGGTCATATCATATCAGGAGGAGGAGTATCGGTTGACCCCGGAAAGGTGAGGGATGTGTTGAAATGGGAATCGCCACATAATGTAAAGGAGATCCGGAGTTTTCTTGGAATGGCTGGATATTACCATCGTTTTATCAAGGACTTCTCCAAGATAGCCAAGCCCATGACAAAGTTGCTAATGAAGGGGAAAGCTTTCCAATGGACTCAAGTTTGGCAAGAAAGTTTTGTGGAGCTAAAGAAGAGGTTAACCATCGCGGCTGTGCTAGTTTTGCCGGGTGTAAGCAAGGGTTTTGATATCTATTGTGACGCATCAAGACAAGGACTTGGCTGTGTGCTCATGCAAGAAGGCCAAGTGGTAGCCTATGCATCAAGACCATTGAAGAAAAATGAGCAGAATTACCCAACACATGATTTGGAACTTGCAGTCGTGGTACAGCCATTGAAGATTTGGAGACACTATATCCTCGGACATAGGCTTGAAATTTATATGGATCACAAGAGTTTAAAGTATATTTTCACACAAACGGATCTGAATTTGAGACAACAAAGATGGTTGGAGCTCATCAAGGACTATGATGTGGGGATCAACTATCATCCAGGAAAGGCTAATGTAGTGGCCGATGCTTTGAGTCGGAAAGGAGTAAATCATCAGCTCACGGTTCGAGAGTTGCTATCCAAGTTATGTAAGGAGTTTTGAATCTTGGATTTGTGAAAAAGATGGGGATGATGGAGTTAAATCCGACCTTGGAGCAAGAGGTTCGAGAGGGTCAAACAAAGGATGAGGAAATCCAAGAAATCAAATAAAGGACCCAAGAGGGAAGAGAATTCAGGTTTGATGAGGATGATCATGGTACCTTATGGCTTGGTAAAAGGATTGTTGTTCCTAATGTGAAGCATATTCAGGAGACAATATTAAAAGAGGCACATGACTCGACATACTCAATTCATTCTGGTTGTACAAAGATGTACAAGGATTTGAAGACATCTTATTGGTGGGCTAGCATGAAAAAGGACATAGCCGAATATGTAGTTTTGTGCGATGTGTGCTAACGAGTCAAGGCGGAACATCAAAGGCCAGCTAGATTATTGCACCCGTTAAAGGTTTCGGAGTGGAAGTGGGAAGAGATTGGAATGGACTTTATAGTTGGTTTACCGCGTACCCAGTCCATTTATGACTCCATACGGGTAATCGTGGATCGGCTAACTAAGTCAGCTCACTTTATTCCCGTCACGACCACCTTTAATGGGGAGAAGTTGGCTGAAATGTACATGGGAAGAATAGTACGTTTGCATGGAGTTCCAAAGAATATAGTGTCGGATAGAGGTTCTGAATTTAATTCCAGGTTTTGGAAGAAACTGCATGAAGGATTGGGGACAAGGTTGAATTTTAGCTTATCATATCACCGTCAAACGGATGGACAAACTGAGAGGACCAATCAGATTTTGGAGGACATGTTAAGGGCTTGTGCTTCGAAGCATGGAAGGAGTTGGCAAAAAAGCTTGCCATATGCGGAATTCTCATATAACAATAGTTACCAAGCAAGCTTGAAAATGTCACCCTATGAAGCACTTTATGGAAGGAAGTGTAGGACACCTTTGTTTTGGAATGAGACCGGAGAGAACCAGATATTTGGACCTGATATGTTGCAAGAAGCTGAAAAACAAGTTCAGATCATCCACTAAAGTTTGAGGGCTGCTCAATCTAGACAAAAAGGATATGCGGATAATAGGCGGAGAAGCTTTGCCTTTGAAGTCGGAGACTTCGTATATCTCAAAGTATCACCTATGAGAGGTCATAAGAGGTTTAATATCAGAGGCAAGCTAGCACCTCGATACATTGGGCCATTCAAGATTTTCAACAAAAGAGGAGAAGTAGCATATAAGTTGGAGATGCCAGCTCATCTTTCAAATGTCCATGATGTGTTTCATGTTTCACAACTCAAGAAGTGCTTGAGGGTACCGAAAGAACAAGTGCCAATGGAAGATTAGGAAATAGGGGCAGATTTGACTTATGCCAAGAAACCGGTCAAAATCTTGGAAACCAAGGAGAGGGCCACAAGAAACAAGATTATTAGATGTTTAAAGTTCAATGGAAGCATCACATAGGATCAGAGGCAACTTGGGAGCTGTAAGATGATCTCAAGAAGGAATTTCCCTATCTCTTCTCTCCCCCGTTGAATCTCGAGGGAGAGATTCATTTTAAGGGGGGTAGGTTTGTAACACCCTAATTTTAATGCATTATGCATTGCATAAGTTCATATACATGTTTAACATTAATCCACATAAAAAGGAATGAGTTTAAAATGAATTTAAAGCAAAACCGCACTCAAAAGTTCTAAGAAGTGCGGACTAGTCCGTTTTCCATGCGGACTAGTCCGATTTCTCTCTGACCTCCCTCGAACATGTTCGTTTTTGTTGCGGACTAGTCTGTTTTCGTCTCGGTACAATTTTTAGACTTGTCCGGTCCATTGCGGACTAGTCCAGTATCCCGATTCCTTGAAATTTCTCCAACTCCCTAGACTTGTCTGGACTTGTCCTACATCTAGCAAACTTGTCCGTTTTCCTCTCAGGCTAAGTTCAGACTTGTCCGATATAGTCCGGACATATCTGATTTTTCTCTGACTAATATCGGACTAGTCCGGCCTTTCTCGAACTTGTCCGGTGATCGTGATTCTGAGTTGATCTTTTGTTCCACGACGTGTTTTTTGGTTTTACCTTAAGTGGTCCTAAGGACGTCGTGTCTAACTATTTTGGAGCCCATGTGGGACCCCGCACCGGCCTCTACCCTCTCTAAAACTGACCTCCATCAAACCCTAGCCCTCGACCTTTATATAAACAACCCCACCTCTTAACTTTACATCTCTTTGCCACTTTCAAAACACACCCAATCCCTAGCTCGTGGATAGCCACCGCCAAGGAGGGAGAAGGAGATCCACAGCAAGAAGAAGAAGAGGAGGAAACAAAAGAGGATCAAGTGATCAAGATCTCCATCGAGTTTTTTTTCTTCATCAACAATTCACCATCAAGTTCTCTTAATCAACCCTAGATCGTCAAGATTCAAGTGTTGCCTCCAAAACCCTTGATTCATTGGAGTTCTAAAAAAATGGTATACCTTCTACTTCCTCTTTCTCCTGTGAATTCAACCCCGTTTCTCCAAATTCACATCGATTTAGAAAACCCTATTTTGCCAGTTCTGTGAAGGGCAGACTAGTCCGGTCCTACAGCGGACTAGTTTGGTTTGGCTGCCTGTTTTCTGCTGAACTAATTCTAAATTATTTCGAATCAATTCTATACCTATCTAAACTTGTTAAAAACTATTAGAACCAGTTGGTGAACATTAATAGCAACTCATTAACAAGTTTTACTTCAAAATTGCATTAATCATGCATGCCATGACATATTGAGTAACATATGTGCATTTATTGATTGTAATTCTTGTATTGTATGTTTATTGTGTGGTTCAGACGGATTTGCACTGGAGGATGCTTCGGAGGACCTCTAGCACCAGGAATTTGAAGACTTTGACCCTAACCAAGCTCAAGAGCAAGTCAAGTGTCTTGAACATATTGATCCTGTTTTTATAATAAATGTTTTGTTTCCAAAACTACATGATTGTGTCAATTTGATGGGAATTTCTATGATAAGAAGTTTACTAGCTTTGTTTAACCACCCTTGTCACCTGGAATACATGGTAGAGAGTCGGGAAGGGCTTTTACCTTTGTTTCGCTTAATTAATTAGGATGGGAAAACAACTATACCATTTAATTATGCTTTAATGAGATTATGATTAATATGAACTGGTTAATATGACATGGTAACATGTGATCTAAGCAAGCATGGTATGGGGATTGGGTTGGATGCTATGGTGGTTTCGCTTGCTTTAGATCTATGGACCTGTTCGTGGAGCGACCATCCAGGATTTATAGTGCCACCACGAGGCCAAGTATGGGTGCGACATAGCTGATTAATTATGGTATTGCTAGTATTGCGCGGATCATTTGGTGCACTGGGGAAGGGGAGTCGGATTGGGTTTGATTTGTGGAGGGACTCCCTGGGATCCGAATGGCACAAAAGGGGACCCTTGGTTGAAGATGTGCTCAGTTGGAGGCATCGCCACCGATGAAACCTCAGTGGATTCGTACATGCTAGTAGTGCCTTTGTAAAGGCTATTTTGTGTTATCTTGGCCACACACCTAAGGAAGTGTGAGACGGCATAATAGAGGTTCCATAGTCATCGAAAGGTGATGAAATCACAAACACGTGGGTAAAGTGGTACAACCTCTACAAAGTGTCTTAAAAACTATCATGATAGCCATGCTCCCGGTCATGAAAAACTTGGACCCTCACATGATTAGAAGAAAGCTTGGGATTTGGGATGGTTTGGTACTGGTTATGGCTGGTTATGGATCGAATTATGGTATTGGATATGGTTAATGGTAATGTTGATGGATATGGAATATGGACTTATACTATGGTAATTATTGTGGTATATGATGGGTTTACTTCATATGCATATAGTATATTGCTTTTCAAATGTTTTAATGTACTTTTCAGCACTTAGCCTTTGTTATATTCGTCAATTGTACCAACTACATGTAATACTTTCCACACTTGCTGAGTACGACATGTACTCACTCTTGCAATTCCCCCACCAATAGTTGCAGGTTAGGATTGGGAGTATCGAGACGTTAATGAGGAGTCCTAGGTTGTGTGCTGCCATCTACTTTGTCTGTGGTGTTGCTTGGAGCCGCGCTACCCTATTTGCTTAGCTTGTTTTTTTTGTTTAGCTCATATTTAGTCATTTCCGTTGCAGTATTAGTGGTCTTGTCATTAATATTTATTAGAGCTTGTATGTGAGGATATTCTGAATTCTATAATAAAAGTGGTTAATTAATCTTGTTCTGTGGTAATTTTCTGTATATCCTTTTGTGAATGCACTTGTGTATGTGTGTTGAACGTCCTGGGCACACATATGTGTTCACTTGGTTCTTTTCTCAGAACCGGGTGTCACAATAGGCTATGATGTACTCCTGAAGCCTTTCCCGAGCCTCGAAAATAGATTCCTAGGCATGTTGCTGGGAAGCTGGAAATTCTTCCACGTAGGGCATTGGTCTTGCCCAACGAGAAAAACTTGGCAAGGAATGTGTCGGAGTGTTGATCCGCCAATTCACCTGGTACTACCGTTGGTAGCCCGCGGAGTTTGTAGTTCGATATTGGGCGCAGAGATTCAAAAGATGATGGCAAATAGACACAAGGATTTACGTTGTTCGGGCCGCCTGAGCATAATACTCTACTCCACGGGGTGTGTAGTTGTTGTCTTGGGTGTCAAAGCTGAGTTTGGGAGAGGTTTCAGGGTTCAAAGGGCCATCCCCTGTGTATCGTCAACCAGTCCTTTTATAGTACAAGGACTGGTCGTTACACCATTAGCCTGGCTCGACATGTGGCCCTGGCAGTTACTGATGCTTAATACATAATTAATGAGGTTAATTACCCTTAATAGCGTGGTAATGGGCCTTGACAGTGCCGTTATTGGTATTAAGAGCCTTCCGATAGTGTGTCATTAATATGGTATTAATGACACTTAATCGGGTCTTGAAGTCTTTGATTGCCCCTTGAAGGTCCGAGCCGTTGGGGGTCCACCAGATTGATTGTTGAGGCTGAAGGTCCGACG
The DNA here is from genome assembly GCA_036927565.1 of Tuctoria greenei. Lineage (NCBI taxonomy): Eukaryota > Viridiplantae > Streptophyta > Magnoliopsida > Poales > Poaceae > Tuctoria > Tuctoria greenei. The sequence goes on along the minus strand of JAYESD010000005.1, from coordinate 84,194,552 downwards.
GTTGGACACGTGGCAGCATCGGAGCTTTCCGTCTGGGACGGGTAGGTCCAGTGTAGATGTACACATGTCGGTACCGGATCTTCCCTCTGTCAGGGGTTAGGTCCGGGGGTGCCGCACAAGTGTTTAGGCCGGAGCTATCCCATGTGTGGGATGTTGGTCCAGTTGCTGTATACACGTGGGGCCTTCGCAGGTCTTCAGCTCAAACAGGTGAAGTTCCTTTGGTCTTTTGTAGTACCAAGGGGTATACGGTACGCAGGGTACCGACAGTGGCCCCCTGGGCCCACCTCTGGGAGAGACCTTTTGGATGAAGTTGTTCTGCCGAAGGTGGGTCCATGCTTCAGTTTTTGAGTTGTGTCTTCAAGGGTCTTCGGATGTGCTGTTGGCGGTAGTTTGCAGTTAAACCAACGCCGCGTGGCATATCCAGGATGCGATAGGTGAGATCTGAGCGTGCGGATCTCACGCAATTGAAGGTCGCCGGTCGCCTGTCAGGCCGCCGCCCTCGGGCTTCCCGCCTTTCATGATGACAACCGTTCGCCTGTGGTAAGGACCTCGACTTGATCGTCGGGGTGGCCCCGGGCCCCCTGGTCATTGGCAGGGTGAAGTTTTTGAATTGTATCATCGAGTCCTCTGCAGTTTCCATCCAAGCGTTGCGGGGGCTTACTTAAGAAGGAAAGCACGCACCATTTGGGGATTCTTTATGCCTTCATTCAAACTTTCTCTCAAATCCTCCAAACTTTTGCTTGCTTTTCATCTCTCACCTCGCTGTGCTGCAATTGAGTTGGTTCTCCGCAAGGGCCGAGTGAAGACCGACGGTGATTTGAAGAAGGTTCAGGCCCTCATGGGGTGGTCCAGTGACTTCTTCAACCACCAGGTCCGCGCCAGCAAGCTTCCGTTCGAGAAGGAACACACCGGCGACATGGTGTACTTCTCCGCGTACGCTATGGTGGGACTGATCCCACCCTTCTCCACTTTTCTCTTTATGCTGCTAGACTTCTATGGTCTGTAGCTGTACCACCTTGGCCCCCACTAATTCTTCTGGTGTCGATCTTTGTCCACTTCTGCGAGATGTGGGTGGGCATTCCCCTCTGCGTCGAGCTCTTCTGCACCTTCTTCACCTTCCACACCACCGGCAAGAGTGACGAGTACCTTGGCTTCTATTATTTTGTCAAGCACAAGAAGTGCCCGTACAAGTACTTGTGGTCATTACCTTCTGTGAAGTGGGACGACTGGAAGAAGGATTGGATCGTCATCAGGGTGGAGGAGCATGAGAAGCTAGAGCTGCCTGAAGGCCTTCCTCACGTCAACACCGACACTTGGAGTGACAGGTCGGAGCTGTCGAGGGAGTACAAGCCCATCCTTGACAGAATCCAGGAATGTGTCGAAGGTGGGGTGACCCCGCAGATGGTCTTCAGCAACTTCTTGACGAACAGGTGGGCCCTGCTGAGGGCTAGGAGCCGGCCTGCATGGGCCTTCAACAGTGAGATGGATACCAACCGCATTGAAGTTGGCTTGGACACCAACTTGTCCGGTGAAGACTTGAAGACCCATATCAAGAAGTTCCAGCCTGGGAACATCGGTCCTGGCGACGTGTCTCCACCGGCAGCCTTCCTACCTCTGAATATGATTCCAGAGGAGTGCGGAGAGCTCCGGAGGAAGATGCCGCTATTGGACGATTTGGGCCTGGTGGAGAGGTGATCAACGTCCAGGGTGGCAATCCCCGGAGCTTCTGAAGGCGGCTCTGCTCCCGCCCTAAAGCCAATAACTGAAGTCATAGGCCAGGGCAAGGAGTTGGCCGAGCCCTCGAGCCGCAAGAGGAAGCTGAAGCATGCTGACGGGAGGTCCATCAGACCTGCTCCTTCCACGACGGCTCCTTCTCCCCAGCGGAGGAGGTCTTCGGTGGTGGCAACTACTTCAACATCGGCATCTCCCCGGGGTGCTAGCTCCGACCATGTGGCTCCGGTACCAGGGCCAGCTGAAGGCTCTGGGTCCGGAGGTCCTTCCCGATCGAGGGGGGCCTCAGCCAAAGCGACCCCGACAGCAGCAGCAAGCTCCAGGGAACCTTCCGGAGCTAACACACCAGTGGTGACAAGGTCCGGCTCCAAGTGTCCGGGGAGGAGGTTCCGCGCTAGTTGGAGTGGAAGCCTTCCGAGGTAAAATTTGTTTTTACCTCAGTTGGTTGTTTTTTGTTGTACCTGCGTTTTGAGTGTTTTCATCCTTCATCCACAAGGTACCCAAGAAAGGGGCCGAAGCTCCGGTTCCTGCAGCAGCAACTGAAGATGTGCAAGCGGAGGCTCCGGCTCCAATCCCAGCGCCGCCTCAGGAAGTGGCTGAGGCTGCGACAGCTCCGACGCCAGCTGTCATGGTCCTTGACCTCGACTCATCCCAAGAAGCTCCCGTGGTAGCGCCGGACCACGGGAATGAAGATGTACCAGCAACACCTGCCCCGAAGGTTGAAGCTCCAGGTTTGGATGCTGAAATGGTGGACGCTCCGGCCTTAGAGCCGGAGGTAGCTGCAGTCCCGGCCCTAGAGCCAGACATTGTTGAAGCTCCGGTGGTGGAGCCAGTGGTTGATGAGGCCCCAGCGGTAGAGCCGGTGGTTGATGAAGTTTTGGCGGTAGAGCTGGTCGTCGAAGAAGTTCTGGCGCCTGAGCCGGTTGCTGTAGAATTGCCGGTGCCCGAACCCATGATGGTCGAAGCGCCAGCGCCTGAACTGGCGGTGGAGGAGGCGCCAACGTCGGAGTCAGAAGTGGCTTCAGCTCTGACCGAATCTTTAACGCCTGCCCCGGAGGTGATGGTCTCGAAGGTGCCCGCACCTGAGCCAGGGTGCCAAGATGAAGTTGCTGGCCCCCTGCTTGAGGGACAAGTTGTTGATGACCTGGCGGCGGGACCTTCAGAGCCAAATCCGGAGGTCGAAACTTCTGTAGCAGGACGTTCCTTGGCAGTGGCCAATGCTATCCCGGAGGGCGGCCCTAGTGCCGTGGAAGCTCAGGGGACTGCTCTTGTAGAGTGGGACCTGATTTTTGTCACAGAGAACCCGCTGGAGCCAGCGGAGAGGACCCCGGCAGGTCCGGACCCAATCCCTCTGTCGTTGTCTATTGACAACGCCTGCTCTAGTCTTTGTCAGGTCCAGCTAGCTTTTTACCACGACAGCAAGGCCCTCGAGGAGGAGCGCCAAACTCTTAGATGGTGGCGCAACCGGCTTCAATTCGAGACCAAGCTAGCGCGATCGAGGCTGGCTGACGACAAGGAGTGGGTGAAGAACAAGAAGGTCCGGTTGGAGTACTGGGGTAAGCTACTGTACGAGAGGGAAAGCATGGTGCGATCCCTTTACAACTAGTCCCAGGCCATCCACGAACAGGCCGTAGCTGCTAATAATGCGGTGAATGATCGCGGGGAGAAGCTCAGCGCCATCCACGACAGCCTCGTCAAGCGCCGAGAGGCCCTTAAGGAGCACGGAAAAAGCTCAAGGATGAAGAGCAAAAATTCCTGGAGCTGCGGGATGACCTCGTGAAGAGGGAGGAAGAGCTTACTCAGAGGCTGACTCTGGGTGACAAGAGTCTCGCGGAGCGCACCAAGAAGTTGGATGAGCGCTGCGAGAAAGAGGAGAAGAAGGCCTTGCAGCAAGGAAAGGACCTCGATAAGAGGGAGGATGAAATTGCTGCTAGGGAAAAGAAGGTGCAGGGCCGGGAGAAGGACCTGGTCGACCGCCAGAACAAGATCCACCTCCAAGAGGAGGAGCTCAATAAACTCGAAAGGCAGGTTGCTGAAAAGATTCAGCAGAACGCCAAAGAGGTTGAGCGCCTTGCCCGTGAGAATTCAGAGCTTGCGGCAACCAGAAGATCCTTGGAGGAGATGCGAGTCTCGAGGGCTGTGGAGTCCCAACAAGTTTGGGACTTCCTGGGCAAAGCCAACGACATGCTGACGCCAATGGGTTTTAGTCCCGTGCGTCCGGATGATCCGGAGCTGGAGCTGGACCAGGCGTTGCAGGCGTTGAGTTCAGCAGGCAACAAGTCACCAAGATGGGCGATGTCATCGCGGACCAGCTGGAAACCGAGGGACAATCCCTGGCGAAGAACGTCGCAGAATACATGCTGACGTGCTACGCAAGCCGGGATCCTCAATTCCCCGTGGACCCGATGCTTGAAGGCCCCATCGACGGAGAGGGAGAAGCTGCCAAAGCCAGCGTATCGGAGGTTGCCCAGAAGGTCACCTCGTTCGTCCATAGGGTCTAGGACCATCTCTTTGTAGCTCCCGCTTGTATCCTCTCTTCTTTTTCTCCAATTTTGTAATATCTTGTCTCCAGATGAATGAAATCCAAGTTTTTTGTGAATTTCATTTTTTGTCTTCAATGCCTTTATCCCACTTGGCCCCCTGGTAGATGTACACAATTTAATTGTGAACATGTACCAAGAGGATGTAACAGTTGTTGAAGACTTGCTTGCTTCGAACATGAAGAATGTAGGTCCGAAGTCTTCGATAGTGAGGGCCCCCTGAGGTTGTCAGAGCTTAGTGGCTCCTGATTTGACCATCGTCGGAGCTTAGTAGCTCCGGCAGCAGTCTTCATCAACGCGTAGAGCATCGACGGTTAGTCCTCTGGGGTGTCAGAGCTTGGTAGCTCCGGCAAGGACCACTGTCAACACGTAGTGCGTCGACAGCAGACTCCATTGTGGAGTCATCCCACCATCTTTTATTCACGTTGACGGCTGGCCCCCTGGCTTTATCGGAGCTAAGTAGTTCCAGCGACGCTTGTTATCAATGTTTGAAACATCGACTATGAGCCACCTAGGGGATGTCGAAGCTTTGGTAGCTCCGGCTTAATTCACCATCATCATGAGATCTTTATTTTTCCTGCACACTGAAGTCAAGAAAAATAGTAAAATCCGTTTCCTATCTATAACTCAATTGTGTCTTACTATTCTCGTAATAAATTTTTAGGTCGAGCGCAATTCTTTATACAATCAAGTGCATTGAGTTGTTTTCTCCAGGTCCAATCATTTTCAGGACCCGCCTTACTTCGGCCTGCCAGGGTGTAGGTAGAGTGGCGTACTTAGGGTGCAGGACCAGGCTAAGTCGATAGCACACTACGGACCTAGATTGGCTGGCGGCATTCAGGCGAGTGACCCATTCAACAACATGAAAATCCGAAGGAATTAACAATGCGACTCAAGTTGTACATGAATTGGTCGAGCTAAAAAATTCTTGAGAATCGCACAACATTGTTTTAGACAAGAAAGAGAAAAATAAAAAATATTGAGCTTGTACAAAGTAAATGCTCGTGGAGTCTGTTTTCACACAATGATGTCTTTCATTATAGGTCCGTGGTACAAGGGAAACAAGTACACCCTTAGGGTACGAAATCAATCTAAGTGTGTTTCGTTTCTTGTTTGACCCAAGGTAGCTAGCTACACTTTTAGTTCTGAGACTGTGACAAGTATTGCCTGAACTTTGCGGACCTTCCGGAGAAGGTTCAGTTGTTCTCCCGAAGGAGCTACCCGACTCTATACAATGACTCTATAACATACATCACATATAACTACAGACTCACCTTCGTGATATTAAGCGCAGAACTTACGGAGGTGCTCAATGTTCCAAGGATTAGGGAGAGGTGTCCCATCCTTGGTTGCCAAGCGAATGCATCCGGGACGGGATACTTTGATCACTCAGAAGGGTCCTTCCCAGCTGGCGGAGAGTTTGTTTAACTCTTCTCTGGATTGTATCCTCCGTAGCACCAGATCGCCTTCCTTGAGCTGTCGGTTGTGAACATGCCTTTGGTGATAGCGCCGAAGAGCTTGGCGGTATTGGGCATTCTGAACAGCTGCTCGGCACCTTCCCTCTTCAAGGAGGTCTAGTTTTCCACACCGGAGCTGGTCCTGCGCGGCATCATCGAAGTTCCAGACCCGAAGTGACCCCAAGGTGATTTCCGGAGAAAGGACTGCTTCAGCTCCGTACACCAGGAAGAAGGGTGTCTCTCCAGTTGACCGGTTTGGAGTTGTCCTGTTGGCTCATAGAGTGGGTAGAAGCCCTTCGATCCAGTTGGCTCCATGTTTTTTTAGGCGTTCATATGTGCGCGTCTTGAGTCCTTTTAGGATTTCTGCATTTGCTCTCTTGGCTTGGCCATTGCTTGCCGGGTGAGCTACGGAAGCGTAGCTGACTTGGATGCCGAGGTCTTCGCAATATCCTTGGAATGTAGAGCTTGTGAACTGGGTCCCATTATCAGTTATGATTTTGTTTGGGACTCCAAATCTGCATACAATGGACTGCAAGAAGTTGATGGCTGATTGCTTGTTTATTGTCACAACTGGAGTTGCTTCCGTCCATTTGGTGAATTTGTCAGTGGCAACGTACAGGAACTTGTAACCTCCGACGGCTCTTGGGAAAGGTCCCAAGATATCCATCCCCCACACAGCGAAAGTGTGACGCCCGGTTCCAAAAAATGAACCAAGCTAACGCATATGTGTGCCCAGGACGTTCAACACACATACACGAGTGCAATCACAAAAGAGTATACAGAAAATTACCACAGAACAAAATTAATTAACCAAATTTTATTACACAAACCATATTATCCTTGATTACAAACTCTAATAAATATTAATGACAAGTTCAACTAATCAGCGGAAATAAACTAATTAAGCAAACTAAACAGCTAAGCAGCATAAGCAATAGGGTATAGCGCAGCTCCAATAACACCACAGGCAAAGCTGGCGGTAGACACGGCCTAGAACTCCGCATTCTCACCATTAAACTCCCAATCCTGACCTGCAACTGTTGGGGGGATTGCTAGAGTGAGTACATGTCGTACCCAGCAAGTGTGGAAAGTATGACATGTGGCTTATTCAAATGACGACAATAATAATGGTTAAGTGCTGAAAAGTACATTAAAACATTTGAAAAGCAATATATCATATGTATGTGAAGTAAACCCATCATAATCATAAGTAATATCATAATACCAGTCTGAATTCACTACCTTCATCAATAATTCCAGAATTCACCATTGCCAATAACCATATTCAATACCAGAAATAAATCCATAACCAGCCATAACCATTACCAAACCATAACCATCCCAAATATCATCCCAATACTGAGTTCCCTCTAATCATGGAAGTTGTCCAGGTGCTCATAACCGGGAGCACGGCTATCATGATAGTTTTGTTAGACTCTGCAGAGTTTGTACTACTTTACCCATGTGTTTGTGATTTCATCAACTTTCAATGACTAGAACCTCTATTATGCCGTCTCACACTTCCGTCAGTCTGTGGCCAAGAGATCACAAAATAGCCTTTACAAAGGGATTACTAGCCTATTTAGACCCCACTGAGGTTTCACCGGTGGCGATGCCTCCAACTGAGCACATCTTAAAGCAAGGGCCCCCTCTTGAGCCATTCAGATCCCAGGGTAGTCCCACCAATCATCAACAAACCCAATCCGACTACCCCTTCCTCGAGCATCCACAACGGTCCAAACAGCACTAGCAAAGCCCTAATTAATCAGCTACGCCGCACCCATACTTGGCCTCGTGGTGGCACGGTAATCCTGGCTTATTCACGCATGAACTAGTCCTTAGATCTAAAGCAAGCAAACCACGATAACATCCAACCCATCCACATACCAGGCTTGCTTAGATCACCCATTACCGTATCATATTGACCAGTTCACATTAACCAAAATATCATTAATGCTTAATTAAATGTGTAGTGTTGGCTTCCCATCCCAATTGATTAAGCGAAGCAAAAAGGTAAAAAGCCCATCCCGACTCTCTACCATAATTCCAGGTGACAAGGGTGGTCAAACAAATCTAGTAAACTTCCTACCATAGGATTCCCATCAAATCGACACCGCATGCAGTTTTGCAAACAAAACATTTATTTTAAAAAACAGGATCAATATGCTTCAAGGACACTTGCCTTGCTCTTGCTGTTGATTAGGGTCGAAGCCTTCAAACTCTTGGTGCTGTAGATCCTCCGCGCCACTCTCTAGCGCAAATCCGTCTAATCCGCACAATAAACATACAAGACAAGAAACACAATCAAAGAGTGCACAAATATTACTCAATATGTCATGACATGCATGATTGATGCAAATGCAAGGTAGAACTTGTTAATAGATTGCTTTAAATGATCAATAACTAGTTCTAATAGCTTTTAGCAAGTTTATACAGGTTTGGAGTTGATTAGGTCAGTTTTTTGGAATTGATTCGACACAATTTAATCAGAAAGATCGGACTAGTCCGCTAGGGACCGGAAAAGTCCGCACTCTGCGAGATCAGCAGATTAGGGTTTTCTAGATCGACTTTAATCTGGAGATTAGGGGTTGAATTCCCGTAAGGAAAAGAGAATAGAAGGTATACCAGGTGTTTAGGACTCCAATGAATCAAGAAACTTGGAGGTAACACTTGGATCTTGGTGATCTAGGGTTGGTGATGAACTTGGAGATGAATTGGTGGTGAAGGACGAAACTTGGTGGAGATTTTGATCCTCTTCTGTTTCCTCTTCTTCTTCTTGCTTGGGATCTTCTCCTCCATCCTTGGCGGTGGCTCTCCACGAACTAGGGTTTGGGCGGGGTGGAAAAGTGGCAAATAGATGTCAATCCAAGGGGGTGGGGTTGTTTATATAGAGGTGGAGGCTAGGGTTAGATGGATTTCGAGTTTGGGATGAGTAGAGGCCGGTTTAGAGTCCCACATGGGCTCTAAAAGTGTTAGGCATGACGTCCCTAGGCCCTCTTAACGTGAAACCCAAGAAACAAGTCGTAAAACAAAAGATCAACTCAGAGTCGCGAAATATCGGACAAGTCCAGAAAGGACCGGACTAGTCCGAAGTCGTCCAGAGAGAAAATCGGACAAGTCCGACTTTAAACAGAGAGGAAATCAGACAAGTCCGCTGGAACAGCGGACTAGTCCGGAAAAGTCCAGGGACTTAGCAAGTTTTCAAGGATTCTTGGACTAGTCCGCACAAAATCGGACAAGTCCGAAAGTTTCCAGAGGCAAAATCGGACTAGTCCGCAGCAAAAACGGACAAGTCCGTTTTTTAGTCAGAGAGAAATCGGACTAGTCCTCAGCAAAATCGGACTAGTCCGCACTTTCCTACAATTTAAATGCGGTTTTGTTCCAAATAAATTTTAAACTCATTCCTCTTGTTGTGGGTTAATGTTAAACATGTATATGAGTGTATGTAGGGCATGATGCATGAAAATGAGGGTGTTACAAATCTACCCCCCTTAAAACGAATCTTGCCCTCGAGATTCGACGCAGAAGAGAAGAGATAGGGAAATTCCTTCTTGAGATCATCCTCCAATTCCCACGTTGCTTCTTTTTCGGTGTGGTGCTTCCATTGAACTTTACACGATCTAATAATCTTGTTCCTTGTGACCCTCTCCTTAGTTTCCAAGATTTTGACCGGTTGTTCGGCACACGTCGAATCTTCCTCTAGTTCCAATTCTTCCATTGACACTTGTTCTTCCGGTACTCTCAAACACTTCTTGAGCTGGGAAACATGAAAGACATCATGGACATCCGAAAGATGAGCTGGCATCTCCAACTTATACGCTACTTCTCCTCTTTTGTCCAAAATCTGGAATGGTCCAATATAATGAGGTGCGAGCTTGCCCCTTATGTTAAACCTCTTATGACCTCTTGTTGGTGACACCTTGAGGTAAAAAAAATCTCCTATTTCAAAGGCTAATTTCTTTCTCCTATTGTCCGCATAGCCTTTTTGTCTTGATTGGGCAGCCCTCAAGTTCTCACGAATTATTTGGACTTGCTTTTCGGCTTCTTGCAACACATCCGGACCAAATACTTGAGTCTCTCCTGTCTCATTCCAGAACAAGGGTGTCCTACACTTCCTCCCGTAAAGTGCTTCATAGGGTGACATTTTCAAGCTTGCTTGGTAACTATTGTTGTAAGAAAATTCCGCGTATGGCAAGCTTTTGTCCCAACTCTTCCCATGCTTCAAAGCACAAGCTCTTAACATGTCCTCCAAAATTTTATTGGTCCTCTCGGTTTGTCCATCCGTTTGAGGGTGATATGCCGAACTGAAATTCAACCTTGTTCCCAAAGCTTCATGCAATTTTTGCCAAAACCTGGAAGTGAATTGGGAACCTCTATCCGAGACTATCTTCTTAAGGACTCCATGTCGACACACAATATGCTCCATGTATATTTCAGCCAATTGTGCAGCTGTATATTTGGTCTTCACAGGGACAAAATGAGCTGACTTGGTTAACCGATCCACAATTACCCAAATTGAGTCATACCCGGACTGAGTACGTGGTAACCCGACTATGAAGTCCATTCCGATTTCTTCCCACTTCCATTCCGGAATCCTCAACGGTTGCAATAATTCGGCTGGTCTTTGATGTTCTGCCTTCACTCATTGAAACACATCACACAATGCCACATATTCAGCTATGTCCTTTTTCATGCTATCCCACCAATAGCAAGCCTTCAAGTCTTTGTACATCTTCGTACAACTGGGGTGAATCGAGTATGGCGATTCATGTGCCTCCTTTAGTATTGTCTCCCGAATATGCTTTACATTAGGCACTACGATTCTCTTTCCAAGCCATAAGGTATCATGTTTGTCTTCATCAAATATTAATTCTCTCCCTTCCTCGATCTTTTCCTTGATTTCCTTGATCTCCTCATCCGTGGTTTGTGCTTCTCGAATTTCTTGCTCCAAGGTTGGATTTAACTCCATCATCTCCATCTCATTTACAAATCTGAGGTTCAACCTTTCAAACTCCTTACATAACTCGAATGGTAACTCTCGAACTGTGAGTTGGTGACTTACTCCCTTTCTACTAAAAGCATCGGCCACTACATTGGCCTTTCCCTGATGATAGTTGACCCCCAAATCATAATCTTTGATGAGCTCTGTCGACTGTTGGAGTCGGCAGATCTCCTGACACTACTAAAGTGTTGAAGGAGTTTGTAGTTCGGTGTGGGCGCGCGGAGACTCAAGAAGGTGAATCACGATTGGACACGAGAGACACAGTGGTTTACGTGGTTCGGGCCTCCTGAGCGTAATACCCTACTCCACGGGTGTGTGGTGTTGTATTAGTTTATGTATGAAAGCTCACGTCAATGCGTGTGTGCCTGAGAGCGTTCGACAGCCTCCTTGTGTATCGTCGGTCTGTCCTTTTATAGTACAAGGACAAACCGTTACAAGTTAGCCTGGCCCGACATGTGGCCCCGGCGGTTACTAGTATTGATACACGATTAATTGTTGTTAATAACCCTGTAATGGGCTCCGACAGTGCCGTTACAGGTGTTAAGATTGTCCAATTAAGTGTCATTAACATGGAATTAATGACAATTAATCGGGTCTTGAAGTCCGCGGCTATCCTTTGAAGATCTGGAGTCGTTACAATGTCTTCCGGAGGTTTGAGGCGGCCAGCTCCGACGTTTGGACACGTGGCAGCTCCGGAGCTTGCTTGTGGGAAGCGGGAAGCTTCGGGGTGGCCTGGCACGTGTCAGGTCCGGAGCTTCTCTCGGTCAGGGGTTAAGTCCGGAGGTGCCGTTTCGGTACCTAGCCCGGAGCTTCACCCTTGTGGGTAGTAGCTCCGGTCTGGTAGTACACGTGGCAACCTAGGGGTTAACCATGTTGGAGAAGCAGGTCCGGTTATGTCTGACAAGTGGGCCTCCGAGGGTCTTCAATTTGAGTAGACGTCCTTCCCTTGAGATCTTTGTAACCTCAGGGGGTGTATGGTTTTTAGGGTACCGACAGTGGCCCCCTGGACCTACCTCCGGGGAAAGTCACCGGGGTGAAGTCATTCCGTCGGAGGTGGGTCCATACTCGCGACTCTTGAACTGGGTCTTCAAGGGTCTTCGGAGGTGCCGTTGGCGGGGCTTTACGGTTAAATCCCGACGCGTGGCGCACCTCAGGCGGCAGATAAGATCTTTGACGTGCAGATCTCTCGCAATTGAAGGTCGCCGGTTCCCGATACGAAAACCGTATCGGTTCCGTGCGCCTTGTCAGGTCGCCGCCTTTGGGTTTCCCGCCTCGTGATGACAACTGTTCGCCTGGGTAAGAGCCTCGACTTGATCGTCAGGGTGGTCTCGGGCCCTCTTGTCATCGGCAGGGTTGAATTCTTGAGTAGTATCCTTGACTCCCCTGCAGTTTCCATCCAAGTGTTGCGAGGGCTTACTTAAGAAGGAAAGCGCACCGTCGGGAGTTTTTTACGCTTCCCATCTGTTCTTGCGCTCAAACTCCCAACTCGTACTTTGCTCCTCTTCTCTTGCCTAGCTGTGCTGCGATGGAGTTGGGTCTGCGTGAGAGTCGCTTGAAGACTGACAGCGATCTAAAGAAGGTCCGGACCCTCATGGGGTGGTCTTCGGACTTCTTCAACCGCTCGGTCCGCACCGGCGGAAAGCTCCCCTTTGAAAAGGAGCACGCTGGCGAGATGGTGTACTTTCCCTCGTACGCCATGGTGGGGCTGATCCCACCGTTTTCTTCTTTCTTCTTGATGCTGCTGGACTTCTATGGTCTGCAGCTGTACCACCTTGGCCCTCACTCCATTCTCCTTGTGTCCATCTTTGTCCACTTCTGCGAGATGTGGGTGGGCATCCCTCCCTGCATCGAGCTCTTCCGAACCTTCTTCACCGTCCACACCACCGGCCGAAGCGATGAGTATCTTGGCTTCTACTAATTCGTGAAGCGCAAGAAGTGCCCATTCAAGTACCTCCGGTCATTCCCTTCCGGGAAGTGGGATGACTGGAAGAAAGATTGGATAGTCGTCCGGGTGGAGGAGCATGAGCGGTTGGAGTTGCCAGACGGTCTGCCCGGCATTGACACGTCGGTATGGAGCGAAGTTCCGGTGCTGGCGGAAGCTTTCGACCCTGTCCTGACCAGGATCCGCCAATGTGTGGAGGGAGGATTGACTCCCCAGGCGGTGTTCTGCAACTTCCTGTCCAACAGGTGGGCGCCGCTGAAGAGGAGGGAGAAGCTCGCCTGGGCCCTCAACAGCGTGATGGACGAGGACCGGGTTGAGATCGGGTTGAAGTCCAGCATGGTGGGGAAGACCTTGGAGTCTCACCTCAAGAAATTCCAGCACGACATCGACGTTGACGGAGATTACTTGACTCCGCCGCCGGCCTTCCTCCCTCTGAACGTGGAAGTTGAGTTCAGCAGGGAGCTCCGGCGGACGATGCCCGCGCTTGACGATCTTGGTGTCGTCGAGAGAAGATCAACCACCCGGTTAGCGATCCCCGGGTTGTCCGAAGACGGCTCCGCCCCTGTCCCACAGCCAAGAGCTGAGGTCATCGACAAGGGCAAGGAGCTGGCGGAGGAGCCGGAGAGCCGGAAGAGGAAGCTGCGACATGCTGACGGAAGGTCCATCGGGCCTGCCACTTCCCCCCCGGTTCCCCCTCCTCAGGAAGGAAGATCTTCCGCCGCCGTGGCGACTGTCCCCGTGGTGGGGTCCTTCCGGAACGTTACTGTTCCGGCGGTGGGATCCTCCCGGAGTGCGACTGTCCCCGTGGTGGATCCCTCCTGTGGTGCTAGCTCCGGGCGCGCGACTCCGGCATCTAGAGCGGTGAGGACCTCCAGGTCCAGGAGTTCCTCCCGATCAAGGAGAGCTCCGACCCGGGAAACGCCCGCGGCTGTGGCAAGTCTTGGGAGTCCTCCCGGAGCTCCTACGCCGACCGTGGCCAGCCCGGATCGTCCGGGAAAGAGGTTCCGCGCAAGCTGGTGCGGGAGCCTCCCAAGGTAATTTTTCTTTTTTACCTCGATTAACTTTTTAATTGTAGCATCTGTTTGCTCAATTTCTTCGTTCTTCATCTGCAGCGTTCCCAAGAAGGGGAGTGAAGCTTCACCCTCAGCCACAGTGTCTGAGGCTGCGAGGGCTTCTGCTCCAGTCCCGGTGTCGCCCCAAGCGGAGGCTGCGACAGCTCCGGCGCCGGCTGTCGTGGTCATGGACCTCGACTCGTCTCCAGAAGTTCTCGTGGTAGCGCCGGACCATGGGAATGAAGATGCGCCAGCGGCACCCGTCCCGGAAGTGGAAGCTTCGGGTCCTGGTGCTGCAGTAGTAGAAGCTCCGGCTGTTGAGTCGGAGGAAGTAGCAGTCCCGGCATCGGAGCCGGAAAGTGCTGAAGCCCCGGCGATTGAGCCGGAGGTGGCTGAAGCCCCGGCATGCGAGCCGGAAGTCGAAGTAGTTCCGGCAGTTGAGCCGGTTACTTCCGAAGCTCCGGCCGCAGAGCCAGTGATTGTTGGAGCGCCGGTCACAAAGCCGGCGGTTAAAGAGGCGAGGGAGCTTGAGCCTCCCTCAGAAGAGGTGTCCCGGCCGGAGCCAGTAGCGGCTCCTGCTCCGGAGGCGACGACGTCGATGGTACCTGTGGTAGAGCCAGAGTGCCTGAACGAAGTCGCCGGCCCCCAGCCTGAGGGGGCAAATGAAGACTTGGCGGCGGGACCTTCTTCGATGGCGACTGAGGTCGTCCCGGAGGAAGGCCCTAGCGCTTTGGAAGCTCAGGGTTCCACTCTCGTATAGTGGGACCCAATTTTTGTATGTGAAGACCCGCTGGAACCAGCGGAAGAGATCCCAGCAGGTCCGGAGCCCATCTCGCTGTCGATGTCCATCGACAACGCCTGCTCCAGTTTACGTCAGGTCCAACTGGCCTTCTTCCACGACAGCAAGGCTCTTGAAGAGGAGCGCCAAACCCTTAGGCGGTGGCGTAATCGGCTCCGCTTCGAGACTAAGCTGGCACAGTTGAGGCTTGCGGATGACAAGGAGTGGATCAAGCGGGAGAAGATCCGCCTGGAGCTCTGGGATAAGCTGCTGGACGAGAGGGAGAGCATGACTCACGCCCTCGATGCTCAATCCCGGGAGTTCCACGACCAAGCTAAGGCTGCTAACGACGCGGCCAATGCTCGGTTTGATCAGCTCGAGGCCATCAACACCGCACTCATCAAGCGCCGAGAGGCACTTGAAGGGAGGGAAAGACGGCTCGAGGACGAGGAGCAAAAACTCCTGGAGCTACGGGATGACGTCTTGCGACGGGAGGAAGAGCTCGCCGAGAAAACAGCTCTGGCGGACAAGGGCCTCGAGGAGCGCACTAAGAAATTGGAAGAGCGCTGCCTCGAGGAAGAGGAGAAGACCTGGGTGCGGGGGCAGGAACTCTACGAATACGAGTGTGCCCTTGTCGCTCGGGAGAAGAAAGTGGAGGCTAGGGAGAAGGACCTGGTCGACCGCCAGAACAAGATCCACCTCCGGGAGGAGGAGCTCGGAAGACTTGAGAAGCGGGTTGCTGCAAAGATCCAGCAAAACGCCAAAGAAGTTGAGCGCCTCGCCCGCGAGAACTCGGAGCTGACGGCGGCCCGGAGATCCCTGGAAGAGATGAAGAACTTGAGGAAGGCGGACTCCCTGCAGATTTGGGAGTTCCTGGGCAAGGCTGACGACGCGCTGACGCCGATGGGTTTCAGCCCCGTGCACCCGGATGATCCGGAGCCGGAGCCGGACCTTGCGTTGCAAGCGTTGAGCGCCGCAGGCAGCAAGCTCTCCAATGTGGGCGACGTCATCGCGGACCAGCTGGAGGTCGAGGGGCAATCCCTGGCTAGGAACGTCACAGAATATGTGTTGACGTGCTACACCAGCCGGAACCCTCGATTTCCTCTGGACCCGGTGCTTGAAGGCCCCGTCGAAGGAGAAGGCGAAGCTACCCGAGCCTGTGTGTCGGAGGTTGCCCAGAAGGTCGCCGAGTTCTTCCATAGGGTCTAGGACCGTCTCTTTTAGCCTTTACTTGTATCTTCTCTTCTTCCTCAATTTTGTAATCCCTTGTCTCCAGATGTAATTTCCGGTCTTCAGATGAAATGAAATCCCCATTTTTTTTGCGAATTTCATTTTTTTTTGTCTTCAACATCTTTATCTTCACTTGGCCCCCTGGTGGATGTGCACAATTTGATTGTGGACATGTACCAAAAAGATGTTGAGTTTTGTTGAAGATGAATTTGCTTCGAACTTGTGGAATTTAGGTCCGAAGTTTTTGATGGTGAAGGTCCCCTGAAGTTGTCGGAGCTTAGAAGCTCCGGCACTGTCCATCGCTGGAGCTTAGTAGCTACGGCAATAGCCTCTATCAACACGTTGAGCGTCGGTAGTTAATACTCCAAGGTGTCGGAGCTTAGCAGCTCCGGCAATGACCTTTGCCACACTTGGTTTGTTGGCAACAGACTCCAGTGACGGGGTCTTCTCACCATCTTTTAGTCAACGCCGATGATTGACGCCCTGGTGGGAGTCGGAGCTTGGTTAGCTCCGGTTTTTCTCCATCAACGTAGGGTTCATTTTTCCTGCACACTTAAGCCAAGAAAAATAGTAAATTCGTTCCTTGTCTATAACTTCGTCGCGGCTTACGGTTCTCAAGAAAATTTTAAGTTGAACACGATTTTTAATACGACTGGATGAATTGTCTTTTCTTTTAGATCCAATTGTCCATGGACCCACCTTACTTTGTCCTGCCGGGATGTAGGTAGAGTGGCGTACTTAGGGTGCTTGACCAGGCTAAGTCGATAGCGCACTCCGGCCCTAGAATGGCTTGGCGGCTTTCAGGCGAGTTGGCCACAGACGATATTTAAATCCAAAAAATTTGACAATTCAACTCGAATCGTATGTAAATCGGTCAAACTAGAACTTCTTAAGAATTGCACGCTTCTGTTATAGACAAGAAAGAGAAAAATAAAAATGTCGAGCCTATGCAAAAATGAATGCACGTGGAGTCTATTTCACATGAAGATGTCTTTCATTATAGGTCCGGGGTACAGGGGAAACAAGTACACTCTTAGGGTACGGAACCAGGCTAAGTGTGTTTGGTTTCTCGTTTGACCCAGGGTAGTTAGCCACACTTTTAGTCCGGAGACTGTGTCAAGTGTTGCATGAGCTTTTCAAACCTTTCGGGAAAGGTCCGGCTGCTCTCCCGGAGGAACTACCCAACTCTGTACAATGACTCTATAACATACATTTCAAGTTACTTAAGACTCACCTCCGTGGAATTAAGTGTAGAACTTACGGAGGTGCTCGATGTTCCAAGGATTTGGGAGAGGTGTCCCATCCTCGGTAGCCAAGCGAACGCTTCCGGGACGGGATACTTTGATCACTCGAAAGGGCCCTTCCCAGCCGGGGGAGTGTTTGTTTTGCCCTTCTCTGGATAGTATTCTCCGTAGCACCAGATCGCCTTCCTCGAGCTGTCGGTTGTGTACATGCCGCTGGTGATAGCGCCGTAGAGCTTGGCGGTATCGGGCATTCCGAACAGCTGCTTGGCACCTTCCCTCCTCGAGGAGGTCTAGTTCTTCGCGCCGGAGCTGGTCCTGCGCGGCTTCGTCGAAGGTCCGGACTCGGAGGGAACCCAAGGTGATTTCCGGAGGAAGGATCGCTTCAGCTCCGTACACCAGAAAGAAGGGTGTTTCTCCGGTTGCCCGACTTGGAGAAGTCCTGTTGGCCCATAGAGTGGGCGGAAGCTCTTCGATCCAATTGGCTCCGTGCTTTTTCAAGCGCTCATAAGTGCGTGTTTTGAGTCCTTTAAGGATCTCTACATTTGCTCTCTCGGCTTGTCCATTGCTGGCAGGATGAGCTACGGAAGCGTACCAAACTTGTATGCCGAGGTCTTCGCAATATCCTTGAAATGCGGAGCTTGTGAATTGAGTCCCATTATCAGTGATGATCTTATTTGGGACTCCGAATCTGCTCATGATGGATTGTAGAAAATTGATTGCAGATTGTTTGTTGATCGTCACAACGGGAGTTGCTTCCGGCCACTTGGTGAACTTGTCGATGGCGACGTACAGGAACTTGTAACCTCCGACGGCTCTAGGGAAGGGTCCCAAGATGTCCATCCCCCACACAGCGAAAGGCCATGTGGGAGGTATCATTTGTAAGGATTGAGCAGGTGTATGAATTTGCTTTGCATGAAATTGGCATGCTTTGCATTTCTTCACCAGCTCAGTGGCATCCTGGAGCGCTGTAGGCCAGTAGAAGCCGTGCCGAAAGGCTTTTCCGACCAGCGTGCGGGAAGATGCGTGGTTCCCACACTCGCCTCCATGGATTTCTGCGAGGAGCTCGCAGCCTTCTTCCCTTGTGATGCACCGCATTAGGATGCCGTTGGCACTGCGCCGGTAGAGATCCCCTTCTACCAACGTGTATCTTTTAGCCAATCTGACTACCCGATCAGCGGATACATCATCGTCAGGAAGGATGTTGTCTTTCAAGTAGCTCCGGATCTCCGAGATCCATGCATCGGAACTGACTTGAGCATTTGAGTCTTGCGTGCTGGGTTGCTCGGAGCTTCCGGCAGCACCTACGACCCTTGATGGCTGCCATGGTAACAGGGCCATCGGGACCGTCAGCTTCGGGATGCTGATCTCGCCCCCTTCGTTCAGTTCGGCAGGCTGAACTGTGGGTTTTGACAACCTCCGGACAAAGGTTCCATCAGGAGCCGGAGCTCCAGTTGACGCCTTGGTCGAGAGTTCGTCAGCTTCAGCGTTGTGAGCACGCTGAACATGGTGAAGGTCTAGGACTTTGAAGTCCTTCTGAAGCCTCTGGACTTCAAGGAGGTAAGCAGCCAGCTGGAGATTATTGCAGGAGCATTCACCCTTCACCTGCTTGATGACGAGTTGTGAATCTCCTTTGACCAGCAATTGCTTGACACCGTATGATAGTGCCACCTTTAATCCATATATGAGTGCTTCATACTCCGCCATGTTGTTGGTTGCCTTGAAGTCAAGGTGTACCATGTATTTCACCTTCTCCCCAGTTGGTGCGAGGAGAAGGATTCCAGCTCCGGCTCCCTGCTTCTGCATGGAGCCGTCGAAGTAAAGGGTCCAGTGAGGCTTAGTGGAGGTTGGAACTTGAGGTTCCGTCTTCTGCTCGCTGGGGCCCCCAGGGTTTAATGGAGAGGGAGTCCATTCTGCCACGAAATCTGCCCACTTTGCAATATTCCCAGTTGAATTGGGATTATGCAGGATCGCTCAAAGTGGATATGAGGTCACCACCGAGACTTTGTGAGCTTGGAAATAGTGTCGAAGCTTCCTTGAGGCAATAAGAACTGCATAAAGCAGTTTATGCACCTCTAGGTATCGAGTCTTGGCATCATGTAACACTTCACTGATGAAGTATACCGGGCGTTGAACGGTCCGGACCCTCCCGGAGGGGTCCAGACTCTCTTCGGGAACCTCCGGGTTCTGGGTGGAGGAACCCGGAGCTTCTTCAGAAATGACCTGGACCCTCTTAGAGGGGTCCGGGTCCTCTGAAGTGGCTTCTTGTGGGTTTGAGTCTGGGAGCTGGGACCCAGACCCGCTTTCAGGAACCTCCGGACCCTCCCGAAGGGGTCTGGATTCCTGAGTATTGGGTAGTTCCGGTCTCTCCGCAACCAGAACCATACTAACAACTTCGTCAGTAGCTGAAATGTAAAGCAACAAAGGCTCACCAGGGTTCGGAGCTACCAGGACTCGTAGGGTGGTGAGGAACTGTTTCAGCTCCTGGAATGCCTTCTCTGCTTCTTCAGACCATTGGAATGGTCCAGACTTCCTCAGTAACTTGAAGAAGGGAAGTGCTCTTTCCGCCAGTCTTGAAATGAACCGGCTGAGGGCTGCTAGACATCCAGTTAATTTTTGGACGTCTTTGATGCAGGTTGGTGGCCGCATGTCTTCAATGGCTTTTATCTTCGCCGAATTAGCCTCTATGCCCCGGTGACTTACCAAGAAACCAAGAAGCTTTCCGGAACTAACCCCGAAGACGCACTTGTCTGGGTTTAGCTTCGTGCGGGTGGCCCGTAGCTTGTCGAAGACAGCCTGCAAGGTGTCCAAGAGAGACTCCTTGTTCTTGACTTTGACCACGATGTCATCGACGTACACTTCCACTATGTCTCTGATGAGTTCTTCGAAAGTTTTGTACATAGCTCGTACAAAAGTTGAAGCTGCATTCTTGAGACCAAACGGCATGGCTGTGTAACAATACAATCCATCCACTGTGATGAATGAAGTATGCTCTTCATCCTCCCTAGACATCCTGATTTGATGATATCCAGAATATGCGTCTAGAAAACACAGTAACTCGCACCCGGAGGTGGAATCCACTATCTGATCTATTCTAGGTAGTGGGAATGGATCTTTTGGACATGCCTTATTCAGTGTGGTGTAGTCGATGCACATCCGAAGTTTCCCGCCGGCCTTGGGCACAACGACTGGGTTCGCCAGCCATTTTGGATGGAAGACTTCTCGGATAAATCCGGCTTCGAGCAACTTCTTCACTTCTTGTCGGATGAAGTTCTGTCGCTCTACAGATTGCTTCCGAGGTTTCTGATGCACAGGCCGAGCATCGGGGTAAATATTCAGATTGTGCTCAATCACTTCCCTGGGGATCCCAGGCATTTGTGACGGTTGCCAAGCAAATACGTCAACGTTAGCCCGGAGGAAAGTGATGAGCGCGAGTTCCTATTTGTCATTCAACCCACCCGATATGCGGGTGGTTTGAGTGACATCGGAACCAATTTGGACGACTTTAACGGGGATGTCGGTGTCGCCGCTTGGCTGCACACGGGGAGCAGAGGTTGAGCCTCGTTGCCGAATGCTCGGAGGTTTCGGAGCTTGCCCCTGTCTGGAGTCCTCCTCTTGCGCAGTGGTGAGTGCATGGAGCTCCTCCAGAGCAGTTACTCCGGCGGTGCGATCTCCACGAATCCGGAGAACGCCTGCTGGTGTTGGCATCTTCAACACCAAGTATCCATAATGAGCAGCTGCCATAAATTTGTATAGGGCAGGTCTACCCAAGATGGCGTTGAATGGTAAGTTGATCTGAGCGACGTCGAAGACCAACTTCTCGGTGCGGTACTTCTCTCGTGTCCCGAAGGTAACGGGGAGAATTATAGCTCCGAGTGGGGTAATGGCCCCCGGACCTACTCCGGAGAATGGTCGAGAGGGCTGAAGATCCGAAGGTCGAAGCTGAAGTCTGGTAAAAGCTTCAAAGCTTATAAGGTTCAGCCCCGAACCTCCATCCACCAAAACATGATGGAGCTGGATGTTGTTGATGGTGGGAGATACCATCAAGGGTAATTGGCCAGCTCCGACCATGCTTCGAGGACAGTTCGAAGCATCAAAAGTGATGGGTGTGTCCATCCACTTTCGATGTGGCTCCGGTCTAGCTGTAGGAGCTACAGCAGCCATATCCCGCCGCATAGTCTTGATGACACGACGAGAAGTGATGTCCCATGATCCACCAAAGATGGTGTTCATGGTTTTCCGACGCTCGTTGTCGGAGACGTCGGAGTCATCGTCGACGGAGGTGTAGATGGCTTTCAGGACCTTTTTGGGGTCCTGAAACCCTAACTCCTCTTCAGCCGGAGCTTCGTCAACCTTCTGTTTTCCCTCCCTCTATCGGAAAGGAGACCCTTCCCGGCGCTTGTTGTAGCGCTCGACAAGGTTTTGGACCTCCCGGCAGTCTTCCAGCCTGTGGCTGCCCGTTTTGTGAATGGGGCACCACATTTTGGATTTGCCGCCGTCTTCGGAAGACGGTCGAGGTCGCTTCTCGGGGCGTGGCCCCCGGCCACCAGGAGTTGCAGTGGCTGCAACGTTGGATGTGCCGGCCGACGGCTTCTTCTTGCCGTTGGTCTTCTTTTTCTTCTTGCCACTCCCGGAGGTAGCGGCTTCTTCTTTGGAGGATTTTTTGTGATCCTCCAAGGCTGGTTTGGAGTGCATTTCACGGCCCTGCGCAGCTCTGGCGCATTTGTCTGCCAAGCTGAAGAGCTCCGTGACGCTGGTGATCTCTTTGATCGCCAGCTTCTCCAACATCTTCTTGTCTCGTACACCCTGTCTGAATGCCACAATGACAGAAGCGCTTGAGATAGAAGGGATTGTGTTGCGTACCTGAGAGAACCTCTGGATGAATGACCACAAAGATTCTCCCCCTTTTTGCACGACCGCAAAAAGGTCTAGTTCAGTGCCTGGTCGGGTGTATGAACTCCCGAAGTTGGCAGTGAACTGACGGCACAGCTCCTCCCAACTGTCGATAGAGTTGGGTGGAAGGCTCATAAACCAGGACCTGGCGGTCCCAGTTAAGGCCACTGGAAAGTAGTTGGCCATTACGGCCTCGTTTCCTCCAGCTGCTAAGATTGCAGTGGAGTATATCTGCAGAAATTCTACGGGGTTGACAGTCCCGTCGAATTTTTCCGGCAAGTGTGGCCGGAACTTCTGTGGCCATCTAACCATGCGCAGGTGCATGGCTAGGGCGGAACAGCCTCCTCCTACTCCTTCCAGAGTAGAAAGGTCTTGAGCATCCCGTCTATCTCGAGCTCGCTCGATATGGACACGGCCATCCTGTTGGCGGTATCGGCGATCAAGCTCCGCCCGGAGGTCATGTGTCGAAAGCCGAGATACCGTATGGGTGCGTCGTGCCCCAGAGGGCAACGACGTCACTTGTTGTGACGCAGCTCGTCTTCGGTTGTTGGAGACATGCGGACCAAGTCTTCCAGACAACGTCCGTCGCTGCGACGGGGCTCGCCCTGAAGGAGGAGGACCCTGGTTATTGAGGCGTTCGGCCGCTGCTGCGACCAAATGCTCAACATCAGCCCTCCATTGCTCCATGGCATCTCGAGATGCATCCGGAGGTGGTGGTCGCTGGAGAAGAGCACGCGCTGCATGGAGCGCGTGTTCTGGGTTGTCATGACTTGCCGGCGCAGTATGTGACGCCGGCGCACCATCATGTTGCGCTGGTGCTAAGGCTCCTGCTGGTGGCTGCATGTTGGAGGGATTGCCCCCGACAGCCTGAGCAGCAGGTTGCCCATTGGATGATCCAGCCGCAGAATTCACCATTCTTGAAAATCTCAGGCACCCCTACCTGGCGCGCCAACTGTCGACTGTTGGAGTCGGCAGATCTCCTGACACTACTAAAGTGTTGAAGGAGTTTGTAGTTCGATGTGGGCGCGCGGAGACTCAAGAAGGTGAATCATGATTGGACACGAGAGACACAGTGGTTTACGTGGTTCGGGCCGCCTGAGTGTAATACCCTACTCCACGGGTGTGTGGTGTTGTATTAGTTTATGTATGAAAGCTCACGTCAATGCGTGTGTGCCTGAGAGCGTTCGACAGCCTCCTTGTGTATCGTCGGTCTGTCCTTTTATAGTACAAGGACAAACCGTTACAAGTTAGCCTGGCCCGACATGTGGCCCCGGCGGTTACTAGTATTGATACACGATTAATTGTTGTTAATAACCCTGTAACGGGCTCCGACAGTGCCGTTACAGGTGTTAAGATTGTCCAATTAAGTGTCATTAACATGGAATTAATGACAATTAATCGGGTCTTGAAGTCCGCGGCTATCCTTTGAAGATCCGGAGTCGTTACAATGTCTTCCGGAGGTTTGAGGCGGCCAGCTCCGACGTTTGGACACGTGGCAGCTCCGGAGCTTGCTTGTGGGAAGCGGGAAGCTCCGGGGTGGCCTGGCACGTGTCAGGTCCGGAGCTTCTCTCGGTCAGGGGTTAAGTCCGGAGGTGTCGTTTCGGTACCTAGCCCGGAGCTTCACCCTTGTGGGTAGTAGCTCCGGTCTGGCAGTACACGTGGCAACCTAGGGGTTAACCATGTTGGAGAAGCAGGTCCGGTTATGTCTGACAAGTGGGCCTCCGAGGGTCTTCAATTTGAGTAGACGTCCTTCCCTTGAGATCTTTGTAACCTCAGGGGGTGTATGGTTTTTAGGGTACCGACAAGCTCCAACCATCTTCGTTGCCTCAAATTC
The DNA here is from genome assembly GCA_036927565.1 of Tuctoria greenei. Classification (NCBI taxonomy): domain Eukaryota; kingdom Viridiplantae; phylum Streptophyta; class Magnoliopsida; order Poales; family Poaceae; genus Tuctoria; species Tuctoria greenei. Next base: position 84,170,852 of record JAYESD010000005.1, on the reverse strand, counting down.
AGATCTGTTTGTGTGAAAATATACTTAAGACTCTTGTGATCCGTATAAATTTCACACCTATGTCCAAGAATGTAGTGTCTCCAAATTTTCAATGCATGTACCACAGCTGCTAGTTCAAGATCATGTGTAGGATAATTCTGCTCAGGTTTCATCTGTTGTCTTGATGCATAGGTGACCACTTGACCTTCTTGCATCAATACACATCCAAGTCCTTGTCTTGATGCATCGCAATAAATATCAAAACTCTTGCTCACATCCGGCAGTACCAAAACTGGGGCTGTTGTCAACCTCTTCTTTAACTCCTCAAAACTGTTCTGACAAGCTTCAGTCAATTGGAAAGCCTTTCCCTTCATTAGCAACTCTGTAATAGGCTTGGCTATCTTGGAGAAGTCCTTGATAAACCAAAGGTAATATCCAGCCATCCCAATAAAACTTCTTATTTCCTTGACATTTTGTAGGGGCTCCCACTTCAGCACGTTTCTCACATTTCCGGGGTCAACCGATACTCCTCCTCCTGAAATGATATGACCCAAAAACGACACCTCTCTCAACCAAAACTGACACTTGTTGAACTTGGCATACAATTGATGCTCCCTCAATTTCTGCAACGTAAGCCTCAAGTGTTCCTCATGCTCCTTCTCATCCTTCGAGTAGATCATAATGTCATCGATGAACACCACGACGAACTTATCAAAGTACTCCATGAAGACCTTATTGATGAGGTACATAAAGTAGGCAGGCGCATTTGTCAATCCAAAAGACATCACAGTGTACTCATAAGATCCATACCGTGTCCTAAAAGCTATCTTGGGTATGTCCGATGGTCTAATATTCATTTGAAATATCCAGACCTCAAATCAATATTAAAGAAGACACAAGCACCCTTCATCTGATCAAACAAGTCTTCTATGCGTGGCGAGGTGTACTTGTTCTTGTTTGTTACCTTGTTGAGAGCTCGGTAATCTACGCACATCCTTTGGGATCCATCCTTCTTGTCCACGAACAGCATGGGCTCCCCAAGGTGAAGAGCTAGGGCAAATAAAACCCTTTTCTAAGTGCTCTTGAATTTGCTTCTTGAGCTCCGCTAATTCCATAGGAGGCATCCTATACGGCCTCTTAGCTATAGGTGCAGTTCCAGGTATTAAATCAATAACAAACTGAATGTCTCGATCAGGTGGCATACTTGGCAACTCGTCCAGAAAAACATCCAAAAATTCACACACCATCAGAATCTCCTCAATTGCGGCACCGTCCATATGATTCAGCTCCAATTGCTGCGGTGTAGTTTGAGATGCTTCAAATTCTATGGTGATCCCTTCCTCATTGGTCAACTTCACTGTCTTCGTGGCACACTCAATAACCCCATTGTGCTTCCTCAACCAGTCCATACCAAGTATAATGTCCAATCCTAGAGAATCCAAAACAATGAGGTTGACGGAGAAGTCTACCCCCCTTATTCTAAGGCTTAGTTTTGGACATACTATATTTGTCCTCATCTCTCCTCCAGGAGACTTAACCAATAGAGTAAACTTCATATGAGAGATAGGCAAACTATACATGGCAACATACCTCAATGCAATGAATGAATGCGATGCTACAGAATCAAATAACATAGTCGCGGGGTTAAAGTTTGCGAGAAACATACCAATGACCACCTCATCCGCTTATTGAGAATCCTCCGTAGAGACATGGTTCACGTTGCCACGAGCAAAATTCTGCTGTCCACGGTTCCCTTGTGGTTGTCCTCCATTGGGACTTGGGTTTTGCCTCGGTGCATTGCTTCCTTGACCAAGACCTGACTTAGGACATTGATGCGCAAAGTGTCCAGCTTCTCCACAAGTATAACACTTCTTAACTCCACCAGAATTATTGGGACGTGATTGGTTTTGAACACTTGCAGCAGGATAGTTGGCACGAGGTGCATAAGGCATTGGAGGCCTAGGTGCTTTCATGACAGGGCGCTGCCGCACAAACTGAGTTGGGCACGGTGCAAATCCAGGGTGTTGAGCAGGAATAGAAGAGCTGTAATAGAACGCATTGGGCGGCGCAAAGCGAGGGCGCACATTACTCCCTTGTTGTTGTCCTTGATACGTCGCCTTCCTCTTATTGTCTTGCTCCATCTCACAAATCTTGTTCTCAACCACAATTGCTTTGTCCACAAGCTTCTGAAAATTTGCATAGTCACAATTGAGCAATTGCACTTGAATTTCATTGTTGAGGCCTCTCATGAACAAATATTGCTTCTGGCTGTCCCAACTAACATCCTCAGGCGCATACCTTGAGAGTTGAGTGAACTTGTTGAGATATTCACCCACGCTTGATCTTCCTTGCCTTAAATTCTCAAATTCTTGCCTCTTCAAAATCATAACACCCTCCGGCACATAATGGGAACGGAAACTCTCCTTAAATTCCGCTCAGGTAATTCTCTCTTGGTTCTCATGAGCATTGCAATAAGAATCCCACCAATCCGCAGCTGCTCCAACTAGTTGATGAGAAGAAAATAGCACCTTCTCCCGGTCATTGCATTGGACAATAGCTAACTTTTTCTCCACGGACTTGAGCCAGTCGTCCACATCCATAGGTTCAGCAGCTTGAGCAAAGGTCGGCGGCCTAGTCCTCATAAACTCTCCCAATCGATTATGAGGAGGCGGGGGTGGCGGTGGAGGCATGTGGGGCTGATTGTTGATGTTGCCAGCCTGCAGCTGTCCCATAGTCTGTATCATGGTCTGCATGAGCTGGTTTTGCATAGCCAATAGCTGCTCAATGTTGATAGCTCCCTGAGTAGATCATTGTCCAATGTTGTTCTGAGGCACTCCATTGTTCTCGTCCTCATCATTCCCATCCCTCTGGTTGCGAGTCCTCACCATGTGAAGAAAAGCAATAGGTAAGAATTAGAAAACGTCCCCAACTATATGCATCAAGGGATATGAAACTAAATAACTAGCTACAATAGCCTAGGTGGACATGGCAATGCTAAAGCATCCCAAAATCCTCTATTAAGCACACAAGCAACCAATATATATAGCAACAGCACACCAAGCAAAAACACATCAATTCCTGAGTTCCCCTATGTGCTCTAAAGTGTCCATTCTATCTAGGCTGCATCCTACTGTCAACCTGTGGCTCTGATACCAATCTGTGACGCCCGGTTCCGAAAAATGAACCAAGCTAACGCATATGTGTGCCCAGGACATTCAACACACATACACGAGTGCAATCACAAAAGAGTATACATAAAATTACCACAGAACAAAATTAATTAACCAAATTTTATTACACAAACCATATTATCCTCGATTACAAACTCTAATAAATATTAATGACAAGTTCAACTAATGCAGCGGAAATAAACTAATTAAGCAAACTAAACAGCTAAGCAGCATAAGCAATAGGGTATAGAGCAGCTCCAATAACACCACATGCAAAGCTGACGGTAGACACGGCCTAGAACTCCGCATTCTCACCATTAAACTCCCAATCCTGACCTGCAACTGTTGGGGGGATTGCAAGAGCGAGTACATGTCGAACTCAGCAAGTGTGGAAAGTATGACATGTGGTTTGTTCAAATGACGACAATAATAATGGTTAAGTGCTGAAAAGTACATTAAAACATTTGAAAAGCAATATATCATATGTATGTGAAGTAAACCCATCATAATCATAAGTAATATCATAATACCAGTCTGAATTCACTACCTTCATCAATAATTCCAGAATTCACCATTGCCAATAACCATATTCAATACCAGAAATAAATCCATAACCAGCCATAACCATTACCAAACCATAACCATCCCAAATACCATCCCAATACCGAGTTCCTTCTAATCATGGAAGTTGTCCAGGTGCTCATAACCGGGAGCACGGCTATCATGATAGTTTTGTTAGACTCTACAGAGTTTGTACCATTTTACCCATGTGTTTTTGATTTCATCACCTTTCGATGACTAGAACCTCTATTATGCCGTCTCACACTTCCGTCAGTGTGTGGCCAAGAGATCACAAAATAGCCTTTACAAAGGGATTACTAGCCTATTTAGACCCCACTGAGGTTTCACCGGTGGCGATGCCTCCAACTGAGCACATCTTCAACAAAGGGCCCCCTCTTGAGCCATTCGGATCCCAGGGTAGTCCCACCAATCATCAACAAACCCAATCCGACTACCCCTTACCCGAGCATCCACAATGGTCTAAACAGCACTAGCAAAGCCCTAATTAATCAGCTACGCCGCACCCATACTTGGCCTCGTGGTGGCACTGTAATCCTGGCTTATTCTCGCATGAACCAGTCCTTAGATCTAAAGCAAGCAAACCACCATAACATTCAACCCATCCACATACCAGGCTTGCTTAGGTCATCCATTACCGTATCATATTGACCAGTTCACATTAACCAAAATATCATTAATGCTTAATTAAATGTGTAGTGTTGGCTTCCCATCCCAATTGATTAAGCGAAGCAAAAAGGTAAAAAGCCCATCCCGACTCTCTACCATAATTTCAGGTGACAAGGGTGGTTAAACAAATCTAGTAAACTTCCTACCATAGGATTCCCATCAAATTGACACAGCATGCAGTTTTGCAAACAAAACATTTATTTTAAAAAATAAGATCAATATGCTTTAAGGACACCTGCCTTGCTCTTGCTGTTGATTAGGGTCAAAGCCTTCAAACTCTTGGTGCTGTAGATCCTCCGCGGCACTCTCTAGCGCAAATCCATCTAATCCGCACAATAAACATACAATACAAGAAACACAATCAAATAGTGCACAAATATTACTCAATATGTAATGACATGCATGATTGATGCAAATGCAAGGTAGAACTTGTTAATAGATTGCTTTTAATGATCAATAACTAGTTCTAATAGATTTTAACAAGTTTATACAGGTTTGGAGTTGATTAGGTCAGTTTTTTGGAATTGATTCAACACAATTTAACCAGAAAGATCGGACTAGTCCGCTAGGGACCGGACAAGTCCGCACTCTGTGAGATCAGCAGATTAGGGTTTTCTATATCAACGTAAATCTGGAGATTAGGGGTTGAATTATCGTAAGGAAAAGAGAATAGAAGGTATACTAGGTGTTTAGGACTCCAATGAATCAAGAAACTTGGAGGTAACACTTGGATCTTGGTGATCTAGGGTTGGTGATGAACTTGGAGATGAATTGGTGGTGAAGGACGAAACTTGGTGGATATCTTGATCCTCTTCCGTTTCCTCCTCTTCTTCTTCTTGCATGGGATATTCTCCTCCTTCCTTGGCGGTGGCTCTCCACGAAATAGGGTTTGGGTGGGGTGGAAAAGTGGCAAATAGATGTCAATCCAAGGGGTGGGGTTGTTTATATAGAGGTGGAGGCTAGGGTTAGATGGATTTCGAGTTTCGGATGAGTAGAGGCCGGTTTAGAGTCCCACATGGGCTCTAAAAGACTTAGGCATGACGTCCCTAGGCCCTCTTAACGTGAAACCCATGAAACAAGTCATAAAACAAAAGATCAACTCGGAGTCGCGAAATATCGGACAAGTCCGAAAAGGACCGGACTAGTCCGAAGTCGTCCAGAGAGAAAATCGGACAAGTTTGGCCAAACATCGGACAAGTCCAAATTTAAACAGAGAGGAAATCAGACAAGTCCGCTGGAACACCAGACTAGTCCGGAAAAGTCCGGGGACTTAGCAAGTTTTCAAGGATTCTTGGACAATCAGACTAGTCCGCACAAAATCGGGCAAGTCCGAAAGTTTCCAGAGGAAAAATCGGACTAGTCCGCAGCAAAAACAGACAAGTCCGTTTTTAGTCAGAGAGAAATCGGACTAGTCCTCAGCAAAATCAGACTAGTCCGCACTTTCCTACAATTTAAGTGAGGTTTTGTTCTAAATCAATTTTAAACTTGTTCCTCTTGTTGTGGGTTAATGTTAAACATGTATATGAGTGTATGTAGGGCATGATGCATGAAAATGAGGGTGTTACAGAAAGGCCATGTAGGAGGTATCATTTGTAGAGGCTGAGCCAGTGTGTGAATTTGTTTGGCATGGAACTGGCATGCTTCACATTTCTTCACCAGCTCAGTTGCATCCTGGAGCGCCGTAGGCCAGTAAAAGCCATGCCGGAAGGCTTTACTGACCAGCGTGCGGGAAGACGCGTGGTTCCCACACTCGCCTCCATGGATTTCTGCGAGGAGCTCGCGACCTTCTTCCCTGGTAATGCACCGCATTAGGACGCCGTTGGCACCGCGCTGGTAGAGATCCCCCTCTACCAGCGTGTATCTTTTAGCCAATCTGACTATCTGGTCAGCGGATACATTATCTTTAGGAAGGGAGTTGTCTTTCAAGTAGCTCCGGATCTCCGAGATCCATGCGTCGGAGCTATCTTGAGCATTTGAGTCTTGCATGATGGGTTGCTCGGAGCTTCCTGCAACACCTATGACCCTTGATGGACGCCATGGTAACAGGGCCATCAGGACCGTTAGCTTCGAGGTGCTGGTCTCGCCCCATTCGCTCAGTTCGGCAGGTTGAGCTGTAGGTTTAGACATCCTCCGGACGAAGGTTCTGTTGGGAGCCGGAGCCCCGGTTGAACTTTCGTCGAGAGTTCGTCAGCTTCAGCGTTGTTGAGATGCTGGACATGGCAAAGATCAAGGACGTCGAAGTCATTCTAAAGCTTTTGGACCTCAAGTAGGTATGCAACTAGTTGAGGGTTATTGCAGCAACATTAACCTTTGACTTGTTTTACAACAATTTGTGAATCACCCTTTACCAAAAGCTGCTTGACACCATACGATAGTGCCACCTTGAGTCCATAAATTAGTGCTTCATACTCCGCCATGTTGTTGGTCGCCTTGAAGTCAAGGTGCACTATGTATTTAACCTTCTCCCCGGTTAGAGCGAAGAGAAGGACTCCAGCTCCAGCCCCTTGCTTCTACACGGAGCCGTCGAAGTAGAGAGTCCAGTGAGGCTCAGTGAAGACCGGAACCTTGGGTTCCGACTTCTGCTCACTGGGGCCCCAGGATTTGATGGAGAGGGGGTCCATTCCGCCACGAACTCCGCTAATGCTTGACTCTTGATCGCTTTTCTTGGGACGAATTCAAGGTCGAACTCGACTAATTCTGCTGCCCACTTTGCAATGTTCCCAGTGGAATTGGGGTTATGCAAGATTTCACGTAGTGGATAAGAGGTTACCACTGAAATCTTGTGAGCTTGGAAGTAGTATCGGAGCTTCCTAGAGGCAATAAGAACTGCGCAGAGCAGCTTATGCACCTCAAGGTACCGAGTCTTGGCATCATGGAGTACATCGTTGATGAAGTACACTAGGCGCTGTACAGTCCGGACCCTCCCAAAGGGGCCCGGAGCTTCCTCCTCATTTACCCGGACCCTCCTGGAGGCGTCCGGACCTTGTTCGCGGACCTCCAGGTTCCGGTTGGAGGAACCCGGAGCTTCTTCTGAAGTGACCCGGACCTTTCTGGAGGGGTCCGGATCTTGTTGTTCAGTAGATGGATCCTTCGGCATCTCGCCTTGAGGATTAGGGCCTAAGAGCAGGGACCCAAACTCGACTTCAGGTAGCTCCGAACCGTCCCGAAGGGGTCTGGATTCCTGAACTGTAGATGGTTCTGGTCTTTCCGCAACCAAGACCATGCTGACAACTTCGTCAGTTGCCGAAATGTAAAGCAGTAGTGGCTCACCAGGGTTCGGAGCTACCAAGGTTGGTAGGGTGGTGACGAGCTGCTTAAGCTCCTGGAACGCCTTTTCTGCTTCTTTAGACCATTGGAATAGTCCGGACTTCCTCAATTGCTTGAAGAAAGGTAGCGCCTGTGCGCCAGTCTTGAGATGAACTGGCTAAGGGAAGCTAGACATCCAGTCAGCTTCTGGACGTCCTTGATGTGGGCTGGTGGCCGCATGTGTTCAATAGCTTTTATCTTCGTCGGGTTTGCTTCTATTCCTCGGTGGTTTACCAAGAAACCAAGATGTTTTCCGGAGCTAACCCCGAAGACACACTTGTCCGGGTTCAGCTTCGTGTGTGTAACTCGCAACTTGTCGAAGACAGCTTGCAAGGTGTCAAGGAATGACTCCTTGTTCTTGATCTTGACAATGATGTCATCGACATACACTTCCACTACATCTCTGATAAGCTCTCCAAAAGTTTTGTACATGGCTCGTTCAAATGTTGAAGCAACATTTTTGAGACCGAATGGCATGGCAGTATAGCAGTATAACGCATCTACTGTGATGAAGGAAGTATGCTCTTCATCTTCCCTAGACATTCTGATTTGATGGTAACCAGAATATGCGTCTAGGAAACACAGTAATTCACACCCGGAGGTGGAATCCACTATCTGATCTATTCTAGTTAGTGGGAATGGATCTTTTCGGCATGCCTTATTCATTGTAGTGTAGTCGATGCACATCCGAAGCTTCCCGCCGGCCTTAGGTACAACGACTGGGTTAGCCAGCCATTTTGGGTGGAAGACTTCTCGGATGAATCCAGCTTCAAGCAACTTCTTCGCTTCTTGATGTATGAATTTCTGTCACTCTACTTATTGCTTCGAGGCTTTTGATGTACAGGCCGAGCGTTGGGATAGATCTTCAGGTTGTGCTCGATCACTTCCCTAAGGATCCCAGGAATTTGTGACGGTTGCCAGGCAAACACGTCGACATTAGCCTGGAGGAAAGTGATGAGCGCGAGTTCCTATTTGTCGTTCAGACCTCCCGATATACGGGTGGTCTGAGCGGCCTCGGAACCGATTTGGACGACTTTGACGGGAATGTCGGTGTCGCCGCTTGGTTGCACGCGAGGTGCAGAGGTTGAGCCTCGATGACGAATGCTCAGGGGTTTCGGAGCTTGCTCCTTTCCGGATTCTTCCTCCTGTGTTGTAGCGAGTGCGTGGAGTTCTTCCAGAGCTGTTACTCCAGCGGTGCGATCTCCACGGATTTGGAGAACACCGGCTGGTGTTGGCATCTTCAACACCGAGTAGCCATAATGAGCAGCAGCCATGAACTTGTATAAGGCTCGCCTGCCCAAAATGGCGTTGAAAGGTAAGTTGATCTGCGCTACGTCGAAGACCAACTTCTCGATGTGATAATTCTCCCGGGTCCCGAAGGTCACCAGAAGAGTAATTGCACCGAGTGGGGTTATGGCCCCCAGACCTACTCCAGAGAAAGGTCGGGAGGGGCGAAGGTCCGAAGGTTGGAGCTTAAGCTTGACAAAAGCTTTGAAGCTTATGAGGTTCAGCCCCGAACCTACGTCCACCATTACATGGTGGAGTTGGATGTTGTTGATGGTCGGAGATACCATCAATGGGAGTTGGCCAGCTCCAATCATATTCCAAGGGCAGTTTGATGCTTCGAAAGTGATGGCAGTATCCATCCACTTCCGGTGCGGCTCCACCCTGGTAGTGGGAGCTACTGAGGCCATGTCCAGCCGCATGGTCTTAAGGACACGGCGGGAGGTGATGTCCCACGAACCACCAAAGATGGTGTTCATGGTTTTCCGACGTTCATTGTCGGAGACGTCGGAGTCGTCGTCGACGGAGGTGTAAACAGCTTTCAAGACCTTTTTAGGGTCCTGAAAGCCTAACTCCTCTTCAGCTGGACCTTCATCGACTTTCTACTTTCCTTCCCTTTGATGGAAAGGTACTTCTTCCCGGTGCTTGTTGTAGCGCTCGGCAAGGTTCTGGACCTCTCGGCAATCTTTCAGGTTGTGGCTGTTCGACTTATGTATAGGACACCACATCTTGGAGCTGCCACCGTCTTCAGATGACGGCTGAGGTCATTTCTCGGGGCGTGGCCCCTGGCCACCCGGAGCTGCGGCAGCTGCAACAGTAGGTGTGCTGGCCGACGGCTTTTTCTTGCCGTTGGATTTTCTTCTTCTTTTTTCCACTCCCGGAGGTAGTGGCTTCACCCTTGGAGTATTTTTTATTGTCCTCTAAAGGTGGTTGGGAGTGCACTTCACGGCCCTCTGCAGCTTTGGCGCATTTGTCTGCCAAGCTGAAGAGTTCCGTGACGCTGGTGATCTCCTTGGTCGCCAGCTTCTCCAGCATCTTCTTGTCTAGTACGTCCTGTCTAAATGCCACAATAACAGAGGTGCTAGAGATAGAAGGAATAGTGTTTCGTGCCTCGGAGAACCTCTGGATGAAGGATCGCAGGGACTCTCTCCCCTTCTGCTTGACAGCAAAAAGGTTTAGTTTGATGCCTGGTGTATGAACTCCCGAAATTGGCGGTGATTTGTTGGCACAATTCCGCCCAACTGTTGATGGAGACGGGCAGAAGGCTCATGAACCAGGACTTGGCGGTCCCAGTCAAAGAAACGGGGAAGTAGTTGGCCATTACGGCCTCGTTACCTCCAATCGCAAGGATTGCAGTGGAGTAAATTTGGAGAAACTTAGCGGGATTGACAGTCCCGTCAATTTCTCTGACAGTTGAGGCCGGAACATTTGTGCCCATCTGACCATGCGTAGGTGCATAGCCAGGGCAGAACAGCCTCCTCCTACTCCCTCGGGAGCGGGACTGTCTCGAGCCTCTTGCCTTTCACGAGCACGCTCGATATGGACGCGACCGTCCTGTTGACGGTAACATCGATCAAGCTCCTCCCGGAGGTCGTAAGTTCAAAGCCTGGTTACCGTATGGGTGCGTCACACCCCGAATGGCAGCAACGTCACTTGTTGAGACGCAGCACACCTCCTATTTTGGGAAGCGTGCAGACCATGTCTACCCGACACAATGGAATGTTGTTATGGGTCCCGCCCCGAGGGGGGAGGACCTTGGTTTCTGATGCGATCGGCTGCTACTGCAACCAAATGTTCCACATCAGCCCTCCACTGCTCCATTGCACCCTGGGATGCACCTGGAGGTGGTGGGCGTTGGAGAAGAGCACGCGCTGCATGGAGCGCATGTTCAAGGTTGTTGTTAGCCGATGTCGTGACCGACGCAGATGCCCCTTCCCTCTGTCCAGCTTGATTTGCCGATGCGGATGATGGCGGCGGAGGCATGACTCCTGCTAGAGCCGTGGCACCTGCTAGCTGTTGCACATTGGAGGGATTGCCTCCAGCAGGTTGCGCAGCAGGGTTGCCGTTGGACGATCCAGCGGCACAGTTCACCATCTTCGAATCTCGGGCGCCCCTACCTGGCGCGCCAGCTGTTGGAGTGTTGATCCGGCAATTCTCCTGGTACTACCGTTGGTTGCCCGCGGAGCTTGTAGTTCGGTATTGGGCGCGTAGAGATTCAAAAGATGATGGCAAATAGACACAAGGATTTACGTGGTTCAGGACACCTGAGCGTAATACCCTACTCCACGGGGTGTGTAGTTGTTGTCTTGGGTGTCAAAGTTGAGTTTGGGAGAGGTCTCAGAGTTCAAAGAGCCGTCCCTTGTGTATCGTCGACCAATCCTTTTGTAGTACAAGGACTGGTCGTTACACCATTAGCCGGGCCTGACATGTGGCCCTGGCAGTTAATGATGCTTAATACACAATTAATGAGGTTAATTACCCTTAATAGCATGGTAACGGGCCTTGATAGTGCTGTGACTGGTATTAAGAGCCTTCCGATAGTGTTTCATTAATATGGTATTAAGACACTTAATCGGGTCTTGAAGTCTTTGATTGCCCCTTGAAGGTCTGAGCCGTTGGGGGTCCACCAGTTTGATTGTTGAGGCTGAAGGTCTGGCGGTTGGACACGTGGCAGGATCGGAGCTTTCCGTTTGGGACGGGTAGGTCCGGTGTAGATGTACACGTGTTGGTACCGAAGCTTCCCTCTGCCAGGGGTTAGGTCCGGGGGTGCCGCACAAGTGTTTAGCTCGGAGCTATCCCATATGTGGGATGTAGGTCCGGTTGCTGTATACACGTGGGGCCTTCACAGGTATTCAACTCAGGCAGGTGAAGTTCCATTGGTCTTTTTGTAGTTCCAAGGGGTATACGGTACGCAGGGTACCGACAAAATGTGGTCAAAAATTTCTCCCAAGTATCTACAACACTTCGGTTTGCGTAGAACCATTATTTTGCTCTCCCAAGAAGAGAGAACGGAATTAGCCTAAGACAGACAACATCGGGAGATACGTCCTTGATCTCAAAAGTGCTGCAAATCTCAAGGAACTGTTGCAGGTGAGAACTTGCATCGTCGTTAGCCTTCCCACAAAATCGGTTGGCTTGCACCATAGTGATAAGGCCAGAAATGATCTCGAAGTTTACGTCTCTTGTGTTAACAGTGGGCCCAACAGACACATTGTTAGCAGAGGGAGCCAAAAAGTAACGAAGTGTCTTCTGAGCCATTAGCGTTTTGGTTGTTGGTGCAGTTGCGCTGGCTTGCTTTGCCACTCAAAGCTTCTGAGGAGTAATGACACGAGGTCGATCTTTCAGAAGGGATTCATGATCTTCAACAAAGTTTTCCGCCAAGCGGAAACAAGACATACACTGCCCTATTTTCACATAAAATGTGAAAACAAAGAAGGGTTATCCGACTAAAGCCTACCAGGGTCATATCCTATTCACTCAATCATGCAATACTTTGGCTGCCTTCCCTGGCAACAGCGGAGAAATGCTTATTGACGGTTCCTACGCACTACTTACAATTCATCTCTAGCAGTGGTGCCAGAAATGCTTGTTAATAGATTTTAGATTCTACATATAAATCTGCAAGCGCAAGGAGACTATCCATGTAGCATTTCCCCTCTAAGAGTATTCTCAAAGGGTGTCATTTATATTCTCCCAAAGGAAGGCTAGATGGAAGTAGATCAATCATCAAGTGGAGAGGCTAAGTTGGCCTAGGTAGGGTTCTAGCAAGGATGGATAAATGATATTTGGAGTAGTTTGACACACACAATAGCATTCTATCCAAAGGGGATAAATGAGGTAAAGAGGGACTAGGCTAAGGGTTAGATAGAGACTCCTATGATGCTTCCAATGTACATATACATAGCCTAAGTTAGTTACTAATGATCATGTCAAATATGAATTCTCATGCTAAATGGATTAACACATCGGGCACGGGTTTACCCATAGCAATACTAGCATGACTCCCGCTAGTGGCATAGCTGATGTGGAGGATTACAAACGACAGATAGGTTTGTCACCACCTACTACCTACCTCTTTAATACGTGGGTCTACGAGACATTCAACGCTACTCTCTATCCTAGCACCATGCTAGCATATTAAGTAATTACCTTAGAAGCCTAGGCACAAGCAATCCTAAGGCAATGAACTAAACCATCGTTGAACCAATGTTAATTCATAGCATAAGTGATTCATGTGAACATAATCATGTCATAGCTAATTAGACTATAGTGGGGGTTTCTAGTGTTTATGATGATATAGTGATAATGGTATAGCATATTCATAAATACTACTCCTACCACATACATGGAATCCACAATCAATCAAGAAACGCTTCATCCAAGTGTATGAACAATGGAAGACTAAAGATAACATCTTTATTAATAATAAAGTCACAAATACAAATAGGAATATAAGAGCCATACCTTTCCCAATTAAGAATTGGGAAGAGACTCCTTCTACTCCTCTCCTACTTAGACTATGTCACCACCTATACTCCTCTAAGCCTATGGAGAGTCGTGGATACAAGGGGTGAATAGTCAAGTGATGTGTGTTGAAGTGAGGGGCGAGGGGTCCTATTTATAGTTTAGAGAAGGGTCGGTTCCCGCCACCAAAAGTGCGCGAATCAGTCACCCATGACCTCTTCAAGCCAGGAGGAGCCAACACGTGGAGTTTGACCACGTTTGGCGCCAGGACCTAGTCGGCCGACTAGGGGGGTCGGCCGACCTGGTCTTGGCTCCTTTTGCGGTGTGCTTCCTCCAGGTCTCTGCCAGGTGGGTCCCATTGACTTTTATTGGTGCTACACCATTGGATGGCCTCGGATACTTTTGTTTGTGGGTCAGTTGATCCATGTGGTGCCACATGTCATTGCTTGATTGGCTGGAATTTATAGGATCCATCCCATTATTTCTCTTCAATTATAAATAGAATCTCTGCATGCACTACCTTCTACAAGGACAAGTGTAAATAGGTTAAATAGAAAGGTGATGTGTGCAAGAAATGATATTTCATTCACATAATTGAGTTATATTGACGGGTGAAATTAATATATAACAGCCATCAACACATGTGCAAACCCACTAAGGTTTTACCGGAGGTGATGTCTCACAACTGAGCATATCCATCCAAGGGCCCCCTCTTGTGCCGTTCGGATCCTAGGGTAGTCCCACCACTAATGCAAACCCAACCGACTCACATTCCCCTCTCCCCCAAATGAATTGAATAATGCCGGCGATACACCTAATTAATTGGCTAAGCCGCACCCATACTTGGCCTTGTGGTGGCACTGTTGTCCTGACATATATTTGCATGAACCGGTCCTTATATCTAAGGCAAGCAAAACCACCATACCATCCAACCCATTCCACAATACCATGCTTGCTTAGATCACCTAAGTTCCATGTTGCTGAATTAATCATCATCCCATTACCATCCCAAATTCTCATAATTAGAGTTGTCAAGCATATTATTTAAGTTACCTATAACCCGTGTAGCGATGCGGTGCAAAAGAGAAACAAAAATACCCATACTCCATTAATCATGTATATCCCGGCGACATGGGGTGGCATACATTACTAGTAAACTCCTACGTATGAGTTTCCCATTATATTACCACAAGCATGCAGTTTCAAAACATAAAACATTAAAAACATAGGTTCAATATGGTCAAGGACACTTGCCTTGCTCCGACAGGTTGGTTTGCTCAAGCGCTTCAAAGTCTTGGTTCTGAAAATTCTCATCCACAGCCTCTGGAGCACGTCCCTCTACTCGCGGTCACACACATACAAAAAAGCACATGCAAATCAATACAATGCACACATATTAATCAATATGCAATGACATGAATGCATGCAAACTTCGATAATTAATTATCTATGATTGTTTATTAACTAGATGTAACTAGTTCATATGTGTTCATGCAAGTTTACAGGGTTTTAGCGATGATTGTTTTCTGCTGAAATAAAATAGGTGCAACTACGGTTTAATTTCGGGTATTAGATCTATTACGTTGTTAAAATTCGTGTTAGAAAACGTGTATATTGTAGGTGCAGCGGCTCCGAGGGTTGCGGGACGGAGGCGTAGTGTAGACGAAGTAGATGGCACATCGATCCTCTGGTGAAGAGCGACAATCTCCAGCAGACGGTGGCTCCTTCTTTCTCCTTCTCTTCTTTTCATTTTCCCTGGTCGTGCCCTTCTCTTATTTTGTTCCCTGGCGGCTAGGGTCTCTTTCTCTTTTTCTGTTTACATGGGCTGGAGTTTACGTAGCATGGACAGCTGGCTACGGGAGCTCTCGGTAGCTTTTATAGTCGGAGGCCAGGCCACCATACGGGACTTGGAGTCCCGTTCGGTGCGGCAAAGAGCGCTCTCGTGCACGCACCTTGCTTGGCTCGGTTCTGGGTCGGGCGGGTGTCTTGGCTGGCGACTGTTTTTTCTTTATTATTATTATTATTATTATTATTATTATTATTATTATTATTTGTTTTTCATATATATACTTTCTATTTTTTATTTGTTTAATGTATATATATTCTTTTATATTTTTTCTATATGATACATACTCTTATTATCTCATATATATATATATATATATGTTTCCTTTCCTCTTATTTTTTCTTTATTACTTACTAATCTCTATTCTTTTATTTAATACATTCATTTATTTTTCTTCTCTTTTGCTCTATCAATAATTTATGGATGAAAATGTATGCAATGCACGATACTGAAAATGAGGGTGTTACAAACCTACCCCCCTTAAAATGAATCTCGCCCTCGAGATTCGATAGCGCGGAGAAAAGATGAGGGAATTCTGCCTGGAGGTCTTGTTCAAGTTCCGACGTAGCTTCGGCTTCCATTGTACGTTGCACCAACAGACTCTCTTGTTCCTCGTGACTCTTTCCTTTGTATCCAAAATTTTGATAGGTTGCTCGACATAGGTCAAATCCTCATGGAGTTCTCGCTTGTCCATCAGCACTTGTTCTTCTGACACTCTCAGACACTTCTTGAGTTGAGGCATGTGAAAGATGTCGTGTGAATCAGAGAGTTGTGTCGGCAGCTCTGGTTGGTATGCTACCTCTCCTCGCATGTCCAATATCTTAAATGGTCCGATGTAGCAAGGTTTGAGATTGCTTTTAACGTTAAACCGTCATTGGCCTCTGATAGGCCATACCTTGAGGTACACAAAATCTCCAGCTTCGAAGACTAGATCCCTTCGCCTATTATCCGCATAGATTTTCTGCCGTGATTGAGCAGCTCCTAGGTTTTCACGTATTATTTGAACTTGCCTCTCAGTGTCTTGTAACACATCAGGTCCAAATACTTGGTTTTCTCCTGTCTCATTCTAGAAAAGAGGCATTCTACACCTTCTACCGTAAAGCGCCTCAAAGGTTGACATTTTCAGGCTGGCTTGGTAACTATTGTTGTATGAGAGTTCAACATACGACAAGCTCTTATCCCAGCTACGTCCATGTTTCAAGGCAGTGGCAGACCTACAGGGTATGCCAGGTGGGCCCCGGCATACCCTGAGCACAACTCATACATGCAGTATGTATCCGTTGTTGTTGCTCAGCGAAACGGAATAAATATGCTGCCATGATGCGCTTTCCATATCACGGTGCTCTGCTAGGAAAAAAGATAAATTACAATCCTGAAGTGAGTCAAGGCAGGAAATCAACCGCTGGTCCTTTTTCCAGGCGTGGCATCCACAAATAAACTTCGAGCTACATTGCCTTTGCGCGATTAACTAGCTGGATCGGATGCTCAAATAAAGCGGCACCAATAGCGTGTTCTCAAAACCGAAAGGCAAGCTACCTCGTACCTCGCGAACATCAGCCTAGCGCTCGATCTGCGGTCGTGATGCAAGAGCAGACACCGTGCTACTATTCTATTCAATTACGGTGTGTCTACAATTTGGCGTAGTATTTCCGCATGACAACATCTAAGCAACTTTGTGTAGGTGTTTTTCTTCTCTATTGTGATTAGATAAATTATTTGTGTTCTTCTCCTTTTGCACAATCTTATCAATAAGTTATTTATTTATGTATTAGAAAAAGAGACACCATCAAAATTATTATATTAGAGATTGATTCATCCAATATTAATGTCAATTTCATATATTCGTAATAAGTGAGTTTTTTGTTGTCATACATGCGCGGGATATTTCATTTCAAGTGGATGAAGACAACATACTAAATACATTCATATCATTCAGAAATCGACGACTAAACAAATCGGATAATTAAGTAGTATTGTAAGTTTATCACATGACTAATTTATATTGCAATTTATTCAATATAATATTTGTCATGTTATTTTTTTAATACCAAATTATGTTACGTAATTTACAATTTATTGAATTGATAAATAGTTTATGAAATAAAAATTTTTAGCATACCCTATAGTAAAATCCTAGGTCCGCCACTGTTTCAAGGCGCAAACTCTCAACATGTCCTCTAATATCTGGTTTGCCCTCTCTGTTTGCCCATCAGTCTGTGGGTGATATGCTGAGCTGAAATTTAACTGGTACCCATAGTTTCGTGTAGTTTCTCCCAGAACCTAGAGGTGAATTGAGAACCTCGATCAAAAACCATTTTCTTCGAAACTCCATGCCAGCATACGATGTGTTCCATGTATAGCTCTACTAGCTCTGCCGCTTTGTATTTGGTACGTACAAGAATAAAATGAGCAGACTTTGTCAACCGATCCACAATAACCCATACAAAGTCATAACCGGACTGGGTGCATGGCAATCCAATTATGAAGTCTATACCAATTTATTCCTTTTTCCAATGCGGTATTTTTAGGGGTTGCAGTAATCCAGCGGGTCGCTAATGCTCAGGCTTTACTCATTGACACGTGTCACATAGGGCAACATATTCGTCTATGTCCCTCTTCATGTCATCCCACAAATAGCAAGTTTTCACGTCCTTGTACTGTAAGACCTATGTGTGCTGAATACATTGGCTTGTAGTGAATACACTTGCTTTGACGATAAAAGTTTTGAATATCACCAAAACACCTTTTTATTAAGGTCCTGCTAGTTTTGTAAGCTCCGGCAGGAGCTTGGTTATACTAGTTTTGGTAAGTTCTGGCGCTAGGTTCTACTAGCTTTTGTTAGCTCCGGCTCAAAGTCCGGGTTGCTCTAGCAAGGTCCAGAACTTGACCGCAATGCTTCTGTTTTTCATTTGCAATGTTTCGTACTTGCTTTACATCTCTGGAACGATTGCTTAGTATTCATTTGCTAAGTCTTTGATGCGTTTTTGGTTGACATGGATGATATCGTGTTACTGTGGTTTTGCAACATGCTTATGTGAGGTTCTCACTTAAGGTGTTGTGTTCAGAACTAACTTGGGTCAAGTCGAGAACTTGGACTCGTATGGATTGGTTATTTATTCATGTGCAGGTGTTTCTTGAGTTCAAGACATGGCTGGTGATGGGATCCATTGGACTAGTCTCAGGGAGGAGATGAGGTTCCAACAACCAAATTCAGGAGGAATTGTGGTTGAGCTGATCAGGAGGTTGCGTAGCATGATTGAATCAAGAACAATGCATGTGAAGGTATCGTGAACGTCATTGGAAGATGTTGCACGTGTGCAAGGAGTGCATGGACGTGGCTACATGGTTCCGAGACGTGATGAAGAGATGTGGACGTAAAGAGTTGGTCGGAAAGGTCCAGCCGACTAGGTTATGGACTCAGGCTGCGGCTGAGTCAGGTTTGACTCAAATATGGAAAGATTTGAGTTGGTTATGATAGAATATCGTGTAGGTCACGAATTTGAGTTGTTTAGGAATGTGGGATACGTTCCTAAGGTGTTTGAAAGTCTAAAAATTGCTTCTATCTGCGTATAGAAGAATCCTAAGCAGTTATGGAAAGTTACGATTCGTGAACAGAGTAGGATTAGGTTCCTGATATGAGTTGAGTTGGCTTTCGAGCTGGTTATATAAGCAAGGGAGTCCAGAGCTCGTGGTGTAGGACTTTGGGGCTGTTCCTCTTGTGTTCTATTGAATAAAATTCGTAGTTTGAAGGAACTTTTGTGCCTTGTTTGTCCGACTTGTTCCAGACAAGTTTTACTCGTCGAGTTTCTGGACAGCACTACCTTTCGTCGGTGGTTTTATCATAACTCGAGTTTTAGAGATCCAATTGATGTTATTCTTTTTGGGTTGTCTTCACAACTTGATTATCTATCATCTATAAAAAATTTACGGTTATTGTATTTGTGGTCTATGATCTACACGAGTTTCTTTGCAGCGTTCCAGAACTGTTTTTTTTTTCGGGTTGGGCAGATTGACCTTTGTTTGATCTTTCGATCATAACTTTAATTTTTCTCGATGGATTTGAGTGATTCTTGCTGTGTTGTCTTTGTGACTTGATTCTCTCTGATATATATCACTTTTTTCACGGTGGAACACGTTTAGATTAGTCTCACACATGATTTCTTTAACAGATTATTTTTCTGCCGAAGGGGTTGGGGTTTAATTGTTTCCGCTGTGTAAGATTTTAAAATCTACCATTCACCCCCCTCTGGTATCTTTTCACGTGCTCTTCGATCCTACAATTGGTATCAGAGCCACTATGCTCTAATATTTGTGATTTGTGCTTGTTTTTGACTAATAATCATGGAGAAGTACTCTGCCAAACCTTGTGTGTTCGCTGGTATTGATTTTCAGGTTTGGAAGGCACGCATGGAGGCTTTCATCCAGGCACAAGGCTTTGCAATATGGGAGAAGGTATAAAAGCCATACGAAGTGCCATCAAACGATCAAGTTACAGCTACAAATCTGAGAGATGTCGACAACAACAGCAAGGCTCGGAACTTGATCATACAAGGATTAACACAAAGCGACTTCGACCGTGTTGCACACCTCCGATCTGCATACGATGTGTGGAAAGCACTTTGTGACTACCACGAAGGATCCAACACGGTCAAAGAGGTAAGGCAAGACATGTTCAAGAAAGAATACATGCTCTTTGAGATGCAACTGGGTGAGTCTATTGATGACCTTTTTGCTCGTTTTAATAAGATTCTCAGCAACTTGCGTAGTGTTAATGTTAAATTTTCAGATGCTGACAATGCTAGGCAATTGCTAAGTGCATTAGATATGTCAATTTGGGAGATGAAAGTCACATTTATTCGTGAATCTACTGTCATGAGTTCACTTACTTTAGATATGCTATATTCCAAGTTAAAAACTCATGAAATTGACATAATCTCACGTAAGAACCCCAACAAGTCTATTGCTTTTGTTTCTCAACGTGACATGCCTAGTTCCGGCCAAACATCATCCTGTGGTACACTTGCTTTGCTGTCCTCTCTAACCCTTGAACAGATTGAGGAGTTTCCAGAGGAGGAGCTAGCGCTCATCTCTACTCGGTTCTCAAAAGCATTGCAAATTGTGAGAACTAGAAGGTGAGGAAGTTCCAGACCTCAACGATGCTTTGAATGTGGTAAGACAGGACATTTTCGTTCAGATTGCCCTAACCTTTCAGGTCCTACTTCCTGGGATGAAAAGACAACAAGAACGAACCACTCCTCTGCAAAAGATACAAAGAAAAAGAAGGGTTTTATAGGATGTCAATTGGTGAGCAGTTTTATCTCAGCACTCCAGGAACTTGGCTCAAGCGACATGGACATTGGAAGTGATGAAGATGAAGATGATTTGGCAAACTTGTGCTTCATGGCGGGCAAGTCAAGATCAAGTATGGAGGAGGCAGAACACAATAGCGACAATGAAGAGGTATGTCCTACTTGCGAAGAAATGTGTGATGTTATTTCTCGTGCCTCTATTATTGTTAAGAAAAAGGACAAAAAGCTTAGGGACAATGCTGTTAAAATTGAGTCACTAGAATCTGAAATTAATCGTTTGAAATCCTTGATTCCTAGTGATGATTCTTGTTCCTCATGTGACTTAATATATGAATAATTATCCTCCCTAAGAAGTGCACATACCTCCACACTTGATAAACTTGAATTTGAAATTGAAAAGAACAAAAAGCTTGCTGCACTTAATATTGGAAACTTAAAAGATGCTTCTTGTTCTACAATTGATTTGCATTGTTCTAGTTGTGATGATCTTGATAAGAAACTGCAAGATGCTATGAATGAAATCTCTATATTGAACAATGTTTTACGTTGTCATGAAGTTAAATATTGTTCCAATTGCAAATTAAAAGAAAAAACTTCATGTGAAAATTGCTTTGATCTGTCCAATAAACTTGATAACATGCATAAGACATATGATCGGTTTTGTAATGGGAATAAAAACCTAAACTTGCTGCTGAATTCATCCAAGTCTTGCAATGATAAAACTGGTTTAGGTTTTGATTCTCATGCTCATGCTAAGGCACATCCACCTAAAATGGTAAGGTCATTAGGAAGTGGTTTGATTCAAATAGTTCCTAAACAAAAAGAAGTGGTTTTCAAATCTGCAGGAGTATTGTCTCATTCGGTTTCAAAAAAAATGTTGTTTGCCCATCTAGACATGAACACAAAGTTAAATTTCATTGTACCTACTGTGGTAGAGATGGTCATGTCATAGATTTTTGTTATAGAGTAGCTAAACAACAGAAAGGGGAAAGAATGGTTGCTAGTTCTCATAACTTTCATGCAAAATTTGCTGCACATATTGAACCGAATGTACAACCTGCTGTTTTGAGTCAAAAACATTCAAAGTTTACATCTGGACCTTCTGTTTTTGCCTCCAGAGCTACTGTTTTTGTGCTACACAAGTAACACCTTATAAGTCAGTGTTTAAGAATAATAAATCTCAAACTTTGACTCATAAACCTGCTGTTTTGTCTCAGCTTTCGCGTGTTTTTCCTGCTGCACGTCACGTGACTCAGTACTGGATTCCTAAATGCCTTTTGTCTAACCCCAGTACTGAGTCATCGACGTATTGTGCTTCTATGTAGGTTACACATTTGAGTAAGGAGAACATTTGGATTGTGGATTCAGGATGCTCACGCCACATGACCGGTAACAAAGATTGGTTCTCCTCCCTCTCTTTTGTGTCATGTGTAGAGAATGTTACTTTTGCCGATAATTCTTCAACTCCTATAATTGCTAAGGGTTCAGTTAGAGTAAATGATCACTACACTTTGAAGGATGTGGCACTTGTCAAAAATTTGAAATACAACTTGCTTTCTGTTTCAAAATTCCTAGATGAAAATCTGGAAATTATTTTCAATAAAAACTGCTGCAAAGTTGTAAGTTCAAATAGTGAGCTTATTTTTAACATGTCTTGGTTTGGAAGAGTTTTTAAAGCTGATTTTGATATGTCTTCCTCTAAGCATAGGTGTCTAGTTGCTAACGATTCAAAGGACCTATATTTTTGGCATTGTAGACTTGGTCACGTAGGCTTTGAACACCTAACGTGTGTTAGTGCTCTTGATCGCATACGTGCGCTGCCTAAGCTTAAAGGGGACAAAGAAATTGTGTGCTCTTCTTGTAGACATGCTAAGATGGTTGCATGTTCACATACTTCTCTCACAATGATCATGACAACTGAACCATGTCAACTTTTGCATCTTGACACCGTAGGACCTTCACGTGTTCAATCCTTCGGAGGTAAATGGTATGTTCTTGTGATTGTTGATGATTATTCTAGATACTCTTGGGTTTACTTTATGTCGTCTAAAAATGAAGCTTTTAGTCACTTTAGAACTTTATTTCTTAGATTATCAATTGATCACCCAGGATCTTTAAAAGCAATTAGAAGTGATAATGGAATTGAATTTAAAAATCAATCTCTTGATCACTTTTGTGCTGAAAATAGAATAGATCATCAATTTTCTTCACCATATGTACCTCAACAAAACGGTGTTGTAGAAAGAAAGAACAGAACTTTAGTTGAGATGGCTAGGACTATGCTTGATGAATATCAAACTCCTAGGAAATTTTGGGCTGATGCGATTGCAACCGCTTGTTATGTCTGGAATCGTGTTTTCTTGCGCTCTAAGCTAGGTAAAACACCATATGAGCTCCAGTTTGGACATAGGCCTAGTGTTACGCACTTTCGGGTCTTTGGTTGCAAATTCTTTGTTAAGAAACATGGTAATCTTGATAAATTTGAACCTAGATCCATTGATGGCATGTTTCATGGTTATCCATCTCATACTAGAGGCTACCGTGTGCTTTTACTTGACACTAACAAAATTGTGGAGACATGTGAAGTGTATTTTGATGATGCTAGCCCAGGTACTAGCTAAAACATTGCAGGTCTAGATCCATATCCGCAGGGGGGAAGCATTTTCGTTGAAGATCAGGAAGAATTGGAGCTGCTGCCCGAAAATTCAGCAGCTAAAGATTTTGGTTCAACTCCGGCTGTTAATTCTCAACCAGCACCGACAATCATCAATGCTGATTAAAATCATCCTCAAGTCACAAGCTCATCGATTTGTGATGAGCATGAAGAAGAAGAAGCTTGTGAGACATCTGTTCCCCTACGGTTTTACAAAGATCATCCCCCACAACAGATGATTGGAAGCTTGCACGAACGATTCACACAGTCCAGGTTTTGCGATCCAAACTCCTATGCTCATTCTGCTTTTGTTGCTTCTTTTGGACCCAAAGATATATCACACGCACTCACTAATGAATCTTGGATTATTGCCATGAAGAAGAGTTAGAAAATTTTGAAAGAAATAATGTTTGGAAACTTGTACCTCCACCTCAAGGTCACTCTTTAATTGGAACTAAATGGGTATTTAAAAATAAACAAAGTGAGGATGGGGTTGTGGTTAGGAATAAGGCTAGGTTGGTTGCTCAAGGTTTCACTCAAGTTGAAGGTCTAGATTTTGATTAAACTTTTGCTCCTGTTGCTAGATTAGAAGCCATAAGAATTTTGTTAGCTTTTGTTGCATCTATTGGTTTTAAGCTATATCAAATGGATGTTAAAAGTGCTTTTCTTAATGGCTACATAGATGAGGAGGTTTATGTCAAACAACCACCGGGTTTTGAAAATCCAGATTTTCCTAATCATGTTTACAAACTGTCCAAAGCCTTATACGTTCTCAAACAAGCCCCTAGAGCATGGTATGATAGGTTAAAAACATTCTTACTTGAAAAGGGGTTTACCATGTGCAAGGTTGATAAAACTCCTTTTGTGCTTAAACATGACAATGACTCATTATTTGTTCAAGTGTATGTGGATGATATTATCTTTGGTTGTGCTTCTCATGATCTTGTGTCCAAGTTTTCAGCAATCATGAGTTCCAAATTTGAAATGAGTATGATGGGTGAACTCACTTACTTTTTTGGGGCTGCAAATCAAGCAAACAAAGGAGGGTACCTTTGTGCATCAAACGAAGTATACAAAAGATCTCCTAAGACGCTTCAAAATGGACAAAAGCAAGACTCTTAGACACCAATGGGAACAGCAACAACACTTGGACTTGATGAAGATGGTGAACCCGTGGATCAAAAAGAATATAGAAGCACGATAAGATCACTTTTGTACCTCACGGCATCAAGACCAGACATACAATTCAGTGTATGTCTTTGTGCACGGTTTCAAGCCTCCCCACGTGCTTCACATCGTCAAGCCGTCAAAAGGATTCTCAGGTACTTACATGGAACTCAAGAATTTGGAATTTTTCTTCCTTCTTCCTCAACCGTTACTTTAAAGCTTTTTCGGATGCTGATATTGGGGGTTGTAGGATTGATAGAAAAAGTATTTCTGGTGCTTGTCATTTTCCTGGTAATTCTCTTGTTGCTTGGTCCTCTAGAAAACAAAATTCAGTTGCACAATCCACAGCTGAATCTGAATATCTAGCTGCTGCTAGTGCTTGCTCACAAATTCTTTGGATTGTTCAAACACTTAAGGAATATGGGGTTGATCTAGATAGTGTTCCACTGTTCTGTGATAACACTAGTGCCATTTGCATTGCTAAAAACCCCGTGCAACATTCTAGAACTAAGCACATTGACATTAGGTATCACTTTCTCTGAGATAATGTTGAAAAAGGAAACATTGTGCTTCACCATGTAGATATTGACCAACAATTGGCTGACATTTTTACAAAACCTTTGGATTTCACTCGTTTTTGTTACATTCGTAGTGAAATAGAGGTTATGAATCCTCATGGCTTAAATTGAGGGGGAGTTTTGAAACTTGGGAAGTCTATGTGTGAATCTGAAATTAAAATAATATGAGCATAGTATTTCATACATATATGACTTTGTGGTTCCTTTTACATGCTGAAAGTTCTTACTACATTACTCGTGTTATACATTTTTTTAGTTTTTGCCATGTCTAGTAATTGGAATAATTACTTACACTAAAACTGGTCATGGTCGGACTTTCTTGCTGTTTTGAACTTGTTACATGTTCACAAGTGCTTTTAATCATTAAGAATTAATCAAGTAATCAACTCACATGTTGAGTTTTTATGAACAAATATAAATTGAGAAAAGATCAAGAGAATATGCATGCATCACACTTCTTTTGAGATGTCTTATCATTGCACTTAGATATGAACTTGGAAGAAGTTGTGTATGACTAAAACCATGTCCTTAAGCTTCTGATTGTCAAATGACATAGGCTTGGCTTGGTTGGTTAGAATAAGGCAGATGCGAATATAATCTCTTACAAATATCATATGATCTAAATTTATGCTTTGAAAAATAATAAAATGCAGCAACTAGTGTCATGATTTCAGGTTTTGAAATAGTTAAGTTTGTGAGATCATGACTTACTTAAATTGAAAATTACATTTGATTTCTAGCATGGCTTAAACCACTTTATGTATTTCATTGATATGATAATGTAAGGTACTTGATAGTATGACTTGGATGAGCTTTGTTTATATGTATATGTTATAATATGCTCATAACAACTAAAGGGGGAGAGATAATTTGTTTATATGCTCATGACTTGCTGAATACATTGTCAAAGGGGGAAAGATAAGCATGAAGAGAAGGAGAATATGTGCATAAGGAGAGATAATAAAGGGGGAGAGATAATATGGGATAATTTTTTGATTTTCTTCTCATTTTACTTTTGATTTACAAAGGAGGATAAATTTCCTTCAAAACATTTATGTGAATAAGCCAATGTTCGGATTTTAAATGGTGTTGCCAACGCATTCATCAAGGGGGAGATTGTAAGACCTATGTGTGCTGAATACATTGGCTTGTAGTGAGTATACTTGCTTTGACGATAAAAGTTTTTAATATCACGAAAACACCTTTTTATTAAGGTCCTGCTAGGTTCTACTAGCTTTTGTTTGCTCCGGCTCAAGGTCCGGGTTGCTCTGGCAAGGTCCGAAACTTGACCGCAATGCTTCTGTTTTTCATTTGCAATGTTTCATACTTGCTTTACATCTCTGGAAAGATTGCTTAGTATTCATTTTCTAAGTCTTTGATGCGTTTTTGGTTGACATAGATGATATCGTGTTACTGTGGTTTTGCAACATGCTTATGTGAGGTTCTCATGTAAGGTGTTGTGTTCATAACTAACTTGAGTCAAGTCAAGGACTTGGGCTCGTATGGATTGGTTGTTTATTCATGTGCAGGTGTTGCTTGAGTTCAAGACATGGCTGGTGATGGGATCCATTGGACTAGTCTCAGGGAGGAGATGAGGTTCCAACAACCAAATTCAGGAGGAATTGTGGTTAAGCTAATCAAGAGGTTACACAGCATGATTGAATCAAGAACAATGCATGTGATGGTATTGTGGACATCATTGGAAGATGTTTGCATGTGTGCAAGGAGTGCGTGGACGTGGCTACATGGTTCCGAGACGTGATGAAGAGATGTGGACGTAAAGAGTTGGTCGGAAAGGTCCAACCGACTAGGTTATGGACTCAGGCTGCGGCTGAGTC
Source organism: Tuctoria greenei (assembly GCA_036927565.1). Taxonomy (NCBI): domain Eukaryota; kingdom Viridiplantae; phylum Streptophyta; class Magnoliopsida; order Poales; family Poaceae; genus Tuctoria; species Tuctoria greenei. The sequence continues at coordinate 84,144,010 of JAYESD010000005.1, read as the reverse complement.
AGGTTTGACTCAAATATGGAAAGATTTGAGTTGGTTATGATAGGATTTCGTGTAGGTCACGAATTTGAGTTGTTTAGGATTGTGGAATACGTTCCTAAGGTGTTTGAAAGTTTTAAGATTGCTTCTATCTATGTATAGAAGTATCCTAAGCAGTTATGGAAAGTTACGATTCGTGAACAGAGTAGGTTTAGGTTCCTGATCTGAGTTGAGTTGGCTTTCGAGCTGGTTATATAAGCAAGGGAGCCCAGAGCTCGTGGTGTACGACTTTCGGACTGTTCCTCTTGTGTTCTATTGAATAAAATTCGTAGTTTGAAGGAACTTTTGTGCCTTGTTCGTCCGACTTGTTCCAGACAAGTTTTACTCGTCGAGTTTCTGGACAGCACTACCTTTCGTCGGTGGTTTTATCATAACTCGGTTTTACAGATCCAATTGATGTGATTCTTTTTGGGTTGTCTCCACAACTTGATTGTCTATAAGCTGTCAAAATTTCACGTCATTGGATTTCTGGTCTATGATCTACACCAGTTTCATTGCAGCGTTCTAGAACTGTTTTTTTTTCGGATAGGGCAGATTGACCTTTGTTTGATCTTTTGATCATAACATGAGTCTTTCTTGACGGATTTGAGTGATTCTTGTTGTGTTGTCTTCGTGACTTGATTCTCTCTGATTTCTATCACTTTTGTCATGGTGAAACACGTTTAGATTAGTCTCACACACGACTTCTTTAACAGATCGTTTTTCTGCCGAAGGGGTTGGGGTTTAATAGTTTTTGCTGCGTAAGATTTTAAAATCTACCATTCACCACCCTTTGGTAGCTTTTCACGTGCTCTTTGATCCTACATGTACATCTTCATACAATCGGGATTGATGGAATAAGTTGATTCATGTGCCTCCTTTAGGATTGTGTCAGGGATATGCTTCACTTTAGGCACAACAATCTGTTTTCCAAGCCATAGCGTGCCATTGTCATCTTTGTCAAATCTCCATTCCATTCCCTCCTGGATCCTTTCCTTGATTTTCTATATTTCCTCATCCTTTGTTTGACTTTCTCGTATCTCTTGTTCTAGCTTTGGAGTTACTTCCATTGCTCCCATTTCGTTTACGAACTCGAGACGCAACCGTTCAAACTCCTTGCATGGCTCGGGTGGTAACCCCCGGACAGTGAGTTGGTGGCTTGCTACTTTTCGACTCAAGGCATCTGCCACAACATTGGCATTCCCTGGGTAATAGTTGATCCCTACATCGTAATCCTTAATGAGTTCCAACCATCGGCGTTGCTTAAAATTCAGATCCATTTGCGTGAATATGTACTTGAAACTCTTGTGATCTGTGTAAATCTCACATTGATGACGAAGAACGTAGTGTCTCCATATCTACAAGTTGTGCACTACGGTTGCGAGTTCAAGATCATGCATAGGATAATTCAACTCATGTTTCTTTAATTGCCTTGATGGATAAGCTACGACTTGGCCTTCTTGCATGAGCACACATCCAAGACCCTGTCTTGAGGCATCAAAATATATATCAAATCTCTTGCTCACGTCTGGCAATACTAACACCGTGTGGTTGTCAACCTATTTTTTTAGCTCCCCAAGCTATCCTGACAAGCTTGAGACCATTGGAATGCCTTCCCTTATATTAGTAATTCAGTCATGGGCTTCACTATTTTGGAGAAATATTTTATGAATCGGCGTTAATATCAAGACATTCCAAAAAAACTTTGAATTTCCTTCACATTCTGTGGTGGCTCTCACTTTAGAACGTCTCTCTCTTTCTGCGAGTCGACCGACACTTCTCCTTCAGAGATTATATGGCCTAAGAATGATATTTCCCATGTACAGAATTAGCACTTGCTGAACTTGGCATATAACTGGTGTTCCCGTAGTTTTTGCAAGGTAAGCTTCAAGTGCTCCTCATGTTCTTCCTTGATTCTCAAGTATATCATGATATCATCGATGAACACCATGACAAACTTATCCAGGTACTTCATGAAGACCTTCTCCATGAGATACATAAAGTATGCAGACGTGTTCGTCAATCCAAAGACATCACGGTGTACTCATAGGATCCATACCGTGTCCGAAAAGTCGTTTTGGGTATATCTGATGGTCTAATATTCATTTGGAAGTATCCTGACCGCGGGACAATTTTGGAGAAAATACGGGCGCCCTTCATTTGGTCGAACAAATCCTCTATACGGGGCAGCGAGAAATTTCTCTTGATCATCACTTCGTTGAGAGACCTATAGTCCACACACATCCTCCAGGTCCCATCTTCTTATCTACGAAGAGCACTGGTGCTCCCCATGGTGATGAGCTTGGGCATAGAAAACCCTTCTCTGATTGCTCTTGAATTTGTTTCTTGAGCTCTACTAATTCCTTAAGAGGCATCCTATACGGCCTCTTAGCTATAGGTGCGGTTCCAGGTATTAAATTAGTGACAAACTCTATGTCACGATCAGGCGGCATACATGCAACTCCTCCAGAAACAGATCCGAGAACTCGCACACCACCGAAATCTCCTTTAATGTTGCACCATCCATCTTATTCAGCACTACCTTCTTTGTTGTGGGTTGAGATGCTTCAAACTCTACGCCGATCTCCTCGTCATTTGTCAACTGCACCGTCTTTGTGGCACACTGAATTATGCCATGGTGCTTTCGCAACCAATCCATCTCAAGTATTATGTCGAGTCCTTGTGAATCCAAAACAATGAGGTTGGCAAGGAAGTCCACTCCCCTTATTTTATGGCTTACTTTTGGACATACTATATTCGTCCTCATTTCCCCTGCAGGGGAACTAACCAACATAGTATACTTCATGTGAGATATACGCAAACTATGCTTGGCAACATACTTTGGTGAGATGAATGAATGAGATGCTCCAGAATCAAATAGTATAGTTGTTGTGTTAGAGTTTGTGAGGAACATACCAATCACGACATCATCAGCTTGCTAGGCCTCCTCAGTAGAGACATGGTTCACCTTGCCACGAGCAAAATTCTGCATTCCATGGCTGCCCTGGGTTGCTCCTCCATTCGACCTTGGGTTCTGCTTTGGAGCGTTGTTCATTTGTCCTTGACCTGACCTTGGGAACTGATTTGCAAAGTGTCCCACTTCACCACAAGTGTAGCATGTCCTTTTACCAGTAGCACCAGAGAAGTTGGGGCGAGGCCATTTTTGAGCATAAGCGCCCATGTTAGGATGAGGTGCAGGTTGCATTGGTAGGTGAGGTGCTAGCATGGCAGGGCGTTGGTGTGGTGGCTGATTTGGGCACGTTGGATAAGCAAGGCGGTATGCAGAAGCGGATGAGTTCTGTATGGTGTTGTTGGTGGTGCATAGCGGGGACAAACGTTGCTTCCTTGTGGATGTCCCTAATATTGCATCTTCTTCTTGTTATCTTGTTCCATCTCACAAACATTGCTCTCAACCACAATAGCCTTGTCCACAAGCTTCTGGAAGTTTGCATAATCACCATTAAATGGCAGAACTTGAATCTCATTGTTTAGACCCCTCATGAGCAAGTATTGCTTCCGGCTGTCTGTGTTAACATCTTCTGGAGCATACCTTGACAGTCACGTGAACTTGTTCAAGTACTCATTCACGCTCATCCTCCCTTTCCTAAGAACCTCAAATTCTTGTCATTTTAGTATCATGACACCTTCAGGAACATAGTGAGAACATAAACTCTCCTTAAATTCAGCCCAAGTGATTGCCTCCTGATTAGCATAAGCGTTGCAAAGGGCTTCCCACCAGTCCGCAGCTGCTCCAACTAGTTGATGTGATGCAAAGAGAACCTTCTCTCAACCACTGCATTGAACAATAGCAAGCTTCTTCTGAACAGACTTTATCCAATCATCAGCTTCCATAGGGTCATTGGCTTGTGCAAAGGTGGGTGGTCTAGTCCTCATGAACTCTCCCAATCTATTGTGAGGCGGTGGTGGCGGTGGTGGTGCCAGTGGCGGTGCAGCAACACAGTGGAGGTTGTTGTTGTTTGCTTGCAGCCGACTCAAGGTTTGAATCATAGTTTGCATGATCTGGTTCTGCATAGCCATCAAGCGCTCAGGGTTGCTTACATCATCTTCAAGGTTAAAGTTCTGAGGAGCTTCCACGTTGCCATCATCACCCTCTTGTGTTCCGCTAGTTCCGGCACCACGAGTGTTCCTTCATTTGCGGGTAGCGTATCCCCTCGGCATCTGTGGGAGAGGAGAGGATGAGATAGAATTCAGTTTTGCATGAACGTTTCCCCAATAATATGCATCGAATTATATGAAACTAATGAATCATTTATTAATATAAACCTATGTGAGGATGTGGACAAGTGCCGAAGTATCCCACAACTCTCTACTATATGCAGATGAGAACATTCGCTGAGGCGTGCAACAACTCGCAACCAAGCACACAAGCACAAAAGCACAAGCAAACACCATATAAAATTCAGCACATCACACTATTTAAAACTAATATGATATAAGCGTTCATATTACAAATTTCTCATAGGGTACTTAAATTACTAATTGTGAGGTGGTGGGGGCATCCTTGGCTGCGTGTATGTGATAGAGTTGCGCCATGGTGATGTAGGTGACTAAATTGACTTAGGTGACCACGGTTCTCCTCTTTCCTCACATTCCTTCATCTCCGCCTGGTTTCCAAACGAGCTAGCTCCTTGTGAAGGTAGTGGATCTCTCCTTGTGCGGTTGCATAGCGGTTTCTCATGTCCAGTAGTGCCTTCTGAGACATATCCATTGCTAGCAAGTTGGTTGTAGCTTCTTGTGGTCCAATTATCTTTCCTGTACCACTCTCCCGCTGAGGGTGCAACTCAAACGTGGTATCCTCAAGCTCAAAGCAGTGAGTATGGCACAAACTTGTGAGTGCTTCCCACGTAGTATCATCTGTAGCATCCCTTTGAGTAGACCTCCAGGTGGGAGCATAGTGTCATGAGACCACTTTGTTGGTGAAGAAAATGACAACTTCAGCATGCCATTCATCGCATCCGGGACAAGGGATTTTCTTCACGATGAAACCTCCATACATGCCACGGGAATGGAGGAATCACATTAGTTCCAGCGATCCGTGTCCTTCTTCGGCTCCGGTGGTTCGAAACTGGAAATCTGGGCTGTTGTGTCCATTCTCGTTCGCCCCCGGTGGTGGCTTTTCTTCATATCCCTCTCCGTGTTCCCCCTCATGTGGGGAGGGTGCATAGTACCCTTCCTCATAAGGTTCATCTCCCATATTCTGTTCTTGCGGTTCTTCCTCATAATGTTTATCTTCCATATCTTCTCCATACGTCTCAAGCTCCTCCGGATCCTCCTCCATAGTGCTTGACGGATCAGCTCCCTCCACCTTGGGCTTGACATTATCTTCCTCTTGAATCGGATCGTCGCGGTTCTTGACGGGCCTAAGCGCGCATCCAAGGGGCGGCGGGCAAGTGCTCATGCGAGCTGTACTCCTAGTGATCGGCATCTATAGAAAAACAAGAGTACATTAGAGGAGAGAGTAATATAATATAATCCTGAAAATTGCAGCAGCCAAAACAATAGGAAAAAGAGGGGTGCGGCTGTCCAAAAGAAAAGAAAAGAGATGAAAAATGCAGCAGGTTAGAAAATAAGTTTACCCACACATAGCAGCAGCAAAAGCACAAACTTTACACAAAATTTTGAGTGGCAATTACAGCAGCAAGCGCAACAAAAAGTGGCTGAAATCGCATTGAAGATGCAGCAGAAATCGGCACGTTATGGTTGCTAAAACGACAAAATAAAAACAGCAGCAAGAAATTTCGAAAATAGCAAATTAGAGGAGTGTTCCTATGTGCTCTAGAGTGTCCATTCTACCTAGGGTTGTGTCCTATGGTCAACGCGGCTCTGATACTAATTTGTGATACCCAGTTCCAAAGATGAACCAAGTAAAGCGTATATGTGTGCCCAGGACGTTCATCACACATATACGAAAACATCACAAATGATATTCAAAATTTGACCACGTCTCAAATAGTAATTAAGTACCTTATTACAATAATTCAATAGTTCTTGAATGACGAGCCTCTAATTATTGCAGCGGAAAATAAACTAAGTAGCACGACTCCACTCCACAGGCAATTGACGGTAGCACGCAACCTAGTACTCCACTTGATCCTAAGGGTACTCCCAAGTGTCTCCTGTAGCTGTTTAGTGTGGGAATAGCAAGGGTCAGTACATGTTGTACTCAGCAAGCGTGGGAAAATATGACATGTAGCTAAAACAAGGATGGATATAAATGGTTCATTGCAGCAAGCTAATTTTAGTTCGCAAACAAGTAAAAGCATCCTGCAATGTCAAGGTGTGATTAAATCCCAACATAAACCAAGTAATTATCATACCATATAATGACATCCTCATTTACCATAATAATATAATTATAACTAGCAAACAATTAATATCATCACCATATGCCAATTTCATATCCTCTCGTAACCGACCATACTCATGTGACATAACCAAACCATCCCCAAAAACCTAGTCCAATTCTAATCATAGAAGTTGTCTAGGTGCTCATATCCGGGAGCACGGGTATCATGATAGTTTTACACTCTGCAAAGGTTGTACCGCTTTACCCACAAATTCATGATTTTGTCCCATTTCGGTGACTAAAGAACTTCCATTACACCCGTGACCCGGCAGCCACATTACACACTTCCGACAGTGTGTGGCCAAGAGATCACAAAATAGCCTTTACAAAGGGACCACCACCATGTGCAGACCCACTAAGCTTTCACCGGAGGTGATGTCTCACAACTGAGCACATCCATCCAAGGGCCCCCTCTTGTGTCGTTCGGATCCTAGGGTAGTCCCCCCACTAATGCAAACCCAACTGACTCCCATTCCCCACTCCCCCAAATTATCCGAACAATGCCAACGATACACCTGATTATTTGGCTAAGCCGCACTCATGCTTGGCTTTGTGGTGGCACTGTTGTCCTGACATATATTTGCACGAACCGGTCCTTAGATCTAAGGCAAGCAAAACCACCATACCATACAACCCATTCCACAATACCATGCGTGCTTAGATCACTTAAGTTCCATGTTTCTAAATTAATCATCATCCCATTACCATCCCAAATTCTCATAATTAGAGTTGTCAAGCATATTATTTAAGTTACCCATAACCCGTGTAGCGATGCAGTGCAAAAGAGAAACAAAAATACCCATACTCGATTCATCATGTATATCCCGGCGACATAGGGTGGCATACAATACTAGTAAACTGCTACGTATGGGTTTTCCATCATATTGACACAAGCATGGAGTTCTGAAAAAAAAAACATTAAAAACATCGGTTCAATATGGTCTAGGACACTTGCCTTGCTCCGATGGGTTGGGTCGCTCAAGCACTTCGAAGTCTTGGTTCTGAAAATTCTCGTACACGGCCTCTAGAGCACATCCCTCTGCTCACAATCACACAGATACAAGAAAGCACATGCAAATCAATACAATGCACACATATTAATCAATATATAATGACATGAATGCATGCAAAGTTTGATAATTAATTATCTACAAATTTTTATTAACTAGATGCAACTAGTTCACATGTGTTCATGCAAGTTTATGGGGTTTTAGCAATGATTGTTTACTGCTGAAATAAAATAGGTGCAACTACAAATTAATTTCGGGTATTAGATCTATTACGTAGTTAAAATTTGTCCCAGAAAACGTGTACTACCGTAGGTGCAACGGCTCCGAGGGTCGCGGGACAAAGGCATAGTGTAGACGAAGTAGACGGCGCAGCGATCCTCCGGGAAGAGACGACGGCGGCGCGACAATCTCCGGCAGACGGCGGCTCCTTCTTTCTCCTTCTCTTCTTCTCCTTTTTCCCTAGTTGTGCCCTTCTCTTCTTTTGTTTCCTGGCGGTTAGGGTTTCTCTCTCTTTTTTTGTTTACATGGGTTGGAGTTTACGTAGCATGGGCAGCTGGCTACGGGAGCTCTCGGTAGCTTTTATAGCCGGAGGCCAGGCCATCGTACGGGACTTGGAGTCCCGCTTGGTGCGGTTGCGAGCGCTACCGCGAGCGCACCCCACACGGCTCGGTTTTGAGTCGGGCCGGTGTCTTGGTCGGCGGCTGTTTTTTTTCTTTTCTTTTTTTTTATTTTCATTATTTGTTTTTGTTTTTTTATATATACTTCCTGCTTATTTATTTATTAATTTAATACATATATATTCTTTAATATTTTTTATATTATATATACTCTTATTATCTTTTATATATATATATGTTTCCTTTCCTCTTATATTTCTTTCTTTATTTCTTACTAATGCCTATTCTTTTATTTAATACAGCAAGCGCTACCACGCGCGCACCCCACTCGGCTCGGTTCTGAGTCGGGCGGGTGTCTTGGCCGGCGGCTGTTTTTTTCTTTTCTTTTTTTATTTTCATTATTTGTTTTGTTTTATATATATACTTCCTGTTTATTTATTTATTTAATAAATACATATTCTTTAATATTTTTTATATTATATATACTCTTAGTATCTTATATATATATATATATATCCTTTCCTCTTATTTTTCTTTCATTATTTCTTACTAATGCCTATTCTTTTATTTAATACATTCATTTATTTTTCTTCTCCTTTTGCTCTACCAAAAATTTATGCATGAAAATGTATGCAATGCATGATACTAAAAATGAGAGTGTTACAGAGGATGTACATTGATTCACTTTAATAGTTAACAAAGACTAGTCAAGAAGATAGGAAGCAGTATAGCGGAGATCTTCGTGCATAGTCTTGCCTGTGTCGATTAAGGGTCGTATCATGTGCGGCCACGCTGGACAATTTAAATCATCTAAGGGTGTCGATTTCCGAAAACCGACACCACTAAGTTAAAGGCGTCGGCTGGAATTTAGAAAACCGACGCACATAATACATGCGTCGATTCAACCGATGCTCCTAATAAATGTGTCGGTTGAACCGACACATGTATTATGTGCGTCGGTTGAACCGACACTTCTAAGAGCGGGACCGACCACGCAGTTCTAAGAGCGTCGACCCTATTCGGCCGACGCTCTTACGTGGGCCCCACATGAAACCCCAAATCCCTCTGCGCTTTCTCTCGCGTTTTCACTTTCCATCCGTCGCCCGCCGCCTTCACCGCCCACGCCTCCCTCGCCCTCGCTGCCTTCGCCTCCCACCGCCTCTGCCCTGTGCTGCTGTGCGCCGGCTCCTAGCCTCAGGCGCCCCGTCTGAAGCGCCCCATACATCCGACGTCTGTCTGGCCGCACCTTTTTGGGGCGCTGAGGCCCGTCCGGCCTCGCCCCATCCGACCCTTGTTCAACTGCACCCCGTCCAAACCCCATCCAGTCGCACCCCATCCAGCCCCTTATCATTTGGCGCCCTATCTGGCCCCCAGTTCGCGGCGCCCCGTTCGGCCCCAGTCTGCGACCCCCCATCACCGGTCCCCGTCCGCGGTGCTCCGTCCGAGCCCCTGTCCGCGAGTGTGAAGTCGTATAAGGTAAAAAAATTACATTTGAAGTCATATATTTGAGCTCTATGTGTAATCCTTGTTTGGTGCATGAGTTTGTATATGTGATATTCTATGTGTGAGCTTAATTCATAGCTAATGTGGATATGTAAGATTAATTAATAGTTAAATTCTCAAATTACATGCAAATTTACATGTTTAACTTATATATGTGAGCATGATTAATAGTTTCTAAATATGTGAACATGATTAATAGTTTCTAAATTTAACTTGTATGAATAGGTAATTTAACTTGTATGTATATGTGAGCATGTTTAGGTTTTAGTAGTCTCTAAATATGTGTGACTTGTTAGTGTGAATAGGTATAAGCTGTAAAATGGGTGACGACCGTAAGGTGATTTATGATGGATGGAGTTCAGATGATGTGTACACTTTGGAATGGGCACAAATCGCAAATGTGTTCGTGAACGAAGAATTTCCTAGTGGTGCTCATTTTGTGAAGTGTCCGTGTAGCAGGTGCCAGAATCATTGACGTTTGGAGAGGTCTGAAATGATGCTGCACCTTTATAAGCACGGATTTATGCCACACTATCTAGTGTGGCGTGAGCATGGAGAGATGGATCATGCTAGTGAGTCAGACGGAAACGAGAATGAAGTTCGGATGGATGAGATGATGGCGGATGTTGGTCGAGAGTACAAAGAGCAATCACTGCCAGAGGAGGTGAAGAAGTTTTACAGGCTTCTTGCCGCCGCTGATGAAAAAGTGTATGAGGGCACCAATGTGACCGTTCTACAGGCAGTCACATGACTTATGGGGTTGAAGTCTAAGTTCAATTTTGCAAACAATTTCTATAATGGTATCCTGAAAATGATCAACGATCTCCTTCCATCAAAACATAAGATGTCGGAAGACATATATAACTCAAAGAAGATTTTGGAAGGTCTTGGCATGAGTTATGAGAAAATTGATGCGTGCGAGAATAATTGCATGTTGTTTTGGAAGGAACACCACAACGATACTCATTGTATGCATTGCAAAGCATCTACACATGTGAAGGTTTTGAATGATGATGGAGAGCAAATAAATACAAAGGTACCAGTCAAACAGCTTCGGTACATGCCTATCACGTCCAGGCTTAAATGGTTGTTTCTTTCTCAAGAAACAGCGAAGCAGATGAGGTGGCATTCAGAAGGGTTACGTGAGAGCGATGACAAAGATATTATGGTGTATCCTTCGGATGGCACGACATGGCAAGCTCTAGACCGTTTTGATCTGGAGTTTGGTAAAGATCCAAGAAATATTCGTATTCGGTTATCAACAGATGGTTTCACTCCTTTCAGCACAAGTATCAATCCATAATCTTGTTGGCCTGTTTTTATCATGCCTTACAATCTCCCTCACAACATGTGCATGAAAGAAGGATACATATTCCTCGTGGTCATCATTCCTGGTCCTAAAAATCCTGGGACAAAAATCAATGTGTTTATGCAACCGTTGATTGAGGAGTTGAAAGACTTATGGCAAGGTGTAAAGGCATATGACAGTCATCTAAAATGTGAATTTACTTTATGTGTCGTGTATCTCTGGTCTATACATGATTTGTTAGCATATGGCATTTGGGCTGGTTGGTGTGTCCATGGAAAATTGTGTTGCCCCATAGGTATGGCTGACATCGATGCCTTCAGGTTGAAGTATGGAAGAAAAGTCAGCTTCTTTGATTGCTATCGACGATTCCTTCCTTCAAATCACCCTTTCAGGAGTGATACAGATCATTCCGAAAAGGCAAAAGTCTTACAGAAGGACCCCCTCGTTGATTGACAAGTGAACAAAAAATTGCATGGCATGCAAAGTTAAAAGAGTCCACTGAAGGTGGTTTCGAAGGGTATGGTACAGAACACAACTGAACTCATATTTCTTTTCTTTGGGAGCTACCATATGCAAAGGCGTTGCTTTTACCGCACAACATAGATTTGATGCACGAGGAGCGTAATGTCGTTGAAAGCATCATAAGCATGTGTTTTGATTTTACTGGTCAAACCAAAGATAATGTGAGTGCAAAGAAGACTTAGTTGATATTTGCGATTGTACTGGGCTTGGGGTTATAACAAATGCAACCGGAAATGAAAGTAGGCCACAATCTCCATACTATGTTAGACCAGAAGAAAGAAAGCAAATACTTAGTTGGTTGAAAACACTGAAGTTTCCAGACCGCTATGCAGCAAACATAAAACGATGTGTTAATCACAACACTGGTAAACTGAATGGGTTTAAGAGCCATGATTACCACATTATGATGGATAGACTTATACTGGTAATGTTCTGTGGCTATTTCAAAACTGATTTGTGGAAGATGCTTGCTGAACTTAGCTACTTTTATAGACATATTTCTGCTAAGGATGTGTCCAAAAAGATGATGCGGCGGTGGGAGAAAGAAAATGTTGTGCTTGTATGTAAGATGGAAAAAGTGTTCCCGCCTGGATTTATGAATGTTATGCAACATTTCCTAGTGCATTTACCTTATGAAGCATTTGTAGCAGGTCCTACACAATTCAGGTGGATGTATAGCCAAGAAAGAGAATTGAAGAAACTTAGAGCTACAGTGCGCAACAAGGCAAGAGTTGAGGGTTGTATTGCAGAAGCATTTGCAGCTAAAGAGATTACTAACTTCTCTAGCAAATATTTTTCACGTGCCAACAACGTGAATGCATCTGTCACACGATGTCACAATGTAGAAGAGCAATATACTAGTGAGCTTAAGAGTTTTCAATGGAAGGGTAAAGGTGTTGGGGCTGCTAATTCTCATTATATTTCGGCGCGAGAGAGGAACTACACCATGCTTTACATATTGTCAACATGGAGGAGGTGTTACCATATTTTGAAATGTTTGACAAGTTGTATTGGAAATCTTCACGAAAACCTACACAAAGTCAATTAGATAAGATGCGTCAGCATGGCATAAACGGTGGAAAAAGCTTTGTGGACTGGTTCCATGAACATGTAATTTTCTATACGTTTTTTCCTTCAATATTAGTTCGCATGTTTATTATAAAATTATAACTTTGTTTATTTGTGTAGTGTATGAAAGATGTCAACATCTCCGATGATTTGTGATAGATGTTGCATGGTCAATTGAGAGCAACCGAATTTAGCAAATACGATATCAACAGATATCGTTTTCGGATGGAAAGTTTAGAAGCAAGTCGTCCACTTGCTGCCACTACAAACAGTGAAGTAATGATAACTGCCGCAGAGTGTAGTGGAAAAGTGACAAAATACTACGGTGTTCTTGAAAAAATAATAGAGTACACATTTGGTGGTCCAAAAACACTTCAACTTGTGATTTTTGATTGTGAATGTTTGATCCAACATCGGGCACACGAGATGATGATTTTTGAATGGTGGAGGTCAACCACACAAGTCACGATACACAACCCATAACAACAATGTTGTACTTGCGAATCAAGTGGTACAAGTGTACTATTTAAGTTATCCTCACCGAAGTTTGAAAAACTGGTGGGTTTTGTATACAGCTAACACTGAAGTGCACCCTCATCGTTATTATGAGTATATAGAGATTCAAAGAGATGATGATATTATCTATCAAGATGAAGTCGAGGAAGCAGAAGATTTTATGATATCTTTGTGGGATAGGACTCGCAGAAATAGCTAGTGATACGCTAGGGTTGATGTCTGAAGAACAAGCTGGCCCTTCAAGAAAACGTGTTCGGCAATCAGAAAGGATTATGGAAAAGAAGAAAATGATTATGGAAGAAGAGGACAGATATGATGATGAAGAAGAAGAGATGAAAGAGATTGAAGAGGAAGAGATGGAAGAAGAGATACGTGAATATCTTAATGCACGCGTGACCGAAGCAGATTCTGATGTTGATGATTTTTTTATTTATATTTTACATATTTTTTAGATTTTTATTATTATTGTACACATTATTTATTTATTATCTAATGTTATATACTAATCATTTCTATAAAAATGTGCGCAGATGTTTACGATTTTGCCAAGTTTGGGGAAGAAGAAGAGCAAGAAGGGTAGTGGATCTTCGTCCTCCACTCCCAGTTCTACTTCGAGCCAGCTGAACCCATTCAGGTACTTGTTTTCTACATACATTTAAATATTAATATTAACTGTATATTGTTTATTACTTCTTTACATACTTCTTTATTTATATTTTTATGGTACTACTTACTGTGGGCAGAGGAAGAGGCAGTTTTTGAGTTGTGTTGCAGAGTCGATGTCGAGCGAGCCTGCACGAGGTTCAAGTCCGACACAGGTGGCAGATCGTTGCCCGACGTATGAGGAGTTGTACGGGGAGGAACCTGAGACTGTCAGGCAGACGTCGGAGCAGGAAGGTGGCTTAGGAGGAGGCTTAGGACGAGGCTCAGGAGGAGGCTCATATACTGTTGGGCGGTGGACCTCTTCTGATGGTGGTAATGAGGGGGATGATGAGGACGACAGTGAAGAGCCTGAGGATCCCGAGTGAGATGTCAGGATTGCCAGAAGGGCAGAGCTAGAAGAGTTAGGACACTCCGATAGATGCCCCTTTAGGTAATATTCCTAATTAATTAATAAGATCATTATATCTTTTCAATTAACTAATTTTATGTACTCTTTATGTACAGGCTGCGGAGGCACTTTTTATGTGGTGTATGTAAAAGCATTGACGAGCGGACGATTATAAGACCGAACGGTACTAGGTGCTGGGTAAAGCTTGGTTGGAGTGGAAAGGGGCATCAACGAGTTGTTAACACCGAGTTGGATAACGTCGTCCGATTTTGCTATCTCGGGATGGTTTTAGTGCATGGTCAAAGGATTGCAGCGCATAACTGGGATCATTATGCACTTCAAGAGTATGGCGATTCAGGTACATGTCAGGATAGAATTTGGGAGATCATCTGGGTAAGTTTGCTTTGATTGTTTCCATTACATTGCATCTTATTTTTTTTATATTAGTTGTTACTTGTATGCAGGGTATGTTTCGTTTGGAGGAGGGTGTGAGTCAAGCATATGCTTATTCGGTTTTTCATAATGCAGCAAAAAGACGTGTCAAGAATTCCTTCTCTAAGACACAGATCAAAGCTGTGACCATCTACTATAAGACAGTGATGTTACAGCTCATAACAAACAAAGAAGCAGCCAAAATTCACCTCACTAGGGAGGAGTACTTGCAAAGTCTTGTGGACTGGATTTGTGCGAATATGGAGGCTTGGGAGTGGTTATGAGGGTATTGGGGTTCAGCTGAGTTCAGAAATTGTTCTGATAGACACCAAAGAAAACTAGAAGAGCATACCAGGAAAGCACTTCTTCGAGCCGGATGGTTATGTTTGGATGGAACAAAGGATGGTATGAATTCTTACATTCATACTTAGATTGCTTCAATTAATTATATTGATTAAATTGTTGAATTTTGATATTACACACAGCTTAAACTGGTATGCCTCCTACGTTTTTTGAGGTTTATCTTAAGGGGCACTAAAGTCCAAACCCAAATCGCCCGGAGGTGTTGTGTGATGAGGCATCAATGTAGAAATTGGTATGTATGTTAATTCTTTGTTGCTTTTATCCATCAACTCAATTTATCTTGTATTACATTAATCTGTTAACTAAATGTATCACAACAGAAGTATGTTGAGTGTTTTAAGAAGAACCATGGACCTTATTCAAACTATTTGAGAGAGCCGTTGGATGTTGCTGCGGCGTAAGATGCCAGTGGAGGTCTACCACGTGGGAGGTACGTGTAAAGATAATGATGATTTGTATGTTAATGAATGTCGATTCTTCACACTTGTATTTTTTGTAGACTTGAGTTGGGCGATGGATATGTAGAGCGTGAGGCTTATGCTAGACACGACCGTCCAATGTTAGTGGTAGTCGATTTCAATCTTCAATAGAGGCTGAATTACGAGAAGAATTGAGATGCACCAAGGAGGATATGCAACAATAACAGCAACAGACACTGATGCTGCTGCAATAACAACATCAACAGACAGAGATGTTGCAGCAACATATGCATTATTTGTATATGTCTCAGGTAACATGTAATTTTCTATTTTGAAAATATTATTCAATTTACAAAATTTTCTACTCAAGATATAACAACTAATTTACTTGATGCAGTTCATGGGTCAAGGTAGCTCCAGTTCTCAGTTTGGTCCACAACAGCAATCTTACCTGGACATGATGCCTCGACCAATGCAGCCAACACTACAGATTGACTCCTCCTCACAGGTAAAACTGCTTATCTTATTAACCCGGGTTATATAATGCAATATCGTAACCATTTGTGTTGCAGGGTTCCGAGAGTGGTCAACTGTGTGTTCCACAACCTTACAGATTCATGTCACTGTTGGCTTTTGGATTGCAGCAAAATAATCTAGGTAAAATGTAATGTTCGTATTTGACCAATTTATTTGATTTCAAAATGATTCTAATTATAATCTCCCAACTTGAAGCAGTTTTCCCACCGATGCCCTTCCCTCCAGTGCAGACTCACCCATCACAAGTTGAAGACGCAACAGTATGCATGACTTGTATACTTGTTACAATATTTTCATTGTAACAACACATATTAATTAGAACAATATTAAAAAGAAAAAGGAAAATACTTAGCGGTGAGATGAAGTGAAAGATGGAACAAGTGAGAGAGCGAGACAGGAAGAGATAAGTGGAGAGGGAGAGGAAGACATTGAGAGAGAGTGGAAGATAGAGAGAGAAAAGAAGTGATAGTAGAGAGGGAGAGAAAGACATCGAGAGGGAGAGAGGGAGAGATAGAGAGAGAAAAGAAGAGATAGATAGAGAGGGATAGCGAGAAAGAGATAGAGGGAGAGGGGAAGAGATAGAGAGTGGGAGAGCGAGTGAGGGCGAGGGAGATAGGGAGAGTGAGAGGAAATGAAAGTTTTGATATTTTTAGTCGAAACCAACATGCTTCTCTTTTATTAAATTATGTTATTAAGTTAGTCAAAATTAATATGTTATGTGAAACACCCGAAGTTTCTCTTTTATTTGTTTATCGCAGGGATCCCATATGGAACACTCGAAGATTGTGATGTTTTCCTTAACATCATCGACGGAGGTAAGAGTGGAGGAGATGGGAGCACAAGACGTGCGAGTGGAGGCTCCCACAACGACATTTGGATTCCGTTTACTCATTTACGTATTGTTGTCCTGGTGTTTGAAATGTTTGAATACTTGTGTACATTGATGTGTTTGAACTGTTTGTGAATGTGCTTGTGAATGTATCTATTGTGGCTGTATAACTTGTGCTGTTGTGGCTGTATAATGGAGGCTCCCGAGCCGGGGAGGGAGAGGAAATAGGCTGTTTTTTTTAAAACATATGTTATGTTTGTCAGTTTTGGCTAAACCGGCGCCCATAGTTGCCTTCTGTACGCTGCCCACGTGGCGATGTAAATGCGTTGGTCTCCTTCCAACCGATGCACTTAAGTGGAGTAAGAGCGTCAGTTTTGGAGGTACCAACGCTCAAAGTGGCGCTCGATAAGCTTGCCACGTGTTGCTCTAAGTGCGTCAGTGTGACGGAACCAACGCTCTTAGGGGCAGTAAATGCGTCGGTTCGTCTGGCCGACGCATCTAACTCTAAGGGCGTTGGCTCCTGGAAACCGATGCACAATACGTCTAAATGCGTCGGCCCCAACGCACTTACAGGTTAAAGGTGTCCGAACTATTTCGTCGGCTAAGTGCATGGTTGATCGATGCTTTTAGATTAAGGGTGTCGGTTTCTATAAGCATCCGACGCTCATATGGCCAACGCCCTATTGACGAATTCCTGTAGTGCACTACAACGTAACCATTGGTGGGGCTTGCTTCTGGGATGGTGGGACCGGCTTAATATTTCAGGGTCTTGTGAAAGGTTTTCACTTATGAAATTATGGAGGAGGATCGTGAGTCCCCACTAGACGGGTGTATGTGACGTGCATGCTGGATCTTTTTGATTCGAATCACCGTTGCTCGTGGAAGAGAGCATACTTGTTCAACATGTTGTGACGTAGTAACAACTGGGAACTGGATGGAACGTGTTGTATGGTTAAAGTAACTTGGTTCAATTAGATGGAGATGTGAACTAAAGTTATGATTCTGAACACGTAACTTGAGTCTTAAAAGTCATTATAAGGATCCACAGTTATTACAAGTGAATTGAACAACTTTACTTTTAATACTAAGTTCCTGCTGTATTAGTAGTGAGACGGTTAAGACTTGTTGAGCGTAAGCTCATGGTTAGTTGATCCAATCTTTTGCAGGTAACGTTGAAAGTGGCAACATCATGGATGAGGGTTAGCCTAGTGAGGCAACACCCAATGAGGGGTGCGAGGCTCACTGGAAAACCTGCACGCCGCCGTGGGTCTTGGTGCTGCTATAGTGAAGCGTTCAAGGGTTGTATGACTTCGCTCCTGCATTGTATAGGATATACATCGTGAGTTGTATCTTATCTTTTGCCGCTTGCACTAATGTACATTCTTTGTAAAATCAATAAAACTATGGAATAAAGATGCAATGTATGGTAAATGTGTCTTCTCTATGATGTGTTGTTCAGTGCCACATCATACGACACCACCTGATGCCTTTCGTGAATGTCGGGTTAGTTGTCCTAACAATATGGAGTAGCTATGGTATGCCTGAATCGAAGCTTCTTCAGAAAAGCTTTGAAAGGCTTATCAACAAAATGAGATACTCTGTCAATTATGACCGTTTGGGGGAGTTCCGAACCATAGAAACATTTTTAGATCTATCGTGGCATTGATCCTTTTGCATGGTAATGCTTCTGCCCATTTAGAAACATAATCTAAGGCCACCAAAATATACTCAACATTATAGGACTTTGGAAAAGGCCCCATGAAGTCGATCCCCAACTCATCAAAGAATTGTACTTGGAGATTATATGTGAGGGGAATCGCGTTGCGAGCAGTAATTCTGCCATGCTTTTTGCGTCTCCAACATATTGAGGGCCAAAAGAATTGTAACACCCTCATTTTCATCCATCATGCATTGTATTCATTCTTATACATGTCTAACATGATACAACACAAAAAGGAACAAGATTAAAATGAATTAGAACCAAAATAGCAATTAAAAACTTGGCTTAGTACGGACTTGTCCGAAATGGACCCTGAACTAGTCCGATTTAGCTATTGTTGTCCCCCAACATTTTCTGCTAATTGCTATGGATTAGTCCATAAATCATTTATGTTGTCCTCTGACTTGTCCATTAATTCTTGCAAACTAATCTGGTTTTGTTTTTTTCCCCGTCCGAACTTGTCCGTTGGTTGTATGGAGTAGTCCGATAATCTCTATTGAAAACTCCAAAAATCTATTCTGGTTTCAATACTATACGATCCTTGACTTGTCCAGCCTGGTACCAAACTTGTTCATTTGACTCTCAGCCATAAACAGATTGTTCTTGTATTGCACCTTACTTCTCCGTTGAATTCTCTGTGCCCCATCTGACTTGTCCAGCCAGACTACGAATTACTCTGGTGTGTAAGGTTTCTACTCGGATTCTATTTTTCTTCCATGATGAGTAATTGGGTAATTGCCATAATTGGGCCTAAGAACGTCATGCCTCACCCCTGAGGAGCCCAAGTGGGATCCCACCTAGGGCCCTACTTGTCCCCACCAACTATTACTTGGATTCCATCCTAACCCTACCACCTCTGCTCCTATATAAACACCATACCGTCCACCCTTCACCCTTCTGCCCACGACAGCAACCCTTAGCCCTGTCACGTCTTGTGTCACCATTCTTCGAGAAGTAAAGAGCCTTCACCGCAAGGAAGAGCAGGGAGGAAAAGGAAGAGGACGAGAAGGAAGAAGGAGAATCATACGAGATCATTGTCGCTGCTGCGATCTTCTTCATCGATTCTGCAATGTCGACATTCTTTATCGCCAATCCTTCATCTTCGTTGATCTAGACGTCAAGTTCTCGAGTTCCGTCGAATCCTAAACCCTTGAACCCTAGGACTCACGCTAAATACATTAGATCCATCTTTCCTATGTCAATTATGGTTCCATACTTAAACAATGTTCTAGTTGGAATTTTGCTAAAACCCTAGTTGTAGCGGACTTGTCCGGTCCACTACGGACTAGTCCGTTTAACCCTCTGGTCCAGAACGGACATGTCCGGCCCAAGGTGCGGACTAGTCCGGTCTGCCAAATATGGAAATTCCTAGAACTTCTTTAATGTTCTCCAAAACAAATTGGAACTTGCTCTAACATGTAAAGATTAATTGTAACTAGTTTGTAAACTATGATATCAACCTAATAACATGCATCACCACATAATTGCATCCTTCATGCATGTCATGACATATTGAGTAATATACGACATTTATTAATTGTAATGTTTGTTTTGTATCTTTGTTCCACAAAAGAGAATGTAACGCTCTAGAGGGTGCCTTCGAGGACCTCCAGCACTAGAATTTTGAGGTTTCTAATCCAAACCAGTCTCAAGAGTAAGGCAAGTGTCCTTAATCATTTTGATCATGTTTTTAAAATATTTCATTTGTGAAACTGCGTGCTTGTGTCAAATTGACGGGAAACCCATGATAGGTGTTTACTAGACTTGTTTGACCATCCTTGTCGCTTGGAATATGTTGTAGAGAGTCTGGAAGGGTACTTTATCTTTTTGCTTCTCTCTAGTTAATTGGGATGGGAAAAACAACCAAATGGCTTAACTATGAATCAATGAGCATGCGTATGATGAGAATTGGTGAATATGATTAAATGGTAACATGGGACTTGGGAGATCTAAGCAAGCATGGTTTGTTGATTGGGTTGGATGTTATGGTGGTTTCGCTTGCTTTAGATCTAAGGACCGGTTCAAGGAGCGACTATCCAGGATTTACAGTGCCACCACAAGGCCAGGTATTGGTGCAGCATAGCTGAGTAATTAGGTGTGTTGCTAGTATTGTATGGACCATTGGATGGTGCGGGGAATGGGAGTCGAGGTGGGCTACTCTGGGAACAGCATGGCACACGGGGGGCCTGTGGGTGGGAGAATGGAGATTGTAGCCTGCTGGTGAAACCTTAGTACATCCATACATGCTAGTAGTCCCTTTGTAAAGGCTATTTTGTGATCTCTTGGCCACACACCAACGGAAGCGTGAGATGGCATAAGGGAGACTCTTAGTCACTGAAAGGTGATAAAATCACAAACATGTGGGTAAAGTGGTGCAACATTTGCAGAGTGTAAAACTATCATGATAGCCATGCTCCCTGTTATGAGCAACCTTGACCCTCACATGATTAGAGTGGAATTTGGAAATTGGGATGGTTTGGTATTTGTTATGGTCATGGACTAGGTTATAGCAATGGACATGGTTGTTGATAAAGGTGAGAAATTGGTATTGGATGGATAATTATGTGGGATATGATGGGATAAATTCACATAGACATTGTAGAATTGCTTTTTACATGTTTTTGATGTACTTTCTAGCAAATCTCCATTTGTTATCATTCCTTGTTTTAAGTTACATGTCACATTTTCCCACATTGCTGAGTATGACATGTGCTCACCCATGCAATTCCCCCACAAAAAGTTTCAGGTGATGTTTGGGAGTACCATGAGGATAATGCGGAGTACTAGCTTAGCTTGTGTGATACCGTCAACTTGCCTGTTGTGTGGAGCTGTGCAGCCTAGCTATGCTTAGTTTAGTTTATTTTCCATCGCAGTAGTAATAATTTGAGCTTTAAAAATCTAGAATCATTGAATAATTGTATTAAAGAACATATTTTTTAGTTATGATGTGGTAATTTTCCGTATATCGTTTGTGGTTTTGTCATGTATGTGTGATGAAAATCATGGGCACCCATATGCGTTGCACTTACTCCATTTCTAGAACCGGTGTCACAAATTGGTAGCAGAGCCGCGTTGACCGTAGGACGGAGCCTAGGTACAATGGACACTTTAGAGCACATAAGAACATGTAGTAAAGGTCATAATCGGTTGGTGTGATCATTTCTATGTGATGATTGCTTGTGTGCTTGTGTGCTTAGTAGAGGATTGTGGGGTGCTTTGGCACTGGTCCACTTCTCTATACAGGCTTATATATGTAGTTTCTTAATTTCATATTCCTTGATGCATATAGTTGGGAATTTGTTCTATCTCTCTTTTCTATCTCGTTCAACCTCTACTTTAATGGAAGATGGACACAACTAGAAGATTCACTATTTTGGACGAAGCTACATGGAGGAGAGAAGGGGACAAATATAGTGTGTTCGAGAGTAAGCATCAAGATAAGGGGTGTAGACTTTCTTGCGAGTCTCATTGTGCTGGAATGCCAAGGGATATATATAATACTTGGTATGGATTGGTGAGTAAGTAAAATGGAGTGATTCAATGTGCCGAGAGGATTGTACAATTGATAAGTGAGCATGGCATCCATATTGAAGTGAAAACAGCCCAACCAACAATGGATAGAGCAATGCTTAGCCACGTGGAAGGTGTGACCTTGGAGAGCATTCCAGTTGTTCATGAGTACCCAGATGTGTTCCCGAATGAGTTGCCAGGTATACCACCTAGTCGTGATATAGAATTTGCTATTGAATTAATACCTGGAACTGCACCTATACCTAAGAGGCTGGATAGGATGCCTTCTATGGAGTTAGCGGAGCTCAAGAAGCAAATTCAAGAGCAACTAGAGAAGGGATTTATTCGCCCAAGCTCTTCACCTTGGGGAGCACCAGTGCTTTTCGTGGATAAGAAGGTTGGGACACAAAGATTGTGTGTGGATTATAGAACTCTCAACAAAGTGACGATTAAGAACAAGTAGACGTTACCTCGTGTAGAGGATTTTTTCGACCAAATGAAGGGCATCTGTGTTTTCCCCAAGATTGACCTGAGGTCAGGTTATTTCCAGATGAAGATTAGATTGTCGGATATACAAAAGACATCTTTTCGGACAAGGTATGGATCTTATGAATATACCGTTATGTCCTTTAGATTGACCAACGCACCTGCATACTTTATGTACCTCATGAATAAGGTATTCATGGAGTACACGAATAAGTTCATCGTGGTGTTCATCGATGACCTCATGATATACTCGAGAAGTGAAGAAGAGAATGAAGAGCATTTGAGGCCCACATTGCAGAAATTGCGAGAACACCTATTGTATGCTAAATTCAGCAAGTGCTAGCTTTGATTACGGGAGGTGTCATATTTGGGACATATCATCTCTGAAGTAGGAGTATCGGTTGACCTGGAAAAAGTGAGAGATGTGTTAAAAATGGGAGCCACCACAGAATGTGAAGGAAATTCAAAGTTTTCCTGGAATGGCTGGATATTACCGCCGATTCATAAAGGATTTCTCCATAATAGTGAAGCCCATGACTGAATTGCTAATGAAGGGGAAGGCGTTCCAATAGACTCAAGCTTATCAAGATAGCTTTGAAGAGCTAAAGAAGAGGTTAACCACTGCACCAGTCTTTGTATGGGCAGACGTGAGTAAGAGCTTTGATATTTATTGCGATGCCTCAAGACAAAGACTTGGGTGCATACTCATGCAAGAAGGCCGAGTGGTAGCTTACGCATCGAGACAATTGAAGAAACATGACCAAAATTATCCTATGCATGATCTTGAACTTACAGCCATAATGCATGGCTTGATGATATGGAGACACTACATTTTTGGTCATAGGTGTGGGATTTACATGTATCATAAGAGTTACATATTCGCACAAACAGATCTGTATTTGAGGCAATGAAGATGGCTGTAACTAATTAAGGATTATGATGTGGGAATCAACTATCACCCAAGAAAAGTCAATGTAGTGGCCGATGCCTTGAGTAGAAAAGGAGCAAGCCACCAACTCACGGTTAGGGAGTTGCCACTCGAGCTATGTAAGGAGTTTGAACGGTTGCATCTTGGATTCGTGAATGAGATGGGAATTATGGAAGTAGACCCAACTTTGGAACAAGAAATACAATATGGTCAAAGAAAGGATGAGAAAATCCAAGAAACCAAGGAAAAGATCCAAGAAGGGAGAGAATTCATATTTGATGAAGATGACCATGGTACCCTATGGCTTGGAAAATGGATTTTTGTGCCTAATTTGAAGCATCTCAGAGAGACAATATTGAAGGAGGCACATGACTCTCCTAATTCAATTCATATCGGTTGTACGAAAATGTACAAACATCTGAAAGCATGCTATTGGTGGGATGGAATGCAGAAGGACATAGCGACATATGTTGCATTATGCGATGTGTGCCAACGAGTGAAATCTGAACACCAAAGGCCAGCTGGACTGTTGCATCCATTGAAGATACTGGAATGGAAGTGGGAAGAAGTTGGTATGGACTTTATAGTTGGTTTACCATGCACCTCATCGGGATATGACTCAATATGGGTTATTATGGATCAATTGACCAAGTTTGTGCATTTTATGCCTGTCAATGCTACCTATGATGGTGCGAAACTGGCAGAATTATATATGGGGAGAATAGTGTGTTTACGCAGAGTATCTAAGAGAATAGTGTCTGACAAAGGTTCTCAAATTACCTCTAGGTTTTGGCAAAAACTGCACGAGTCTATGGGAACTCAGATAAATTTTAGTTTTGCATATTATCCCCAAACAAATGGACAAACTAAAATAACAAATCATATATTGGGGGACAGGGACACGCTTAAGTGTGTGCGCTAAAATATGAAGGAAGTTGGGACAAAAGTCTGCCATATGCTGAATTCTACTATGCTACAACAACAGCTATCAAGCAAGTTTGAAGATGTCGCCATATGAGGCACTATATGGAAGGAGGTGTAGAACACCCTTGTTTTGGAATGAGACAGGGGAAACCCAAGTATTTGGACCAGATGTGATACAGGACGCCGAAAAGCAAGTTCAGATTATCCGCAAAAACATGAAGGCTGATCAATCATGACAAAAAGGCTATGTGGATAATAGGTGAAGAGACTTAGCTTTTGAAGTGGGAGACTTTGTGTACCTCAAAGTGTCACCTATGCGAGGTCATAAGGGATTTAACGTCAAAGGAAAGTTAGCACCTCGCTATATTGGACCGTTCAAGATTTTGGACAAATGGGGAGAAGTGGCATATAAATTGGAGTTGCTAGCAAGACTTTCTGATGTTCATGATGTATTTCATGTCTCTCAGCTGAAAAAGTGCTTAAGAGTACCGGAAGAATAGGTACCATGGATGAATTGGAGCTAGAGGCAGATTTGACTTATGTCGAGCAACCCGGTCAAAATCTTGGAAACAAAAGAGAGAGTCACAAGGAACAAGGTGATTCGATGGTGCAAAGTACAATGGAAACACCATAATGAATCTGGAGCAACTTGGGAGCTGTAAGAAGATCTCAAGAGAGAATTTCCCTATCTTTTTCCTTCTATGTCAAATCTCGAGGGTGAGATTCATTTCAAGGGGGGTAGGTTTGTAACACCCTAATTTTCATCCATCATGCATTGCATACATTCTTATACATGTCTAACATGATAAAACACAAAAATGAACAAGATTAAAATGAATTAGAACCGGACTAGCAATTAAAAACCTGGCTTAGTACACACTTGTCCGGAATGGACCCCGGACTAGTCTGACTTAACTATTATTGTCCCCCGGACTTTTTTGCTAATTACTACAGATTAGTCCGGAAATCATTTCTATTGTCCTTCGGACTTGTCCGTTAATTCTTGCGGACTAATCCGGTTTAGTTTTTGTTCCCGTCTGGACTTGTCCGTTGGTTGTACGGACTAGTCTGATTGTCTCTATTGAAAACTCAAAAAATCTGGTTTGGTTTCGATACTGGACGATCTCGTACTTGTCTGGCCTCGTACCGAACTTGTCTGTTTGACTCTCTGACCTTGAACGGACTGTCCTTGTATTGCACTAGACTTATGTGTTGAACTCTCTGTACCCCATCGGACTTGTCCGTCCAGACTACGGACTAGTCCAGTGTGTAGATTTTTGGCTCGGATTCTATGTTTCCTTCGCGATGAATTATTGGGTAACTGCCTTAATTGGGCCCAAGAACGTCATGTCTCACCCCTGAGGAGCCCAAGTGGGACCCCACCTAAGGCCCTACTTGTCCCCATCACCTATTACTTGGATTCCACCCTAACCCTACCAACTCTCCTCCTATATAAACACCATACCGTCCATCCTTCACCCTTTTGCCCATGATAGCAACCCTTAGCCCTGCCACGTCCTGTGTCAGTGTTCTTCGAGAAGTAAAGAGCCTTCACCACAAGGAAGAGAAGGGTGGAAGAGGAAGAGAAGGAGAAGGAAAAGTAGAAGGAAGAAGGAGAATCACGATCGTCATCGCTGCTGCAATCTTCATTGATTATTCAACTTTGATGTTCTTCATCGCCAATTCTTCATCTTCGTCGAGCTATACATCAAGTTCTCAAGTTTCATCGAATCCTCAACCCTTGAACCCTAGGGTTCACGGTAAATACCTTAGATCCATCTTACCTACGTCAATTACGGTTCCATATTTAACTCAAACTATGTTCTAGTTGGAATTTTGCTAAAACCCTAGTCGTAGCAGACTTGTCCGGTCCACTATGGACTAGTCTGTATAACTCTATGGTCAAGAATGGACATGTCCGACCCAAGGTGCGGACTAGTCTGGTCTCCCAAATCAGGAAATTCCTGGAACTTCTTTAATGTTCTCCAAAACGAATTGGAACTTGCTCTAACATGTAAAGCTTAATTGTAACTAGTTAGTAAGCTATGATATCAACCTAATAACATGCATCACCACATAATTGCATCCTTCATGCATGTCATGACATATTGAGTAATAAGTCAGCATTTATTGATTGTAATGTATGTTTTGTATGTTTTTTGCGCGAAATAGAAGGTAACACCCTAGAGGGTGCCTTCGAGGACCTCAAGCACCAGAATTTTGAGGTTTCTGATCCAAACCAGTCTCAAGAGCAAGACAAGTCTCCTTAATCATTTTGATCCTGTTTTTAAAATGTTTCATTTGTGAAATTGCATCTTGTGTCAAATTTATGGGGAACCCATGATAGGTGTTTACTACACCTGTTTGACCATCCTTTTCGCTTGGAATATGTTGTAGGGAGTCGGGAAGGGTATTTTACCTTTTTGCTTCGCTCTATTTAATTTGGATGGGAAAAACAACCAAATGGCTTAACTATGAATTAATAAGCAAGTGTATGATGAGAATTAATGAATATGATTAAATGGTAACATGAGACTTGGGAGATCTATACAAGCATGGTTTGTTGACTAGGTTGGATGTTATGGTGGTTTCACTTACTTTAAATCTAAGGATCAGTTCGTGGAGGGACTATCCAGGATTTACAGTGCCACCACAAGGCCAAGTATGGATGCGGCATAGCTGGGTAATTAGGTGTGATGCTGGTATTGTATGGACTATTGGATGGTGGTGGGAATGAGAGTCGAGGAGGGCTAACCTAGGAACCGCATGGCACATGGGGGGGGCGTGGGTGGGAGAATGAAGATTCAAGCCTGTTGGTGAAACCTTAGTGGGTCCGTACATGTTTTTAGTCCCTTTGTAAAGGCTATTTTGTGATCTCTTGGCCACACACTAACGGAAGTGTGAGACCGCATAAGGGAGACTCTCAGTCAAAGGTGATGAAATCACAAACATTTGGGTAAAGTGGTGCAACCTCTGCAGAGTGTAAAACTATCATGATAGTCGTGCTCCCGGTTGTGAGCGACCTGGACCCTCACATGATTAGAGTGGAATTTGGGAATTTGGATGGTTTGATATTGGTTGTGGTCATGGACTAGGTTATGGTAATGGACATGGTTGTTGACAAAGGTGAGAAATTGGTATGGGATGGATAATTATGTGGGACATGATGGGATAAATTCACATAAACATTGTAGAATTTATTTTTACATGTTTTTAATGTACTTGCAGCAAATAGCCATGTGTTATCATTCCTTGTTTTAAGCTACATCTGACATTTTCCCACACTTGCTAAGTACGACATGTGCTCACCCTTGCCATTCCCCACAAATAGTTTCAGGTGATGTTCGGGAGTACCACGAGGATAATGCGGAGTACTAGGTTGTGTACTAACGTCGACTTGCCTATGGTCTGGAGCCGTGCTGCCTAGCTATGCTTAGTTTAGTTTATTTTCCGCTGCAGTAGTAATAATTTGAGCTTTGTAATTCGAGAATCATTGAATAATTGTGTTAAAGAACATATTTGTTAGTTATGACGTGGTAAATTTTTGTATATCGTTTGTGGTTTTGTCGTATATGTGTGATGAACATCCTGGGAACACATATGCATCGCACTTTGTTCATTTTCGGAACCCGTATCACTTGAATCCACTCTAGCAAATCTTTGCCTAAGTATGGTAAACACCGTAGTGCCCACCATAGGAGGCTGCATTACATATCTCGATGATTTTGATGCTCTCAATTGTTGTGACACACCTCCTAAGTATGTCGTCAAAACATACCTTATAGATGTATGGATCGTCCCACATGTGTTGCTGACTCTCATAGATAAGGTTTTTCTTGTTCTCCTCCAGTGCTATGTAACCAGTAACAATGAAGTTTATGTTGTCTGCATACCAATGGTTAGAGTTGGTCACCTTGAGCAACATATCATCACGTGGAAAATAATTGATAGGTATTTTGGATTTCCATACGTGAGAGTTGATCAACGACAAAAATTCTCTCCTCCCTTTTTATCTCTTATCTCTAAGTCAAATTCTTTGAGTAGGAGAATCCATCTGATTGGCCTGGGTTTAGCATCTTTCTTGGCGAGCAAAAATTTCAAAGCCGCATGGTCTATATATACTATGAGTTTCGCTCCAACCAAGTAATATATAAAATTTTAATGGCGAAGACAATTGCCAACATCTCTCTTTTAGTTATGGCTTAGTTGAGTTGAGCTCCTATCCAAGTCTTGTTACTGTAGGTTATTATGTGATGTTCTTATCCTTGGTTTGGCCAAGGACCACCCCAACAACATAATCTCTAGCATAACACAGGATATTGAAAGGTAGTATCCAATAAGGGGGTTGAATGATTGGAGGTATGATGAGTGTGTTCTTGAGGATGTCGAAATAGTTGTGATACTCATCATCAAAATTAAAGGGACATTCTTAGCTAACAGGCTAGTGACGGGTCTAGCGATTTTGGAGAAGTCCTTGAGAAACCTTCGGTAGAACCCTGTGCTGCCTAAAAAAGCTATAATTTCCATAATGTTTGTGGAGGTGGCAGCTTTTCGATGACTACAATTTTTTCTTTGTCCACCTCCATCCCCCTTTTCGGAAACAAGGTGTCCTAAAGCGATGCCCCACAAACATAAAATGGCAATTTTCCCAATTTCGTACCAGGTTCATCTCATGGCATCCTTGTATGACCTTGTCCCGGTTCTCAAGACCACGATCAAAACTTTTCATATAGAGAGAAAAATGATCCATGAGAACTTCCATGATTATCTCAACCATGTTGAATAAGATAGACATCATGCATCTTTAAAATGATGTGGGTGCGTCACACAACCCAAATGACATCCACCAATAGGCATATGTTCCGTATGGGCATGTGAACATGGTCCTTCTTTGATCATCAGGATGGATCGGAATTCGATGATACCTTGAATATCCATCAGGTAAACAAAAGAATGAATGATTTTCATGATGCTCAAGCATCTCATCAATGGTATCACAAAATGGTCCTTTTCTGTTCCTTTGTTGAGTTTTCTTTAACCAATATGCATTCTCCATCCTGTGATGGTTTGTTGAGGAATTAGTTCATTCCTCTCATTTTAAACCACTATCATTCCTCCTTTTTTGGGCACTACATAAACAGAGCTAATTCACTCACTACAAGCAATGGAATAAATTATCCAAATGTGCAAAAGTTTCAAGAACTCCTTCTTTGCAACCGCACATCACATTGTTCAACCTCCTTTGTGGTTTCCTAGATGGTGTACTATCGGGATCAATGGGAATGCGATGGGTGCAAAGTAGGGCTAATTCCCTTATGGTCTTGCAGCGAATAGCTGTTGACGGTTGTTAAATACCATTCTCGACTATCAATCTACCTCAATTGTGTGAATTAGTAAATATTTATTACACGCATTACCTTTAGAAATAATGAAGTTCCACTTATACTTTGAGAAATTGCGCAAACTTGTATTTTTATACGGAAAGGAGGTGAATCTAGAGAAGCAATCCTGAAAATGGCATTCCCAGCCAATAGGAGCTGACAAGTTGCAGTATATGGATCCATGGGGCTACTTCCTAGTGTATGTGAGGGAATACAATGGGAGTTCATCTAAGATGTACCAAATTACCCACCTGTCAGCCACCTAGAGAAAAGTCAGGGCAACCAGGGCTTCCCACAATTCATTTGAACCAGGGGTTCGGCAGAACTGGTCCTGCCCTGAGATCGGTCCCCTTCCAAATGTAAACTTCTTTTGGTACTCTAAAGGCGGTGGAGGCTTTGCATGTGAATTATGGTGCCAAACTGACCTTCTCACACTATGAATAGGACCCCTCAGTTCCTAATTACAATACACACGGACACACCATTTGAGCATCACTCACCTATTGTTGTTATTTCATAACACCATAGATCATCTCTAGTAATAGGAGAGGTCCGCGAGCGCATGGAAGATACCGTTGTAGCATTTCACTCGTGAGTATTCCCAAGTGATGAACCCAACGGGTACGGGGGATGCCCCATCTTTTGATGAGAGATGTTGGTGGTGAACGAATTTGGTGGAGGTCGACGTTGGCTGCCCGACTACCACAAGCAGAATGGTGTGGCACCTTAAGTGACAGTTACACCGTCTCCTGATAACTACGATTTGGGTGGAGGTCGACATTTTGCTACCTGACAACAACAAGGGTGATGCACCTTAGCGATAGTTACACCGGCTCCCGTTGTTGCTGTTCTTCCTGTGCCAAGAACAGCCTTGAACCTACAATCAATCCAAGAACAAGAAAGAACAAGATAATAAGCAAACACTCACGGTGTGATAAGTTGGGGTTCTAGTTCCATTAATCAGAAGGTCTTGTCGACACTTGCATTACGATGAAGTAGCAATGACTAAACTTACAGAAAACAAAACCCAAGTTCTTCCTATGGCTGCTAGTTGCTTATATAGAGGAGGAAGACTAGAACCCAAGTAACATGCTTTCTACCCTTGCTACCGGCTTGTTGATACTTAGCGTTCATGCTCTCAATGTTTGCTTTAGTTTGCTCATGCATTTTAAGAATTAATTCAGCACGGCGAGAAGCATCAAAATACAATTTCTCTAAAGCTGGCAGAGCCAAAAGATCAATGGGAGCACAAGGAATAAAACAATATACAATCTGAAAAGGGCACAATTTAGTAGTAGAATGCAGCGAACGATTGTAAGAAAATTCAATATGAGGCAAACATTCTTCCCGTAATTTGATTTTATGTTTCAGAACAGCCCTAAGCAAGGTAGATAAACTACGGTTCATTACTTCGGTCTGTCCATCAGTTTGAGGGTGAAAAGTGGTAGAAAAGGGCAATTTTGTCCCCAACTTAGCCCATAAGGTTTTCCAAAAATGACTAAGAAATTTGGCATCTCTATCTGAAACAATAGTGTTTGGGACCCCATGCAAACGAACAACTTCTCAAAAGAACAAATCAGCAATATGGGTAGCATTATCAATTTTGTGGCATGGTATGAAATGTGCCATTTAGAAAATCTGTCCACAACAACAAAAATACTATCCCTCCCCTTCTTTGTTCTAGGCAATCCTAAAATAAAATCCATAGAAACATCCTCCCATGGAGCACTAGGAACAGGGAGAGGCATGTATAAACCATGTGGATTAAGACGGGACTTAGCTTTTTGACAGGTGGTGCAATGAGCAACAAAACGCTCCACATCTCTTCTCATCTTTGGCCAAAAGAAATGGCTTGCTAGGATGTCTTCTGTTTTCTTGACACCAAAGTGTCCCATCAACCCTCAACCATGTGCTTCCTGCAATGACATTATCTTTTCCTTTCTTGTGTTTGATGACATAAGGAAAGGACTCAGTGAATTCTACCCACTTGGCATGCCTAGGGTTGAGATTAGTTTGGCTCTTAATGTTCTTCAAAGATTCATGATCAGAATGTATAACAAATTCTTTAGGCCATAAATAATGTTGCCATGTTTCCAAAGTTCGTACTAGTGCATATAATTATTTATCATAAGTGGAATAGTTCAGACTAGGCCGATGCAGTTTCTCACTAAAATAAGCAATATGTTTCCCCTCTTGCAACAAGACACCTCCCAATGCAATACCACTAGCATACCATTCCAATTAAAAAGTCTTACTGAAATCTGGTAATTGGAGAAGGGGTGTATGAGTTAACCTATTCCTCAAAGTTTCAAATGCAGCCTCTTGCGCCTTGCCCCATGTGAATGGAGCACCCTTCTTTGTAAGCGCTTGTAGTAGGCCTGCTATGGTGTCGAAGTCCTTCAAAAAACTACAATATAATCCAACAAGTCCGAGAAAGCTTCGTACTTGTGTGATCGTGGTAGGAGTCGGCCAACTGTGTATTGCCTTCACCTTGGCTTGATCCACATTAGTTCCCTGTGGTGTCACAACATAGCCAAGAAAAGAGACTCTATCCGTGCAAAAGGTGCACTTGTCAATGTTACCAAATAAGTGTGCATCACGTAAAGCATTGAAAACAGCACGGAGATGATCAAGATGCTCTTCTAGAGATGTGCTATAGATCATGATGTCATCAAAATATACTACCACAAATCTTCCAATGAAAGCACGTAAAACCTCATTCATTAATCTCATGAAAGTGCTAGGTGCATTAGTGAGACCAAAAGGAATGACTAACCACTCATACAAACCAAACTTGGTTTTAAATGCCGTTTTCCATTCATCACCTAGCTTCATGCAAATTTGGTGGTATCCACTACGCAAGTCAATTTTAGAGAAAATCATCGAGCCACTAAGTTCATCAAGCATATCATCTAACCTAGGAATAGGATGATGATATCTAATGGTAATGTTATTAATTTCTCGATAATCTACATACATGCACCATGATTCATCTTTCTTTGGAACCAAAAGAGCAGGAACAGAGCAAGGACTAAGGGACTCACGCACATAACCTTTGTCGAGTAATTCCTGTACTTGTCGCTGAATCTCCTTAGTCTCCTTCGGGTTGGTCCTGTATGGTGCTCGGTTTGGCAAAGAAGCCCCTGAGATGAGGTCAATCTAAAGCTCAATCCCTCTCAATGGTGGCAGCCCGACTGGTACCTCTTGTGGAAACACATCAGTGTATTCCTGCAAACGCTTAGTGACAGCAGGGGGCAAAGAACATGGTATGTCGTGAAGTAAGAACAAAGCTTCTTTGCAAGCAAACACATAGCAGATTGCATCATTATTTTTTAATTCCAACAAATCAGATTTGGAAGCAAGAAAAGAAGCACTCTACAATTTTATTTCATTCTTCTTCACATGAGCAGATTTGGAATTGTCAGTCTTACGTTATACCGATTCCCTCACAACATTTGAATTTTTATTTTGAGTAGATTTATTATTTTTCTCTTTATAAGCTCTAGCAATGTCATCCTTCAAAATAGCATAGGGAGATGTAGGGTGCAAAACAAGCTTCTTCTTATTATGCATGATCAGCCCCAATGTGCTCTTCATCATTATTCTTGTTTCCTGCATCTTGTGCAGCAAGCATGGCACATGTTTCATCATCTAAATCACTAGCAGATGAGTAGTCACCATTTTCACATACAATCAGCACACGCTTGCTTGGGCAGTCCCTTCGTAGGTGCCCAAAACCCTTGCACTGGATGCATTGAGTGTCTTTTGTTCTCCCGGTGGAAGCGATGGAAGAAAAAGTGTTGGCTGCAGCTTGGGTGGATCCTTTTGTTGTATTGATAGCATGCGAAGTTGCTGATTTTGATGTCGTCCTGGGCAACGGATTGGAAGCATCGTCCGAAGAATCATGCTTAGGACCAGCAGCACTTCAGCAGTACTGTCATGAGGTAGTTCGACCTGCAGAAATGTTAGTTCTTGTGCGTCATCACGACACTTCTTTTTCAGCCTTACAAGCAAGATGGAATAATCAAGTGTCGTTAGTGTATTCCTTATAAGCCAATATGTCCTGAATTTCTCTTGTTAAGCCACTCATAAACCTAGCCATTGCAGCCTCTTCATTTTCAACTAGGCCACATTGCACCATGCCTATTTGGAGTTCTTGATAGTATTCATCAATAGATTTTTTGCCTTGCCTAAGTTGTTGTAATTTATGGAACAGGTCACGAGCATGATAGGAAGGAACAAACTGATGATGCATGATTCGTTTCAAGGCATTCCAAGTTTGTGGTACGATAGCTGGATTTTTAGTTTGATACTCATGCCACCAAACAGAAGCAAAGTCGGTGAATTCACTAGTGCCAACTCTAACCTTTTTATCATCAGGGAAATCATGGCATGTAAATTTTTGATCTCCTGATAATTCCCAAGACAGATATGCATCTAGATCATATTTCCCATCAAAGGGTGCTATGGAGAATTTAATGCTGCGTAGGGAATCGTCATTGTCACGTACTTCATGTCGTAGGGCTCGACAAACCATACCATGATGGTCGCGACGTGGCTGCCATCGATACCTGAATGATTCATCATCAAGATTGGTATCCGCTGAATACTCTGCCTCGTCATATCTTGCAGCGCTGCCAACGGAGTCGTGGCTATCGTCAACACGTCTTTGCCTCTCTTCGCGTCCAACCTACTCCAACCTCTCCAATTGCTCAATGATTGCTGCAAGCGAAGTGTTAATAGCCCCAGCAGCGCTTTCTAATGTGGTCAGCTTGGTGTTGGTGCAAATCTGCAACGACTCTACATTGGTGACTTGGATATCCTCGTTGAGGGCATCCGTGTGCAGCTTTACTTGGTATTCAAAATGCTGAATGATGCCCCTCGCACATGGTGAATGTGGAGATGTCTCATCGCATCAGCTAACATGGTTAGTAAAGAAACAAAATAAACAGCATGCAGATTAATCCTAGCAGTTGCTAAGAGGTGGTAGGACACAATCACTTCCTCACTTGCAAGAAATCAAGCTCTTACATGTTCTTATCACGCAATGCAGGAGGCGCCGGCAAACAGCAAGAACAACAAACGGTGGCTGCCAGCACAACCCTGTGGTGTTATAGATGATTTTCTGGAGCCTTAGGTGGCTGCTAGAAATGAGTTGCACAAACGAACAGCTAGTACCATATTAGTAACGACAAGTTGAATAAACGTTCCATGATGGTACGGTGCTGGTCCTAGTCTAAATCGTGATAGAGACGCGAGCTGTTACTTCACGTGATGTTAATTTGACTGTAGTAGAAAAGTTCGAACATCACGAACATTGTGTTTTAAGATAACGTTCAAAACACCAAGTTGAACTCTGAAAGTTGAAACAAATGTTAAACAAAGTGTTTTTTTACTAAAAAACTTTTTTTCTAGCAATTTTAATTAGTGCGGCTTTTCTTTCTTTGCACGTGCCTTTTTCTTGCTGATTCGTGCGTCCTTTCTTTTGCACGTGCCTTTTTCTCAACTTTGGGTAGATAATGAAAATGGACTAAGAACAAAGTGGCACAACATGAAACTCTAGCGGTGAAAAAATTAGGAGCAGCAACTCGACACAAAAGGGCAACCGTGAATTCAACAAATCGAGAGCTAAGTAGCTAAGCAAAAGGCTCAAAGTGTTTTTAGGATTTTTAGAGCACACTTTTGTAGGCAAAAGTGGACTGTAGGTAAATGAAGAAAAAGGAGATGGAAATATCTCATCGAGCAACCTGAAATCTGATACCACTTGATAAACCCAACGGGTACGGGGGATGCCCTATCTTTCGATGAGAGATGTTGGTGGTGAATGAAATTGGTGGAGGTCGACGTTGGCTGCCCGACTACCACAACCAAAATGGTGTGGTGCCTTGAGCGATAGTTACGCCATCTCCTGTTAACTCTGATTTGGGTGGAGGTCAACATTGTGCTACCTGACTACAACAACCACAAGGGTGTTGCACCTTTGCGATAGTTTCACCGGCTCCTGTTGTTGTTGTTCTTGTTGTGCCAAGAACAGCCTTAAACCTGCAATCAATCGAAGAACAAGCAAGAACAGGATAACATGCAAACACTCACGGGTGTGATAAGTTGGGGTTCTGATTCAAGTAATCAGAAGGTCTCATCGACACTCACGTTACAAGGAAGTAGCAATGGCTAATCTTACAGAAAACAAAACCCAAGTTCTTCCTATGGCTGCTAGTTTCTTATATAGAGGAGGAAGACTAGAACTCAGGATGGAGTCACGAGTCTTGTTCGGCCTTTTTTGGGCAGCTCAAGCATCATCTGCCTTCGATTCTTGATCCAAAGGAAAGTAGACAAAGGGGCCTTTTCAGCAATTACTTATTTGGATTAAACAACCATGGGAGTTGAAACTTATGCCCCTTGTAAGTTGGTACTTGCTGTAGTTACGAGGACCCCTCGGGTGGATCAGTATTCATTGCATTAATCCCTCCATTCCTCCTAGTTGGATCATTTCCCAAGCACCTAATAATAACAAAGTTATCACAAGGCTTTAATAGTTCCCCATTTGAAGTATAATTTATTTGAACAGCCAGGAATGAATTCACCTGATAATTATGTTCACGTGCACGAGCGTGTGTCATTGGACCTTGATTAGCTGCAAGTGGTGAATGGGCTGCTGCTATGGTTGTATCAAGGGTAGCCATGTCCTCACCACCAAGGGTATCGTGTTTATCCCAAAGGAAGGTGATGGAGTAATGTACACACTACTCTTATGATCAAGCAATGAGATACTAATCAGTTATCATGACAGGGGTAAGTTGATAATATGGATAGTATGACACACACCTAAGCAATATATTCTAAAAGGATAAATAGGTTCTAGTGAAGATCAGACTAAGAGTTGGTGAGTTTCTCCTCCAATGCTTTTAGTATACATATACATAGCCTAAGTTAGGTACTAATGAGCATGTCAATGGGGAATCTTTATGCTAAGGTGTTCAACACATGGAGCACGGGTTTACCCCTAGCAATACTAGGATGACCCCCACCAAGAGCTTGTGGTATAGTCGAACGTGGAGGATTACAAAGAATATGTAGGGCTATCATCACCTACTGCCTACCTCTTCAATCTGTGGGTCTACGAGACATTCAACGCTATTTAACTATCCTAGCACCATGCTAGCATACTAAGCAAATACCTTAGGAGCTGTAGCACAAGCCATCCTAAAGCAATGAACTAAATCATCGTTGAAACAAACGTTGGTACATAGCATATTTATTCATATTAACATGATCATATCATAACTACATAGACTACAGTGGTTGTTTATAGTGTTGACGAGGATAATATATTAGCATTAAGGCATGATCATAAAGACTATTCCTACCACATACATGGAATCCACAATCAAACAAGAAACGCTTCATCCAAGCATATGTATAATAGACGACTAAAGATAATATCTTTATTATGCATAAAGTCGCAAATACAAGAAGGAATACATGAGCCATACCTTTCTCAATTTGGTATTGGAAATAGAGACTCCCTCTACTCCTTTCCCAATTTGGACATGGGACTAGAGACTCTCCTCTCTACAGCCTAACTCCTCTAAGGACTAAGAAAAGTAGTGTATACAATAGTATGATGCTCAAGTGGTGTGTGTGAGAAGTGAGGCGTATGGGTCCTATTTATGGCTGGAGATACGTGGTTCCCGCCACAATTAGCATGCGAATTAGTCCTCATTGTTATCAGGACACCACATGGAGTTGACACGTAGAAGAAGATCAAGTTTGGAGGAGCTACCAGGTCTGTTGACCTGGTCTTGGCTCCAAATGGCCTATGCTTTCTCGGGGTGGCTTCCAGGTGGGTCCTCTTGACTGATGTGGGTGATACACCATTGGATCTCCTCGGATACATATGTTTGTGGGCCATTTGATCCATGTGATTCCATGTGTCGTCTCTTGATGGGTTGATATGGTACTTTTCAGGATTGCTCCCCATACTTTGCCTCAATTCTTGAATAAAAAGTCTGCATCCACTATTTTTCCAAGGAAAAGTGGAAATAGGTCAAGTAGAAAGGTGATGTGTGCAATAAATGACATATCCTTCACATACTTAAGTTATATTGACGGGTGAAATTGGTATATAACTGCCATCAACAAACTCCCCCAAGCTTATCCTTTGCTCCTCCCAATGCAAAGTCAAAACTTTAGATTGATGATCAGGAGTTGTTACTATGTTCCAACCTTTAAAAAGTACCTAGTGCACAACAAAATACTCGCCAAGGCATTCGCCTATACTAATCCTACCACTAAATATGGCTTATATGTGGAGCTTGGTAGGGAATATAAGTAGGCATATTTGCAACACATAATTTTGCCAAGTCAAAAAAGTAAGCCTTAGGAGAAATTAATTCAACCTTTTGAATGAAGACACAAATGCATGTGTGATGTAAGTGGAACTGGATGCGGAAACGTTGAGATAACTTCTTTTCACGTGGACTCTCTTTATTGCAAGGATGAAGCATGGTTAATTTATCTTTTTTTTCTCATGCTTATGGAGTAAGCATGCATTTTCTCTTTTTTTTTTCTCATGATTATGATGTATGCATGCATTTTATTTTTTTCTTGTAGCCATGTCTTTGAGTACTTTTTATGCAATAAACATGAAGAGAGTAATAAAGATGAAAGGCGTGGAGTTTTTCTTATTATTGTGGAATGATGATATGATAGAATTTTACTATCTTCTAGTGTAGAAGTTTTAGCATGTGCAAGTGAGGTCTTGAATTCAGAATAAATGAATTAATTCTCACATAGGACTATACTAGTTCGACTGAGCTCATGCGAAAGCAAATAGCGTGACCATAAGGTTTATCAATGTAAAGCGTTATATGACTTTGGTAGGTACTCCAATCAAATGAGGGGAACTTAAATCTTTTTATAATTTCTCCAAAAATCCAAGTTTTACTTTCAAACTAGGAATAGTAGCCCTATTACTATTTTAAATCTCACAACAACCTAGAAATTGGATTAAGCTTTTGCTACCCAAAATTTATAAATCAAGGCAAAGTTAATTCTAGACAATG
This sequence comes from Tuctoria greenei, assembly GCA_036927565.1. Lineage (NCBI taxonomy): Eukaryota > Viridiplantae > Streptophyta > Magnoliopsida > Poales > Poaceae > Tuctoria > Tuctoria greenei. The sequence goes on along the minus strand of JAYESD010000005.1, from coordinate 84,105,438 downwards.
AAAGCAATATTTAAAGAGTAGCAAGGTTCATACTAAGGACTTAGGAGAAATAAAACACAGCAACGATTCATTATTTCATCTATGTAAAATCCAAATCATTCTTACCGCACATTTTTATTTGATTAAGCAAAAGCAAATCTAAGTTACTATTTATATTTTTAATGTTTTTTACATGGAAGGTGCATGGATGGATGAAAGATAAATGCAATGGGTGTGATACAAGTTACCTCAGGTGGGGGTCCTTCCCAAGCTTATTCTTTTTCAAGGTCCATGATAGGGGTTGAATCCCTAGCGACAGAGGTAGGCCATGAGGTTGGCCTATCCTTGCTGCAGTGTGGCTTTGGTTTCAAGGGGACTAGAATTGTGACACCCTGATTTTCAAGTTTTGGCAAATTGAAAACTTAAATGGGAATTTAGAGTTAATAATAGGAAGAAAAGAAAAAAAAGGAAAAGTTAATATGGAAGAAGAAATAATAATTAATAAGAATACTAAAATAAACTAAATCATCTATGCACATGCGTTCACATTTAAGCATAAACTGGGTGACTAGATGTGGTAAAATCAAATTAGAAATTTTATACAATAGAAAAGTAATTAGAAAACAAAATTATAGAAGAAGATGAATAATAATAATAATAAATGGAGAAAATATATATAATAGAAAAAATAAATAACAAATAATAAAGAAAAAATAAAAGAAGATATAAATATAAATAAGTAATAAATAAATATATATGTAAATAATAAGTATAGTAAAGTAAGAGAAAATTAAATAATAAATCTATAGGAAAATAATAATAAAAAAATAAGTATTAGTAAATATTAAAAAGAATTAATATAAATACATAAAGAAAAAAAGAAGTCATCGGCTGGCCAGACCCATGCCTGCATGAGCAACATGGCCATGCATCCCTGGCTGGAGGTAAAGAAAAAAAGGAAAGCGATAAAAAAAGGGAGAGAAACACCCTAGCCACCAGGGAAGAAAACAGGGAGGCCGCAACAAGGAGAAAAAGGAGTAGAGAAAAGAGAAGAAGAGGAAGAGAAGGAAGGAGTCACCGTCTATCGGAGATCATCACGCCGCCGCCGACGTGGCGCTGAAGGATCGTTGCACCATCTATTTCGTCTACGCTACGCCTCCGTCCTGCGACCCTCGAAGTCGCGGCACCTACGTAGATACGTTTTCCGAGATGAATTTTAGCGACGTAATAGATCCAATACCCAGAATTAAACCGTAGTTGCATCTCTATCTATTTTATTTCAGCAACCCTAATTATCGCTAAAACCCACGTAAACTGGCATGAACACATATGAACTAGTTGCATCTAATTAATAAACAACCGTAGATGATTTATTATCGAACTTTGCATGCATTCATGTCATTGCCTATTGATTAATAGTGTGCATTGTGTTGACTCGTATGTGTTTTATTATATGTGTATGATCGCGGGTAGAGAGACATGCTCAAGGGGCCGTATATGAGGATTCCAGAACCAAGACTTTAAAGCGCTTGAGCAACCCTATCCGTTAGAGCAAGGCAAGTGTCCTTGACCTTTTGGTCCTGTTTTTAAATGTTTTGCTTGCAAAATTACATGCTTGTGTCAAATTGATGGGAAACCCATGATAGGTGTTTACTAGTTTTGTTTGACCATCCTTGTCGCTTGGAGTATATTGTAGAGAGTCGGGAAGAGTATTTTACCCTTTTGCTTGTCTCTAATTAATCGGGATGGGAAAACAACCAAATGGCTTAATTATGAATTAATGAACTCATGGATGATGTGAATTGGTGAACATGATTAATTGGTAACATGGGACTTGGGGGATCTAAGCAAGCATGGTTTGTGGATTGGGTTGGATGTTATGGTGGTTTGCTTGACTTGGATCTAAGGACCCGTTCATGCCATAATAAGCCAGGACTACAGTGCCACCACAAGGCGAAGTATGGGTGCGGCTTAGCCAATTAATTATGTGTATTGCCAGCATTGTTAGGATCATTTGGAGGAGCGTGGAATGGGAGTCGGTTGGATTTGCAATAGTGGAGGGACTGCCCTGGTATCCGAACGGCACAAGAGGGGGCCCTTGGTTGGATGTGCTCAGTTGGAGGCATCACCACCGGTGAAACCTTGGTGGGTCTGAATATGCAGGTAGTACCTTTGTAAAGGCTATTTTGTGATATCTTGGCCATACACCTACGGAAGTGTAATTGGCATAAGGGAGGTTTCTTTAGTCACCTACGAGTGACGAAATCACGAACTTGTGGGTAAAGTGGTACAACCTTTGCGGGGTGTTAAAAACTTCCATGATAGTCGTGCTTTGGATTATGAGCACCTGGACAACTTCCATGATTAGAGGGATTTTGGGATTTGGGATGGTTGGTTATGGTTATGGTTATGGTTATGGATTGAGTTATGATAAATGGACATGGATGATGATGATGGTAATAATATGGTATATGGATGGATAATTGACTATGGTTTCGTACTATGTTAATTATGTGGGATATGATGGCATTACTTCACATAGACATAGTATGATGCTTTTTACATGTTTAAATGTACTTTTTAGCAATTAGCCATTGTTTATTATCATGCCTTGTTTAAGCTACATGTCATACTTTTCCACACTTGCTGAGTATGACATGTACTCACCCTTGCAATTCCCCACCAACAGTTTCAGGTGATGTTTGGGAGTATCTTGAGGATAATGCGGAGTACTAGGCTGTGTGCTGCTGTCGACTTGCCTGTGGTGTTGCTTGAAGCCGCACTACCCCATTTGCTTAGTTTGCTTAATTAGATTATGTTCGCTGCAGTAGTATTATCCTAAATAATCATTAGAGTTGTAATTTGAGGATTATTTGAGTATCGTAATACAAGTACCTTCTTAATTAACTAGTGTTGTGGTAATTATTTGTATATCGTTTGTGATGCACTCGTGTATGTGTGTTGAACATCCTGGGCACACATATGTGTCGCACTTTGTTCATTTTCGGAACTGGGTGTCACAAATTGGTATCAGAGTCACATGTTGACCATAGAACGCAACCTAGATAGAATGGACACTTTAGAGCACATAGAAGCACTCAGGAAGCACTATGGTTTGTTTGGTGTGCTGATTGCTATGTAATGTTGCTTGTATGCTTGTGTGCTTAGTAGAGGATTGTGGGATGCTTTAGCGCTTGCCACATCCATATAGGCTAGTATAGGTAGTTGCTTAGTTCATATCCATTCATGCATATAGTTTGGAACGTTTTCTAAATCCTTCAGTCTAATGCTCTTTCCTTCAGATGCCGAGGACCCGTAACTAGAGGGATGCCAACGAGAATGAGGAGAACAATGGAGCACCTCATAATAATAATGGACCTGGACCTGAGGCAGTCAAGCTTCAGCAGTTGTTAGCTATGCAGAATGCACATATGCAGACTGTGATGCAGACCTTAGGACAGCTGGAGGCCAATAATCAGAATCAGCCCCACATGCCTCCACCACCGCCACCCCCACCGCACCATAACAGATTGGGAGAGTTTATGAGGACTAGGCCACCCACTTTTGCTCAAGCCACTTGTTGGTACCCTAGAAACCGTACACCCCTTGAGGTTATAAAGATCTCAAAGGAAAATCATCTACTTGGTTTGAAGACCCTCGGAGGCCCACATAACCGGACCCGCTTCTCCAACATGGTTAATCCCTAGGTCGCCACGTGTACTGCCAAACCGGAGCTACCGCCCACAAGGGGGAAGCTCCGGACCATGTACCAAAATGGCACCTCCGGACTTAACCCCAGACCGAGAGAAGCTCCGGACCTGACATGTGTCGGGTAGCCCAGGAGCTACCTGTTTCCCACAGTGTGCTCCGGAGCTGCCACGTGTCCAACTGTCGGATCATCAGCCCCTAACCTCCGGATCTTCAAAGGGGAATCAAGGACTTCAAGACCTGATTAAGTGTCATTAATGCCATATTAATGACACTTAAACGAACGATCTTAACACCAATAACGGTGCTGTCAAAGCCCGTTACAGGGTCATTAAGAGTAATCAAATGTGTTAAATAAGTGTCAATACTAGTAACCGCCAGGGCCACATGTCGGGCCAGGCTAACTTGTAATGGCCTGCCCTTGTACTGTAAAAGGACAGGCCGACGACACATTCAAGGGGACATATACATGCCATTAACGCTCAACACAAGCTAAAACAGCTAATACAACACCAACACACCCGTGGAGTAGGGTATTATGCTCAGGCGGCCCGAACCATGTAAACTCTTGTGTCTCCTGTGTCAATTCCTACTCACCTTCTTGAATCTCCGCGCGCCCATACCGAACATCAAACTCCCCTATCACTTTAGCAGTATAGGGAGATCTGCCGGTTCCAAACCACGGACACCACTGATCCTATGGAAGCTGATGATTGGCTGAAATCCGTGGAGAAGAAGCTCGCTATTGTCCAATGCAATGACGAGGAGAAGGTATATTTTGCGTCCCACCAATTAGTTGGAGCAGCTGCGAATTGGTGAGATTCGCTATGTAATGCCCATGAAAATCAAGAGAGGATCACTTGGGCTGAATTCAAAGAAAAATTCCGCTCTCACTTTGTTCCTGAAGGTGTTATGATCTTGAAGAGGCAGGAGTTTGAGAACTTAAGGCAAGGAAAGTCAAGCGTGAGTGAGTACCTCGATAATTCACTCAACTCTCAATGTATGCTCCGAAGGATGTTAATTAGGACAGCCGCAAGCAATATTTGTTCATGAGGGGACTAAACAATTAGATTCAAGTCCAATTGCTCAATTGTGACTATGCAAATATCTAGAAGCTTGTGGACAAGGCTATGGTAGTTGAGAACAAGGTTCATGAGATGGAGCAAGATAACAAGAGGAAGATGTCATATCAGGGATAATCACAAGGAAGTAATGTTCGCTCCCGCTTTGAACCCCCAAATTCTCCATACTACAACACCTCTGCTCCTGCATATCGTGCTGCTATTCCACCGCGCCCAGCTCAGCCTCAGCCCACAAAGCGACGCCCCGTATGCAATTACCTCGCCTTCCAATGTCTCCCCTGCCCAGTTCTAATTTTCCTGCAATTGCTCAAAACCAAGCTCATCCAAACAATTCTGGTACAACAAGGTCTTGCTATACTTGTGATGAGGTAGGACACTTTGCATCTCAATGTCTTAAGTCATGCCTTGGTCAGTGAAAAAATGCTCCAAGATAGAACCCAAGACCGAAGGGCGGAGCGCCACAAGGCAACCGTGGACCGTAGAATCTAGTTCGTGGCAAGGTGAACCATGTCTCTACGGAGGAAGCGCAAGAAGCGGATAACGTGGTGATTGGTATGTTTCTCGCAAAATCCAACCCAACAACTATGTTATTTGATTCTGGAGCATCGCATTCATTCATTGCATCAAAGTATGTTGCCAAGTATAGTTTGCCTATATCTCATATGAAGTATACTTTGTTGGTTAAATGCCTTGGAGGGGAGATGCCACTGCACGGATTCCATTTTATCGCTATGAAAAAATTCATCATAATAGGTTGTTTTTCGTCGCAATAGGTAGCTGTTTCAACGAAAAAGAGTGTGGTGATAGTTTTTACGAATCGTCGTAATAATCCCCATGGCGATAGGTTATCGCGACGCCTTGACATCTGTGGCTAATAGTATGGTGCTGCAACGATTTCACATCGGTGGCAAATAGGATGCTATTGCATCGATTTCATGTATTGCGATGATTTAACGTATTGCAATGAATAGTACGGTATTGCAACGGGTTCACGATCGTGGCAAATAGTACGGTATTGCAATGATTTCATATTCATGGAAAATAGTATGTTATTACAACGATTTAGCGTATTTCAATGACTTAACGTATTGCAAAAAAAAGCATGGTATTGCAATGATTTCACATTCGTGGTAATTGTATGTGGTTGCAATGATTTCATAGTCATGGGAATAGTACGATATTGCAACGATATCACATTCGTGGCAAATAGAATGTTATTGCAACGATTTAGCGTATTGCGATGATTTAACATATTACAACGAATAGCATGGTATTGCAACAATTTCGCATTTGTGGTAATAGTATATGATTGCAACGATTTCCACATTCGTGGCAAATACTACGGTATTACAACGATTTTCACAGTTGTGGCAAATAGTACCGTATTGCAACAATTTATGGTGTTGCAACGATTTACCATATTGCAATGAATATCACGATATTGCAACGATTTCACATTCCTGGCATATAGTATGGTACTGCAATGATGACACAGCCGTGGCAAATAGTATGGTACTACGACGGTTTAACATCCATGGAAAATAGTATGTTATTGCAACGAGTCCACAAACGTGGCGAATAGTATAGTATTGCAACGATTTCAGATCCGTGGGAACTAGTATGGTACTGCAACGATTTCACATCCGTGGTGAATAGTTTGGTATTGCAATGATTTCTTATATGTGCCAATAGGTTAGTAATGCAACGTTTCCTACTCTGTGGCAATAGGTTTCTAATGCAATGTTTCCTGATCTGTGACAATAGGTTTGTAATGCAGCGTGTTCTGATCTTTCGTAGTATGATTGTAATGCAACGTTTAATGATTTTTGGTGATAGAAGTGTCATGCAACATTTTTCATCTGTGGCAATAGTGTTTTAATGCAACATTTTCAATGTGGTGGTAATAGCAGTCTAGTGCAATATTTTTTGAGTTGTTGGCAAATGTTTATACTGCAACGTTTTGTAATTCCTGGCAATAGCTTCCTATTGCAACAATTTATCATTCATGACAAGAAATTTGTAATGCCACATTTTATAATTAGCGGCAGTAGAACCCGAATGCAGCAGGTTTGAAAATTAGTGGCAACAGAAGCATGAGTTTAACAATAAGCATCCACCAATTGATATTGCAACACACATAACAACACTCAAGGATTACAAAAGTGACATGTTTGCTTTCTAAGAGTTTTCCTAAGCTGACCGGGACTAATTGTTGCAGCAGGTGGCTTTTGGCGGTTCCATTGGATGACCTTTTGTGGAGTGGTTTCCATTACCATTTTGTGCATTTCAGACATTGATGCATGCATGTCCTGCATTTCCTCAGCTGTCTGTTCACGATCAGCTGCTATCTGACCTTGTAAGTTCTGGACTTGAACATTTAACTCTTCATTCTTCTGGTTTTTGCAGTCCATCTGGGTGGTTAAGCTATCATTTCTTCCTTCCAAATCATGCACTTGGTGATTGAGGCCTGCATTTCTATCTTCTATGTTTCGAACTTGGTCGTGAGGTGTTCAGACATTTGGATACGCATACGTTCATGTTCAGGACCAGTTGGGTTAGCCATATAACCACGCCCCCGAACCTGTGATCCTGCACAACCGATTGAGGATCTATAACAACACTGGACGATGTGGTTTCTCTCCACATTTGGAATTGGGCCTCCCTGCTCAGCTTCTCTGTCGTCCACTTGGGCACGTGCCTGGATCTATATACAAAAAGAAAAATCACAGGTAATTTGCAAATATTTATTTAATTGGGGATTGTTTGAAGTATTACTCACATGTACATCTTCTGCAAGCTTGTTTGCCCAGTTACCGTTCTCCAACAAATGGCTTGCCTCCCACAGTTGTATGTCATCGGGTTATTCTCCGATCTCTGGGTCTCGCTACATAAAATACAAGTAAAATTCAACATGGCAATATACATATTGTTTGCAGCGCAAAGTAAACGTGTGATTTATTTTTCATATCTTCTCGTAACTAAGTTGAACGTAGGATTTGGAGCCAAGCAAGTGACTCGCCTTTTGTCTTCTTCGATTTTGAGAATTGGTCCTTCTTATTGACTGCAATAATTTTAAGAATTAATTTCACGAATGAAAGTAAATCAAATATTTTTTGTATGGTGCGAAGCTATTAAAAAGTTAGCTGACATGGAATCGCTTAGACCCAAAATATTATATTAGGTGCAACCACTCGGGCGCCGTTACGTCAGCAGGCTTGTTTCGTATACGTTCTTCATCGGTATAACTCTTATAGGTGGCATGCAAAGTCGATCACCACCCCTTGTAGCACTCACCAGCAATTTTTAAAATTTTTCTTGCGCTCTCCGATGTGTCCTCCATGTCCCAGGAATCATGTAAATTGTATAACAAGGTGCTGTAAACGTACGGGATGGAGATTGCAAGAAAAAAATACTTGTGTGGGGGTGTGACAACACTAACCAGAATGTCTTGTACTATATCTCTCTTGTTACTATGGCCAACCTCTGCCCACTTCCATGCACCGCTGAGGTATGCATGTCTTTTTGTAAACATAACCACATCATTGACAAAGTGCCGCTAATTAATACCAACCGCAGCACCCAACCTAGCGGATAACTGAATTGGTAGCTTCACATGCTCTGTTCCACTAACTTGGGATGCATAGCGTATTCTGGCAACCTTAAGTCCTTTAGCCACACTTCTTCCTAGCTTCCTTCCTTCTGTAACATTGATTGAAACAGTAAACTATTAAAGCAAATTACCGCCTGAACAAGTTTAGTATCTTGTACAAATAGTGTGAAAAGAAGAAAAGTCTGATGTTCATACCATCTTCAGGACGAGTGTGGCAAATACAAGTGTGGGATGACTGCATCGTCCCAGCACCATTTTGTTATGTAGTACTCCCTCCTGGTTTATATTAATTGTCATATTAGACCAACAAATGAATTAAAAATGAACTAGTTAGGACTGTTTGAACGACAACTATTTTGATCGGGGGGGGGGGGTACATTGTTGACTTCTTTGTTGCTGTTCATACCCTAAAATGAGCCATCAGGTACACATGTCAGTGGCGGTACGCACTCATGGTACTGCAGAGGATTTTCAGTCCATTAGCGAAGCAGGCAAGACTGTGAGGGGGCATGCAGCTGTCAATGCTAGACTAGAAAAAGATAGGCTTCATCGGTTCGGTCTGACTGAAATCAGCCGGAGCGTGTCTCGAAGAGAATTATTAGTTGCAGGGCAAGTAATGGACGCCAGCGGTAGCAGGTGGCGAATGCAATACAGATAAGGCAGGCAGCTTGCGGGACTGAAATCCTCCGCAGTACTGCACCTGCATTAGCTGCCACTGATATGTGGGCCCATGAGACATCGGGTCCACTTGTCAGTGGTGGCTACTGCAGGTGCAGTACTGCATAGTGCCATCTTGCAATGCTCAACAGAGCGAGGGTTCGGTCTCGCTGAAACTCTCGAGGAAGATTGGTGGTAGGGCGAGTAATGACCAGGGATTTGCGGGCGGTGGGGTAATCATGGCATGCGAAGGATGGGACGTGGCGATGGGCAAGGGAGACGTGTCGAGGAGGACACTGAAGTGACTAACAGCAGGGCGTGGGCGTCGGTGCCGGCCGGAGTGGTCGGCGGCAAGAGAGCACAGCGTGGAGGCATAAAAAAATTATGCCATCACACGGGTTGATGCTGTTAACTATAAAGACTATGTACTAAGAAAGTAGAATCGCAAGACATGCTAAAAAAATTAGTAGAGCCTAGGAAAGGATGCAAATGACCATGATACACCCATCATCAATATATCTAAAGGAAAGAACATAGTCTCTCAAAATGCTCCAAATTCGATGCCAAAGGAGTAAAAAACTAACATGCTCTGCCAAAACAAATGGCACGGTAGAGAGGCAGGTAGTAATGTGATGTGATATGGGTAGTTGGAAGCTACCGATAGAGTTGGAGTGGGATATTTTTTAAGCTCCAAAAGTAAAGTTACGCTGAGGCGGAAGGAGTATTTCTGGTTTGTATATCTATACCTGTTGTTGGTTCATGCATCATAGTACCAGGGAGTGAAGAACCTCGGTTCCTGAACATCATGTGCTGCAATATTCTCTGCGTACCATGCAAAAGAATTAATGTTGTCTAAATTTTTTTAATTTTGATAGTAAACACATTTATAGTTATACCAGGTGCTTGTTGGCCACCATGAATGCTTGCAGGCGACATCACAGTTTGATGTCTTGTTCCTAATGTAAAGAGCATTGTAAGTAGTCATCCTAAACCACAGTTATAACGTCAGATTACATGACCGACATAGATTTTGGATCGGACGGTGTGGTTTCTATAAACTGCAGTGTTTTTTATGAATGGAGGAATTAGAAAAGAAAGAATAGAAAAAAATGTACGATCCGAGAAAGCCACAAGGAAATAAAAAGTGTAAAAACCGTGGGAACTAAAAATCTTAGGAATACAAATTTGTAAAACAGGAATGAGAGTACAACATTTGGAGTGGTTGATCAGATAACCCATACATCATTTACATCTAAATCTAGAAATTACATACTACTACATCTCGTTTTTAGTATTTGTCGTTCTCGGCCAGGAATTGGACTAGAAATACACTACCGTGATAAGCTGTCGGGGCGACATTTATTTCGGGAGAGATGTAGTATATATATATATATATATATATATATATATATATATATATATATATATATATATATATATATATATATATATATATATATATAACTAAATTTGTGAAACAGAAGACCACATTTCTTCTTTGTTAATTTATTTAATCTTCGTATATCAGGATGGATCGTGTAGAACTTAACTAGCCCAAAACTGCATGGATCGTGTAGAACCAAGCCAATATAGCTCTATAAAAAGACGGCATGGATTGTGTAGTTTACCTAGCACAAAACTAGAGTTCGGGATGCGATGTCGCAGGGAGGTGCGGCGACGAAGAGGTTCGGTAGAGTCCGTCAAACTTGGTTGCCCAGCGTTGGACCTAGGAGTCAACACCACAAAGAGGTTTGATGCGTCACTGCGAGATCCATGGGGGAAAAATTGTAAAAACCGTGGTAAATGAAAACACGGGAATTTCTTAGGAATACAAGTATGGAACACAGGACAGAGAGACAACACATTTGGAGTACTGCGAGATCACCGGAAGGGTGGGGCAGCGGTGTGTCGGGAACGGAGGCCAGTGTTTCCATTTATACTCATCGTGGCTGAAATAGGGTTACAATAATAGGTGGGACTGAAATTGGAGGCGTAGGAAGTGAAAATTGAATTGTCAAAATCTCAAATGTGGCGCGCCAAGAAGAACGAAATTTTTTTTGTAGGAGTGGAGAATTTGACGCCAGTCGTGCCCTTGGGCACGCATGCAATCGTGATAAAATACATGTCATTCACGTCGATTCCTGCACATGGTGCGTGTAGCTAGAGGGGTAGACTTCTCAAGACAACTTGCTCGCTTCTTAATTCATCTCTGTTGCCATGCATGGAGATCAAAATCTAAAAGCAGTCATCTGCTAGCTAGTGGGACATTCCAAAATAATACGAACAAAAATATGAATCACCAAATGTATATGTGCTAATGCAAATGATATGCAAATACAATACACCCAAGTCCACGAAAGGACGATGGCAAACAATTAGCGTTTTGTAACATTAATCACAATGAAATGATAACATGTAGTATATACTACTACTAAAAATACATTTTCCCATGTGCCGACTACAAAAGAAAAAATTGAGTGAAAGAACACAAAAGAGGAGAAACGCAGCCTCAACCACAATCTCAATGGAGTTTCAACCAAGAGTCGTCGATTGTCGCAACACAACGAATTCTTGGCTAGACATTGAACAACAGTTATCTCACCCCTTTTTCAGAAAGGAGTTGTTTTTCGATACTGCATAGGACGCATTGTTCAGAACAAAAAAGACATTTTTCATTAACATAAAACCAACACATATATTAAAAACAAGAACTACGAAAGCACATAGAAAACAAGAAAAAGAAAAACTACAAATACTACTCTACTCGGAGTCAAAGGAGATCTCCTCCACCTCCTTCTCTGCCGCCGCCTCCTCCTCCTCCATCGCTGCTGCCGCTGCCGCCTCCTCCGCTGCCGCCGCTGCTGCTGCATCCTCCGGCAATTGAGTCCAAATCTTCTGGGCGATGGTCCGCAGAAGATGCTGGCGGCCCTCCACCCCAGCCACCTCCCCGATCATCTCATAGAGGATGTTGAGATGACCGGCCACAAACCCTAACCCGAAGCAGTAGTGGCTGGTGGTGTCCATGCTAGTGCAGACGGGACGTTTCCCAAGACCCAGACGGACACACGAGCGAGATGTATCAGAAAATACATCCCGCGCCAATTTGTCGAGCTTTTTTGCGTGCCCGGCGGTGGCGGAAAGGTGCTCGGTGGCCTCCTTCAGGTGTCGATCGAGTTCATCGAAGCGGTGTTCAACAAGGTGGACAGTCTCCTGAACCCAAACGGGATGAGGAGGTGCAGGTGCTGCGAGTGGAGAAGGGGACGAAGGAGGTGCTGGCGCCGCCTCTAGTTCCACCACCATTGGATGTGACGGAAACAGAGAAGAATGAGGTTCGGAGGACGTCGACGGCCTGGAGCGCTTTGGTGCGTGGCTACCCATTTGTGCGGTGACGGAGGTGCGGAGAAAGAGCAAAAGGTGGTCGGCGATGGTGCGGCGGTGAAGCAAGAGAAGTTTGGAGGCTACGATCAATGGAGATGGAGTGGTGCGGCAGAGACGCAAGAGGACGGGTGTGCCTTTATAGCGGGTCCTCGTCTAAGCGGACTGCTGTGCAATCTGGACTCCTGTGCAAGCGTGCAATATGCGAATCTCAGTCATTGGACGTACATCCAAGGGTGGCTGACATTTTACACATAAATCCTTCCACCTGTCTGTGTAAAGGGAAGGATCTATGTGTAAAATGTCAGCCACCCTTGGATGTCCGACCAATGGCTGAGATTCGCGGATTGCACGCTTGCACAAGAATTCAGATTTCATTGCAGTCATTGCCATCTAAACGCGTGAGCGGAGATGATCGGACGCTTCGAAAACTGCGGTTTCGAATTAATCCAAACCGAGGTTGGCTTTCTCTAAGTTGTCGCAACGGCTCGACGTGTCCCATCTTCGCTTCACAGGTAGATTTTTTATTTGACCCGCAAAGGGTCCAGGGTATGCAGTGGCCCACCTGGCATACTTTGTAGGTCCGTCCGGTGGTGCTTCAGTTTTTCAGATCTAGTTTTTAAGTTTGACACTAAAAGGGCCCACCGAACTAAGGTATATGCAATGTTCCAGTTTTTTTCAGTTTGTCACGCAAAAGACCTCGATCTTGTTTCATGACGTTACGTGTTTTTTTTAAATATCATTTATATATATATATATATATAGTTGAAAGATCATCAGAAAACAAAAGAAAAAAGTACAAGACGATGAACACACCACACATTCATGCATTCAGTAACACACACACACACAGACACACACACACACATACACACACACACACACACACACAAACACACACACACACACACACACACACACACACACACATATATATATATATATATATATATATATATATATATATATATATATATATATCACAAACCCTCGTTCATGTTTTCTCAATTTGACATGCAAAAGACCTCGATCATGCATGTTTGATGACGTCAGGTGTTTCCTAATTTTGTTGAAAGATCATCATATTTGAGGCTCGTTGATCATGTTTGGGGTGTAGCAAGCATGCATGCATGGACAAGTAACATGGACTTGAAAACCTCGCGACGATCATATTTGATGACAACATTATTACATGTTTTCTCTGTTTTTTTGTTGAAACATCGTCATATATAGTTTGAGGCTCGTTGATCATGTTTAGGGCATGACAACTAACATGTTATATATATATATATATATATATATATGTATATATATATATAGTTTGGCTTGTTAATCATATGTTTGGGGCGTAGGGTAGCATGCATGGACAACTATAACATGCATGTGAGAGAGACGTCGATGATCATATATGATGACGTTCACGTGTTACTCCCCCGTCTCCATGAACTTGTCGCTTTGTAGTTCATTTTTTAACTACAAAGCCGCATCAGAAGAGCTTGTTTATTGGCTCATGGACAAGGAAAATTCTTTGTAAGTAGTACAAAAAGTATAAGTTGGTCGGCGTTGCCGTTCGTACACGAAGGATGCGGCCAGGTAGTTTCTCTTGAAGGTGTATGCTCATTATGTGAGTGTTTGGGCGGGTCATGTGGTTAGTCCACGATGCACCCTAAACCCGGTGTTGAGGCCGTGTATTTGTCATTTGTGCATACACTCTAGTGACATGTGACAAAGTGCTCAGTCATCAATTGCGTTTGGTTTGAAGTCGAAGTTGGATTGGAGATATAGGATCATCCATTTCTTTATGTCTTGGATCATCCAAATTAACGTTTGGTTGGATGGACTGGACGATCCAATTTTTTGTTTGGTAGGTTGGATGAAACTTGATTGGATTATTGAATCATCTAACTTGATAATTTCATAATATTAATTTTTTACATACTAATTATCATATTACTAGCAAATATTAATGGTAATATCATAATTGTAATTATTAATCAACAATAAACAAGATAATTATCACTAATTACATTACTTAGAAGCATATTAGATAAGGTGGATGGACTCACATCCAACCAAATATCCTGGACCATCTCATCCAACATTTGCGAGGAATATTTTATATTCCTCAAACCTGGATCACCCGTCTGACCGTGAAACAAATAACACATGACTGGACCATCCAATTAATCCAAGTCAATTCAATCCAAGACAAGCAACCAAACACAGATCTTTTTGGCTGCGTCGTACGTGCTCGTGCGCATGATGATGGATCGTGCACGCCGAGCGCCGAGTTATTTGGATCGTTGAGCAAATTTCGGGCGTGGAGTTCATGTGCCCGTGCGCTCTGCAAGATTCGGTGCATTCGCGTATGTGGCAATCATGAGGGCAGGGTGGCACAGTCGCGGGAACCGTGCAGTGCGCCCTTGACTGTAAGATTTGGAGCGTGAACGTACGTGGCAACCATCTCGGCAGGGTCGCACAGAGACGGCTGTGCGAAAGGACCGCAGAGAATTCGATTTCCGCACCAAGGGGTTAAGAGATAAGACCATTTGATTCGAAGGCTGCAGTCCAGTAATGGTGTTTGGGAACATGGTATTTTTGGAGTTTTAGAGCAATACCGTGGTATTTGAGATTACTATGGTATTTTTTACAGAATTGTGTTTGTCAACCAAACAGTCCTATGTATTGCAAAATTGTGGTATTACAAAATTGTATTATTGAAATACTTTGGTATTGCCATGTCATTTTAAAAACTGTAGTTTCCAAAACTTTAGTATTGAAAAACTGTGCTCCCAAACACAGCCTAAGCTTTACCGTGAACCACTGCAGATGGTCTTAAAGGCAGGCCCAGCTCTGGGCCTAGGCGGGAGGGGCTACTGCCTAGGGCCAGGCCGGTGAGTGAGGGGGGCACGATGACAACTGGTAATGAGAAAAGAAATAAAATTAATTAGTATTTGCATCATCCGGATGCGATGTAAATTTACACGGTCTAGCTTTTATTTCGTAATTTTTTGAAATATAATTCTACTACGTATACATCCTACTATTGTGTTTAATATTTATTAGATACTCCCTCCTTATCTTTTTAATTGTCATTCAGACTGCATGTTCTAGTTCATATATAGTTCAATGCTTTGTCCAAAACGTTAAATAAAAGAATACGGAGAGAGTATAATTTTAATAATGTGTTAATTTTCCATATGCGATGTTTTTCAATAAAAGGAGGAGTTTTTCATAAGTGCATGCACTGTAGGACACATTGTTCATGAACATAAAATAAAAGACATTTCTCATTAACATAAAAACAACACATATATTACAAACAAGAAAAAAACACATAGAAAACAAAAGAAAAAACTACTACTAATCCTACTCTAACCAGAGGAGGACTTGTCCACCTCCTCCGCCACCGCCTGCGCATCCACCGGCGAAGCCTCCGCCTCTGCCGCAACCGCCAGCAGGGCATCCTCCAACACCAGATCGAACTTCTTTTGGCTAACATCATTCACGAGTTGCTCGCGAAACTCCACCCCAGCCTCCTCACTGATCGTCTCGTAGAGGCAGTCGAGACGAGCGGCAACAAAGCCTAACCTGAAGATGTAGTAGCTGGTGGAGTCCATGCTGGTTTGGTGGGGAAGGATACCAAGTCCCAGTCGACGACAGGAGTGAGATGCACTACAGGAATCCCGATCAATTACGTCAGCCAGGGCCGGCGTAATTAAGGCTTAAACCGACATAAGTTACTTAATTACGTTGGTTTTCCCTTAATTACGTTGGTTGCTGGCCGACTAAGCAGTTTAGACGTAATTAAGGTAACTTATGTCTGCCGCCGATGTAAGTAACTTAATTACGTCGGTATCCGGCAACCGACGTAAGTTATTTACCCGGATGGGCCGCGGGCTGGGCTAGACTACTTACGTCAGCCACCGTGTGCCGACATAAGTTAAGTGGTATAACATACGTCGGTTGTGCTAAACCGACGTAAGTTAGGAGGTTTAACTTACGTCGGTATGGCCGAACCAACGTAAATTAAACTGGGCTAACTTACATTGACTTGGCCATAGTCAACGTAAGTTAAGTTTTCATATTTTTTTTTAAAACAGAAACTGGCTACCTCGCATGATGGTGAGAACACAGAACAGAACAGATTCAAAACCGATATAGATACACAACAACAGTTTCGAAACATTATTCAAACATCGATAACAACACAATTCCACCGGTCTACACGCTAGCCCCTCCACTACCTCCGGAATCTTCTCGGCGTGTTCTCGAACCCTATAGTTTGAAGGCAAAGTTGTCAATCTGAACTGAACATCAAATTCTGAATGCTGAAGTTTTTGCAAACCTTAAAAATGCACATCTCTTAAACAAGAACTGATATGAAGATAAATAAGTACTTTCTGGAAAACTTATTATAGTGTCAAGACATTTCTGTAAAAGCTCTATGTGGGTTTCCTCTATGCTAAAGCTTTTTGACTACTACAAAAACTATTTAAACGGAGCTAAAGGAATACTGAAATGAATACAACAATATTACCTGCTCCGGCGTCTGCTGCCACGGAAGCGTAGGAATCTCGATATCCTGACCGCTGTGTCGAGCAAGAGCCTGCCATTGCAAAATATTAGAAGATATATGTTATCGAAATGCTATGAAATTTAACTACGGTACTTTAAATTACTTACCGCCACCGCTGCTTGCATCTGGGCCATAATTAAGGTCGTCCTCTGCTGCTCCTCCCTTGCCTCCGCTCTCGACCTCTCCAGCTCTACCTGGGTCTGCGTCAGCGTCTCCATCAAGGCGTTGAGCTCCAGCTGGGTCTATGAAAGACAACCACTGGTGGTCCCAACGGACGAGACCTGCAACGATGAAGCGCCTCTCTAAGGTCGCGTCGACCTCGAGTCGACAACTCCATCAAAAATGGCAAACCTGCAAAAGAATGAAAACACTAAGTAGAAGAAGATAAATTGAAAAAGAAATGAAACACATGAACAACTCACCGTCCATGGGCCTTCCCGCCTCCGCTTGCGTACGCGGCTTGGGGGTCGATCGGCGCGCTTTCCCAATCGTAATCTACACCGTGTATCTTCGCGACCTCCTACGCGTACTTTGCCTACAAAACAAATAAATCGTGTAAGCATGGCAATAGTAGTATTAGTTATAATGAAATTGATGAATTTCGAAAACTTACCAGTCGGTCGGCTGCGACCTGACTACACTGCCCTGGCTCAGAAGGGTCACTTCCCTTGTGACCTCTCTTCGAAACCTGGGTCGGGGTCAGCTCCTGACCCATCTCTCACTCCTGTATAGCTGTGTTAGTGAGATAAATATATTAGGAACACATAAATAAATTGAAAAAGTACTTACATGCGTTTAGCCAAACGCAAGTAGCCGCCGCCGCCATAGTTGTGCTTGCCCTCGGCCCCCATGCGGCACTGTCTAGCCTTTGTGGACTTATTGATGAAAGCTTCGCTAGCCCAGTACCGATAGAGAGCTAAGTACGCCTCAATGTTACCCTGTAACCAGGAAATACTAACATGCACGTATTTCATTTTTCATCAATGCAGCTAACATACATAGATATTGTAAATATTTAACAATATTAAAAAAATACCTCCCCGTACTACTCCTCTGTCAAGTACGCGTCGGAGTCCTTCCTAAATGGACCCCTTTGCTGCTCCTGCTTCTGTTCCTACTCCTGCTCCTGGGAGTGCCGCTTGTAGTATGCGTTGATGGCCTGAATCAGGGCGTTCGACAACGCCGCCGTCGTGAGCTTCTGAGCGTTGTAATGGAACACGCGTCTCGCGTGGTCCTCCATGCCCAATTCCTCTACTTGGTACCTCAACTTTAAGAAAACAAATATTTAAGTGATATGCATTAACAATTCAAACAAGTTGAAGAAATGAAACAGTTAAACTTACCATAAAATCATGCGCCACGGCTCTCTGAACCGAGCTGTGGACCGGGTGAGAGACACGAGCGTAGTCATCCCACGACACGGCAGGGAAACCGTCAATGACACCGGAGTAGTGCAACTTCACGATAGCACTCAGGACAATGTTAACCTGTCCGTGGTGCTTCTCAGCCACCGTGAACGAAAAGTCGTACCAACATCTGCAAAATATATTAAATCATTAAGTAAAGGAAAAAATATATAATATTGAATATACTATATACAGTTTTTACCTGTCTTCAACAGGACGGATCGTGGTCCGCTGAGAAGTAACTAGAGGAGGAGCCGCAAAGTGGGTCCTCCTCGTTCGTCGCCTCTGCTGCGACGCTGCCACGTCCTGTGATCCTGAAGGCTCTGCGGAACCACTGGAGTCCAAAGGAAGGCTAGCGGTAGCCAGCTGTAGAGGAAGGCTAGCGCTAGCCAGCTCCGAAGGGAGCTAGCGCTAGAGGGCTCCTGTAGCGGCCCCCTATCCTCTGACTCGGGCTCTTGTAGCGGCCCCCTAGCATCTGACTCAGACTCAGAAGACTTTGATTTAGACTGCACAAAAGAAAAAGATTGACAATAAATAATTATTAGCAACTGCAATTTATAAAATAACTTTATTGTAAACTAAAATTTACCCCCACCCGCTAAAAGCACACGTGAACTGAGGGTGGAGCCTGCGCCAGAAAGAGGGAACGTTGGCTCGAAGGTAACGAGGTCCCTGAGCAAGGGTCATGTGGTGGCTCAAACCCTCTCACTGGCTTCAGCTTCCCCTTCCCCTTCCCCTTTGAGGACATCCTATTGCAATGAAAAAATGATTAATATGCAAAGATAATATACAAAATTAATGTTAAGTTAGTGAACAAAATGTTACTTCAAAACTCATCAACATCACGGTCATGCACCCTACTCCTTAAACCAGCCCATCGATTTTATTCTTCCGCATATCGTTTTCATTTGCGCAAATCAGCAGGTTCAACTAAGTCATCGATATCTTCAGTTTCCGATTCTGATTTTTTTTCCGCTTCCGTGCCAGTCTCAATATCCTGAGCGTCTCCAACTAAGTCATCGAGTCCTACACCGGGCTCAACTGAGGAGTCTGGCAACTCTTCGTCTTGGTAGACCACATTAGCCTCAGCTTCCTCATGGTATATATAATCTCCTGGAGCGTATAATCGCTCACGAGGATTCACCTTATGTACCACCCACCAAGCTTTGAATTTATTGCATGGATAAGGTAGATAGTACACTTGCTCTACTTGGTGTGCAAGAACTAATGAATTGAATCCTTTCAACCGTTCCTTGTGTTTTACTTCGACCATGCCAAATTCGTTTACTCGAATTTCATGAATGGAATCAAACTATTCACAGTCAAAGAATATTGCTCGAATTGTCTTGTTTCTGACAAAAGTGAAATCAAGGATTTTTTTAATAATTCCGTAGTACCGAGTTTAATTTTCATGCGAATCGATTGCCCTCATCACAACTCCGATATTACATGTTGCCGTGAGAGGACTAAGAGATTCAAATTGACTTGTACGGAATCGAAAGCCGTTGATGTCATATTGAACATAGCTTCTAACATTAACCAATCCACAGGACAGATGTCGCAAATCTTCATGGACGTGTGCATCTTTATTGCACTGTCCAAGATATGAAGTTATTAGAAAACGTAAGCATTCTTAAGTTATAAGAAAATGTTGTTATCATTAATAAGTTAAAGAGAAAACGTTACATGATCTCAAAACCAGGAAATAAAATTAGATCCCCCATTTATTCCTTCCCGTCAAATCTGTTCTATTTGCTTGCTCGTGGGTTGCTATGTCTCCAATTTTGCTTGTCGAACATACTACACGAAAAGAGAACCTTTTAGAATACATGTGATGGAAAAGATGGTGAAAATCATAAGTGTAGGAGAAACACTTACTTGAAATATTCATTTAGTTCTTCCATATTAGCGTACATGTAGAAGAAAGCAGCACACCTTTCTTTTTCGCTAACATCGTAGGAAGTGTAACTACCAACAGTAGTGCCTGTTGTTGCAAAGATGGAGAGATTGCTACAAGGAGGATGCTCATCCATATTGTATTGCATTACCGAAGTATTAACATTGGGTTCCTTTGCATAGTAAACACTTAAGAAGTATCCTACTTCCATAAGAGTAAAAGCTTCAGCGATTCAACCTTCAACCCTTGTCCTGTTACCAACCATTGTTTTCAGATATGTGAGTGATCTTTCAATATGATACATCCACCTATATTGCACGGGACCGCCCACTTTCGCTTCAAACCAAAGATGAATTAAGAGATGTTGCATTGGATTGAAAATCCTGGAGGAAGATTTTTTTCCATCTTACACAAAAGTACTGGAATCTCCTTCTCCTACTTAGTCATCATCTCTGCCTTCATTTCTTTAGCACAGAGTTGCCTATTGAAGTGGCTAAGCTCAGCTAACACCTTCAACACCGCATCGTCAAAGTAGCCTCGAAACATAACAGGCAGAAGACTTTCCATGATTATGTGATAATCATGACTCTTCAACCCAATGAGCTTTCCCATTTTCACGTTCACGGCTCGTCTCAGACTAGCTGCATAACCACTGGGAATTTCAACCTTTGCAACCATTCGAGGACTTTTTTTCTTTAGGTCGAAGACAGAAAGGAGCGCGTGGTTTACCACCATTTTCGGAGAGCTCGAGGGTTTGACGGTTACAATGCTCGGCGAGATCCTTTTGATCCTTTAAATTGTCTTTGGTTTTGACCGTCATGTCCATGCATGTGCTTATGATACATTCGGCCATGTTACGCTCTTGATGCATAACATAAATGTTGTGCCTTAGAATCAACGACTTCACATACGGTAGCTCCCAAAGCCCACATATGTGAGTCCAATTGTGTTTGTCTCCGTAACCTTCGAAATATCCATGATGACCTTCATCTGGAACAAATTTGTCTAACATATTAGATACTTCTGACCCGTTAAGACGTTTCGGTGGTCCTTTAGTGACAACAGTGTTATTTCTGAAGACATTTCTCTGTTGTATAAACAAGTGATTTGGAGGCAGCCAACGTCTATGACAATCGAAGTAAGATATCTTGCCTCCATGGGTAAGTCGAAAGCAATCAGTATCCGAGGCACATATCGGACACGTTAACCGACCATGAGTGCTCCATCCAGAAAACATGCGGTATGCCTGAAAATCATGGACGGACCACAAATAAGTAGCTCAGAGGTTGAATTTATGCTTCTTGTAACAATCGTACGCTTCGACTCCTGTTCACAACATTTTCAACTCTTCGATCAACGGTTTCAACATCACATTGAGACGTGACCCAGGATGATCTGGCCTAGGTACAATGAGGCTAAGAAACATGAACTCATTCTTCATGCAAAAAGTCGGTGGAAGATTCTACGAAATGACGAAGACGGGCCAACAGGAGTATGGTGCAACATTTGTGCTGAACGGCGTGAACCATTCCGTCGCCAACCCGATGCAAACATTTCTCGCTTCACGACCGAATTCTAGGTCGAACCGGTCCAGCGCCTTCCATGCCTCACCATCATACGGGTGCATCATGACTCCATTGTTCTCATGCTCACCTTCTTTGTGCCATCTCATGTGTCTAGCCGTTTTTTTTTGAAAGGAACAGCCGCTTCAACCTCGGTGTCACGGGTAAGTAACGAAGCTGCTTATGTGCGACTTCCGTCGTCACAATATCACCATCGTTATTAACTACTTCGAAAAACCTCAGTTGACCACATTTCAAACATTTGTTCTCATTGGTATGGTCTCAGAAAAGCATGCAGTTGTCCGGACACACATCAATCTTCTCGTGCTTCATACCGAGACCGAAAATAATTTTCTTCGACTTATACATATCTTTAGGCACTTGTTGGGATGTGGAAGGGCATCTTTGAACAAATTGATGAGCTTGTTGTAACAATTGATAGAAAAGAAGAACTCTGACTTAATTGCCATAAGTCTAGTCACAAAATTGAGGATTGTCATTTTAGTGTGTCCATGCAGCACCTCTTCTGAATCTTTGAGACGTTTGAAGAACTCTTTAACCTCTGCTGTTTGAGAATCTTCTGTAAGCTCTG
Source organism: Tuctoria greenei (assembly GCA_036927565.1). Lineage (NCBI taxonomy): Eukaryota > Viridiplantae > Streptophyta > Magnoliopsida > Poales > Poaceae > Tuctoria > Tuctoria greenei. The sequence continues at coordinate 84,082,991 of JAYESD010000005.1, read as the reverse complement.
GCAGTATAGCTTCCAACATCTCATCCATCATATCAACCTCTGTGGCATCATCATTGTCTGCTTCCACTTCTCATACAGCTTGAGAGGTGTCGTGTCGTGGAAGTTCCACAAATCATAATGTGACACATAACCGTTTCGACACTAGTGAATCGTAAGTTCCACTTTGTCCAAAAACATTTTGTTTCGGCATTTGTACATGGGCACGCGCCTTATTGCTATTTGACAACAAAAAGCTCGTTCCACAAAAGCTTATGTCTTGGCGTACCACTCATCTGAGTGACCACCTGTTCTGCTCTTCCAACCAGTGTACATCCAACTACGATCTTCGCCCATGTCTGACTCTGCAATTAATAGCCGAACAAATTTACTGTTAGGTTTCTCATCAATTTATGCACGATAGAGGAAATAATGAGAGAGACAGTGAACTGGGTCCGGACCATCTCGAAGCCCGACAGGGGCCATGCTCGGGCTTGACCTCATACCTCGCTCAGCCGCCCTCGGCTCCCTCGTCTCGTATTGAGTAACCGGCCACCGTTCGCCATCTGCGATGCAAAGCCGATTCTTCCCCTAAACTATGAGGATGCAAGGCGAGCACGACGAGCGACGACTCCTAGACTCTCGTCTAGAGGAGGCGAGGCGAGGACCCTGGTAGGTCTATGGCGAGCTGACGAAACTATTGGCGAAGAAGCTGTGGAGGAGGCAACGAGGCGCGAGGAGGGTGACCACGGCTCGGCCGGGCTTTGGGCCGGCACAGCACACTCAGCCCGCAAACGGTATACAGGATAGGTTACCTCTCATAAATCACAAAATTTCGGCACCATAACACCACATATTTAACACTACATCCCCCTATCCGGGGTGCAATTCTTAAAGTACAAAGGGGGGCAACGGGTTAGTTGGGAAACCGTTGCCTTACGGATGTTGCGAGTCAAGGACACATACTTGCAACATACGTTTTCGGAGTTTTCATCGTCTTATATGTACTAAAAAACATGGGCGATGTAAACGGGAGGTCTTGCGGTGGAGAGATACTGATTACAGACTTTTAGGGGTTAGTAATGCGCTGCCCGACCCATATACACTTAACCCTAACGATTCACCTCGTGTCACCAGCCACGGGTCACGATCGTGACCCACACTGCCTATATACGCTAGGGTTGGGCCTGATGGGCCGTATATACGCTACATATATGATGCCTACTTTACGTACGACGGCCCTTTTGTTTAGCCGTTTCTATATATAATACATAAGCATCAAAAATATTAACGAAACTATGAGGATGCCCAGCCCGATTCTTCCCCGAATCTATGAGGATGCGAGGCGAGCCCAACGAGCGATGACTCCTAGACTCCTGTCCAGAGGAGGCGAGGACCCCGTTAGGTCTACGGCGAGCCGATGAAACTGTTGGCAAAGATGTTTGCGAAGGAGGCGACGAGGCGCGAGGTGACCACGGCTCGACCAGGCTTCGGGGCCGGCACGACACGCTCGGCCCGCGAACGAGCCCGGCATGGCCCCGACAGGAGAAAATGGGATCCGTCATACTGGGCCTTGGCTTATGGCCCATTGTGCCGGCTCAGCCCGGCACGTCAAATTTGTGAGCTATGCCGGGCCTAATGGTTTCATGCACGAGACTGGCCGGGCTCAGGCCGGGCCAGCCCGACACATCCCATTGGCCATCTATAGCCACGACAGAATCTAAGTGCCCCAATAGCCGGCCGCCCCCCGACGCCACCCTCGACAGAAACCAATTAAGCATAATCTACAATACACTAATTAAGCATAATCTACACTAAGCAATTAAGCAACTTAACAACTTAAGCATAATTCAATAAACATAATCTAAAGTAAGCAAATTAAGCAAATTAACTAATTAAACATAATTAAATAAACAATTAAGAAATTTAAGCATAATTTAAACAATTCAATTCAATTCAATTTCAAATTTGAACAATTCAATTCAATTCAAATCAATTCAAATCAAATTTGAACAATGCAATTCAATTGAATTTCAAACTTCAATTGAATGGGTTAAGGTGGGGTGGGGGGTGTTTGGGGGGGGGTGGGGGGCTTGTGGAGGGGAGGGGGGGCTCGGGGAGGGGAGGGGAGGGGAGGGGGAGGGTGGGGGGGGGGGGGGGACCTTTGCAGGGAGGGTGAGGGGGGGCGGCGCTCGGCCGGGGAGAGGAGAGGGAGGGGGGCCGGGAGGGGAGGTAGAGGGGGGCATAGGAGGGGCAAAGGGGGGGCGGGGAGGGAGGGAGGGCTCGCGGATGGGAGTGGAGGGTGGGCGGTGCTCGGGAGGGTCGGGCCGGTGGCGGTCAGCCGGGGAAGGGGGGCAGCGCTCGGGGAGGGGGCGGGGGGGGGGGGGGGGGGGGGGCGAACCGACGATCGGGGAGGCGGGTGGAGGGGAGGGGAGGGGAGGAGGGGAGGGGAGGGGAGGAGGGGAGGGGAGGAGTAGTACTGGCGGCGGCGGTGTGGGATGGCGGTGGGTGCGGCAACGGTGGCTGAGGGCGGCGGCGTCGGGCGATGGAGCGAGGTGGGCGACGAAAGACAGAAGCGACGCGCGGGTAAGGAGAAAGAGAGGCATGCGCTTGTAGGTTAAATTCCGTATCTTATGTCAGCTAATTAATATAACTACGTCGGCCTTAATTACTTACGTCGGCCATTATGGCGGTCGACTTGGGGTCTTCGCCGACGTAAGTTTATGTTTTTTCCTGTCGGTCTACTAGCTTACGTCGGCCGCCGACGTAAGTTATTCTACTTTCATCGGCTGGCCAACGTAAGTTAATACGACCAATGTAAGTACTCGCGTTTCCTGTAGTGATGTATTGTCAAATACATCTTGCGCCATTTTGTTGAGCACTTTTGCTTGCACGTCGGTGGCGAATAGGTTGCCGGTGGCATCCTTAAGATTGCCGTTGAGTTTGTTGATGCTTTCCTCGATGAGGCGGACAGTCTCATCATAGTCGGTCGGAAGAGGTGCGTGCGCCGCGGGCGGAGACGAGAGTGGAGGAGGTGCGGGCGCTGCCTCTAGTTCCACCGGCCTTGGCGGCGACGGAAACGAAGAAGGAGGTTCAGAGGACATCGATGACCTGGAGCACTTTGGTGTAGGGCTACCCATTGTGCGGCAATGGAGGTGCGAACAAAGAGTGAGAGGTGGTCGACGGTGGTGCGGCGGAGAAGCAAGATGAGAAGTTTGGAGGCTAAAATCGATCGATAGGTGCTGCGGAGAAGAATAGGACGGTGTGCCTTTATAGCGGGTCATCGTCTAAGAACGTGAGTGGAGATGATCGAACGCTTCAAAAATTGTGCTTTTGAATCGACGGTCAGAGTTACTCCAAACCGCAATTCGCCTCCTCTCAGATATCACAACGGCTCAACACGTCCCATTGGCCAGTTTGTTAATTTGACACACAAAGGGCCCATGATATGCAATGGCCCACATGGCATACTTTGTAGGTCCGTCGCGGTGTTCATAACATTTCATGCGAATGATTTCAACGAGGTGCGAAGATTGACGTGAACGATCGTGGCAATTGACCGAGAGTCCATATCTTTTTTTTTGAAGGATCCGACCGTTGCCGATCGAGAGTCCATATCGAATCGATGATAATTGCCGTGATCATGGATGATGGTGGACACGAATGTAATGCATGTGAAAGAGACTCATGATCAAGCATGTTTGGTCACGTGTTGAGGATTTTTGTGCCCCCTTGTTGAGGAACATGTTAATTGGATGATGTTGAGGATCAAATGTGGCGTACGTGTTTTCACAAGTGTGTTCATTTGTTCCTAAACTCATAACACGTAGCGGCTAGCGCCTACGCCTGTCGTTTCTTCAAAAGACGAGTTCAACGATACATAATGGCAGCATGCGATTGATTAATTTGATGAACCACATACGTACGTAGTGAGAGTTGTGTGCTTATTAGACGATGGTAGTCCACATTCTATCGTCGTACCGTCGAAGAGAACATCCTTGTGTCAAATTTGTTATCTCTATTGATGACAGGATAATATTCTTCACTAATGTGGTAGATAAACTGCCATATAGGTTGAGAGCATACACATGCATGGTAGAGAATATGATAAATATAGAAATATATATACATGGTAGGAAATATACTATTCTTGGAATACATGTTTGGGATGTAGCATGCATATATGTACGTCTAACATCAATGTGAAAGACCTTGATCATGTTTGCTGACGTTACGTGTTCTCTTTTTTGTTTATAGATCGTCATGTTTGAGGCTCGTTGATCATGTTTGGGGCATAGCATGCATGGACAACTAGCATGCATGTGAAAGACCCGATGCATGTGAAATAACATGCATGTTTTTATAAGCAAGATATAGTGTTTCCTCAAGAAAAAATAATTTTATGAGAGATTGGGCGCACAAGCACAAAAGCTAGAACTTGAGCGATGCACCTACGAATTCCATGCCGGGATAATCGACGGCAGCCGATCCACAAACTCGGTGGTAAGATCAGTAGTCGCCGGAGAGTAGCTTGCGGCCGACCTCAAAGGAGACGAAGGCGTCGATGCACACATAGCTGACCTGCTCACCGGAGAGATTGTACGCGTCCCAGTTGCTCGTCCTCACCCGGTAAGGCTTCTCCATGTCGGCGCCCATCATGGCGCTCGCGATGTCCTTCAGTCTGCGCGGCAGAGGCTCTGGCGATCCATCTCCTCTGCCGCGAGCTTGGCCAGGTCCACCGTTTGGCCACCTTCAGCTTCAGTCCTTCCAAAGTCTGTCGGCATCACCCTCCATGCCCACGCCGACGAAGCGGGTAGTCGGAATCGCCGAGGAAATCATCCAGCTCGTCACGGAAGTAGTCAGCGTGGATGACCTGGAGGGATGAGGCAGTGGCGGCCGACGCAGAGCTGCAGAACAGCGACGGTGTAGGATCAAAGAGCACATGAAAAGCTACCCGAGGGGGGTGAATGGTAGATTAAAAAATCTTATGTTGTGGAAATAATAAAATGCCAATCCCTTCGGCAGAAAAACGATCTGTTAAAAAATTGTGTGTGAGACTAATCTAAACATGTTTCACCGTGACAAAAGTGATAGATATCAGAGAGAATCAAGTCACGAAGATGACAAAACAAGAATCACTCAAATCCTTTGAGAGAAATTCAAGTTACGATTAAAAGATCGAACAAAGGTCAATCTGTCCTATCCGAGAAAAACAGTTGTGGAATGCTGCAAAGAAACTCGTGTAGATCAGGAACCACAAATCCAATGACTGTGAAATTTTGATAGATGATAGATAATCAAGTTTTGAAGACAACTAAAAAATAATCATATCAATTGGATCTGTAAAACTAGAGTTATGATAAAACCAAGGAAGACGGGTAGTGCTGTGCAGAAAACTCAACGAGAAAAACTTGTCTGGAACAAGATGGACAAACAAGGCATAAAAGTTCTTTTCAACTACTAATTTTATTCAATAGAACACAAGAGGAACAGCTCCAAAGTCGTGCACCATGACCTCTGGCCTCCCTTGCTTATATAACCAGCCCTTAGGCCAACCCAATCTCAACTAGGACTCTTATCCTACTCAAATCACGAATTGAAACTTTCCATAGCTGCTTAGAACTCTTCTATATGTAGATAGAAGCAATCTTAAGATTTCCAAACACCTTAGGAACGTATTCCACATTCCTAAAACAACTCAATTTCGTGACCCACACAAAATCCTATCATAACCAACTCAAATCTTTCCATATTTGATTCAAACACGACTCAGCCGCAACTTGAGTCCATAACCTAGTCGGTTGGACCTTTCCAGCCAATTTTTACATCCACATCTATTCATCACGCCTTGGAACCATGCAGCCACATCAATGCACTCCTTTCACACGTGCAAACATCTTCCAATGACATCCACGATACCTTCGTATGCATTGTTCTTGATTCAAACATGTTGCGCGACCTCCCGATCAACTCAACCACAATTCCTCCTGAACTTGGTGTTTGAACCTCATCTTCTCCCTAAGACTAGTTCAATGGATCCCGTCATCAGCCATATCTTGAATTCAAGCAACACCTGCACATGAATAAAAAACCAATACTTTCAAGCACAAGTCCTCGACTTGACTCACGTTAGTTCCGAAACTACATCATCTTACGTGAGCACCTCACATAAGCATGTTGCAAAACATAGCAAAATGATATCAACCATAACCACCAAAACACACTAAAAACATAGCAAATGAATACTAAGCAATCTTTCCATTAATGTAAAGCAAGTACAAATCATTGTAAGATAAAAACAGGACCACTGCGATCAAGCTATGAACCTTGCCAAAGCTAACCGGAGCTTGAGCTGGAGCTTACCAAAGCTAGTAGAACCTAGCGCCGAAGTTTACCAAAGCTAGTACAACCTAGCGCTAGGGCTTAACAAAGCTAGTACAACCTAGCACTGGAGATTAACTAAGCTAGTCAGAACTAGTCAACTCAAAAGCCAAAGATAGAAAAACATGTCGGAGCTAACCAACATAAATCAGACCCAGCAAAACATATCAGAGCTTAACAAAGACATGCTGGAGCTAAAAACAAAGCTCATCGGAGCTACCCAAAAACATGTCGGACCTAGACAAAGAAAGTCGGACCTTGCAAAAGCTTGGAGCTAGAGTCGGACCTTGCTAAAAAGATGTTATGACATCATTCAAAACTTATATCATCAAAGCCAATGTATTCAGTACAAGCCAATGTATTCATCACACATAGGTCTCACAATCCCCCCCCCCCCACCCCCCCCCCCCCCCCCCCTTGATGAATGCATTGGCAACACCATTTAAAATCCGAACATTGGCTTATTCACATTAAAAGTTTTGAAAACAATTTCTCCCCCTTTGTAAAACAGAAATAAAATGAGAAAAAGAAATTCTCCCCCTGAGATGAATCGTGCCAAAAACAATTGTGAATATGTGCAATGTGCAATCAATTTCTCCCCCTTGCATACTTATCTTTAAAAATTCACATATTATCTCTCCCCCTTTGATAATGTATTCAGGAAAGTTTATAAGGCAAATTTTAATTGTTATGAGCGTATTATAACATATACATATAAAACAAAGCTCATCCAAGTCATACTATCAAGTAACTTACACTATCACATCAATGAAATACATAAAGTAGTGTAAGTCATGCTAGAGCTCAAATGTAATTTCCAATTTAGCAAGTCATGATCTCACAAATTTAACTATTTCAAAATCTGAAAGCAAGACACTTGTTGCTGCATTTTATTATTTCAAAGCACAAATTTAGATCATATGATATTTGCAAGAGATTATATGCGCATCTGCCTTATTCTAACCAACCAAGCCAAGCCTATGTCATTTGACAATCAAAAGCTTAAGGACATGGTTTTAGTCATACACAACTTCTTCCAAGTTCATATCTAAGTGCAATGATAAGCAATCTAAAAATAAGAAGTGCGATGCATGCATATTCTCTTGATCTTTTCTTATTTTTATTTGATCATAAAAGCTCAACATGTGAATAGTTGATTGATTAATTTTTCATTATTAAAAGCACTTGTGAGCATGCAACAAGTCCAAAACAGCAAGAAAGTTCGACCATGACCAAATTTAGTGTAAGTAATTATTCCAATTACTAGAGATAGCAAAAACTACAAAATGTATAACACGAGTAATGTAGTAAGAACTTTTCAGCATGGAAAATGAATCACATAGTCATATATGTATGAAATACTATGCTCATATTATTTTAATTTTAGATTCACACATAGACTTCTCAAATTTCAAAACTCCCCCTCAATGTAAGCCATGAGGATGCATAACCCCTATTGCACTACGAATGAAACAAAAATGAGACAAATCCAAAGTTTATAAAAATGTCAGCCAATTGTTGTTCGATATCTACATGGTAAAGCACAATGTTTCCTTTTTCAACATTATCATGGAGAAAGTGATACCTAATGTCAATGTGCTTAGTTCTAGAATGTTGCACGGGGTTTTTAGTAATGCAAATGGCACTAGTGTTATCACAAAACAGTGGAACACAATCTAGATCAACCCCATAGTCCTTAAGTGTTTGAACAATCCAAAGAATTTGTGAGCAAGCACTAGCAACGGCTACATATTTAGATTTAGCTGTGGATTGTACAACTGAGTTTTGTTTTCTAGAGGACCAAGCAACAAGTGAATTACCAAGAAAATGACAAGCACCCGAAGTACTTTTCCTATCAATCCTACAACCCCCAAAATCAGCATCCAAAAAAGCTTTCAAAGTTACAGTTGAGGAAGAAGGAAGAAAAATGTCAAATTCTTGAGTTCCATGTAAGTAACTGAGAATCCTTTTGATGGCTTGACGATGTGAAGCACGTGGGGAAGCTTGAAACCGTGCACAAAGACATATGTTGAATTGTATGTCCGGTCTTGATGCCGTGAGGTACAAAATTGATCCGATCATGCTTCTATATTCTTTTTGATCCACAGGTTCACCATCTTCATCAAGTTCAAATGTTGTTGCTGTTCCCATTGGTGTTCAAAGAGGCTTGCTTTTGTGCATGTTGAAGCGCCTTAGAAGGTCTTTTGTGTACTTCGTTTGATGCACAAAGGTACCCTCCTTGGTTTGCTTGATTTGCAGCCCTAAAAAGTATGTGAGTTCTCCCATCATACTCATCTCAAATTCTGAACTCATCATAGCTGAAAACTTGGACACAAGATCATGAGAAGCACAACCAAAGATAATATCATCCACATACACTTGAACGAATAATGAGTCATTGCCATGCTTAAGCACAAAAAGAGTTTTATCAACCTTGCCCATGGTAAACCCCTTTTCAAGTAAGAACGTTTTTAACCTATCATACCATGCTCTAGGGGCTTGTTTGAGACCGTACAAGGCTTTAAACAGTTTGTAAACATGATTAGGAAAATCTGAATTTTCAAAACCGGGTGGTTGTTTGACATAAACCTCCTCATCTATGTAGCCATTAAGAAAAGCACTTTTTACATCCATTTGATAAAGCTTAAAACCTTTAGATGCAGCAAAAGCTAACAAAATTCTTATGCCTTCTAATCTAGCAAAAGGAGCAAAAGTTTCATCAAAATCTAGACCTTCAACTTGAGTGAAACCTTGAGCAACCAACCTAACCTTATTCCTAACCACTACCCCATCCTCACTTTGTTTATTTTTAAACACCCATTTAGTTCCAATAAAAGTGTGACCTTCAGGTGGAGGTACAAGTTTCCAAACATTAGTTCTTTGAAAATTTTCTAACTCTTCTTGCATGGCAATAATCCAAGATTCATTAGTGAGCACGTGTGATATATCTTTGGTTCAAAAGAAGCAACACAAGTAGAATGAGCATGAGAGTTTGGATCACAAAACCTGGACCGTGTGACTCGTTCGTGCAAGCTTCCAATAATTTGTTGTGGAGGATGACTTTTGAGAACTCGGAGGGGAGTGGACACTTCACAAGCTTCTTCTTCTTTTTCATGTTCATCACAAATCGATGAGCTTGTGACTTGAGGAGGATCTAGACCAGCAATGGTGGTCGTCGGTGCTAGCTGTGAATCAAAATCAGGAGCTGGATCAATGTCATTAGCTGTTGAATCTTCGGGCAGCAGCACCACTTCTTTCTCATCTTCAACGAAAATGATCTCCCCCTGCGGATATGGATCCGGACCTACAATGTTTGAGCTAGTACCTGTGCTAGCTTCATCAAAAGACACCTCACAAGTCTCCACAATTTTATTAGTGTCAAGTAAAAGCACACAGTAGTCTCTAGTATGAGATGAATAACCAAGAAACATGCCATCAATGGATCTAGGTTCAAATTTATCAAGATTACCATGTTTCTTAACAAAGCATTTGCAACCAAATACCCGAAAGTGTGTAAAACTAGGCCTATGTCCAAATCCGTGCTCATATGGTGTTTTACCTAGCTTAGCGCACAAGAAAACACGACTTGAGACATAATAGACGGTTGCAATCGCATCAGCCCAAAATTTCCTAGGAGTTTGATATTCATCAAGCATAGTCCTAGCCATCTCAACTAAGGTTATGTTCTTTCTTTCTACAACACCATTTTGTTAGGTACATATGGTGAATAAAAATTGATGATCTATTCTATTTTCAGCACAGAAGTGATCAAAAGATTGATTTTTAAATTCAGTTCCGTTATCACTTCTAATTGCTTTTGAAGATCCTGGGTGATCAATTGATAATATAAGAAATAAAGTTCTAAAGTGAATAAAAGCTTCATTCTTAGATGCCATAAATAAACCCTAGAGTATCTAGAATAATCATCAACAATCACAAGAACATACCATTTACCTCTGAAGGATTGAACACGTGAAGGTCCTACGGTGTCAAGGTGCAAAAGTTGACCCGGTTCAGTTGTCATGATCATTGTGAGAGGAGTATGTGAACCTGCAACCATCTTAGCATGTCTACAAGAAGAGCACACAATTTCTTCGTCCCCTTTAAGCTTAGGCAGCCCACGTATGCGATCAAGAGCACTAACACGTGTTAGATGATCAAAACCTACGTGACCAAGTCTACGATGCCAAAAACATAAGTCCTTAGAATCATTATCAACTAGACACCTATGCTTAGAGGAAGACATATAAAAATCAGCTTTAAAAACTCTTCCAAACCGTGACATGTTAAAAATAAGCTCACTGTTTGAATTTACAACTTTGCAGCAGTATTTAGTGAAAATAATTTCCAGATTTTCATCTAGCAGTTGTGAAATAGAAAGCAAGTTGTATTTCAAATTTTTAACAAGTGCCACATCCTTCAAAGTGTAGTGATCATTTACTCTAACCGAACCCTTAGCAATTATAGGAGTTGAACAATTATCGGCAAAAGTAACATTCTCTACACGTGACACAAAAGAGAGGGAGGAGAACCATTCTTTGTTATGGGTCATGTGGCGTGAGCAACCTGAATCCAAAATCCAAATGTTCTCCTTCCTCAAGCGTGTAACCTACATAAAAGCACAATACGTCGATGACTCAATACTGCGGTTAGTCAAAAGGCATTTAGGAATCCAGTATTGAGTCATACAACGTCCAGCAGGAATAACACACGAAAGCTTAGACAAAACAGCAGGTTTATGAGCCAAAGTTTGAGGATTTTTGTACCAAACTACTGAGTTATTAGATGTTACATGTGTAGCATGAAACACGGTAGGTTTGGGAGCAAACTTTGCATGTTTTCGACTCATTACAGCAGGTTGCATGATCCTCTCATTCGATTTAACATGTGCAGCAAATTTTGCATGAAAGTTATGAGATCTAGCAATCATTCTTTCTTTTTTCTGTTTTTTTAGCTAGTCCATAACAAAAATCTATGACATGACCATCTCTACCACAGTAGGTACAATGAAATTTAACTTTGTGTTCATGTCTAGATGAACAAGCAACATTTTTATCTGGCACCGAATGAGACAACACTCCTGCAGATTTGAAAACCACTTCTTTTTGTTTACGAACTGTTTGAATCAAACCACTTCCTAATGACTTTACAATTTTAGGTGGATGTGCCTTAGCATGAGCATGAGAAACAAACCTAAACCAGTTTTGTTATTGCAAGACTTGGAAGAATTCAGCAGCAAGTTTAGGTTCTTATTCCCATTACAAAACCGGTCTAATGTCCTATTCATGTCATCAAGTTTATTGGACAGATCAAGGCAATTTTTACATGAAGTTTTTCCTTTTAATTTGCAATTGGAACAATATTTATATTCATGAGAACGTAAAGCATTGTTCAATATAGAAATTTCATTAATTACATCTTGTAGTTTCTTATCAAGATCACAAGTAGAACAATGCAAATCAAATGTAGAACAGCTAGCATTTTTCAAGTTCTTATTATTAAGTGCAGCAAGCTCTCTGTTCTTTTCAATTTGTAACTCAAGTTTATCAAGTGTGGAGGTGTGTGCACTTCATAATGAGGACAATTGTTCATATATTAAATCACATGAGGGACATGCATCATCACAGGAATCATAGTTTTTAAACGGTTGATTTCAGATTCTAGTGATTCAATTTTAGCAGCACTATCCCTAAGCTTTTTGTCCTTATTCTTAACTATAATATTGGCACGAGAAATAGCACCACACATTTCTTCACAAGTAGGACATACCTCTTCATTATCGCTGTTGTGTTCAGCCTCCTCCATACTTGATCTTGACTTGCTCGCCATGAAGCACAGGTTTGCCAAATCATCTTCATCTTCATCGCTTCCAATGTCCACATTTCTTGATCCAAGTTCTTGAAGTGCGGAGATAAAACTGCTCACCAATTGACGTCCTGTAAAACCCTTCTTTTTCTTTGTATCTTTTTGCAGAGGAGTGCTTCGTCCTTGTTTGCTTTTCATACAGGTAAGTAGGACCTGAAAGGTTAGAGCAATTTGAATGAAAATGTTCTGTCTTACCACATTCGAAACATCGTTGAGGTCCGGAGCTTCCTCTCCTTCTAGTTCTCACATTTTGCAATGCTTTTGAGAACCTAGTAGAGAGAAGTACTAGATCCTCCTCTAGAAACTCCTCAATCTATTCAAGGGTTAGAGGGCACAACAAAGCAAGTGTACCACAAGATGAAGATTGGCCGGAGCTAGGCATATCACGTTGAGAAACAAAAGCAATATACTTGTTGGCGTTCTTATGTGATATTATGTCAATTTCATGAGTTTTTAACTTGGAATATAGCACATCTAATGTAAGTGTACTCATGACAGTAGATTCACGAATAGATGTGACTTCTATCTCCCAAATTGACATATCTAATGCACTTAACAATTGTCTAGCATTTTCAGCATCTGAAAAATTAACATTGACACTACACAAGTTGCTGAGAATTTTATTAAAACGAGCAAAAAGGTCATCAATAGACTCACCGGGTTGCATCTCGAAGTGCATGTATTCTTTCTTGAACATGTCTTGCCTTACCTCCTTGATCAAGTTGGATCCTTCGTGGTAGTCACAAAGTGCTTTCCACACATCGTATGCAGAGCAGAGGTGTGCAACACGGTCGAAGTCGCTTTGAGTTAATCCTTGTATGATCAAGTTCTAAGCCTTGTTGTTGTTGTCGACATCTCTCAGATTTGTAGGTGTAACTTGATCGTTTGACGGCCCTTCGTAATGCTTGTATACCTTCTCCCATATTGTGAATCCTTGAGCCTAGATGAAGGCTTCCATACGTGCCTTCCAAACCTGAAAATCAATACCACTAAAAACACAAGGTTTTGCGGAGTATTTCTCCATGATGATTAGTAAAAACACGTGCAAATCACAAAGATTAGAGAAACCTTGCTCTGATACCAAATGTAGGATCGAAGAGCACGTGAAAAGCTAACAGAGGGGGGTGAATGTTAGATTAAAAAATCTTACGCAGTGGAAACAATTAAATCCCAACCCCTTTGGCAGAAAAACGATCTGTTAAAAAAATCATGTGTGAGACTAATCTAAACGTGTTTCATGGTGACAAAAGTGATATATATTAGATAGAATCAAGTCACGAAGACGACACAACAAGAATCACTCAAATCCGTCGAGAGAAACTCAAGTTAGGATTGAAAGATCGAACAAAGGTCAATCTGTCCTACCCGAGAAAAACAGTTCTGGAATGCTGCAAAGAAACTCGTGTAGATCTGAAACCACAAATCCAATGATCGTGAAATTTTGATAGATGATAGATAATCAAGTTGTGAAGACAACCCAAAAAGAATCACGTTAAATGGATCTGTAAAACTCGAGTTATGATAAAACCACCAAAGAAAGGTAGTGATGTGCAGAAAACTCGACGAGAAAAACTTGTCTGAAACAAGTCGGGCGAACAGGGCACAAAAGTTCCTTTCAACTACGAATTTTATTCAATAGAACACAAGAGGAACAGCCCCAAAGTCGTCCACCACGAGCTCTGGCCTCCCTTGCTTATATAACTAACCCTTAGGCCAACCCAATCTCAACTAGGACTCTAATCCTACTCAAATCACGAATCGAAACTTTCCATAACTGCTTAGGACACTTTTATACGCAAATAGAAGCAATCTTAAGACTTCCAAATACCTTAGAAACGTATCCCACATTCCTAAAACAACTCAAATTCGTGACCCACAGGAAATCCTATCACAACCAACTCGAATCTTTCCATATTTGAGTCAAACACTACTCAGTCGCAGCTTGAGTCCATGACCTAGTCGGTTGGACCTTTCCGACCAATTTTTACGTCCACATCTCTTCATCACGCCTTGGAACCATGCAGCCACGTCCATGCACTCCTTGCAAACGTGCAAACATCTTCCAACGACGTCCACAATACCTCATATGCATTGTTCTTGATTCAAATATGCTACACGACCTCCCGATCAACTCAACCACAATTCCTCATGAACATTGTTGTTGAACCTCATCTTCTCCCTAAGACTAGTTCAATGGATCCCGTCACCAGCCATGTCTTAAACTCAAGCAACACCTGCACATGAATAAACAACCAATACTTTTGAGCACAAGTCGTCGACTTGACTCACGTTAGTTCCGAAACAACAACATCTTACGTGAGCACCTCACATAAGCATGTTGCAAAACATAGCAAAATGATATCAACCATAACCACCAAAACACACCAAAAAAATAGAAAATGAATACTAAGAAATCTTTCCATCAATTTAAAGCACGTACGAATCATTGCAAGATAAAATTAGAACCACTGCGATCAAGCTCCGAACCTTGCAAAAGCTAACCGGAGCTTGAGCCGGAGCTTACCAAAGCTAGTAGAACCTAGCGCCGAAGCTTACCAAATCTAGTACAACCTAGCGCTAGAGCTTAACAAAGCTAGTACAACCTAGCGCCGGAGCTTAACAAAGCTAGTCGGAACTAGTCAACTCAAAAGCCGGAGCTAGAAAAACATGTCGGAGCTAACCATCATAAGTTGGACTTAGCAGAACATATCGGAGCTTAACAAAGACATGCCGGAGCTAAAAATAAAGCTCATCGTAGCTAGCCAAAAACATGTCGGACCTAGACAAAGAAAGTCGGACCTATTGTCGGACCTTGCAGAAGCTCGGAGCTAGAGTCGGACCTTGCTAAAAAGATGTTATGGCAGCATTCAAAACTTATATCATCAAAGACAATGTATTCAGTACAAGCCAATGTATTCAACACACATAGATCTCACAGACAGGGTTCTGGTCGGCGGAGTAGCTGGGGCGCCACTCGACGTTGAGCCCGACGACGAGCTTCTGAAGGCGCTGACGGTGGACAGAGAGGACCTTGTCGAGCCAGACCTCCACAGCCTCGCCGGAGGATGTCACGGTGGTGGTGATCACATCTTCCTCAAACGTCACATTGTACACCTGAGTCCCCGCCATTGGGTCTCTCTCCTTGTGGTTCCTACGGTTGCCATCTGCGGTGGTGCGGCGCAACTTCTCTCTTGTGCAAAACCTTCGTCTACACCTTTAGTTTGAATTTTAATTGGAAACGGGCCTGGATATATAACTGATGTAGTTACAATATGAGTGGAGGAGTTTCCTAATTTGACAGGCTCGAGCCCGGAGTAAAGAGAGTAATGAAGATTTTTGAATCTGATATACTCTTTCTAATTTTTAATTCTTATCATTATGACCACAAGTTGCATTGTCTCAACCTAACACCACGTACAACAACAACAACATTTCTCAGGGGCCCACCCACTGGGTATGGCGGGTGGGCCACATGATACCATGGGTCCAGACACCAGAGAGTAGCTAATGTGAATGCATGCTGGAGAGGTCAACGAAAACTGGAACTGATCAATGAAGAAGGATGTCAGCAGTCTTACGGTTCATGTATCAAAATGTGTGCCATCCTTTTTCTTCTTCCCCTTTTTCTTATAAATTCGTATTATTTTCCACCAATCTTCTATCCCTCATTTATTTGAAGTTGTACGGTCTGATCAGGATATGCGGCCGGCATGAGGCGAGAGCCGTGTGTGAAACACCAAGCGGAACATCGTGGAGAGATGTTGCCCCCCTTGTTAAATTTGATGATGTAGAGGATCAGATGTGGCTTACGTGTTTTCACAAGTGTTTTCACAAGCGCTCGGAGCAGGCGCAGCGGTGCCTCTAAAGGCACAGCTATTTCCCAGATGCGCACAGTAATACACCAAATATAGGGGCATCTCTATGTAGAGAGAGAAGAAAGAGAGGAGAAATAAAGGACAGGAAAAATAAATAAAGATGGAAGAATGGAATAAAATAGATGAGAAATGGTATAGAGATCTGATTTAGAGGTGGACGAGTGGGGGAAACAAAACTGTAACGAATGAATCTTTTTAGAGTTGGAATATAGAGGTGGGATATAGAGGTGAACGAGTGCGAGTAGCGTAAAGTAAGCGGCTAGCGCCTACGGATGTCGTTTCTTCGAAAGGACGAGTACAACATGGTTCGAAATTATATTGTACTATGCAAGGCATGTGATTATATTGTACAGTACGGCCACACAGATACACCAAGTTGTGAAGATCAACAACAAAATCAACCCGACACACTAGTGAAAGTAAAACACCCGATACATTTTATGACACACTAGTGAAAGTAAAATACCCGATACATTTTCTTATTATGGAAGTCTATAACTAAGACTCAATCCAAATCAGGCAAAAACATCGATAACCCTGACTTCTAGTTTGTTTTTGCAGGCCATCCGAATCAAGTCTTTTTTGTCTTCACCCTTTTGCAATGACGCCCATGAGCATTTAATCTGGCCTAAAGATGATACGTACTCCAGAAACTGTTGTTGCGTTTTTTGTGATTTACTACGTGCTTTGCTGTTTGATTGCTCATTATGTTGGATCCGTGTTGGGTTTGAACATAGAGAGTGGGCTTCTCCCTGCTGGTGCTGTCAAATAAACTAGGTGGTACTAGTCACTTTTTGGATCTCCAGCTCAGTAGAGTTGGAAGTGGAAATATATTCCATTCTAAAAGATAAAAGAGATAAATAGTCCACTAGTTTATCGTTAGAACAACAACATTAGAACTATCTTTGTGCACCAATGAACAGCAAAATAAAGTTCATTACCTGAAGACGATACATTACAAACAAGAAAAAAGAAAAACACAAACTACAAACAAGAAAAGAAAAACAACACAACTAAGAACAAGAAAAAAACTACTTCTCCTCCACCTCGCTCCACCTACTTCTCCTTCTCCTCCTCCTCCTCCTCCTTGAGCTCCTGGCTGGGCAGTGGTGCCTCCCGTGATGGAGACAGGAAGCCCAGTTTCCTGGTCGTTGCCACCACCAAGTTGTCGTGGCCGGCGACGCCGAGCCCGTCTGCCAGCGTCTCCTAGAGGACGTCGAGGCGACTGGCCAAGTGCGTCATGCGGAAGACGTAGTAGCCCATGGTCCCCATTGCAACATACTCTGGAAGGGGACCAAGCCCAAGGCGACGCATGGAGCGCGATGTATTGTCAAATACATCATGCGCCATCTTCCGAAGAGCCCACTACTTGTCCGGGGGGGGGGGGGGGAGTCCGGTCGGGGGCGCTTCCCATTGGCATCCTTCGGCGGCCTTGGCGGCGACTTTTTCTTGTCACCCATGGTGTTCTTGGCGCGGTTTTGGGAAGAGAGGAAGAGTGGTTGTGTGGAGAAGACGATGGCGTGCTCGGGTGATCTTATAGCGTGGTAGCAGCCTGGCTGTTCGTCTCTCGACACGCACAATAGTGGTGATGGGACGCGGAGCGGTTCCAATTGAATTCAAAGATGCGCATGCGCTGCGAACGTTTAAGGCGCCTCAGTGACATGCGCGCACGTAAGCTCGGTGTGCCCGATCGCATCATTCGCCTGTACAAATGGCTACGGCTTCAAGGACCAAACCTTATGCGGCAAATAGCAACATATAATACTTCCTCTGCCCCAACTCAACTCCATTTCTGTTTTGGTCGAACTTACCTTTGACCAATGATTTATATGGAATTTATTAACTTCAATAACACGTAGTACTAGATTGTATATTATGGAAATATTTTCATGGTGAATCTAAAAATACAATTCTTGTATTGTTAAAACAGATCAAAATTACGTAAATCATTGGTCAAAAATAGATTTGACAAAACCTAAGACTTCCCTTCAAAAAAGTTTTATATTTTACAATATTTTTACAGATGTAATATGCACATAGGATATATCACTTGATAGTTTTGCAAAAAAACATGGAGGAGAAATATGTATATCTCATGCTACTACGTCGTAAATCCACCTGAATTAATTAGCTAGTTACTTTTTAAGATGATAAAAAATTATTAACTTTTTCTAAGTGAGGTGGCCGGGTTAGATGAAGTGGCATAATAGCTTATGTGGCATGCCACGGTTGTGTGAAGTCAAGGGACTAAATAATTGACCCATTTGAAAGTTCAAGGACCAAAAACTGAGTTTTGATTGATTGTTTGAGGATGAATAAAGTTGAGCTTGCGAGCTTGATGAGCACTGTCATTGTTTTGAGCAGCGATTAGTTTATGGCATCATCAAATCTCGAGTAATTTTGTAGATCACTTGGGGCCGAAAAATTAGTTAACACACGCTATGTATGAGGAGAAAGATTAGGATATTCTACCTTTTGCTTGTGTTGAATAACCCTGCCCCGTGGACAACATATCCGACACTTCATTCTGGTCACCAGGATCATTCTGCCCCAAGTCATCTGGGGCAGTAGGCAGAGGACCTTGATCATCAGGATAAGGACCAGGCAAGAAATGATTGGTCAAAGGTATGTTTGACCAAAGCTAAAAATAGATTTGAGTTGGGACGGAGGGAGGAGTACTTTTTATAGACCGCTTTGCAGGCCCCACTGTGGGTGATCTCCTGCCTGCTGACAACTCCAGTGGCTAAAGTAGCGTACAGCTGCACTTTAGAAGCCATAACTCCAGCACTCGTATTCTGTTTAGCCCAGTTTACGTCATAGGAAACTCACAGGACAGTTTAAAGGAATGGAATCCTCCGGAAGGGAAAGACATTCATACGAGTTTTGTAAGTAGCATTCCAAATGGTGTACTTTAGAAGCCATAACCATAACTGCGCGCGTCTCATCATCTTCTCCACGCGTACTAATATAGACACACTATCCTCTTCTCCGCAACACACACAGGCCATCCTCTTCTCCATGCGTACTCTTCCTCTTCATCTTCGTCGCGCGCGCCATCATTGGTTCCCTTCAAAGCCCATTGAGTTCCCCTTGCCGCATGATATTGCGGTCCTGATCGCGGGGTGGGTCGCCGCAACCTCCCCGCAGCCCATGGACGACCTCTCCAGTCTGCGTGCCGCCTGCAAGGCCATGCACGCGGTGTGTCGGGATCGCGCCATGGGCAGGCGCGTGGCGCTGGAGCGGGAGAGCATTTGGAAGCGTAACGGGAGCTACGACCGCCTTGTTGAGCGCCTGGCAATCATCGGCAACCCTCATGCCTGCTACGTCATCGGGTTCAACCTCGTCTTCCTGCACAGTCGAGCGCAGCCGGGCACCCAGTTCCTTGCCTGGGCGGTCGCGAACGGCCACATGGTGGCGGCCTACGTCCTTGCCATGCTCTGCTACGATGCTGACCGCGGGCCCGCGACGCCTTTGAGTATATCCGGCAGGTCGAAGGTGAGGCCCATGTCGGCTACAATGTGGTCGGGTCCGTCGCGATGAAGTGGACAAACAAGGAGTGCTGCCAGTGTTTGCATGAAACCATGAATAGTATCGATGGTGTCATCTGGAGGTTCCTGGGCAGGCCTCATCTGGAAGAGCCGCTGGTGGCGGTGCCCAACATTGACGATGACGCTTGGGGCTGCTCAATAGGGGGGACCACGGAACTGCCCGCTGCGGCAGGCCAGGTACATGGGAGGAGTGGAGAGTCTTCTGTACTGAGAACTGTAGGATTAAGCACAAGCATGACCTGTTCTGCAGTCAGGCGTTGTATTCTATGGGTTATATTCCCTCCATTCCCGTTTGGATGCACCACTAGTTCTCCCAACGCCAATTAAAAGAGAAAAAAGGGAATATATAAAATAGACTTGTATGTGTATTCCCTATGCCCGCTCGTCTCTGATGAATGTTGCACTTGTTGTGTTTCCCCTATGCGCACTCGTCTTTTGTTTAGCCCCGTTTGCATAAAAGGAAACTCATGGGACAATTTAAAGAAATGGATTCTTCCAGAAATTAAATACATTCAATCATACAGTAGTTTGGAACAAAGGAAATCAATATTCCCTTATCTCTGTTCATTGTCTCCACTTTTCATTTCAGTCGTCGCTAATCGACAAAACTAGCTGTTACATAATCCCCAATAAAAACAAAATAAACTAATGGGCACATCTAGTTCGCAACAGTTCTCTTGAAGCAGTGGTAGTAACTTCTGTCCACGTATAGGAGAAAAAGGGGGAGAGAAAAGAGAAGAAGAAGAGGAAGAAAAGGAAGGAGCCGCCGTCCCCCGGAGATCATCGCACCGCCGTCGACGTGCCGTGAAGGATCGCTACGCCATCTATTTCGTCTATGCTATGCCTCCATCCCGCGACCCTCAAAGCCACTGCACCTACGGTAGGATATGTTTTCCCGGACGAATTTTGTTGACATAATAGATCTAATACCCGAAATTAAATTGTAGTTGCATCTACATCTCTTTATTCCAGCAACCCTAATTATCGCTAAAACACCCATAAACTCGCATGAACACATATGAACTAGTTGAATCTAATTAATAAATAACCATAGATGATTAATATTGAAGTTTGCATGCATTCATGTCATTGTATATTGATTTGTATGTGTGCATTGTGTTGATTCGTATGTGTTTTTTTTTATGTGTATGATCGTGAGTAGAGGGACGTGCTCAAAAGGCCGTATACGAGGATTTCCAGAACCAAGACTTCGAAGCGCTTGAGCAACCCAATCCGTCGGAACAAGGCAAATGTCCTTGACCATTTTGATTCTGTTTTTAAATGTTTTGTTTGCAAAACTGCATTCTTGTGTCAAATTGATGGGAAACCCATGATAGATGTTTACTAGTTTTGTTTGACCATCCTTGTCGCTTGAAATATATTGTAGAGAGTCGAGAAGGGTATTGTACCTTTTTTGCTTTGCTCTAATTAATTGGGATGGGAAAACAACCAAATGGCTTAATTATGAATTAATGAACTCATGGATGAGGTGAATTGATCAACGTGATTAATTGGTAACATGGGACTTGGGAGATCTAAGCAAGCACGGTTTGTGGATTGGGTTGGATGTTATGGTGGTTTGCTTGCCTTGGATCTAAGGATCTGTTCATGCAAGAATAAGCCAGGACTACAGTGCCACCACAAGGCTACATATGGGTGCGGCTTAGCCAATTAATTAGGTGTATTGCTAGCATTGTTTCGATCATTTGGAGGAGCGGGGAATGGGAGTCAGTTGGGTTTGCGATAGTGGCGGGACTGCCCTGGGATCTGAACGGCACAAGAGGGGGCCCTTAGTTGGATGTGCTCAGTTGGAGGCATCATCACCGGTGAAACCTCGATGGGTCTGAATATGTTGGTAGTCCCTTTGTAAAGGCTATTTTGTGATTTCTTGACCATACACCTAAGGAAGTGTAATTGGCATAAGGGAGGTTTCTTTAGTTGCCAACAGGTGACAAAATCACAAACTTGTGGGTAAAGTGGTACAACCTCTGCATAGTGTTAAAAACTATCATGATAGTTGTGCTCCCGGTTATGAGCACCTAGACAACTTCTATGATTAAAGGGAACTTGGAATTTGGGATGGTTAGTTATGGTTATGGTTATGGATTGAGTTATGATAAATGGACTTGGATGATGATGATGGTAATAATCTGGTATATGGATGGATAATTGATTATGGTTTCGTATTATGTTAATTATGTGGGATATGATGGGATTACTTCACATAGACATAGTATGATGCTTTTTACACGCTTTAAATGTACTTTTCACCAATTAGCCATTGTTTATTATCATGCTTTGTTTAAGCTACATGTCATACTTTCCCACACTTGCTGAGTACGACATGTACTCACCCTTGCAATTACCCCACCAACAGTTTCAGGTGATGTTTGGGAGTATCTTGAGGATAATGTGGAGTACTAGGTTGTGTGCTGTCGTCGACTTGCCTGTGGTGTTACTTGGAGCCGTGCTACCCTATTTGCTTTGGTTGCTTAATTAGATTATTTCTGCTGCAGTAGTATTATCCTTAATAAATTAGATTTTTAATTTGAAGATTATTTGAATATTGTAATAGAAGTACCTTATTAATTAACTTTTGTTGTGGTAATTATCTGTATATCATTTGTGATGCACTCGTGTATGTGTGTTGAACATCCTGGGTACACATATGTGTCGCACTTGGTTCATTCTCAGAACCGGGTGTCACAGATGTTGTGTTGCCTCCCATGGGTTCCATGACTGTGGTTGAAGAGAGTGTTGTTGATGTCGCTCGTCCGCACCTCAAGGTCTCACATGTGTTGAGTGTACTTTTGTTATTCCATGGCTTATGTAATGATAACCTTTAGCTACAAAGTAATGACGTGCACTCAACATGCATTAAGTGTGTTCCGTCATTCTCTGTCTAAGGTGTATCATGCCTTGTTGCCATAAAGGAAAAACTTCTAACTCTCATGCATTGGGTGTGATCCGTCATTCCTTGGCTAAGGTAATGATAACCTTTAGCCACAAAGGAGTAACATGTTCCCAACTTGTGTTGGATGTGATCTATTGTTCCTTGGCTAAGGTACAACATATCTATAACCACATAGGGACGACGCGCACTCAACATGGGTTGAGTGTGATCCGTTGTTCCTTGACTAAGGTATAACATACCATCTAGCCACATAGGAACAACTTGCACCCAATACATTGGGTGTGATCTTGTCATACCTTGGTTAAGGTACATCATATCTTTTAGCCACAAAGGAATAACTTACACCAATGATGGTGCAAATTATCTGGAGCTTGAATGAGTGCTTAGAATAGTTGAGAGCATAGTTCTCTCATATATTTGTATCAACCCATTGGTTGCTCATGGAGGGTTCTCATTTCAAATCTCCAGCCTCGTATAGTTATGATTGACCTTCGTACTTAAATTTTGATAGGTAGCAACCATCCTCATTTATTCCTTGGCCAAGGGATGTTGAAATGGAATCCTCTAGGGATTCCAACAATCGGCTCTTTGAATACCTGCATAGTAATATTACTGCTGCAAACATCATCTCCTTTGAGAGAGAGGGATGGTTAGCTTCCAATAGTGGTACAAATGAAATTTTTAGTTAGGTAACCGAATTTTCAGTTGTACATACGGGGAAGAACCAAATAAAAGATGCATTGGTTCCGATTTCAAGTGTATCCGTGAGCAATATATTATTCATTGACAAGAGTGGGGCTTTATTAATAAATCAGTTTGCACATTTTCTAAAGCTCCTACTCATATCAATGAAAGTGATATAAATACACTATATGGGCCCCTTCATCTTTTTTAGTTTCTAACCATCATAGTTTTTTACACAAGAGCAAATGTTATCATTTAGATCATGGCAAACAAGATTCTCAATTTTATCGCCCCCCAACTTTTCAAGGAATTTGAAATTTAGTGATTCCACATAAACATGCAATTCAAATTAAGATCTGGGGTATCACTTATTCTCCTAGGAGTTTGGAATCTAGTGACACCATATATGCATGAAGCACAAATCAAAATCATGGTCATCACTATGCCTAAGTTCCTACATGTCAATTCACCTTTTAAGTTTTGCCCAAAAGTTTTGTTTTCTACACCTAGGCAAAAATGACTAAGTGTATAAAACAACGCTTAAAGGATTCTAGGTACTTGTTTTAGCTTTTTCCATGTAAGGTGGTATTTCTTTTTGGAGATCCAAAAGACAATACCGATACTTACTCTTGTGAGGATGCATGAGAATTGAATGATGAGAAAGTGGCAACCTTCCTCATAAATGCAAACAAGTACATTCAATTCTAAGGAAAACCAAACAATGAATAATGTGAAACTCATACCTCATTTGAAGGGCAGTTGGTGATGAAGGCCTTTGTGTGAGAAACTCACAGCCTTGGATTTTGGCGTAGACATGCTGTTTGACGTCAAATGCCAAGTTGAGGTTGGATTTTGTGATGGATTTGGTTGAGGATTCTTCTTGCTCCACCATTGGGTCATCATCTTGAACATTTCTCTACCTCAAACTCAAAATGAGTTTGAAGGAGAGATGTGTTCTCAAATCCTCCCAATGGTGCCTTGAGCTTCATGTTGTCTCCTCTTTCTTGCCAAACCACCTTGTTACAATTTTTTTCCTACTGCAATTCAATCAAGAACAAACAAAACAATACAAAAATGGGTTATATTAGCCAAAAGCAAATTGAACCCTTTTTTAAAATTGCCTTGCCCAACTTGAAACAACTTATGAATGCAATGAGGCATAAAGTAAATCTTTATGGGTTGTATTAGAAAATAAATTTAAGTTGTGATGCTCAAAGTTCATATCCAATTAAATTTCTTCCCTAGTTCAAATGTTTAGTTTTATGATGGTTGGAAATTCTACCTTCCAACATGCAGATGTGGAAATTCAAACATGCTGAATGCAAATGATGAGAAATTCAAATATGCAATTTGGAAACAAATATGAGATAACTACCAATTAACCTATTGGCAATGACTCATCTAATTTTTGAAGTCCAATTAGTGGGACTTGCCTCCGTCCTGTTTAGCGATAATTTTTTGTCCAATCCCGGAGTTGAAGATGTGGAGAACTTCTCCTGCTTGACGTGCCAAAATTACTTTGGCTGTCATTCGGACATGTGGGCCACATGGTGGCCCTAGCCTCTTCGTCGCCTTGATGAAGACTTGTTGATGTCGCGATGGTTTTTCCCTCTTGAAGATATTCACTTATGAGCATGGTGAGGCTTGTCATTTTTAGGGGTGCCACTTCGACCTTCTTAATATTCTTTGGAGTTAACCAAAACTTTGATCATAGATCAATGGCTTCCTTTTGGCATGATGACATGCGGACTGCATAATTGAACAAGAAACACTTCATCCACAATGTCACTTTCCCAAGGTTGCACTGGTGTGGTCGAAGTGTAGGATCCCAACAAGTAATTGTGGGATAGTCTGGATCTTGAATGCTCTTTCAATTCTTGTCCTTAGCTAGGAACTTCATTTGAATGTTGTCTTGATTTCTGCTTAGCCATGGACAAAATACTTCGAGGTAGGCTAGTTGAACTTAAATCCTTTGAAATCCCCATAGCCTCCTTGATTACAAGGGTTTTTTTGATTCCACCCTTGACCTCCTTGTGATGGTAGCCATTGGGGTTGTTGTTTGAAAGGAAAAATCCCCATGGGTCTTACAGAAATAATTCCCCATGTGTCCCATGTTGACATGGATTTTCACAAATCATGTGAATATCCATGGCTTGGATCATCCAAACACTTCTTCATTGGCTTGATCTTCATGTTCAATGGGAGGTGTAGTTCCATAACTAGCATGTCCACCTTGTTAAGTGGTGTGCATGCCGAGATAAGGAAACTAGAGCATTCTTCAATCCACCCCTTGAGTGGAGACCATCTTCTCATCCATGATAAATGAGAATAGGACTCATTCAGCTTCGCATGAATGTAGTCATGGATCTGTGGAGCCAACCTGAATGTAGCCTAGAGGGGGGGGTGAATAGGATTTTTAAAACATTACCGATCCATGAAACACTTAACAGATTGATCAAATATTGGGAAGGTTGGACTAGTCCGATATGGTGCGCACTAGTTCGGTGTACGTGGATTTGAAAGATCAAGATTGATCATTAATTTCACCTCTAGTACTCTATGCAGCGGAAAGAAATTGACAACTTGGATGTATTACAGTAACGAAACAATGTATCACAAAGATCAACTTTAATTATTATATTTCAACGTGAGTTACACAAGTTTACGTAAACCCTATAATATGATGAACTATAAAACAAAGATGCACGAGAGAAGAATTTATCCTGAGGTTTGATTCCACGGAGGAAATCTACATCTCCATTGAGGAGTGCACAGAAGATCGCATCTTCACCAACCCTTCCCTCGTCGAATTGCCACAGAGGCCAATTCTCTTTCACTAACCATGAAGGGGAAAATAACTCGTTCAAGGGGGCTTTCTCACACGTTGAGGACTCCCCAAAAATTACAGCGATGAACACCACCAAACACACTCAAAAGATATACAATAAAACAATTAGAGTGTGCGAGAGATCGAACCCAAGAGCTCAAGATGTGAAGAACAAGTCTCTACTTTGTTCAATTGCTAATCCTCAAAGATTTGATCTTTTTAGGCCTAGGATGTGTTGAGAGATGTGAATTTTGGGCTCTTGGAAGGTGTGACGGCGCAGGGAGTTGAGAGTTTGATGTATGGCCGTACACCTCTATTTATACTAGGGTTTCGAAAAGTTACTGCTAGGGTGTGTGATGTCCGTACTAGTCCGTGGTGGACACCGGACTAGTCCGGTGTGCGTGTGTGCGAGAAACCCTAATTTTTCATGGATACCAGACTAGTCTGTTGAGGTGCGGACTAGTCCGATCTTAGTCAGAAACTTTTCGGACTAGTCCGTTAGATATCGGACTAGTCCGGTGTGGTGAATATCGTGTAGGACTAAGTAAAAGTCCGCACTTGGAGGGACTTGTCCGATTTTAGTCATAGAGTTACCGTGGGGCTAAGGGCAAGTCCGGACTTGGAGGACTTGTCTGATTTTAGTCAGGGGATTATCGGACTAGTCCCGTTGACACTGGACTTGTCCGGTGTTGTGCAAATGTGAAGGGCTGCGGACAAGTCCGAACGGGGGGGGGGGGGGGGGGGGGGGGGGGGGGAACTTGTCCGTTTTTTAGTCAGAAAGATATCGGACTAGTCCGGTGTATATCGGACTAGTGCGCACGTGCCGATTTTTGTGCTGTGAGTGTAATCTATTTCACTTCAGCTCTTGGAGTGTGTTTCTCCAACACACTCCAAACAAAATAATCTAATATTTTCAGCTCCTGAGCTCTTTTCCCTTAAATCCTCATTCTCTTTCCTTTTTGTGCTTTCTTCCTCATTTCTTTAAAACATGCGCTCATTTCAAAAATTTTGTTGGGATCTCATTGGTTTGTCATTAATCAACCAAAACCCACAAAGGAAGCCTAGATGCACTTTCAATCTACCCTTTTTGGTGATTGATTACAACAAATTGAGATTAGACAAATATGATAAAAATTCAGATTTTCATAAAGTGTGCACATATGAATTTTGAGCAAAAATAGCAAACGTAAAAGTAATACATATGTGCACTCTTTATGGTGGGGTACAAAACTATGTGTGTGAGCAATAATACTGATGTGAATATCATAAGATACATAATCATAATAACATCAAGAATATCAAGCATACATAGCTGTTTTAAACATAAACCATTGATCATAAGCATGACATAGTCATCATTTCACAACACATGTCCAAAAGCATGATGAGAGCATAATTAAAGTTTTACAAGATTAAAAGCATGACATAGTAGCAACAAAACACAAAAGAGAAATGTAACTCTCTCTCTCTCAACCGAATGCTTCGACCTAAGACTCCCCATCAATCTCTCCCCCTTTGGCATCAAGGCACCAAAAAGGAAGAGAATGAGGTATCTACTCGTCGTTGCCACCTTCATCCGCGCTGTTGGTCCTTTCTTCATCTTCTTCATCAGGCTGAGAAGGAGGATGAGAAGAACCACTCGTCGTGCCTCAAAGGCCAAAGTATGTGTAGGATCGAAGAGCACGTGTAAAGCTACTAGAGAGGGGGTGAATGGTAGATTAAAACTTTTCAGCGGAAGCAACGAAAAACCCATCAGCAGAAAAATGATTTGTTAAAGAAATCATGTGTGCGACTAATATAAAGGTGATCAATTGTAACTAAACAAGTATAGATTGTGGAGAATCGATTCACGTATACGTCAAAACAAGAATCACAAAAATCCATCGATAAAAACTCAAGTTACGATCAAAAGATCAAACAATGGTCAATCTGTTTTATCCAAGAAAAACAGTTCTGGAATACTGCAAAGAAACTCGTGTAGATCCGAAACTACAAATCCAATGACCGTGAAATTTTCACAAATGATATAAAATCAAGTTGTGAAGACAACTCCAAAAAGAATCACGTCAATCGGATCTGTAAAACTCGAGTTATGATAAAAGCACCAAAGAAAGGTAGTGATGTATAGAAACTCGACCAGAAAGACTTGACAAAAACAAGTCGGATCAACAAGGCACAAAAGTTTTTTCAAACTACGAATTCTATTGATCAAAACATAAGAGAAACATCCCCAACGTCGTCTCCCACGAGCTCTGGCCTCTCTTGCTTATATAACCAGCCCTAAGGCCAACTCAATCCTAACCAGGACTCTAATCCTACTCAGTTCACAAATCAAAACTTTCCATAACTGCTCAAGATTCTTCTATACGAAAATAGAAGCAATCTTAAGACTTACAAACACCTTAGGAACATATCCCACATTCCTAAAACAACTCAACTTCGTGACCCATGCGAAATCCTATCATAACCAACTCAAATCTCAAACACGACTCAGCCGCAGCCCGAGTCCATAACCTAGTCAGTTGGACCTTTCCGACCAATTCTTTACATCCACATCTCTTCATCACGCCTCGGAACCATGTAGCCACGTCCATGCATTCCTTTCATATGTGCAAACACCTTCCAACGACATCCACGATACCTTCATATGCATCGTTTTTGATCCAAACATGATGTGCGTCCTCCCGATCAACACAACCACAATTCCTCCCGAACTTGGTTGTTGAACCTCATCTTCTCCCTAAGACTAGTTCAATGGATCCCGTCACTAACCATGTTTTGAACTCAAGCAACACCTGCACATGAACAAACAACCAATACTTTTGAGCACAAGTCCTTGACCTGACTCTCGTCAGTTTCGAAACCACAACACCTTACGTGAGCACCTCACATAAGCATGTTGTAAGCCACAGCAAGATGATATCAGTCATAACCACCAAACCACACCAAAACCTTAGTTAAAGAATACTAAGAAAACTTTCCATAATCCAAAAAGCAAGTTCAAAACATTGAAATTTAAATGTAGAACCACTGCGATCAAGTTCCGAACCTTGGCAAAGCTAACTGGACCTTGAATCGGAGCTTACCAAAACTAACAGGATGTAGCGCCGGAACTTACCAAAGCTAGCAGGACCTAGCGCCTGAGCTAACCAAAGCTAGTCGGACCTAGCGCCAGAGCTTACCAAAGCTAGTGGAACCTAGAGATGGAGCTAACCAAAGCTAGTCAGACCTATACAAAGAATTCGGACCTTAGCCAAAGCAAGTTGGACCTTACGTTGGACCTTGCCGGAGCTACCCAAAACAAGTCGGACCTATCGTCGGACCTTGCTGGAGCTCAGACCTAGAGTCGGACCTTAATGATAAAGGTGTTTTGGTAGTACTCAAAACTTTTATCATTAAAGCCAATGTATTCAGCACACATAGGTTTCACAATCTCCCCCTTGATGAATGCATTGGCAAGACCACTTAAAATCCGAACATTGGCTTATTCACATGAAAAGTTTTTGAAATCAATTTCTCCCCCTTTTTGAAAATCAAATGAGATGAGATAGGAATAAATTTATCTTCTCCCCTTGCATACTTCTCCCCCTTTGACAATGTATTCAACAAGGTACAAAATAGAAATTTTAGTTTGTTATGAGCACATTATAACATATACATATAAGACAAAGCTCATCCAAGTCATACTATCAAGTAACTTACACTATCACAATAATGAGATACATAAAGTAGTGTAAGCCATGCTAGAGATCAAATGTAATTTTCAATTTTAGCAAGTCATGATCTCACAAACTTAACTATTTCAAAACCTGAAAGCATGACACTTGTTGCTGCATTTTATTATTTTTCAAAAGCACAAATTTAGATCATATGATACTTGCAAGAGATTATATGTGCATCTGCCTTATTCTAACCAACCAAGTCAAGCCTATGTCATTTGACAATCAAAAGCTTAAGGACATGGTTTTAGTCATACAAAACTTCTTCCAAGTTCCTATGTAAGTGCAATGATAAGCCATCTCAAAAGAAGAAGTGCAATACATGCATATTCTCTTGATCTTTTCTCATTTTTTTTTCATTTGAACATAAAAGCTCAACATGTGGATAGTTGATTGATTAATTTTTCATTATTAAAATCACTTGGGAGCATGCAACAAGATAAAAATAGCAAGAAAGTTCGATCATGACCAGATTTAGTATAGGTAATTATTCCAATTACTAGTCATGGCAAAAACTACAAAATGTGTAACATGAGTAATGTAGTAAGAACTTTCAGCATGTAAAAGGAATCACAAAGTCATATGTGTATGAAATACTATGCTCTTTTAAATTCAGATTCATACATAGACTTCCCAAGTTTCAAAACTCCCTCTCAATTTAGGCCATGAGGATTCATAACCATTATTTCACTAGAATGTAACAAAATGAGTGAAATCCAAAGGTTTTGTAAAAATGTCAGCCAACTGTTGTTCGGTATCTACATGTTGAAGCACAATGTTTCCTTTTTTCAACATCATCACAGAGATAGTGATACCTAATGTCAATTTGCTTAGTTCTAGTTGCACGGGAATTTTTAGCAATGCAAATGGCTCTAGTGTTATCACAAAATAATGGAACACTATCTAGATCAACTCTTTGGGTGGTTTTGATCCGGCAGATCTCCCGACACTACTAAAAGTGTTTGCGGAGTTTGAAGTTCGGTGTGGGCGTGCGGAGATTCAAGAAGGTGAAATGTAAAATGACACAGGAGACACAAAGATTTACGTGGTTCGGGCCGCCTGAGCGTAATACCCTACTCCACGGGGTGTGTTGGTGTCGTATTGGATGTATGAACTCAACTCAGGTGACGTGAGTTGAGAGCGCGTGTGAGTCGATCATACCAGATGATCTCTATGTATCATCGGCCTGTCCTTTTATAGTACAAGGACAAACCGTCACAAGTTGGCCTGGCCCGACATGTGGCCCCGGCGGCTACTAATATTAATACACATTTGATGCGCTTAATTACCCTTAATGACCGAGTTACAGGCTTTGACAGCGCAGTTACTGGTAATAAGGGTCGTCCGATCGTGTGTCATTAACATAGTACTAATGACACTTAATCGGGTCTTGAAGTCCTTGATTCCCCTTTGAAGATCCGGAGCCATTGTGGAGTCTATTGGAGGTTTGAGGCTGAAGATCCGATGGTTGGACACGTGGCAGCTCCGGAGCGTACTGTGGGGAATAGATAGGTCCAGTGCCACCAGACATGTGTCAGTTCCGGAGCTTCCCTCAGTCTGGGATTAGGTCCGGGGGTGCCGTTATGGTACATAGCCCGGAGCTTCCCCCTTGTGGCCGGTAGCTCCAGTTTGATGGTACACGTGGCGACCCTGGGACTAACCATGTTGCGGAAGCGGGTCCGGTTATGTCTGACATGTGGGCCTCCGAAGGTCTTAAAATCAAGTAGATAACATTTCCTTGAGATCTTTGCAATCTCAAGGGGTATACGGTACTCAGGGTACCGACAGTGGCCCCCTGGGCCCACCTCTGGGGAAGACCCCTTGGGTGAAGTCATTCCGCGGGAGCTGGGTCCATCCTTCGACTTTTGAGCCGAGTATTCAAAGATCTTCAGATGTGCCGTTGGCGATAGTTTTGGAGTTAAATCCTCGCCGCGTGGCATATCCAGGGTGCGGCAAATGAGATCTTTGGCGTGCGGATCTCACGCAATTGAAGGTCGCCGGTTCCAGATACAAAAATTGTATCGGTTCTGCGCACCTTGTCGGGCCGCCGCCTTTGGGCTTCCCGCCTTTCATGATGACAACTGTTCGCCTGGGTAAGAACCTCGACTTGATCGTCGGGGTGGTCCCGGGCCCTCTTGTCATCGGCAGGGTGAAATTTTTGAATAGTATCTTCGGCTTCCCTGCGATTTCCATCCAAGCGTTGCGGGGGCTTACTTAAGAAGGAAAGAGCGCACCGTCTTGGCTTCTTTACGCCTCTCATCTGAACTTGCACTCGAACTCCCAAACTTGTGCTTGCTTTTCCTCCCTTGCCTCGCTGTGCTGCGATGGAGTTGCGTCTCCGCGAGAGCCGCTTGAAGACCAAAAGTGACGTGAAGAAGGTCTGGGCCCTCATGGGGTGGTCCCCGGACTTCTTCAACCACCTGGTCCGCGCCAGGGGAATGCTCCCATTCGAGAAGGAGCACGCCGGCGAGATGGTGTACTTTTCTGCGTACGCCGTGGTGGGATTGATCCCACCCTTTTCCTCCTTTTTCTTGATGCTGCTAGACTTCTATGGTCTGCAGTTGTACCACCTTGGCCCCCACTCCATTCTTCTAGTGTCTATCTTCCTCCACTTTTGTGAAATGTTGGTGGGCATCCCCCCTTGCATTGAGCTTTTCTGGACCTTCTTCACCGTCCATACCACCGGAAGGAGTGATGAGTACCTTGGCTTCTACTACTTTGTGAAGCGCAAGAAGTGCCCATTCAAGTACCTCCGGTTGTTTCCCTCTGGAAAGTGGGACGATTGGAAGAAAAACTGGATAGTCATATGGGTGGAGGAGCACGAGAAGCTGGAGCTGCCCGAAGGCCTCCCCAACATCGACACTGCAGTCTAGAGTGAAGCTACGGTGCTGTCGGATGACCCTCTGGAAAGTGGGACGATTGGAAGAAAACTGGATAGTCATCCGGGTGGAGGAGCACGAGAAGCTGGAGCTGCCCGAAGGCCTCCCCAACATCGACACTGCAGTCTAGAGTGAAGCTCCGGTGCTGTCGGATGCCTTCAATCCTGCTCTGACCAGGATCCGCCAATGTGTGAAGGAAGGACTAACTCCTCAGGCGGTATTTTGCAATTTCCTGGTCAGCAGGTGGGAACCGCTGAAGAGGAGAGAAAAACTCGCTTGGACCCTCAACCGTGTGATGGACGACGACCAGGTTGAGACCGGGCTGAAGTCCAACATGGAGGGGGCGACCTTGGAGTTTCATCTCAAGAAGTTCCAGCACGGCATCAACGTCGTGGGTGATGACTCGACCCAGCCACCAGCTTTCCTCCCTCTGAACGTTGAAGTTTAGTTTAGCAGGGAGCTCCGGCGGATGATGCCGATGCTTGATGACCTCAGTGTCATCGAGAGACGATCGACTTCCATGGTGGTGATCCCTGGGGCTTCTGAAGGTGGCTCCGCCCCTGCCCCGAAGCTAAGGACTGAAGTCGTCGGCAAGGGCAAGGAGCCGGCGGCCGAACCCTAGAGCCGGAAGAGGAAGCTAAAGCATGCTGACGGAAGGTCCGTCAGGCCTGCACCCTCTGCAGTAGCTCCTTCTCCCCGGAGGGGGAGGTCTTCTACAACTGCGGCGACTGTACCTGCAGCAGTGTCTTCCCGGGGTGCTAGCCCCGGGCATGTGACTCCAGTACTAGGGCTAGCTGAGGTCTCTGGGTCCGCAGGTCCTTCCCGATCGAGGGGGGCCTCGACTAAGGAAATGCCCGCAGCTGCAACAAGTTCCGGGGGGCCTTCCGGAGCTACCACGCCGGCGACGGCCATGGTCAGTCAAGAACACCCAGGAAAGAGATTCCGTGCAAGCTGGTGCGGAAGCCTTCCAAGGTAATTTTAATCTTTACCTCAGACAGGTATTTTGTTGTAGTAACTATTTTTTAAGTTTCTTCATCCATCATCTGCAGCGTCCCCAAGAAGAGGAGTGAGGCTCCACCCTCAGCCACAGCAGCTGAAGCTGTGATGGCGGAGGCTTCTGCTCCTGTGCCGGTGCCGCCCCAAGTTGTGGCTGAAGCTGCGGCAGCTCCGGCGCCAGCTGTCGTGGTCATGGACCTCGACTCATCCTCCGAGACTCCCGTGGTAGCGCCGGACCACGGGAGAGAAGATGCGCCAGCGGCACCTTCCCCGGAGGTTAAAGCCCCGGGTCTTGATGCTGAAATGTTGGAAGCTTCGGCCGCTGAGCCGGAGGAAGCAGTGATTCCGGCCCCAGAGCTGGAAATTGTCGAAGCCCCGACGGTTGAGCCAGAGGTTATTGAAGTCCCGGCGAGCGAGCCGGATGTTGAGGAAGTCCCGGCGGTTGAGCCGGCTACCTCCGAAGCTCCAGCCTCAGAGCCAGTTGCCACTGAAGCTCCGGCTACAGAGCCAGTTGCAGTTGAAGACCTTCCGGCGCCTGAGCCGGTTGAGGTTGAAGCTCCAGCCTCAGGGCCGGTTGTTGTTGACATTCCGGCGCCCGAGCCAGTCGTTGCGAGGCATCAGCACTCGAACCCATGATGGTCGAGGCGCCAACACCTGAGCCACCAGCGGAGGAGGAGCCCAGGCCGGAGCTGGAAGTAGCCCCTGCTCCGGAAGTGATGATGGTGGAGGTGCCTACTGCTCAGCCAGGGTGCCTTGATGAAGTCGCTGGCCCCCTGCCTGAGGGGGCAAATGAAGACTTGGCGGTAGGGCCTTCGGAACCACTTCCGGAGGTCGGACTTCTTCTGCGGGACCCTCCTCGGTGGCGACTGAGGCTATCCTAGAGGACGGCCCTAGTGCCGTGGAGGCTTAGGGGACCACTCTTGTGGAGTGGGACCCAATTTTTGTAAGCGAGAACCCGCTGGAACCAGCGGAGGAGACCCCAACAGGTCCGGACCCTATTCCCCTGTCGTTGTCCATTGACAACGCTTGCTCCAGTCTCCGTCAAGTCCAGCTGGCGTTCTACCACGACAGCAAGGCTCTTGAAGAGGAGCGCCAAACCCTTAGGCAGTGGTGTAATCGGCTCTACGTCGAGACCAAGCTGGCGCAGTCGAGGCTGGCAGATGACAAGGAGTGGATCAAATAGGAGAAGGTCCGCTTGGAATACTGGGGCAAATTATTGTATGATAGGGAGAGCTTGACTCGTGCCCTCAACACTCAATCCCGGGCCATTTATGAGCAGGCCAAGGCAACTAATAGTGCGGCTGATGATCGCCAAGAAAGGCTTGAAGCCATTAACACTAGCCTCATCAAGCGCCGGGAGGCACTTGAGGAGAGGGAGAAGAAGCTAGAAGATGAAGAGCAAAAACTCCTAGAGCTGTGGGATGATGTCGTGAAGGGGGAGGAAGAGCTCGCTGAAAAGGTGGCTCTGGCTGACAAGGGCCTCGAGGAACGCACCAAGAAGTTGGAGGAGTGTTGCGTTGAGGAGGAGGAGAAGGCCTAGGTGCGAGGGCAGGAACTCTACAAGCAAGAGTGTGCCATCGCTGCCAGGGAGAAGAAAGTTAGGGGCCGGGAGAAGGACCTGGTCGACCGCCAGAAAAAGATCCACCTCCAGGAGGAGGAGCTCGGAAAACTCGAGAAGCAGGTTGCTGAAAAGATTCAGCAAAATGCCAAAGAGGTTGAGCGCCTTGCTCGTGAGAATTCTGAACTGGCGGCGGCCAAAAGATCCTTGGAGGAACTGAAGGGCTTGAGGACTGCGGACTCCCTACGGGTTTGGGAGTTCCTAAGCAAATCCAATGATGCGCTGACACCAATGGGCTTCAGTCCCATGCGTTCGGATGATCCGGAGCTGGAGCTGGACCTGGCGTTGCAAGCGTTGAACTCGGCGGGTGACAAGCTCTCCAAGGTGGGTGACTCCATCGCGGACCAGTTGGAGGTTGAGGGGCAGTCCCTGGCGAAGAACGTTGTAGAGTATGTGCTGACGTGCTACACCAGCCGGGATCCCCAATTTCCTCTTAACCCGGTGCTTGAAGGTCCCGTCGAAGGAGAAGGTGAAGCCACCCGAGCCAACGTGTCGGAGGTTGCTCAGAAGGTCGCCCAGTTCTTCCATAGGGTCTAGGACCATCTCTGTAGCTCCCACTTGTATTCTCTCTTTTTCTTCCCAAATTTTGTAATCCCTTGTCTCTAGATGAATGAAATCCACAATTTGTTAATGAATTTCATTTTTTTTCTTCAACACTTCTGTCTTCACTTGGCCCCCTGGTAGATGTACACAATTTTATTGTGAACATGTACCAAGAGGATATTGTATTTTTTTGAAGACTCGTTTTCTTCGAACTTGTAGAGTGTAGGTCCGAAGTCTTCGATAGTGAAGGCCCCCTGAGGTTGTGGGAGCTCAGAAGCTCCGGCATTGACTACCGTCGGAGCTTAGTAACTCCGGCAATAGTCCCTATCAACGCGTAGAGCATCGATAGTTAGCCCTCCGGGGTGTCGGAGCTTAGTAGCTCTGGTAGTGACCTTTGCCAACGTGTAGCTTGTCGGCAGCAGACTCCACTTGTGGGGTCTTCTCACCATCTTTTATTCTACGTCGACAGCTGGCCCCCTAGCTTTGCCGGAGCTTGGTTGCTCCGGTAATGCTCGTTTTCAATGTTTAACATCGATCACAAGCCACCTAGGGGGAGTCAGAGCTTTGTTAGCTCCGGCTTTTCTCCATCAATGTGGATTCTTTATTTTTCCTGCACACTGAAGCCAAGAAAAATAGTAAAATTGGCTCCTTGCCTATAACTTCATCGCGGCTTATGATTCCCAAGAAAGTTTTAGGTCAAACACAATTATGAATACAACCGAATGTGTTGCCTTCTTTCTTCCAGATCCAATTGTACTTGGACCCGCCTTACTTCGGCCTGCCGGGGTGTAGGTAGAGTGGCGTACTTAGGGTGCTTGACCAGGCTATGTCGATAGCACACTCCGGCCCTAGATTGGCTTGGCGGCATTCAAGCGAGTGGGCCATGAACAATATTTGAATCTAAAAGAATTGACAATACAGCTCGAATTGTACATGAACTCGTCGAACTAAAATTTCTTAAGAATTGCACAACTTTGTTATAGACAAGAAAGAGAAAAATAAAAAATGTTGAGCCTGTACAAAATAAATGCACGTGGAGTCTGTTTCACATGAAGATGTCTTTCATTATAGGTCCGGGGTACAGGGGAAACAAGTACACTCTTAGGGTATGGAACCAAGCTAAGCGTGTTTCATTTCTCGTTTGACCCAGGGTAGCTAGCCACACTTTTAGTTCTGAGACTGTGACAAGTGTTGCATGAACTTTACGGACCTTCCGAGAAAGGTCCGACTATTCTCCCAGAGGAACTACCCGACTCTGTACAATGACTCTATAACATACACCTCAAGTTACTACAGACTCACCTCCGTGAAATTAAGTGTAGAACTTACGGAGGTGCTCAATATTCCAAGTATTTGGGAGAGGTGTCCCATCCTCGGTAGCCAAGCAAACGCTTCCGGGACGGGATACTTTAATCACTAGGAAGGGTCCCTCCCAGCAGGGGGAGAGTTTGTTTAACCCTTCTCTGGATTGTATTCTCCGTAGCACCAGATCGCCTTCCTCGAGCTGTCGATTGCGTACATGCCGCTGATGATAGCGCCGAAGGGCTTGGTGGTATCGGGCATTCTGAACAGGTGCATGGCACCTTCCCTCCTCAAGGAGGTCTAGGTCTTCACGCCGGAGCTGGTCCTGCGTGGCTTCGTCCAAGGTCTGGACCCGGAGTGACCCCAAGGTGATTTCCGGAGGGAGGATTGCTTCAGCTCCGTACACCAGGAAGAAGGGTGTCTCTCCAGTTGACCGGTTTGGAGTTGTCCTGTTGGACCATAGAGTGGGCAGAAGCACTTCAATCCAGTTGGCCCCATGTTTTTTCAAGCGCTCAAAGGTGCACGTTTTGAGTCCTTTCAGGATTTCAGCATTTGCTCTCTCGGCCTGGCCGTTGCTTGCCGGGTGAGCTACGGAGGCATAGCAAACTTGAATGTCGAGGTCTTCACAATATCCTTGAAATGCAGAGCTTCTGAATTGGGTCCCGTTATCAGTAATGATTTTGTTTGGGACTCCAAATCTGCATACAATGGACCGCAAAAAGTTGATAGAAGATTGCTTGTTTATTGTCACAACTGGAGTTGCTTCCGGCCACTTGGTGAACTTGTCAATGGCGACATACAGGAACTTGTAACCTCCGACGGCTCTTGGGAAAGGTCCCAAGATGTCCATCCCCCACACAGCGAAGGGCCATGTAGGAGGTATCATTTGTAGAGGCTGAGCCGGTGTGTGAATTTGCTTTTCATGAAATTGGCATGCTTCGCATTTCTTCACTAGCTCAGTTGCATCCTGGAGTGCTGTAGGACAGTAGAAGCCATGCCGGAAGGCTTTACCGACCAGCGTGCGGGAAGACGTGTGGTTCCCACACTCGCCTCCATGGATTTCTGTGAGGAGCTCGCAACCTTCTTCCCTTGTGATGCACCGCATTAGGACGCCGTTGGCACCGCGCCGGTAGAGATCCCCTTCTATCAACGTGTATCTTTTAGCCAATCTGACTATCCGGTCAGCGGATACATCATCGTTAGGATGGATGTTGTCTTTCAAGTAGCTCTAGATCTCCGAGATCCATGCATCGAGCTAACTTGAACATTTGAGTCTTGCGTGCTAGGTTGCTCGGAGCTTCCGGCAGCACCTACAACCCTTGATGGCTGCCATGGTAATAGGGCCATCGGGACCGTCAGCTTCGGGATGCTGATCTCGCCCCCTTCGCTCAGTTCGGCAGGCTGAGCTGTGGGTTTTGACAACCTCCGGACAAAAGTTACGTCAGGAGCTAGAGCTCCAGTTGACGCTTTCGTCGAGAGTTCGTCGGCTTCAGTGTTGTGGACACGCTGGACGTGGTGGAGGTCTAGGACTTCAAAGTCCTTCTGAAGCCTCTGGACTTCAAGGAGGTAAGCAGCTAGCTGGAGATTGTTGCAGGAGCATTCACCCTTCACTTGTTTAATGATGAGCTGTGAATCTCCCTTGACCAGCAGCTGCTTGACACCGTACGACAGTGCCACCTTTAGTCCGTAGATGAGTGCTTTGTACTCCGCCATGTTGTTGGTCGCCTTGAAGTCAAGGTGTACCATGTATTTTACCTTCTCCCCGGTTGGTGAGAGGAGAAGGATTCCAGCTCCGGCCCCCTTCTTTTGCATGGAGCCATCGAAGTAGAGGGTCCAGTGAGGCTCGGTGAAGACCGGAGCCTTGTGTTCCGGCTTCTGCTCACTGGGGCCCCCATGGTTTGATGGAGAGGGAGTCCATTCCGCCACAAAATCTGCCAATGCTTGACTCTTGATTGCTTGTCTTGGAATGAATTCGAGATCGAATTCAGCCAATTCCGATGCCCACTTTGCAATATTCCCAGTTGAATTTGGATTATGCAAGATTGCTCGAAGTGGGTAAGAAGTCACCACTGAAATCTTGTGAGCTTGGAAGTAATGGTGAAGCTTCCTGGAGGTGATAAGAACTGCATTGAGCATCTTATGCACCTCCAGGTATCGAGTCTTGACGTCAAGAAGTACTTCACTGATGAAGTACACTGGGCGTTGGACGGTCCGGACTCTCTCGGAGGGGCCCGTAGCTTCCTCTTCATTGACCCGGACCCTCCCGGAGGGATTCGGACCTTCTTCGGGGACCTCCGGGTCCTTGCTGGAGGGACCCAGAGCTTCTTCAGAAGCGATCTGGACCCTCTCGGAGGGGTCTGGGTCTTCTGAAGTAACTTCTTGTGGACTCAAGTCTGGGAACTGGGACCCAGACTCGCTTTCAGGAACCTCCGGACCCTCCCGGAGGGGTTTGGATTCCTGAGCATGGGATGGTTTAGGTCTCTTCGCAACCAGGACCATACTGACGGCTTTGTCAGTTGCTGAAATGTAAAGCGGCAAAGGCTCACCAGGGTTCGGAGCTACCAGAGTTTGTAGGGTGGTGAGGAGCTGTTTTAGCTATTGGAACGCCTTTTTTTCTTCTTTAGACCATTGGAATGGTCCGGGCTTCCTTAATAACTTGAAGAAGGGAAGTGCCTGTTCCGCCAGTCTTGAAATGAACCAGCTGAGGGCTGCTAGACATCATGCAGCCTTTGGACATCCTTGATGCGGGCTGGTGGCCGCATGTCTTCAATGGCTTTGATCTTCGCCGGATTAGCCTCTATGCCCCGGTGATTTACCCGGAAACCAAGAAGTTTTCCGGTGCTAACCCTGAAGACACACTTGTCTGGGTTTATCTTTGTGCGGGTGACCCGCAGCTTATCGAAGACAGTCTGTAAGGTGTCAAGGAGTGACTCCTTGTTCTTGACCTTGACTACGATGTCATCGACGTACATTTCCACTATGTCTCTAATGAGTTCTTCAAAAGTTTTGTACATAGCTCATACAAAGGTTGAAGCTGCATTCTTGAGACCAAATGGCGTGGCTGTATAATAGTACAATCCATCTACTGTGATGAAAGAGGTATGCTCTTCATCTTCCCTAGACATTCTGATTTGATGATACCCAAAATATGCGTCTAGGAAATACAGTAATTCACAGCCGGAGGTGGAATCCACTATCTGATCTATTCTAGGTAGTGGGAATGGATCTTTTGGACACACCTTATTTAGTGTTGTGTAGTCAATACACATCCGAAGCTTCCCGCCTGCCTTGGGCACAACGACTGGGTTTGCAAGCCATTTTGGATGGAAGACTTCTCAGATGAATCCATCTTCGAGCAACTTCTTCACTTCTTGTCGAATGAAGTTCTGTCGCTCCACGGATTGCTTATGAGGCTTCTGATGCACGGGCTGGGCGTCAGGGTAGATCTTCAGATTGTGCTCAATCAGTTCCCTGGGGATCCCAGGCATTTGTGACGGTTGCCAGGCAAACACGTCGACATTATACTGGAGGAAAGCGATGAGCGTGAGTTCCTATTTGTCATTCAGTCCCCCCGATATACGGGTGGTCTGAGCGGCATCGGAACCGATTTGGATGAATTTGACGGGAATGTCGGTGTCGCCACTTGGCTGCACACGAGGTGCAGAAGTCGAGCCTCGTTGATGAATGCTCGGGGGTTTTGGAGCTTTCTCCTGCCTGGAGTCCTCCTCTTGCGCCGTAGTAAGCGCATGAAGTTCTTCCAGAGCGGTTACTCCGGCAGTGCGATCTCCGCGGATCCGGAGAACGCCTACTGGTGTTGGCATCTTTAACACCAGGTAGCCATAATGAGCAGCTGCCATGAATTTGTACAAGGCAGTCCTACCCAAGATGGCGTTGAAAGGTAAGTTGATCTGAGCAACGTGAAAGACCAACTTCTCAGTGCGATACTTCTCCCGGGTCCCGAAGGTAACGGGGAGAGTAATAGCATCGAGTGGGGTAATGGCTCTTGGACCTACTCTGGAGAAAGGTCGGGAGGGGTGCAGATCCGAAGGTCGGAGCTGAAGCTTGGTAAAAGCTTTGAAGCTTTTGAGGTTCAGCCCCGAACCTCCGTCTACCATAACATGGTGGAGCTGAATGTTATTGATGGTAGGAGATAGCATCAAAGGTAACTGGCCTGCTCCAACCATGCTTTGAGGGCAGTCCGAAGCATCAAAAGTGATGGTTGTGTCCATCCACTTCCAATGAGGCTCCGCCCTGGCTGTAGGAGCTACAGCGGCCATGTCCTGACGCATTGTCTTGAGGACGCGGCGGGAGGTGATGTCCCATGATCCACCAAAAATGGTGTTCATGGTCTTCCGACGCTCGTTGTCAGAGACGTCAGAATCGTCGTCGACGGAGGTGTAGACGGCCTTCAGGACATTTTTATGATCCTGAAAACCTAACTCCTCTTCAGCCGGAGCTTCGTCAACTTTTTGTTTTCCTTCCCTCTGTCAGAAAGGAACTTCTTCCCGGCGCTTGTTGTAGCGCTCGGCAAGGTTTTGGACCTCCCGACAGTCTTCCAAACTGTGGTTGTCCGTCTTATGAATCGGACACCACACCTTGGGTTTGCCACCGTCTTCAGGAGACGGTCGAGGTTGCTTCTCGGGGCGTGGCCCCCGGCCACCCGGAGCTGCAGCAGCTGTAGCATTAGATGCGTCGGCCGACGGCTTCTTCTTGTCGTTGGTCTTTTTCTTCTTTTTGCCACTCCCAAAGGTAGTGGCTTCGCCTTTGGAGGATTTATTGCGATCCTTCGGAGATGGTTTGGAGTGCATTTCACGGCCCTCCGCAGCTCTGGCACATTTGTCGGCCAAGCTGAAGAGTTCCGTGACACTGGTGATCTCCTTGATCGCCAGTTTCTCCAACATCTTCTTATACCGTACACCCTGTCTAAATGCCACAATGGCAGAAGCGCTAGAGGTAGAAGGGATAGTGTTTTGTACCTGAGAGAATCTCTGGATGAATGATCACAGGGATTCTCCCCCCTTTTTGCACGACTGCAAAAAGGTCTAGTTCGGTGCCTGGTCGGGTGTATGAACTCCCGATGATGGCGGTGAACTCTCGGCACAACTCCTCCCAACTCTTGATGGAGTTGGGTGGAAGGCTCATAAACCAGGACCGGGCGGTCCTAGTTAAAGCCACTGGAAAATAGTTGGCCATTACGGCCTCATTTCCTCTAGTTGCCAGGATAGCAGTGGAGTAAATATGAAGAAATTCGACGGGATTAACGGTACTGTCAAACTTCTCCGGCAGGTGAGGCCGGAATTTCTGTGGCCACCTGACCATACGCAGATGCATGGCCAGGGCTGAACAACCTCCTCCTACTCCTTCAGGAGCAGGAATGTCCTGAGCTTCTCGTCTTTCACGAGCACGCTCGATATGGACTCGGCCGTCTTGTTGACAGTATGGGCGATCAAGCTCCGCCCGGAGGTCATGAGTTGAAAGCCTTGATACCGTGTGAGTGTGTCGTGCCCCAGAGGGCAACGACGTCACTTGCTGTGACGCAGCACGTCTCCTGTTGTTGGAAATGTGCGGACCAAGTCTGCCAGACAAGGT
Organism: Tuctoria greenei; assembly: GCA_036927565.1. NCBI lineage: Eukaryota > Viridiplantae > Streptophyta > Magnoliopsida > Poales > Poaceae > Tuctoria > Tuctoria greenei. The sequence continues at coordinate 84,040,275 of JAYESD010000005.1, read as the reverse complement.
CCGTCGCTGCGACGGGGCCCGTCCTGAAGGAGGAGGACCCTGGTTACTGATGCGGTCGGCTGCTGCTACAACCAAGTGTTCCACATCGGCCCTCCACTGCTCCATTGTATCCCCGGATGCATCCGGAGGTGGTGGGCGCTGAAGGAGAGCACGTGCTGCATGGAGCGCGTGTTTCGGGTTGTCATGATTCGCCGACGCATTGATTGACACTGGTGCACCATCGTGCTGCCCAGCTTGATTTGCTGGTGGAGGCGGCGGTGGTGGAAGTGTGACTCCTGCTGGAACTGAGGTTCCTGCTGGGGGCTGCATATTGGAGGGATTGCCCCCAGCAGCTTGAATATCGGGATGACCATTGGATTATTCAGCAGCTGAGTTCACCATTCTTGAAATCTCAGGCCCCCCTACCTGGTGCGCCAACTGTCGGTGGTTTTGATCCGGCAGATCTACCGACACTACTAAAAGTGTTTGCGGAGTTTGAAGTTCGGTGTGGGCACGCGGAGATTCAAGAAGGTGAAATGTAAAATGACAAAGGAGACACAAAGATTTATGTGGTTCGGGCCGCCTGAGCGTAATACCCTACTCCACGGGGTGTGTTGGTGTTATATTGGATGTATGAACTCAACTCAGGTGACGTGAGTTGAGAGCGCGTGTGAGTCGATCATACCAGATGATATCTCTGTATCGTCGGCCTGTCCTTTTATAGTACAAGGACAGGCCATTACAAGTTGGCCTGGCCCGACATGTGGCCCCGGCGGCTACTAATATTGATACACATTTGATGCGCTTAATTACCCTTAATGACCGAGTTACAGGCTTTGACAGCGCCGTTACTGGTAATAAGGGTCGTCCGATCGTGTGTCATTAACATAGTATTAATGACACTTAATCGGGTCTTGAAGTCCTTGATTCCCCATTGAAGATCCGGAGCCGTTGTGGAGTCTACCGGAGGTTTGAGGCTGAAGATCCGACGATTGGACACGTGGCAGCTCTGAAGTGTACTGTGGGGAACAGATAGGTTCGGTGCCACCACACACGTGTCAGTTCCGGAGCTTCCCTCGGTCTGGGATTAGGTCCGGGGGTGCCGTTATGGTACAGAGCCCGGAGCTTCCCCCTTGTGGGCGGTAGCTCTGGTTTGATGGTACACGTGGCGACCCTGGGACTAATCATGTTGGGGAAGCGGGTCCGGTTATGTCTGACATGTGGGCCTCCAAAGGTCTTCAAATCAAGTAGATGACATTTCCTTGAGATCTTTGCAATCTCAAGGGGTATACGGTACTCAGGGTACCGACAAACTCCATAGTCCTTAAGTGTTTGAACAATCCAAAGAAAATGTGAGCAAGCACTAGCAGCAGCTACATATTCAGATTCGGCTGTGGATTGTGCAACTGAACGTTGTTTTCTAGAGGACCGAGCAACAAGTGAATTACCAAGAAAATGACAAGCACCGGAAGTACTTTTCCTATCAATCCTACAACCCCCAAAATCAGCATCCGAAAAAACTTTGAAAGTAACGGTTGAGGAAGAAGGAAGAAAAATGCCAAATTCTTAAGTTCCATGTAAGTACCTAAGAATCCTTTTGACGGCTTGAAAATGTGAAACACGTGGGGAAGCTTGAAACCGTGCAAAAAGACATACGCTGAATTGTATGTCAGGTCTTGATGCGGTGAGGTACAAAAGTGCTCTGATCATGCTTCTATATTCTTTTTGATCCACGGGTTCACAATCTTAATCAAGTTCAAGTGTCATTGTTGTTCCCATTGGTGTCCGAAGAGGCTTGCGTTTTTCCATGTCAAAGCGCTTAAGAAGGTCTCTTGTATACTTCATTTGATGGACAAATGTTCCCTCCTTAGTTTGCTTGATTTGCAACCCCAAAAAGTAACTGAGTTCACCCATCATACTCATTTCAAATTTTGATCTCATCATTACTGAAAACTTGGACACAAGATCATGAGAGGCACAACCAAAGATAATATCATCCACATACACTTGAACGAATAATGAGTCATTGCCATTCTTAAGCACAAAAAGAGTTTTATCAACCTTGCACATGGTAAACCCCTTTTCAAGTAAGAATGTTTTTAACCTATCAAACCATGCTCTAGGGGCTTGTTTGAGACCGTACAAGGCTTTGGACAGTTTGTAAACGTGATTAGGAAAATCTGGATTTTAAAAACCTGGTAGTTGCTTGACATAAACCTCTTCATCTATATAGTCATTAAGAAAAGCACTTTTAACATTCATTTGATATAACTTGAAACCTTTAAGTGCAGCAAAACCTATCAAAATTCTTATGGCTTCTAATCTAGCAACAGGAGCAAAAAGTTTCATCAAAATCTAGACCTTCAATTTGTGTGAAACCTTGAGCAACGAACCTAGCCTTATTCCTAGCCACAACCCATCCTCACTTTTTTTTAAACACCCATTTACTTCCAATTAAAGTGTGACTTGAGGTGGAGTTACAAGTTTTCAAACATTATTTCTTTCAAACTTTTCTAACTCTTCTTGCATGGCAATAATCCAAGATTCATTAGTGAGTGTGTGTGATATATCTTTGGGTTCAAACAAAGCAACAAAAGCAGAATGAGCGTGAGAGTTTGGATCGCAAAACCTGGACCGTGTGACTCGTTTGTGCAAGCTTCCAATCATTTGTTGTGGAGGATGACTTTTGAGAATCCGGAGGGGAGTAGACACTTCACAAACTCCACAATTTTGTTAGTGTCAAGTAAAAGCACACGGTAGCCTCTAGTATGAGATGGATAACCAAGAAACATGCCATCAATGGATTTAGGTTCAAATTTATCAAGATTCCCATGTTTCTTAACAAAGCATTTGCAACTAAAGACCCGAAAGTGTGTAACACTAGTCCTATGTCCAAACCGAAGCTCATATGGTGTTTTACCTAGCTTAGCACGCAAGAAAACACGATTTGAGACATAACATGCGGTTGCAATTGCCTCAGCCCAAATTTTCTAGGAGTTTGATATTCATCAAGCATAGTGCTAGCCATCTAAACTAAGGTTCTGTTCTTTCTTTCTATAACACCGTTTTGTTGAGGTACATATGGTGAAGAAAATTGATGATCTATTCCATTTTCAGCGCAAAAGTGATCAAAAGATTGATTTTTAAATTTAGTTCCGTTATCACTTCTAATTGCTTTTAAAGATCTTGGGTGATCGATTGATAATCTAAGAAATAAAGTTCTAAAGTGACTAAAGGCTTCAGTCTTAGATGCCATAAAGTAAACCCAAGTGTATCTAGAATAATCATCAACAATCACAAGAACATACCATTTACCTCCGAAGGATTGAACACGTGAAGGTCCTACGGTGTCAAGGTGAAAAAGTTAACCCGGTTCAGTTGTCATGATCATTGTGAGAGGAGTATGTGAACCTGCGACCATCTTAGCATGTCTACAAGAAGAGCACACAATTTGTTTGTCCCTTTTTAGCTTAGGCAGCCCACGTATGCGATCAAGAGCACTAACACGCGTGAGATGATCAAAGCCTATGTGACCAAGTCTACGATGCCAAAAATATAAGTCTTTGGAATCATTTGCAACTAGACACCCATGCTTAGAAGAACACATATCAAAATCAGCTTTAAAAACTCTTCCAAACTGAGACATGTTAAAAATAAGCTCACTATTTGAATCTACAACTTTGCAGCAATTTTTATTGAAAATAATTTCCAAATTTTCATCTAGCAATTTTGAAACAAAAAGCAAGTTGTATTGCAAATTATTGACAAGTGCCACATCTTTCAAAGTGTAGTGATCATTTACAATAACCGAACCCTTAGCAATTATTGGAGTTGAAGATTTATCGGCAAAAGTAACATTCTCTACATGTTACACAAAAGAGAGGGAGGAGAACCATTCTTTGTTACCGGTCATGTGGCGTGAGCAACCTGAATCCACAATCCAAATGTTCTCTTTCCTCAAGCCTGTAACCTACATAAAAGCACAATACGTCGAATCCAGTACTGAGTCACACGACGTCCAGTAGGAACAACACGCGACAGCTGAGATGAAACAGCAGGTTTATGAGTCAAAGTTTGAGATTTTTTGTTCTTATCTACTGACCTATAAGGTGTTACTTGTGTAGGACAAAAATCAGTAGCTCCGGAGGCAAAAATAGAAGGTCCAGAGGTAACAACAGAAGGTCCGGATGTAAAAACTGAAGCTCCGAAGGTAAAATTTGAATGTTTTGGACTCATAACAGCAGGTTGCATGTTCCTGACATTTGGTTTAGTATGTGCAGCAAATTTTGCATGAGAGTTATAAGATCTAGCTTGCATTTTTTTTTCATTTTTATGTTATTTAGCTAGTCTATAACAAAAATCTATGACATGACCATCTCTACAATAATAGGTACAATGAAATTTAACTATGTGTTCATGTCTAGATGAGCATGCAGAATGTTTATTTGAACCCGAATGTGACAACACTCCTGCAAATTTAAAAGCCACATCTTTTGGTTTAGGAACTGTTTTGATCGAACCACTTCCTTATGACTTTACAATTTTAGGTGGATGTGCTTTAGCATGAGTATGGGAATCAAAACCTAAATCAGTTTTATAATTACAAGATTTGGATGAATTCAGCAGCATGTTTAGATTTTTGTTCCCAATACAAAACTGCTCTAGTGGCGTATTCATGTCATTAAGTTTCTTAGACAATTCTAGCCAGTTTTCACATGAAGTTTTTCCTTTTAGTTTGCAATTAGAATAATATTTAACTTCATGAGCATGTAAAGCATTGTTCAGTATTGAAATTTCATTCATAGCATCTTTTAGTTTCTTTTCAAGATCACTACAGGTAGAACAATGCAAATCAATTGTAGAACAAGAAGCATCTTTCCAGTTTCTGTCATAAAGTGCAGCAAGCTTTTTGTTCTTTTCAATCTCTAACTCAAATTTATCAACACAGGAGGATTGTACACTTCTTAAGGAGGACAATAGTTCATATATTAAATCGCATGAGGAATAAGAATCATCACTAGGAATCAATGTTTTCAAACGATTAATTTCAGATTCTAGTGACTCAATTTTAACAGCATTGTCCCTAAGCTTTTTGTCCTTTTTCTTAACAATAATAGTTGCACGGGAAATAGCATCACACATTTCATCACAAGTAGGACGTACTTCTTCGTTGTCACTGTTGTGTTCTGCATCCTCCATACTTGATCTTGATTTGCCCGCCATGAAACACAAGTTTGTCAGATCATCTTCATCTTCGTCACTACCAATGTCTACATCACTCGAGCCAAGTTCTTGAAGTGCGGTGATGAAACCATTTTTAGTTTGCATCTTGTAAAACCCTTCTTTTTCTTGTTGATGTTGACAGAAGAGAACTTGACTTTATTCTGCTTTTCATCACGGGTAGAAGGACCTTAAAGGTTAGGGCAATCTATACGAAAGTGTCCTATCTTACCACATTCAAAGCATCATTGAGGTCCGCAGCTTCCTCTCCTTCTAGTTCTCATATTTTGAAATGCTTTTGAGAATCCAGTAGAGATGAGTGCTAGCTCCTCTTGTGGAAATTCTTCAATCTGTTCCAGGGTTAGTGAAGACAGCAAAGCAAGTGTATTGCTAGATGAAGATTGGCCGGGGCTAGGCATATCATGTTGAGAAACAAATGCAAGAGACTTGTTGGAGTTTTTACATGAGAATATGTCAATTTCATGAGTTTTCAATTTAGAATATAGCACATGTAATGTAAGTGTATTCATGATAGTAGATTCACAAATAGATGTGACTTTCATCTCCCAAATTGACATGTCTAATGCACCTAGTAATTTCGTAGCATTTTCAGCATCTAAAAAATTAACATTGACGCTATGCAAGTTGCTGATAATTTTATTAAAGCGAGGAAAGAGGTCATCAATGGACTCACCGGGTTGCATCTAAAAGCGCATGTATTCTTTCTTGAACATATCCTGTCTTACCTCCTTGATCATGTTGGATCCTTCGTGGTAGTCACAAAGTGCTCTCCACACATCGTACGCCGATCTGAGGTGTGCAACACGGTCAAAGTCGCCTTGAGTTAGTCCTTGGATTATCATGTTGCGGGCTTTGTTGTTGTTGTCAACATCTCTTAAGTTTGTAGCCGTGACTTGATCGTTCGGCGGCACATCGTAAGGCTTGTACACTTTTTCCCATATTGCAAAGCCTTGCGCTTGGATAAAAGCTTCCATGTGTGCATTCCACACCTAAAAATCAATACCAACATGATGCGCGTCCTCCCGGTCAACACAACCACAATTCCTCCCGAACTTGGTTATTGAACATCATATTCTCCCTAAGACGAGTTCAATGGATCCTGTCACCAACCATGTCTTGAACTCAAGGAACACCTGCACATGAACAAACAACCAATACTTCCGAGCACAAGTCCTTGACTTGACTCTCATTAGTTCCGAAACCACAACACCTTACGTGAGCACCTCACATAAGCATGTTGTAAACCATAGCAAGATGATATCAGTCATAACCACCAAAACACACCAAAAACTAAGTAAAAGAATACTAAGAAAACTTTCCATAATCCAAAAAGCAAGTTTGAAACATTGCAAGTTAAAGTAGAACCACTGCAATCAAGTTCCAAACCTTGCCAAAGCTAACCGGACCTTGAACTGGAGCTTACTAAAACTAACAGGATGTAGACTAGAGCTAACCAAAGCTAGTCGGACCTAGCGCCAGAGCTTACCAAAGCTAGTCGGACCTAGCGCCGGAGCTTACCAAAGCTAGTCGGACCTAGAGATGGAGCTAACCAAAGCTAGTCGAACCTAAACAAAGAAGTCAGGACTTAGCCAAAGCAAGTCAGACCTTACGTCGGACCTTGCCGGAGCTACCCAAAGCAAGCCGGACCTATCGTCGAACCTTTCTGGAGCTCGGACCTAGAGTCGGACCTTGATGATAAAGGTGTTTTGGTAGTATTCAAAACTTTTATCGTTAAAGCCAATGTATTCAGCACACATAGGTCTCACAGTATGCAAGCTCGGAAGGAGAGAGAGGTGGAAGCTCCGAGAAGTTAGAAGAGAAGTCCTCTAATATAACTGGATACCCAATAGGCTCAATCTCCAGTCTTTGACAAGTGGCTTTGACATTGTCCTTCATGTATCGCATCTCCTCCTTTCTTGCTTTGTTCATCTTGTGTATCTTCACCTCTGCTTTGCGGCAAGAGCCAAAGATAGTAGCCAAATACTTCATGATCCCACTAGCAGACCCTTTGCAAGATGGAGGGACCCTAGTGCCAGAGGAAGGCCTTGTACCTTCTTGAGCTCTTTCCAGGTGTTCCTCACTTGAGGCGGGCGAGGGAGCAGCTAGGAGAGAGGCTTGAGGAGGCTTCTGAGATCATAGAGCAGTATGCTCCACATCCTTCACAAACTCAATTCATCTGACTTTTTCAATCATGAACATCAAGTATGGTGCATAGGCGCAGAAGCAGTTTGGTGTCCAGGATATGTTCCCCATGTCATTCCATATGTAATCGAAGATATCAAACTTCCTTCTCCTGCTAATCACTTTCATCATGGTTCTCAAGTAACCTTGGACACTCTCGACATCTTCATCCTTTGGAGCAATTGTCTTTCGGAGCACTCTATTGAGAACAATGAAGAAGGGCTTCATGTTCTTGGTTGAGGGAGAATTGTATTTGAGGTGAGTATCATAAAGAAAATCCATCTTATCCTTCTCAAAAAAACCAAGATTGTGAATCACAATTTCATTGTTGCCGGTGTCCTCAAGGTGTAGCAGCCGACAAACTCAGCATAATTAACTGTGTACTTGGATCCATGTGTCATCCAAGTCACTCTCTCTTCTTCATCGCTGGTAAAATAGAAAGTTGCAAAGAATTGAGCAATGACTTCATCATTCCAGTTGTATCTGAAAGAAAATAGTCCTTTAGACCATGCCTCTCTGCAGCCTCTACCACCTCATCAAAAGCACCACAACTCTTTCTTTCAAAATGGCTCTAGTTAATCCATTGGACGCGGATCACTGGAGTCTTCATTTGGAGGTACATGGTACTGTAGTAGTTCGAGTGAAGATGACTCCAAAATCTCCGGTCACCTGCATCTTTCCCACTGCTATAGGCATAAATCTTCCTGAGCTCCCATGCCACATCACTTCCTTTGCCATTGAACTTCTCTTCTGAGGGGTTCCTATTCCCTTGTCTTGGAGTTGTCATCTTCAAGGGACCAATCGGGTCAGAGGCAAGCCCCTTTCCTTTGCCCTTGGTTTTGCATGGAGCCGCCGAGCTAGGACTAACTACATCATTCCCTCTGGAACCTGGTTTCTTGGCCAGAACCTTTTGCCGCACCCTAGGTGGAGTGCGCGAGGAATCAGTGGCACGATCATGCCTTTTCTTGGTTTGGGCCCGCTGAGGCATGAGGTAATGTCTCTTGATCCAATTCGGCCTCGAAGTCGAAGATATCCTCGTTTGAGTTCGACATGATTCTGACAAGGAAGATATAAAGGATATGGATATGCAAGGATGACAAGGAATTGCATTGAATTGATATAAGCTAGAGTTTTGATCAGGGCATACCGGACTTGTCCGTTGTTCAGGGACGGACTAGTCTGAAGTACAGGACTTTTCCGCCCTGAGAACGGACTAGTCCGTTGTGGGGCTGTTCAAAACCTAACTCAATGAAACTTTAGGCTACTCAATGCAAAAGTGATCTAGGGCAAATAGAATACATCAATAGAGCATGTATTGGCCAGAAGTATTAAGCTATTGGAGCAAGAACAAGAAAAATCGAAGGTTCTAGGTTCAGAGAGAAGTTTACCAAATTCTTCTATTCGTGGCGTTGAAGGAGTTCTTGATGCGGACTAGTCCGGGGTCTTCGATCCCCTTGCAGTGGAGATCGATTCCCATGGAGACATGAGTGGATTTGATGGAGAACTTGCAACATCACCTTCGGAGCACTTTGAGTGAGGAGAGAGAATGTGAGAGAAGTTGTGAGATAGAAGAAGATTAGGTCTGCGTCGGCCCTAGGGTTATGGAGTCAAAATATTGGACTAATCCGTGGTTGAACTAGACTAGTCCATGGTCGAACCGGACTATTCCGGACTAGAGGACACTCCGCGGACTAGTCTGTAATGTGTGGACTAGTCCGGGGTAACCACGGACTAGTCCGCGGTCACCTGGACAGAAAGATATAAAACCCTTCTTATAGATCCGAGGGTGCCTAAATAGATATAGGGGCAAAAACACACAAATAATCTTGATGAATATGATCAGTAAACATACAACAATCAAGCTATGACCATATTTCACCAAGATCAAGTAATTAACATAGTTTTTCGGAGAAAAATAGAGAGAGATGATTTTCAATACAATCAACATGATTTTGAAGATGGCATACAGGTATGCAAGTTTTCAAGCCATGTTCTGATCATCGAGGATATATAGTTCCTTTTAGAGCTCACAAAGTTGTTTTAAATCAAGTGGCTTGGTAAAGATATCGGCTAGTTGTTTTTCAGTGTTGACATGGGAAATGGCTATGTCTCCTTTCATTGAGTGATCTCTCAAACAGTGATGCCGGATGTCTACGTGTTTGGTTCTAGAGTGCTCAGCAGGGTTATGGGCAATTTTAATGGCACTCTCATTATCACAAAGGAGTGGAATACGGCTCATATTGCAACTGTAATCCCTTAGAGTTTGTCACATCCAAAGGAGTTGTGTACAACAACTCCCGGCTGCAACATACTCCGCTTCGGCCGTGGATAAGGCAATTGAATTTTGTTTCATGGAGGACAAAGAAACTAGGGATCTACCTAGGAATTGGCAAGTATCGGAGGTACTTTTTCTATCTACCTTGCATCCGGCATAATCTGCATCGGAGTATCCAATGAGATTGAATTTTGAACCTTTGGGATACAAAAGGCCTAGGATGGGTGTATGAACTAAATATCTCAAGATCCTTTTAACGGTTGTCAAATGACATTCCTTAGGATTGGCTTGATACCTTGCACACATATATACACTCAACATAATATCTGGCCTAGATGCACTTAAGTATAGTAAAGAGCCTATCATGGAACGATATACGTTTTGATCCATGTTTGGTCCGTCTTCATTGAGATCCAAGTGTCCATTTGTCGCCATGGGAGTCTTTATGGGCTTCACATTGTCCATTCCAAACTTCTTGAGAATGTCTTGAGTGTACTTTGTTTGGCTTATGAATGTCCCTTCCTTTTGTTGCTTCAATTGGAATACCAAAAAGTATCTCAACTCTCCCATCATGGACATCTCAAATCTATCTGTCGTAATCTTACTAAATTCTTGATAAAAAGATTTGTTAGTTGAACCCATCAACATAGATTTGGCAAATGAAGAGATCATCATCAATGTGTTCGGTATACAAAGTGTAATCATATTTACCAATTTTGAAGCCATTTTCAACCAAAAAGTCTCTAAGGCACTCATACCAAGCTCCAGGAGCTTGTTTGAGGCCATAGAGAGCCTTACGCAGTTTGTACACATGGTCGGGGTACTCTTAATCTTCGAAACCGGGTGGTTGCTGCACATACACCTCCTCCTTGATCGGTCCGTTGAGGAAGGTGCTTTTCACGTCCATCAGATAAAGCTTGAAATCATGGTGAGTAGCATATGCAAGTAATATACAAATCAACTCAAGCCTAGCTACGGGAGCAAAAGTATCGTCAAAACCCAAACCTTCGACTCGTGAATACCCTTTGTCCACAAGTCGTTCCTTGTTACCAATTCATGTTCGTCTTTCTTGTTGTGGAAGACCCATTTAGTGCCCACGACATTGAACTTGGGTCTTTCAACAAGCTCCCACACTTCATTCCTTTTGAAGTTATTCCATTCTTCTTGCATCGCCATCACCCAATGCGGATCTTTCAATGCACCTTCAACCCTGTATGGTTCCAAAGAGGATACAAAAGAATAGTGTTCACAAAATTAGCTATGCGAGATCGAGTTATTACTCCCTTTTGGATGTCACTAATTATGTTGTCGGTTGGGTGATCTCTTTGGATGCTTTGGTGTACTATTGGATGTGGCACTTGTGGTCTTGAATCTTCATGATTATCATCTTCTTCTCCCTCTGTACAGTTGCCCTCATTGATGTTTTGATTACCTTGATCTTCTTGAGGTTGATCTTGTGTGGAAACTCCCCCTTGATCATTTTCCTCCACTTGTGGTTCATCTTCTTCATTCGCATTTGGAGGTGGCACATGTGGTCGAACATCGCCAAATGCCATTCTTTTCAATGCTTGACATGGAGATTCTTCTTGATCTAGCACACATTGATCAACTTGATCTTCTTGAGAGCCGTTAGTTTCATCGAACACTACGTCACGTGTCACTTCAACAAGTCTCGAGGCCTTGTTGAAGACACGATAGGCTTAGGAGTTCGAATCATAGCCAAGTAAGAAACCTTCATCGGACTTTGAAGTGAACTTCGAAGCCCTTGGCTTCTTGTTTAAAATATAACATTTTGAACCAAAGAATCAAAAATATGAAATGTTTGGTTTGTTACCGGTGAGTAGTTCATATGAGGTTCTCTTGAGTAGACGATGAAGATAGAGTTGGTTTATGGCATTACAGACGGTGTTAACTGCTTCAACCCAAAACCGGTCCGAAGTCTTGTATTCATCGAGCATTGTCCTCGCCATCTCAATGAGTGTTCGGTTCTTCCTTTCGGCTACTCCATTTTGTTCAGGAGAATATGGTGCTGAAAATTCGTGCTTTATTGTTTCTTCATCTAGATACTCCTCAACTTGAGTATTCTTGAACTCTGTTCCATTACCACTTTGCATGTTCTTGATCTTCAGTGAGAATTCGTTTTGGGCACGCTCGATGAACTTCTTGAGGGTTCCTTGAGTTTTTGTCTTACCGTGCAAGAAGAAAACCCACGTGAAGCGTGAAAAATCATCAACAATGACTTAAATCGTATTTATTAGTGCCGATGCTTATGTAAGCAATTGGACCGAATAGATCCATGTGGAGGAGCTCAAGCGGTCATGTTGTAGTCATGACATTCTTCGTAGGATGGGGGCTCCTACTTGATTCCCAACTTGGCACGCTCTACAAGGCCCATCTTTCTTAAAAACAACATCCTTTAAACCTCAAATGTGATCGCCTTTAAGGAGTTTTTGAAGATTCCTCATGCCAACATGAGCCAGCCGTCTATGCCACAGCCAACCTATGTTGATCTTTGCAATCAAGCATGTGTCAAGTTTGGCTTTATCTTTGTTGAAGTCAACTAGATAAAGTTTTCCCTTTAACACACCCTTGAATGCAATCGATTTGTCACTGCTATCATTGTTGACGGCTCCTAAGATATACTAACAAATCATCCCCGGCAACTGCGCCAGAAATGCTTGTCGTTATTTCTTAGCACCACAGATCATCTCCAGTAAAGAGATGAGATCCGCAAGCGCACGGAAGATACCGTTGTAGCATTTCACCCATGAGTATTCCCAAGGGTATGTATTTATCCCAAAGGAAGGCAATGGAGTAAAGTATATACTACTCTTATGGTCAAGCTATGGGATACTAATCCATTATCCGGACAGGGGTCAGTTGATAATAGGAGTAGCGTGACACACACCTAGGCAATCTATTCTAAAGGGTAAAATGGGTCCTAGAGGGAGATTGGATTGAGAGTTAGAGAGTTGCTCCTACAATGCTCCTAATACATATACATAGCCTAAGGTAGATAATAATGGTCATGTCAATGATGAATTCCTATGCAATATTATTCAACACATTGGGCACGGGCTTAACCCTAGCAATACTAGGGCGACTCCCGCCAAGAGCCTGTGGCATAACCGAACGTGGAGGATTATATAGGACAGATAGGGCTGTCACCACCTACTGCCTACCTCTTCAATCTGTGGGTCTACGAGACATCCAACGCTACTTAAATACCCTAGCACCATGCTAGCATACTAAGAAAATACCTTAGGAGCCATGGCACAAGCCATCCTAAGGCAATGACTAACCTAAACATCGTTGAACCAATGTTGAAGCATAGCATAAGTCATTCATATTAACATAATCATTTCATAACTACATAGACAATAGTGGGGGTCTATAGTGTTTATGACCATAAGATGTGATCATGGGAGTGAAATGATAAAGGCTATACCTTCCACATACATGAACTCCACAATCAAACAAGAAACGCTTTGTCCAAGTATATGTATAAAAGAATACTAAATATAATATCTTTATTGAGCAGAAAGTCACAAATACAAGAAGGAATACATAAGCCATACCTCTCCCAATGTGGAATTGGGAAGAGAGACTCGTTCTACTCCTTTCCCAATTTGGACTTGGGACTAGAGGCTCTCCTCTCTACATCCTAACTCCTCTAAGGCCTATGGAAGATAGTGTATACAATAGAATGATGCCCAAGTGGTGTGTGTTGAAGTGAGGGGTAGGGGGTCCTATTTATACTAGTGTTGAGGTTGGTTCCCGCCACCAAAAGTGCGCAAATCAGTCACCATTGACTCCAGGGAGCCGGGAGGAACCAACACGTGGAGGCTGACTGAGTTTGGTGCAAAGACCAGGTCGGTCGAGCACCTGGTTCGGCCGACCTGGTCATTGCACCGTTTCTCATGTGCTTTCTCCAGGTGGGTCTCATTGATGTATATGGGTGATACACCGTTGGATCTCCTTGGATACTTCTGTTTGTGGGCCATTTTATCCATGGGATGCCACGTGTCATCGCCTGATTGGCTGGGATGACATTTTATAGGATTGGTCCCTCTACATTTCCTCATTTCCTGCATAAAATGTTGCATACACATATTTCTCCAAGTCCAAGTGGAATTGGGTTAGATAGAAAGGTGATGTGTGCAAGAAATGACAAATCCTTCATATAATTGAGTTAAATTGACGGATGAAATTGGTATATAACAGCCGTCAACAAACCCCCCCCCCCCAAGCTTATCCTTCGCTCATCCCGAGCAAAGGCGAGTCTTTAGGTTGATGATCAGAAGTTGCTACAATGTCTTATTTTCAAAAGTATCTAATGCACAACAAGATACTCTACCTAGTATTGCAGAAATTGGCTATGACACTCTACCTTTCTTAAGTTATCATGGGCCTTATGCTTTTTCATATTCATGAGTAGTTGAAAGGTAGAATAGCAAATGGAGCAGACATAGCCTAGAAATCAAGTTCCACTTAAATCCCGAAGAATTCAATTTAGATATTAAGTACCTCAATTTGATTATCTCAATCACTCCTTTGTGGACAGTGGAAATATTTCCTCACCAAAGCATTGTGCCTCTACTATTCCTACTCATTGAATATGGCTTGTATGTGGAGCTTGGTAAGGAAAGTAAGTAGGCATATTTGCATCACATATATTGCTAAGTCAAAAAAGTAAGCCTCAGGAGAATTCAAATAAAAACTTTTTGATTCAAGACTAGTGCATGTGTGATGGAGTGGAAGTGGATGTGGATACTTGTGATAACTCCTTTTCGGTATAATCTCTCTTTCTTTTGCAGGGATGAAACATGGCTACTTTTCTTTTCTCTTTTTTTTCTCATGCTTATGATGTAAGCATGCTTTTTTTTAATTTTCTTTTTGTAGCCATGTCTTCTACTCCCTTTCTTTGCAGTGAATTTTGAAGAGAGTGCTAAACATGAATAACATGGAGTTCCGCTTTTTGTTGTGGTATGGTGGATATGATGGATGTTTTGCTTACTTCTAGTGTAGAAGTATAGCATGTGCAAGTGAAGTCTTGAATTCAAAAAGAGTTGAATGATTTCTCACATAGGTCTATACTAGTTTGACTAGGCTCAATGTGAAATAAAATAGCATATGCATAAGGTTTTGTCTATGTATGGACATCATATGGCTTTGGTAGGTACTTCCAATCAATTGAGGGAAACTTAAATCTTTTTAGATTTTCTCCGGAAATCTAAATTTTACTTTCAAACTAGGACTAGCATCCCTATTACCAATTCTAGTCTTGCAACAACCTAGAATTAGATTAAGCTTTTGCTACCCACAACTTCCAAATTAAGGTAAAAGTATTTCATTCCAATGAAAGCAATATTCGGAGAGTAGCAAGTTGTAAACTAGAAACTTAGGAAAATAAAATAGAGCAACTATTCATCATTTCATCTATGTGAATTTTAAATCATTCTTACCGCACATCTTTTTTTGATGAAAGCAAATCTAACCTATTTATATATATATATATATTTTAAATGCAAGGTGGATGATTTGAAATAAAAATGTAGTGGGTGTGATACAAGTTACCTCAAGTGGGGGTCGTCCCCCAGGCTTATTCTTGATCAAGGTCCGTGATAGGGGTTGAAACCCTAACGACGGAGGTAGGCCATGAGTTGGCCTATCCTTGTTGCAGCATGGCTTTGACAATGGAGGGTTGAGTGTTGATTGTTGTGTTGCCTCCCATGGACACCATGAGTGTGGTTTAATAGAGAGTTTCCGATGTTGATCGTCCGCACATCAGGGTCTCCATGTGTTGGGTGTGATTTGTCATTCCTTGGCTAGGATAATGATAACCTTTAGATCCAAAGGAATGACGTGCACTCAACATATATTGAGTATGTTCGTCATTTTTTGGCTAAGGTGTATCATATCTTTTTGCCATAAGGGAGTGACATGTGACCAACATGCATTGGGTATGATCAGTTGTTCCTTGGGTAAGGTACAACATACCTAGAACCACAAAGGAATGACATGCACTCAAGATGGGTTGAGTGTGATCTGTTGTTCCTTGGCTAAGGCATGACATACCTCCTAGCCACATAGGAACAACTTGCACCCAATATAAATTGGGTGTGACTTTGTCATTCCTTGGTCATGGTACATCCTAACTCTTAGCCACATAGGAATAACTTGTACCCAATGATGGTGGCATATCCCTTGAGCTTTAATGAGTGCTTAAAATAGTTGAGAGCATAATGCTCTCACCCATTCGTGGCAGCTCATTGGTTGCTCATGGAGGGTTCCCATTTCAAATCTCTAGCCTCGTATAGTTATGATTGACCTTCGGCCATAATTTCCGATAGATAACAACCATCCTAATTTACTCCTTGGCCAAGAGATGTTGAAATGGAATCCTCTAGGGACCCCAACAATCAGCTTCATGAATGCCTGCATAGTAATATTACTTCTGCAAACTTCCTCTCTTGAATGGAGAGGGATGGTTAGCTCCCGAGACTTGTACAAATGATCATTTGAGTTAGTAACCAAACTTTCATTTGTACATACGGGGAAGAACAAAATAAAATATGCATTGGATCCAATGTCAAGTGTATCTATGGTCGATGTGTTATTCATTGATAAGAGTGGAGCTTTATGGATAATTCATGTTGCATATTTTCTAAAGCTCCTACTCATAGCAATGCATGTGATAGAAATACACTATATGGATCCCTACACCTTTTAAAGTTTCTAACCATCTTAGCTTTCAAGAGAAAATTTTTATCATTTAGACCATGACAAACAAGATTCTCAATTTTATCCTCTTGAACCTCACTAGGAATTTGAAATTTAGTGAATCCTCCTAAAACTGCAATTCAATTTCAGAGCAAGGATATCACTTATTTCTAGGAGTTTGAAATCTAGTGACACCATCTATGCATGAAGCTCAATTAAAAATTATGGCTGTCACTATGCCCAAGTTCTTATATGCCAATTCACCAATTAAGTCATGCCCAAAAGGTTTGTTTTCTAAACCTAGACAAAAATGACTAAGTCTATAAAACAATGCTTAAAGGATTTTAGGTACTTGTTTTAGATTTTTCCATGTAATGTGGGATTTCCTTTTGGAGATCCAAAAGTCAATACCCACGCTTACTCTTGTGAGGATGCTTGAGAATTGAATGATGAGGAAGTGTCAACCTTCCTCACAAATGAAAGCAAATACATTCAATTCTATGGAAAACCAAACAATGGAAAATTCTAAACTCATACCTCATTTGAAGAGAAGTTGGTGACGAAGGTCTTTGTGTGAGAAACTCACAACCTTGATTTTTGGCGTAGGCTTGATGGTTGATGTCAAATGTCAAGTTGAGATTGGATTTGGCAATGGATTTGGTTCTGGCTCCTCCTTTGGGTCATCATCTTGAACATTTCTCTTCCTCAAACTCAAAATGAGTTTGAAGGAGAGAAGTGTTCTCAAATCCTCCCAATGGTGACTTGAGTTTGATGAAACCTTCCACTTTCTTGCCATATCACCTCTTCACAATTTTGACCTAGCTGCACTTTAATCAAGAACACACAAAACAACACGAAAACGGGTTACGTTAGCCAAAAGCAAATTGAACCCAATTTTAAAATTGTCTTGCCCAGCATGAAATAACTTGTATATGCAATGAGGGTCAAAGCAAATCTTTTTGTTTTGAACTAGGAAGATAAATTAAAGTGGTCATGCACGTAGTTCTCATATCCAATTCAATTTCTCCCCTAATTCAAATTTTTAGTTTTATGACGGTTGGAAATTTTACCTTCCAACATGCAAGTGTGGAATTTCAAACATGCAAATGCAAGTGTTGATGCAATTTGGAAAACAAATATGAGATAACTACTAATTAACCTATTGTCAAGGACTCACCAAACTTTCAAAGTACAATGAGTGATAACTACCAATTAACCTATTGGCAAGGACTCACCGAATTTTTGATGTCCGATGAATGGGACTTACCTCCGTTCTGTTCAGCGTGATGATTTGTTGACCAATCCCGGAGTTGAAGATGTAGATGATTTCTTCTGTTTTGACATGCCAAACTCATTTGGCTGTCATTTGGACATGTGGGCCACATGGTGGCCCTAGCCTCTCCCCGTTGTATTGATATAGACATGTTGTTGTAGCAGCGGGTTCTCCCTCTTGAATGTATCCCTTCATGAGCTTGGTGAGGCTTTGTCCTTCTTAGGGGTGCCTCTCTGACCATATTGATATTCCATTGAATCAACCCATACCTTGATCATGGGCCAAAGGCTTCCTTGGGCATGATGACATGTAGACTCCAAATCAAACAAGAAACGCTTCATCCACAATGTCACTTGCCCTAGGTTGAATGGGTTTGGTAAAAGTGTGGGAATCCCAACAAGCGATGTGGGAAATCTTGGACTTTGAATGCTCCTTAAGTTCTTGTCCTTGGCCAAGATCTTCATGTGAATGTTGTCTTGATTTCTGCTTGGCCAAGATACTTCAAGGTATGCTAGTTGAACTTAAATCCCTTGGAAAGCCATAGCCTCCTTGAATACAAGGGTGATGTTAATTCCACCCTTTACCTCCTTGTGAATGGTAGCCATTGGAGTTGTTGTTTGAAAAAGATCCTCATGGGTCTTAGGGAAATAATTCCCAGGCATCCCATGTTGACATGGATTTTCACAAATCATGTGAATATCCACGACTTGGATTATCCAAACGAATCTCCATTGTCTTGGTATTCATGATACTTCAATGGGAGGTGTAGTTCCATAACTAGCATGTCCACCTTGTGAAGTGGTGTGCATGACAAGCTATGGCAACTCGAGCATTCTTCAATTCACGGCTTGAGTGGAGACCGTCTTCTCATCCATGATGAATGAGAATAGGACTCCTTCTGCTCCAGCATGAATGTTGTCATGGATTGGTGGAGCCAACCCATGACACAAGTTATATGAAGAGCCAGCTATCCACCCCATGTTGGAGGCAAACCAAGAAGAACTCTTGGAGCCATCCCCAAGCTTGGGTATGGATGACTTTGGCTCCTACTAAAAGCTGAAATTCTCCCGCAAAAAGGCAATGGTGTTGCCTACCGGACATTTGTTGAGGTATGCCTTAAATCATCTTGCAGTTTAGCACTTGCGTCCTCATTGGCCATCCCATACAATGGGTTGGCCAACACTACCCTGTTTTCACACAAAGGAGAAAACAAACAAGGGTAATCCTGTCTAATTACTATTAGTACCTATATCTTAATCACAAGTGATAGCTATCCTTCACTTCCTTTGCCTTCCCCGGCAACGACACCAGAAATGCTTGTTGACGGCTCCTAAGATATACTAACAAATCATCCCTGGCAACTGCGCCAGAAATGCTTGTTGGTATTTCTTAACACCACAAATCATCTCTAGTAAAGAGATGAGATCCGCAAGCGCATGGAAGATACTGTTGTAGCATTTCACCCGTGAGTATTCCCAAGGGTATCGTATTTATCCCAAAGGAAGGCAATGGAGTAAAGTATATACTACTCTTATGGTCAATCTATGGGATACTAATCCATTATCCGGACAGGGGTCAGTTGATAATAGGAGTAGTGTGACACACACCTAGGCAATCTATTCTAAAGGGTAAAATGAGTCCTAGAAGGAGATTGGATTGAGAGTTAGAGAGTTGCTCCTACAATGCTCATAATACATATACATAGCCCAAGGTAGATACTAATGGTCATGTCAATGATGAATTCCTATGCAATGCTATTCAACACATCGGGCACGGGCTTACCACTAGCAATACTAGGGCAACTCCCGCCAAGAGCTTGTGGCATAGCCGAACGTGGAGGATTACAAAGGACAGATAGGGCTGTCACCACCTACTGCCTACCTCTTCAATCCGTGGGTCTACGAGACATCTAGCGCTACTTAAATACCCTAGCACCATGCTAGCATACTAAGCAAATACCTTAGGAGCCATGGCACAAGCCATCCTAAGACAATGACTAACCTAAACATCGTTGAACCAATGTTTATTGCATAGCATAGTCATTCATATTAATATAATCATATCATAACTACATAGACTATAGTGGGGGTCTATAGTGTTTATGACCATAAAATGTGATCATGAGAGTGAAATCATCAAGACTATACCTTCCACATACATGGACTCCACAATCAAACAAGAAACGCTTTGTCCAAGTATACGTATAAAAGAAGACTAAAGATAATATCTTTATTGAGCACAAAGTCACAAATACAAGAAGGAATAAATAAGCCATACCTTTCCCAATGTGGAATTAGGAAGAGAGACTCCTTCTACTCCTTTCCCAATTTGGACATGGGACTAGAGGCTCTCCTCTCTACATCCTAACTCCTCTAAGGCCTATGGAAGATAGTGTATACAATAGAATGATGCCCAAGTGGTGTGTGTTGAAGTGAGGGGTAGGGGGTCCTATTTATACTAGTGTTGAGGTCAGTTCCCGCCACCAAAAGCGCGCGAATCAGTCACCATTGACTCCAGGGAGCCAAGAGGAGCAAACACGTGGAGGCTGAGCGAGTTTGGTGCAAAGACCAGGTCGGTCGACCCCCTGGTTCGGTCGACCTGGTCATTGCATCGTTTCTCGTGTGCTTTCTCCAGGTGGCTGCTAGGTGGGTCCCATTGATTTATATGGGTGATACACCGTTGGATCTCCTTGGATACTTCTGTTTGTAGGCCATTTGATCCGTGGGATGCCACATGTCGTCACCTGATTGGCTGGGATGATATTTTATAGGATTGGTCCCTCTACATTTCCTCATTTCCTGCATAAAATGCTGCATACACATATTTCTCCAAGTCCAAGTGGAATTGGATTAGATAGAAAGGTGATGTGTGCAAGAAATGACAAATCCTTCACATAATTGAGTTAAATTGACGGATGAAATTGGTATATAGCAGCCGTCAACAATCACCATCACTGTCATCTTCTTCAATAGCTTCTCGAGCTTCTTTTGATGCAGGTGTACAAGTTGACTTCAAAGCAACTCCTTTCTTATTTGCCGAGTGAAGGTCGGAAATTTCCTTGACGTGGTTGGCTTGCTTCTCCATCATTCCAAAGTTGATAATCTTGCCAAGGAGTTCGTCCGGGGTCATTTTCCAATGCCCGGGGCTTTCTCTAATCATAGAGCAAATAGTCATGTAGCGAGGCATGAATGCTCTAAGAATCAACTTCACGAACTCATGATCATTCTACTTCTTGCTGCCATAAGCTCGGACTTTGTTTACAAGATTCTTGAGTCTATTGTACATGTCTTGAGGATATTCACCATCTTCTATTGCGAATCTTCCCAATTCAGCTTCAATCATCTCTATCTTTGTTTCGCATACATGACGGTCACCATCATGTGTAGTTTGTAGAGTGTCCCCTATCTCTTTGGAAATTTTGAGTCCATCCACCTTGGTGAACTCGTCTCGGCTCAATGATGAAGTGATCACAGCTGCAGCTTGAGCGTTCTGATGAATTTCTTGTTCTTGACTTTGTGTCCACTCTTCATCATTGTCCAGAATATCTATTCCTGTACAAACTTTATGCCACAAACTTGGGTTAAGAGATATGAGATGCAGTTTCATATTTTGTCTCCACATTGAATAGTCATTTCCATCAAAGTAAGGTGCTTTGCCTAAAGGCAATTGATAGGTAATGACTATTATTAGAATTTAAACGATCATAGTCAAAAGGATACCAGGAGTAGTCGGTGTGATTACTGCCCTTCATCTTCTCATCTTGAGTCTTATTCTTTCCTTTTGGAGATAGTGCCTTCTTTCGGAGAAGAGACTTAAGTTGAAGCATCACCTCATCATCATCCTCACAGTCTTGAATGGCATCGAGGAGCTTCTCCAGCTTTTGGGTCTTTTTATCATCACCCTTCTCGTTGTTGAAGTTCTTGTGTACATCCTTGATGTCCGACATCGTCTCTTCGAGCGGTGAGCCTCTTTTGAAGAGTTTGGCTCTGATACAAACTGAATTTATCCTAGAGGGGGGTGAATAGGCTTTTTGAAACTTTGTCGATCCGTGAAACACTTAACAGATTGATCAAATACAGGGAAGGTCAGACTAGTCCGGTGTACGTGGATACAAAAGATCAAGATTGATCATTAATTTCACCTCTAGTACTCTATGTAGTGAAAGGTAATTGACAACTTGGATGTATTACAGTGATGGAACATTGTATTGCAAAGATCAACTTTTATTATGATATTTCAACGTGATTTACACAAGTTTAAGGAAACCCTAGAATATGATGAACTATAAAACAAAAATGTGCGAGACAAGATTTTATCCCGAGGTTCGATTCCACAGAGGAAATCTACATCCCTGGTGAGGAGTCCACGGAGGACCGGGCCTTCACCAACCCTTCCCTCATCAAATCGCCACAGAGGTCGATTCTCTTTCACTAACCACGAAGGGGCAAATAACTCGTTCAAGGGGGCTTTCTCACACATTGAGGGCTCCCCAAAGATTACAGCGATGAACACCACCAAACACACTCAAAAGATATACAATAAAACAATTAGAGTGTGTGAGAGATCAAACCCAATAGCTCAAGATGTGAAGAACACGTCTCTCCTTTGTTCAATTGCTAATCCTTAAAGATTTGATCTTGTTAGGCTTAGGATGAGTAGAAACATGTGAATTTTGGGCTCTTGCAAGGTGTGACGACGCTGGGAGTCGAGAGTTTGATGTATGGACATACACCTCTACTTATATTAGGATTTCCAAAAGTTACTGTTAGGGTTTGCGATGTCCGAACTAGTCTGTGGTGGACACCAGACTAGTCCTATGTGCGTGTATGCAAGAAACCCTAAGTATTGATGGATAACGGACTAGTCTGTTGAGGCGTGGACTAGTACGATCTTAGTCAGAAACTTTTTGGACTAGTTCATTAGATATCAGACTAGTCCGGTGTGGTGAACACCGTGTAGGACTAAGGACAAGTCCGCACTTGGAGGGACTTGTCCGATTTTAGTCAGAGAGTTTTTGGACTAGTCCGATGGATATCGGACTTGTCCGCTGTAGTGAAAAACCGTGGGGCTAAGGTCCAGTCCAGACTTGGAGGATTTGTCCAATTTTAGTGAGAGGATTATCGGACTAGTCCGGTTCAGATCGGACTTGTTCGGTGTTGTGCAAATGTGAAGGTCTGCGGACAAGTCTGAACTGGGGGGGGGGGGGGGGACTTGTTCGTTTTTAGTCAGAGAGATATCGGACTAGTCCGGTGTATATCGGACTAGTCCGCACATGTTGATTTTTGTGTAGTGAGTGTAATCTGTTTCACTTGAGCTCTTGGGGGTGTGTTTATCAAACACACTCCAAACAAAATAATCTAATCTTTTCAGCTCCTAAGATTTTTTCCCCTTAAGTCCTCATTCTCTTTCCTTTTTGTGCTTTGTTCCTCATTTCTTTTGAAACCTGCGCTCATCCCAACAATTTTGTTAGGATCTCATTAGTTTGTCATTAATCAACCAAAACCCACAAAGGAAGCCTAGATGCACTTTCACAACCCATGACATGAGTGTTCTATGAAGAGGCAACTATCCACCACATGATGGAGGCAAACCAAGAAGAACTCTTGGAGCCTCCCCCAAGCTTGGGAATGGATGTCTTTGGCCCATGCTGGAAGCTAAAATTCTTCTGTGAAGGGCTATGTTGTTGCCTAGCGGACAATTGTTGAGGTACGCCTCGAATCATCTTGCAGTTGAGCACTTGCATTCTCATTGGACATCCCATAAAATGGGTTAGCCAAAACTACCCTTTTTTGCACAAAAGGATAAAACAAGCAAGGGTAATCCTGTCTAATAACTATTAGTACCTATAGCTTAATCACAAGTGATGGCTATCCTTCACTTCTTTTGCCTTCCCCGGCAACCGTGCCAGAAATGCTTGTTGGTATTTCTTAACATCACAGATCATCTCTAGTAAGAGAAGAGATCCGCAAGCGCATAGAAGATACCATTGTAGCATTTCAACCATGAGTATTCCCAAGGATATTGTGTGTGTCCCAAAGGAAGACGATGGAATAAAGTACACACCACTCTTATGATCAAGCTATGAGATACTAATCAGTTATCATGACAGGGGTAAGTTGATAATATAGGTAGTGTGACACACACCTAAGCAATCTATTCTAAAAGGGTAAATAGGTCATAGTGAAGATTAGACTAAGAGTTGGTGAGTTGCTCCTACAATACTTCTAGTATACATATACATATTCTAAGTTACGTCCTAATGAGCAATGTCAATGGTGAATCCTTATGCTAAGTTGTTCAACACATCGGGCGCAGGTTTACCCCTAGCAATACTAGGATAACTTTCGCCAAGAGCCTGTGGCATAGACGAACGTGGAGGTTTGCAAAGGATACGTAGGGCTATCACCACCTACTGCCTACCTCATCCGTGGGTCTATGAGACATTCAATGCTACTTAATTATCCTAGCACCATGATAGCATACTAAGCAAATACCTTCGGAGTCGCGGCACAAGCCATCCAAAAGCAATGAACTAAATCAACGTTGAAAGCAATGTTTGATACTTAGCATATTTATTCATATTAACATGATCATATCATAACTACATAGACTATAGTGGGTGTTTGTAGTGTTTAATAATATATTAACATTAAGGCATGATCATAAAGACCATTCCAACCACATACATCGAATTCACAATCAAACAAGAAACACTTCAACCAAGCATATGTATAATGGAAGACAATATCTTTATTACGCATAAAGTCACAAATACAAGAAGGAATACATGAGACATACTTTTCCCAATTTGGTATTGTGAAGAGAGACTCCCTCTACTCGTTTCCCAATTTGGACTTGAGACTAGAGACTCTCCTTTCCACAGCCTAACTCCTCTCTGGACTCAGAAAAGTAGTGTATACAATAGAATGATGCTCAAGTGGTGTGTGTGAGAAGTTAGGCATTTGCGGTCCTATTCATAGCTAGAGATACGTCAGGTCCCACCACAATTAGCATGGGAATCAGTCCTCATCATTATCAGGACACCGCATGAAGTTAACACATGGAAGAAGACCGATTTTGGAGGAGCTATGTAACATCCAGAAATTTTCAAACTTGGCTAATTCAAATTTGAAAGGGAATTTAGAAATTTATTTCCAGATCTCTTCTTCAGCCCATCCGAATCTAGAAGGCGAGATTCATTTTAAGGGGTGTAGAATTGTGACACTGTTGGTATTTCTTAATGCCACAGAGTTATCCACAAGCGCACGGAAATACCGTTGTAGCACTTCCCCTTAAGGAGTATTCCCAAGGGTATCAAATCCAAAGAACGCGTGCGCTAATCTTTCGAACTAGATCACCCAAGGACACAAAGTTGTTTGGTAGGCAAGGAACAGAGAGGAATTCAAAGTATTGATCCTAATTCAAGGTAGTTTGCAGTAGATGCTTGCTTCGGGCACGGGCTTACTCCTAGCAATACTACGATGACTCCCGCCAAGAGCCTATGGCATAGCCGAACATGGAGGATTACGAAGGACAGATAGGGTTGTCACCACCTACTGCCTACCTCTTCAATCCGTAGGTCTACGAGATATCCACTGATGGTTTATAACCTAAGAACCACACTTACATTCTAAATCACTACTCTAGTTGTTTCGAACACAAAGCTACAACTAGAGCCTCTAATGAATTAAAGCAGT
Source organism: Tuctoria greenei (assembly GCA_036927565.1). Classification (NCBI taxonomy): domain Eukaryota; kingdom Viridiplantae; phylum Streptophyta; class Magnoliopsida; order Poales; family Poaceae; genus Tuctoria; species Tuctoria greenei. Next base: position 84,014,906 of record JAYESD010000005.1, on the reverse strand, counting down.
GAACCCACAAGTAACTGCTTGTGCAAACTACTAAGAATAAAAGATCAAACTTTTGTTGAATTCACAATGGCTTACTTGATTGAGTAAAACCTTTGTAGGGGTACAAGTGTAGAAGAGGGACTTGACAAGCCCAAGCCTCCTTCTCCTAGACTCTTCACCACACTCTCCTTCTACATTGGTAGCCTCTAGGACTACTCTAAACCTTTGGAGTGTAGCACTATTCTCAACTTTTGGTGTGTGTGAGAAGTGAGGTGAGGGGGTCTATTTATAAGTGGAGAAGGGTCGGTTCCCGCCACAATTAACCCGCGAATCAGTCACCATTGACTCTAGGGAGTCGGGAGGAGCCAACACGTGTCATTTGACCGAGTTTGGCGCCAGGGAGAGGTCGGCCGAACCCCTGGTTCGGCCAACCTGGTCAAGGCTCCCCTCAGGGAGTGCTTCCTCTAGGTGGCTTACAGGTGGGCCCCCTTGATATATATGGGTGCAACACCATTGGATCTCCTCGTATTCTTCTATTTGTGGGCCATTTGATCCATGTGTTGCCACATGTCATCGCCTGATTCGTTGAAATCCATTATCATGGATTCATCCATGCATGTTTTGGTATTTGGGTTATAATTCACCTGCATACAAATAAACACCAACACTTATGGAATTGGGTTAGTGTATAATCCTACCACTATGTTTTGTGTTTCTTTTATGCACATTATGAGGTGAATTGATGGTCAAAATGTGGTACTTATGGACTGTCAACAAACTCCCCCACACTTAGTCCTTTGCTCATCCTCGAGTGAAGGCAAGAAGAACTAGAGTGTTGTCATGAATTTGCTATAAGGTAGAAAATAAGGATACTAGATATTTCAACTTATACCTGAATTCATGGATCCCCTTTTTGTATGTGGCTACCACATCAATCTTGGGTGTTTGAAAAGTGGAACGGTTAGAATGATGTTCCCTTGGATCATTCTTCTCTGCTGAAATGATTTGGCAATTGCTATATTTGAAAGTCATAGGAACTTTTGCCCTTGCCTTCTTGATTGGAATCTCTCAAATATCTCAAAGTGTTTGAGTCCTCACCATGGCATGTTTTGCCAATTCTTGTCCCTATACTAAAATTGGCTATATCTGGAGCTTGGTTGGGATGAATGTGGCACACATTTGCAATTCATATGTTACTGAGTCAAAAACTTGATCCTATGAGAGACTTATGCAATGAACAAATCGAAGGGAAAATTCTTGTGCACATGAATGGAATGGAGAGGCTAGGTGATAAATCCCATGAATTTGCTCTCTCCTAAGGATGAAACATGGCTACTTTTTTTTGAGCACTCTTACTCTTTTTCAAGAGTGGATGCTTTTTTTTCTTGTAGCCATGTCTTCTACTCCTTTTTATTTTTTTAGAGAGGCTTTCATTTGTATTGTATGGAGTTTCATTTTGGCAGATGGGTAATCGATGGATGCAAACTCTCAATGTGAGAATTTTTGCATGAATGGAGTGCACAAGAGTTTTCAATTCAAAAAGTTCATGCATGTCACTCAATTGGGTCAAGGGTTTGACAAAGTTCAATGAAAAGCAAAGTGGCATATGCTTGTGGTTTTCAATGAATGTATCATATGGCCTTGGTGGGTATATAAATTTCGAATGAGAGATTTAGGAAAAGTTCAAGACTCCAAATAGTTACAAATGTCAAAAATCAATTTCAAGCAAATGGATGATTTCTAAAGAACTCATTTACCATATCACACTATTCAAATACCTAGAGGATGTGTTTTTCCTATTGAATTATGGGAATCATAAACAAGGTAATGAATTGAAATATAAAGTATCCAAATTTTCAGCTTAAGCAAATCCTTGACTACCAAATTTTATTTCAATTTGTTGAGTTGATTTATTTTAGATATGCAATGAAAAATATGAAATCAACTCAAACAGCAGGGCAGCGCATAAAAGTGGGGATAGGAAATCCAAACCGATTTTCTGGAGCGAAACAGAGTCGTATGGAGCAGAAAACAGGTCGGCCGACCAGGGGGTTTGGCCGACCTCCTGTTGGCTCTTCTGTGGCTCTGTTTCGTTGGGTCATTTTGCTCATTCGGTTGCGACGTGTTTTGATATGCAACGTTAATTTTTCACATCGGGATTTCATGAATTGGAGACATGTTTCCCCCACACTTGTTTCCTGAATTCTTTATTCAACAAAATAAACTAAAGGGGGGACTTTACCGGTGTTAGATGAATCGGTAAGTTCACTTTATTGAAATCAAAATATGGGGATGCTTACATTATTTAACCTAGCTTTAGAAAACAAATGTTTGAAAAATAAAATAAAATCCTAAGTAGTAAGCATCCTATGCTGTCGGGCGAGGGAAGTTTTGTTGTTGCCCGGCGTAATGTGTTGAAGGTTGAGCTGGAAGAGGCGTGAGGCACAATCTTCTTGTCGACCATGATGAGGATGGGAGGAGGATGATGATTCAATGAGGTGTATGACTTTCCTCTCTGTTTTTGTCCTTTAAATAGGTGGGGAACGACGCATTTCACCGAGGATTTTGTGGAGGATATCGAGGAGGATCAACACGAGAAAACAAAATTCGAACGGTGCGAAGGGAGAGTCAGCCGACCCTAGGGTTCGGCCGACCCCCTTCTGGCTCCTTTTAGGCCACATTATCTCGGGTCGATTAAATGGGCCTCATAGATGAAGAATTGGATGGGCCCATTAGTTGGATGTGGAGAATTTAAATAATATTGAAAGAAATGGCATGGAAATCGATTAGATTTACCACGTCAAATTCTTTTTCTGTATCCTTTTGGGAATCGAGAAATAATTTGAGTCGGTGCCCATTCACTTTGAATAGTTGACCGTCATCACCTTGGAGTGTGACTGCTCCATGGGATGAAGTCTCTACTACAGTGAAGGGTCCTTACCATTTACTTCTAAGCTTCCCATGTCCAAAGAGTTTAACCCTAGAGTTAAAGAGTAAAACTTTATCTCCAGGTTTGAACTCTTTCAGCGTAATCCTCTTATCATGCCAGCTTTTGGTTCTCTCTTTATAAATTATGGCACTTTGGTACGCCTTATCTCTCCATTCCTCCAATTCAGAGAATTGCTTCAATCGGTGAATTCCAGCTTCGTTAAGATTCATGTTCCACCGCTTGATGGCCCAATACGCTCTATGTTCCAAATCTATGGGAAGATGGCAAGTCTTCCCATAGACAAGTTGGAAAGGAGACATGCCGATAGGTGTCTTGTAAGTAGTACGATATGCCCACAATGCGTCGGGTAGCTTTTGCTTCCATCCCGTTCCCATTTCCAAGACAGTCTTTTGCTGAATATTCTTAATTTGTTTATTAGATCTTTCTTCTTGACCACTTGTCTACGGGTGGTATGGGGTAGCAATGTTATGATGGACTCCAAGTTCCCTTAAAAAGTTCCAGAAGGTCTTATCTATGAAATGAGACCCTCCATCACTTATGACCATACAGGGAGTTCCAAAGCGTGGGAAAATGATCTCATGGAACATTTTCCTTGCTTGCTTGGAATCAGCATTTTTGCATGGCAATGCTTCTACCCATTTTGACACATAATTGACGACAACCAGAATATACTCGCAATCATAAGACCTAGGAAAAGGTCCCATGAAATCAATACCCCATACATCAAATAATTCCACTTGGAGATTGAATGTTAGAGGCATCGCATTGCGAGCAGAGATTCCTCCATTTTTCTGGCATTTCCAACATCTGCGAATGAATTCCTTGGTATCTTCATACATTGAAGGCCAATAGAATCCACTCTGCCAGATCTTTGCCTGAGTACGGTACACACCGTAATGACCACCATAGGGGCTAGCATGGCATTTCTCTATAATTTTGGTGCCTTCGACTGATGGGATGCACCTTCTAAGAAGGCCATCGGCATATACTCGATACAGGTAAGGGTCATCCCAAAGGTGTCTATGACTCACATAAATGAGTTTCTTTTTGTTCTCCCTTGGTGGTACGTATCCTGTGACCATAAAGTTCACGATATCCGCATACCAAGGGTGAGATTTTGTCACCTTGAGGAGCATATACTCTCGTAGGAAGTCATTGATAGGTATGTCCATGGTTTGTGTGACTTCCATACGTGAAAGATGATCTACTACTGAATTCTCTACTCCTTTCTTATCTCTTATTTCCAGATCAAATTCTTGGAGTAGAAGAATCCATCGAATTAGCCTGGGTTTAGCATCCTTTTTGGTAAGCAGATATTTCAAAGCAGCAAGGTCTGTGTAGACTATGACCTTTGCTCCAACCAAATAGGATCTAAACTTGTCGATAGCAAAAACTACTGCGAGGAGCTTTTTCTCAGTTGTGGCATAATTGAGTTGGGCTCCTGTCAGATTTTTGCTAGCGTAGGCTATTGCGTGATGCTTTTTATCTTTGGTTTGTCCTAAGACCGCACCAACAGCAAAGTCACTGGCATCACACATGATTTCGAATGGCAGCATCCAATTAGGGGGTTGGATAATTGGAGCTGAGATGAGTGCATTTTTGAGTATATCAAATGATTTAAGGCCTTCATCATCGAAATCAAAGGGAGCTTCTTTAGCTAATAGGTTGGTGAGGGGTCTAGCGATTTTGGAGAAATCCTTGATAAATCGTCGGTAGAACCCCGCATGACCTAAAAAGCTACAGATTCCCTTAACATTGATAGGAGGTGGAAGTTTTTCAATAACTTCAATTTTAGCTTTATCCACCTCTATCCCTCTCTCGGACACCAAGTGTCCAAGAATGATGCCTTCCCGGACCATGAAATGGCACTTTTCCTAATTAAGCACAAGGTCCTTCTCCTGGCATCTTTGTACGACCCTGTCTAAATTTTCTAGACAATGATCAAAAGTTTTTCCATAGATGGAGAAATAGTCCATGAAAACTTCCATGATATCCTTGATCATGTCTGAAAATATAGACATCATGCATCTCTAAAAAGAGGCAGGAGCGTTACACAATCCAAAGGACATACACCAGTAGGCATAGGTCCCGTAAGGACATGTGAACGTGGTCTTAATTTGATCATCGGGATGGATAGGAATTTGATGATATCCCGAATACCCATCAAGGAAACGGAAGTAGGAGTGTTTTGCCAATTGCTCTAACATCTCATTGATGAAGGGCAATGGAAAATGGTCTTTCCTTGTTGCCTTGTTAAGTTTTTGGTAGTCAATGCACATCCTCCATCCCGTGACAGTCTGTTGAGGAATTAATTCATTCCTCTCGTTTTGAACGACCGTCATACCTCCCTTCTTAGGTACTACTTGAACTGGACTTACCCATTCACTATGAGGAACTGGGTAAATAATACCGGCATGCAGAAGTTTCAAGACTTCTTTCTTGACGACTTCCCGCATCGCATTATTCATCGCCTTTGAGGTTCCCTTGAGGGGACACTCTCAGGGTCAATAGGAATACGATCGGTGCATAACGCTGGACTAATTCCCTTGAGATCCTAAAGTGAATATCCAAAAACAGATCTATATCTTTCTAACATGGCTATGAGTTTGAGCGTTTCATCATCTGAAAGATTGTCACTTATGATGACAGGGGCTTCCAAATCGCCATTTAGAAAGGCATAACGTAGGCCTGGAGGTAGAATCTTGAGCTCAACAGGAGGTTTTGGGGAGGGCTCTTCTTTTGGCAATTCAATTTCCTCCTGAAATTCATCCTCCTCTTGGACGAAGTCTTCTTCTCCTTCAATTTCAGGGGGTTCTAAAAATTGAAGAGTCCTAACCTCCTTCATTGGCTCATCTTGGATTGGAGATTCTGCAGATGCGTTCTTTGAACGTAGAATAGGCATGGATAAATTTCTCCCTCCAAGATTGATATTGAGGCTTCTTTCCAAATGAACTTCCATGAGAAATTTCTCTATGGTAATCCCTATCATGATGTCGAAATCTTGGATTTCGAACACGTGAAAATCTAGGAGAGCCTCAACATCTTTGTGTCTAACAGACACTTGTTGCAGAACTCCACATCCTTCAAGAAAGGTTCCAAATGAATCTCGGAAGGATTTGCGTGTTGGTGCCAATGGCACATCGCCAAGAATGGCGAGAGCACAAGAATCGGAAATGAGATTTGCTCCAACAGTAGGGTTGTATAGGATTCTCATTGGTGTCCCTCTAATAGAACATAAAATGGTAGCCAAAGGTGAGGTCATCCGAAGAATTTCGGGTGAATTCTTGACTTCAGATGTCCACTCTCTGCTTAGGATAGAGGTCAATTCCTTGACCGTCTGACAGACGAACACCCCGTCAGGTGGTTTAGGTGGAGTTGGTGGCAATGAAGGTTTCCTATAGCAACAATACTTCGAGGTATTTCCATAATCTTCAAAAAGCTCTTCCTCGAAGTAAAATGGAAACTGCGAGGGTTGAATTTCTTCTACCTTCGTAGTTTTAAGATCGGGAGTGGATTACTCCGGCGAGGCTTGGGGTAAACAAGAAATGGGTTCATCATTGTCCAAGAGTGTATTCTCCGTTCTTGACATGACTTCCTCTTGGGGAAGCTCATTAAGACCCATAATGAAGGAAGAGTTTTCTAGAATTCTGTCCAGAAGATCCTTGCCTTCTTTTGGAGTCTTATGGAGGAAAGATCCTCCAGCCGTAATGTCAAGATATAGGGCAGACTCTTTGTTCAATCCCATGAAGAAATGTTGCTAAAGCATTGGATCAGGGATTAACAAATTTGGGCCAGAATTTTTCAAAAGAGAAAATCTGTCCCAAGCTGCACCTACGGATTCCTTCTCCATCTGTTGGAAGCATAGTACTTCCTTTCGTAAGGAAACAATTCGAACAATGGGAAAGAAAGCAAGACAAAATTTGTCTTGTAATTCACTCCAATCACCGTTTGTCTTCACAACGTAGTGGTTGTACCATTGTTTGTCTTTTTCCTTGAGGGAAAAAGGAAACAACATCCATTTGAGAGTTTCCTGTGTCATACCTTTGATTAGAAGGCATGAACACAGTGGTTTGAACTCTCTTAGATGGTGGTAAGGGTTTTCAGAATCCGTTCATGAGAAGGATTATTTCCGAACCATGGCTATAAAGCCAGGGTGAAGTTCATAGCTGGTTAAACAAATAGGTTCCGCCGAAGGCGGTGGCTCATAGAACTTGCCCTTCGGAGCAGCATAAGAAATAATGGTGGGTTGCTCCATTTATATGGTGGTGGTAAGGTAAGAATAAGAAAGGTAAGATGATAGATAAGGGTGATATGATACGAGGGTGATCTTGGTTCGAAGATTAATAGCAACCATTCCCCGGCAACGACACCAGAAATGCTTGTTGGTATTTCTTAACACCACAGAGTTATCTGCAAGCGCACGGAAATACCGTTGTAGCAGTTCCCCTCAAGGAGTATTCCCAAGGGTATCGAATCCAAAGAACATGTGTGCTAATCTTTCGATCTAGCTCATATAAGGACACAAAGTTGTTTGGTAGGCAATAAATAGAGAGGAATTCAAAATATTGATCCTAATTCAAGGTAGTTTGCAGTAGATGCTTTCTTTGGGCACGGGCTTACTCCTAGCAATACTAGGACGACTCCCGCCAAGAGCCTATGGCATAGCCGAACACGGAGGATTACGAAGGACAGATAGGGCTGTCACCACATACTGCCTACCTCTTCAATCCGTGGGTCTACGAGATATCTACTGATGATTTATAACCTAAGCACCACGCTTATGTTCTAAATCACTACTCTAGTTTTTTCAAACACAAATCTACAACTAGAGCCTCTAACGAATTAAAGCAGTGAACCCACAAGTAACTACTTGTGCAAACTACTAAGAATAAAAGATCAAACTTGTATTGAATTCACAATGGCTTAGTTGATTGAGTAAAACCTTTGTAGAGGTACAAGTGTAGAAGAGGGACTTGACAAGCCCAAGCCTCCTTCTCCTAGACTCTTCACCACACTCTCCTTCAACTTTGGTAGCCTCTAGGACTACTCTAAACCTTTGTAATGTAGCACTATTCTCAACTTTTGGTGTGTGTGAGAAGTGAGGTGAGGGGGTCTATTTATAGGTGGATAAGGGTCGGTTCCCGCCACAATTAACCCGTGAATCAGTCACCATTGACTCCAGGGAGTCGGGAGGAGCCAACACATGTCATTTGACCGAGTTTGGCACCAGGAAGAGGTTGGTCGAACCCCTGGTTCGGCCGACCTGGTCAAGGCTCCCCTCGGGGAGTGCTTCCTCCAGGTGGCTTCCAGATGGGCCCCCTTGATATATATGGGTGCAACACTATTGGATCTCATCGTATTCTTCGGTTTGTGGATCATTTGATCCATGTGTTGTCACGTGTCATCGCCTAATTCGTAGAAATCCATTTTCATGGATTCATCCCTGCGTGTTTTGGTATTTTGGATAATAATTCACCTGCATACAAATAAACACCAACACTTGTGGAATTGGGTTAGTGTATAACCCTACCACTATGTTTTGTGTTTCTTTTATGCACATTATGAGGTGAATTGACGGTCAAAATGTGGTACTTTAGGACCATCAACAGACACCCTGATTTTTGATTTTGGTAATTAAAAAGTTAAATGGGAATTTAGGGTTAATAATAGGAAAAAAATATTTTTATAAAGAAAAATATAAAATATACGGATATCATCTTGTATTTTGCATTCATCATCAAGTATTGAAAATTGATGACCAAAATAAATATGCTAGAAGTAATTTAGTTGCCATAACGAATATGGAATAAATGAAATAAACAAAAATACATATATGTGTATATGAGTAATGTACGATGAATTCATGCAAAAATCATTGAGTAGGATGAAAGGAACAAACGTAAAAGAATTAGAAATAAAGATGCAGGTAAAATTGAGCCAGGCATCTGATTCGTACGGAAGTAACGGACTAGTCCATATACCTTCACTGGACAATAACGGACTTATACGGACAATCCCGGGCTAGTCCGGTATGCACATACTGCACAGACATAGTCAAATTTTCCCCAACCCGGATTTCTCTGTTACGACAACGGACTAGTCTGATAAATGTTACTGGAACACTTTGGATTTGTCCAAAAACACAAAACCTTGTTCGGACTCTGTAAATTAGCAGACTTGTCCGACCCAACACCGGACTTGTCTGATATACCTTTCTTTACTGGAACGGACTTGTCCGCTATGAAACGGACATGTTCGGTACTTGGAGTTAAATTGCATTGTAATTTTCACCACACCTGCAGATATGTATAAATAACAAACAGAATAGGTATTAGTAAATAATAAAGAAAGTAAAAAGAGACAAAGAAATATATGAAAAAGTATATAATACAAATAAATAGAAAAGAAAAGAGAAAAGAAAAACAAAGTCAACCATGGCCAGAGTCATGGCCGCACAAACTGCATGCCGCGCAACCCTGGCCGCACACCAAGAGAGAAAAAAAGTAAAGAAAAAAAAAGAAAGCAAAAAAAGGAAAGTCAACGCCCTCAGCCCTGGGCGCTGCCGCCAGGAACCGAGTCCGCTAGGGACTCCAGCGCAGACGACACGCGCACGCCCTTGCCTGCCGCTCCTATAAAGGCGGCACCGATGCCCTGTACCGTAAGCCCCCACCTCTGTTTACGTGAGCAGCCGCCAGGAGAAAAAAATAGAAAACCCTAGGGCAGCAGCTGCTGCTAGGAAAAAGGATGCCAACCAAAGGCCACGGCTAGAGAAGGAGGGAAGAGGAGGAAGAAAAGGGAGGAGACGCTGTTTCCATCGAAGATCGTCGCAGCTTCGTCGTTCCTTGTGAGAGATTGCTGTATCACCGTTGTTGTCTTCATCTACAGCACGCCTCTGATCTGCGATGGAGTTGCTACATCGTTGTCATTCCCTCCATTGACATCACGTCATCATCTTCTTCATCAACAGAGTCTAGACGCCGGTGACACATGCCACGTCGTTGTCCACGATCGTTGAGACCAGCCACGCAGCCGGTAGGTTTTACGATTCAGATTTTATGACAAGAATTAACCTACCTTCGAACAAATCACGTCCAGACTTATTTCATCATGCCTCGCTGTATCGCCACAGACTAGTCCGGTCCCGTGCGCACTAGTCTGGTGCAGTGCGGACTTGTCTGGCCCTACTGCAGACTAGTCCAGTATTCAAATTTCAGCAATACCTAATTGTCACAAGAACATTACAATTGACACAAAACTCACATAAGCACTTGAGAACTAGCTGAAGCTAAGTAAACAACAATTATGAATTAATAGCATGTGTTAGACTTATAATTGTGCATACATCAGCACCATTGTATATTGATTAGTATGTATACATTGTATTGATTGAATGTGCTTGATTTCAAATAGACTGGTACGCTCAAGAGGTTACAATCGAGAAGCAAATATCCTAGGATCTTCAGTGCAAGACTTTGATTTGATTGAGCATCAAAGTTTGAACTATAAGGCAAGTGTCTTTGACCATTTTGATCATATTTTGAAATGTTTTACTTGCAAAATTGCGTGCTTGTGTCAAATTGATGGGGAACCCATGAATAGGTGTTTACTAGCATTGTTTACTGGACTTATGTAGAGAGTCAGGAAGGGTATTTTATAGTTTTGCTCTGCTTTACTCAATTGGGATTGGGGAATAACCAAATGGCTTAGTTATGAACTATTGAACACTCGAATTATGTGGATTAATGATGATGGAATAATGGTGCATTGTTTTGGTAACATGGGACTTGGGTGATCTAAGCAAGCATGGGTTGTGGAATAGGTTGGATGGTATGGTGGTTTTGCTAGCTTTAGATCTAAGGACCGGCTCATACGAGAATATGTCAGGACAACAGTGCCACCATAGGGCCAAGTATGGGTGCGGCTTAGCCAATTAATTAGGTGTATTGCCAGCATTGTTCGGATAATTTGGGGGAGCGATGAATGGGAGTCGGTTGGGTTTGCATTAGTGGAGGGACTACCCTGAGATCAGAATGGCATAAGAGGGGGCCCTTGGATGGATGTGCTGAGTTGTGAGACATTACCTTCAGTGAAACCTTAGTGGGTTTGCACATGCTAGTGGGCCCTTTATAAATGCTATTTTGTTATCTCTTGGCATAATGGAGGTTCTTTAGTCGCTGAGGGGTGACGAAATCGCGAACTTGTGGGTAAAATTGTACAACCTCTGCAGAGTGTTAAAAACTATTATGATAGCGGTGCTCCCGGTTATGAGCACCTAGACAACTTCCATAATTAGAATTGGACTTGGGTTTTCGGATGGTTTGGTATGGGATTGGTTATGTTATATGAGTATGGTTGGTTATGAGAAGATATAAAATTGGCATATGATGATGATATTAATGGATGGCTGGTTATAAATGAATTATTATGGTAAATGAGGATGTCGGATATGTGATATGATGATTACCTGGGTTATGTTAGAATTAAACACACCTAGACATTGTAGGTCGCTTTTACATGTTTGTGAACTAAAATGTATTTTTCTGTAATTAACCATTTATTCCATCCTTGTTTAAGCTACATGTCATACTTTCCTACACTTGCTAAGAACAACATGTACTCACCCTTGTTATTCCCACATTAATTCAGTAAAATGCAATCATTTGGAGTATCCTGAGGACTATGAGCAGTACTAGGCGTGCGTGTTACCGTCAAATTGCCCGTGGAGATGTAGTCTACTAGTGCTTATTTTTTCCGCTGAAGTATTATTAGAGCTTGTATTGAGACTATTTGAATATTGTAATACTATTTATTATTCGAAACATGGTTTTTATTTGAATATCATTTGTGATGCGCTTGTGTATGTTTGATGAACATCCTGGGCACACATATGCATTCACTTAGTTCATTTTTGGAACCTGGTGTCACGATCTACCAGGTCGGCCAACCTGGTCTTGTCTCCAAATGGTCTGTGCTTTCTTGGGGTGGCTTCCAGGTGGGTCCTCTTGACTGATGTGGGTGATACACTGGTGGATCTCCTCGGATACGTCTGTTTGTGGACCATTTGATCCATGTGATGCCACATGTTGTCAACTGATTGGCTGGGATGGTACTTTTTAGGATTGCTCTCGATACTTTGCCTCAATTCCTATATAAAAAGTCTACATGCATTATTTTTCCATGGACAAGTGGAAATAGGTCAAGTAGAAAGGTGATGTGTGCAAGAAATGACATATACTTCACATAATTGAGTTATATTAATGGGTGAAATTGGTATATACAGCTGTCAACACCTGTATACAAACTTCTCTTAGTCCTTAGTGAAGTTTAGGCTGTAGAGAGGAGCCTCTCAAGTTCTCAAGTACATTTTGGGAAAGGTATGTTCATGTATCCTTTCTTCTATTTGTGACTTTATGCTTATTAACAATATTAGTATTTTATATTCATATGCTTGGATGAAGCGCTCTTGTTTGATCGTGGATTCCATACATGTGGTAGGACTAGTTGCTATTATGATATTGTAGTAATATTGTGATGATGTTATCATAAACATTGTAGGCATCCATTATAGTCTAATTGTGTAAGATATAAATATGTTAGTATGAACATCTTAGTGCATAGACCCATCATTGGTTCAATGTTGTTTAGGTTAGAAATTGACTTGTTATTATATTTGTACCAAGGCTTCTAAGGAATATATTTAGTGGGCAAATGTGGTTTTTGGATACTTAGGTAGTGTTGGATGTCTCGTAGACCCATGGGTTGTAGGGGTATGTGACAGGTGATGACAGCTTTGTTCGTCCTTCGTAATCCCCCATGCTCAGCTATGCCAAAGCCTCTTAGCGAGAGTCACCTGGTAGACCAAGTGTAAGACCGTGCCCAATATGATTACATCATTAAACACTAGGACTCATCACTAGCATATTTACATGTACACTATTAGGCTATGCATATCTATGTTATAAGAATATTAGGAATGACTCCCCCTTAGTTAAATTTTCACTAGGATTAATTATCCTAATAAGAGTAGTGCTTAAGTGTGGGTGATACTACCCCAATTACCATCATTTACCTCCTACATGAATACCTATTAGGAAAACATTATATTACCCAGGGATGTAGTTATGTCATACTTCATCCCCTTTCTTTGGGATAACACTACAAGAATTTCGCCCTGTTGCAACGATTGTACTACAACGAATACTAAATCGTTGCAGTAAGCTTGGTCTTTTACCACGATTCACTAGTTCATGACATTAGCATCTATCGCTATGGAACACGATTGTTGCATTAGGATCTGTTGCCACAATTCACTAGTTTGTGGCATTAGGATCTATCGTCACAAATTTGTTGCCACGATTCACTAGTTCGTGACATTAGCATCTATCGCCATGGAACACGATCATTGCATTAGGATCTGTTGCCACGATTCACTAGTTTAGAATATTCACGGGTATAATGCTACAACAGTATTTTTCTTGCTCTTGCGAATTCAGGCCAGAGTCATGAGAAATACCAATATAACTCAGGTGGATTGATAGAATATCCAATAGACCTTCTTGCACCATTGCCATGGATGTTGTATTAAAGTAGCTTAGTGTGTGTCAATAGTAGCCTAGGATAGATCTATGCTTCTCTAAGATGGGATGAGTTTGGTAATACATCTTGATGGGGTGCTAAACCCCAACTACCAGAAGTTACAAGTCGCTTGCAGCGTGTAGGTACATCACCCAACACCGTGTTGTGGTTCCTGCGCAGGACCCCAGAGGGATACACCCTTGAAGGATCAAGATGGCGAGTGGGGACCCCAAGCGCCCGAGCCTGAGGTCGGGTAGCAGGCGGGCAGGTAGCCTTCAGTGTGAAGTGGGCATCATCAAGATCAAGTTAAGAGCACTCAAGTGTGCCCTTGGCGCATTCTGCGGGATCCACTTGCATGCTCGACGCCCCGTCACATTCGATAAACAATGGACATGTGCGTAGCATGGCGGGCACCCTAGCATGACTCTCCCTGACGACAAGACTGGAACACGTTGAATGACAACCTTTGTGCCTCAGCTGCTTCACTAGGCAACCAGTCTAACACGGGATTGGATACGCACCATTGTAGATCAGGTCCCCTTTTATGAGGAGTCAGAGGGCGGGTGCGTGAGTGGGAAGCACCGGCTGGGAGGTCTACAAAAGGTAGCAATCGTCATTCTTGCGTCAGAGAGACGAGTCGCTTGTAAGAGAACTTCCCCATTTTCAACAAAGAAGACTGACACACACGAACTGGATGTAGGAAACCTTGCTTGAACCAGTATAAATCCATTGTGTTCATAGCTAGGCCACCTCGAGGATGAACGTGCGGCAGAATCGGTACTAGTCGGTAATTTGAAAAGTGACAGTTGGTGCAGCATGAAGGGGACGAACGCATGTTTCCACTCTTTGCTTCCTCGATGGCTTCATGATGCTCCGCTTTCACGCCGAACACAAGAGTCCTTTTTGGAGACTTTGAGTTTGTTGTCACCGGAGGTGACAAGCTGGAGTTCGACCTTGCCCTCACAAATCAGGCCCTCCACTTCAGGAGCCTAGACTTATTTTTGAGTGACTCTGGCACCACCAAATCTCCAACAAGAAGCCCAATGCCAAATCTCGTGCAGGCTGGGCAGTCGAAAACTCCAGCATGTGTGTTGCCTGCATTGTCCCGATGCAACCCTTCGCAGGGATGATCGAGCGGGCGCCGACATCCCTCCACCATATTCTGGAGTACAACTTGAGCTCTAATGAGAACATAGAGGGTAGCTAGCACCACTCACGCAAATGTCACATCAACAAGATGGTCATGGCCCCCTTTCAGCTTGCAACACTGTCCAACATGACCTCGCAGGCCGACCACGAGCTGCTAGAAGCACAACACCTCGAGCTAACCAACCAGCTCGAATGTCAACATAACTCAATTATGTGAAGGAATAAACACTTCTTACACAGATCACCTTTAGATTTGACACAATTCCACTTGTACTTGAAGAAAAAGTGTACGCGGGTATTTTTAGTGCACAAATAATAAGGAATGAGGGGAGCAATCTTGGAAAGTGACATCCCAACCAATCACATGATGACATGTGACATCACATGGATCCATGGACCCATTTCCAAGCGTATCCGAGGATATCCAATGTCGATTCACGCAAGAATGAGGTCAGGGTCCACTAGACAGTGACCTAGATGAAGCACACCTCAGGGGGCGTTAGGACCAGGTCAGCCAAACTAGGGGTTCGATCGATTCCTTCCTGGCGATAAACCCTGTTAGCCAACACGTGTCGACTCTCTGTGGTGCCTTGAAGCAGGTGGAGACTGATTCGAGCGCAAAATATTGTGGGAACTGCCTCTACTCCATGTATAAAAAGGGGGAGAGGCCTCACTTCACATACACACCACTCAAGCATTCTCTCATTGTATAAACTAGTTCTCCAAGTTCTTTAGTGGAGGTATAGCTCATGTATCTTTATTTCCTTTTGTGACTTTATCTTTATAACAATAATACTATTAGTCTCTCTTTATTCATATACTTGGGCAACACGTTTCTTGTTTGATTTTGGAGTCCATGTATGTGCTAGGTGTAGATGCTATTATGATTTGATCATAATATCCATATAATGTTATCATAAACACCATACACCACCACTACTGTCTAATTAGTTAATAATATGATTATGTTAATATGAATATGTTAGTGTTTGGTCCCAACACTGGTTCAATGATGTTTAGGTTAGTCATTGCCTTAGGATGGATCTTGTATTGCAACTCTTAAGGTATTCACTTAGCATGCAAGTGTGGTGCTTGGATAGTTACGTAGCGCTGGATCTCTTGTAGATCCATGGGTTGTTGGGGTAGGTGTCAGGTGGTGACAACCATGTTCTTCCTTTGTGCCCCCCCCCCCCCCCCCACGTTCGGTGACACCATAGGCTCATTGCAGGAATCGTCCTGGTTTTGGCAAGAGTAAACCCATGTCCGATGTGTTGGACCACTAAACCCTAGTATTAATCGTTAGCATACTCATGTGTACACTAGTAGGCTATGTATATGAGTAATTAGATGACACTAGGAGTAACACCATCTCGTAACTTGACCTTCACTAGAACATCCTTACCCATTAGACTAGATTGCTTATGTGTGCGTCACACTACCCCACTACATCATTTACCCACCCTACTAGGATCCTCACTAGAACACTCTACTCTTTCTACAATCTTGCTACTCTTCACTTGCCTTCTTTTGGGATAAAATAAATACAATACCCTAGGGAATACTCCTGGGTGAAATGCTATAATAGTCTTTCCATGCACTTGCGGAACACATCTTGCTTTGGCTTAGATTAGCCGAGTACCAACTCCATGGCTAGCACTTGCTGCTAGGATGAACTGTAGACGTTAAGAAATACCAACAAGCATTTCTAGCGCTGTTGCCAGGGAGGGCACATAAGTTTTGCATGATCATTTGGTAGATAGGATTCTAGTAGGTCTTTAGTAGGATAACCTTGCTTTGTTTTCACATTCTTTGATGTGAAAACAGGGTAGTGTATAACTTATTTCCGTTTGCCAGTAAACTATGTTGAAGACCCCGAATCACTACTGAGAAGAGTTCAACCTCGTGTCGTTCTTCCTCAGGTGATCCTGTCGGTAAAAAAGCCCGTCATTTCTGCACTATCATGCTGCAAGCTAATGGCTCAAAAGACCAATGATGAGTTTTTGGCTCCCTCTACTGACAAAGTGCATACTGAACCCAATGTCAACACGGGAGGCGTAAACTTCAAAATCAAGACTGGCATAATCACTATGGTGCTGGCTAATCCCTTCTTAGGGAAAGCCAATGTAGACGCAAGTGCTCACCTGCAACAATTTCTAGAGATTTTTAGCACTTTCAATATCAAGGATACCACACCTGATGCCATCCGTCTTTGACTATTTCCATTCTCCCTCCTTCGGAGAGCAAAGCAGTGGTTCTACGCGAAGTGCTATAAACACTTGGAAAAAGTGTTCTACGGCATTCCTCACCAAATTCTTCTCTTTGGGAATGACTAATGCCTTGCGTGGAAGAATGTCACGCTTCCAGCAAGAGCCTAAGGAATCCATTCCCGAGGCTTGGGGATGACTCTAGGAGTACATCTTGGCCTGCCCCCACCATGGGATGGAGGATACGCTAATCATCCAAAGTTCTACAATGGGCTGACTCCGTCGGCATGTGACCATGTAGATGCTACTGCTAGAGGAGCCTTCTTCTCACTTGTAGTGCCTAAAGCTAAATAATTGATTGAGAAGATTGTTTCCAACATGGGTTGGAGCAATGAGTGTTTCTGACCCCGACAGCGAGGCATGCACACCTTGAAAGAGGTGGACATGATCGCTGCCAAACTGGACCTCCTGATGAAGCTGGACTGTCAAGCCAATGGAGAGGTATTTGGCACCACCCAGACCTTAGACTCTCACATGACATGTGAAGTCTGTGGCAACACGGGTCATATGGGGAGTCAATGCCCTGAAACCCGTGAGGATGCCTTGTACTTAGCCAACAATGGAAATTTTTATAGTGGCTACTGTCCAGGAGGTCAACGGTGGGGTCAAACACGCCCTTTCTTTCAAGGAGGCTACAATAACAACAATAGCAATGGAAATCAGCCCAACTTGAAGGAACTTTCCATTAGACAACACAAGATCAATGATGCCCTATGCAAAAAGTTGTCGGCTAATGACCAGACCCTAGAAAACATCAATGCCATGATTGAAGCTTAGCTTGTGCCTTAAGGAACCAGTTGAACTTTAACAAGATGTTGGAAACTCAATTAGCTCAATCGGCAGATGTTGTCCTTTCATTAGAAAATAGAAATATTTTGAGGCGGCCTGAGGCTCCTGTAGAAAATGTGAGTGCGATGGCTATGAGAGGCGGAAAGACCACTCGTGACCCACCGTACTCCACTCACGAGGAGACAACAGTTGATATGAACAAGGAAGGAATCCCTTCTAACAAGGGAGAAAAGCTTAGTGAGAGAATGGCAAGAGAATTTGAGGATACAACCTTCATACCATTCCCTCAAAGAAATCGGAAGCCAACTATGGATGAGCAATTCAATCACTTTGTTGAAGTCATCCTGAAGATCCACATCAATGTTCCCTTGATATATGCGATACAAGTACCCACTTATGCTCATTATCTCAAGGACATATTGAACCACAAGCAGACATTGCCCACAACAGAAGTTGTCAAGCTAACGGAGGATTGCAATGCAGCTATCCTCAACACGCTTCTGAAAAGGAAGAAGGATCCAGTATGCCCCACTATATCATTAACTATCAGGACACAACACTTTGACAAGGAACTTTGTGACCTTGGTGCAACTATTAGTGTCATGCCAAAGGTGGTCTTCGACAAGCTCAACTTCACCACATTATCTACAACGCTGATGCAAGTCCACCTGGCCAATTCACCTACCCTGTGGGTATTGCTGAAGATGTCCCGGTGAGAATTCGGAATTGCTTCATACTCGTGGACTTTGTGGTGCTCTAAATGTAGGTCGAGATGAAAACTCCGCTCATTCTTGGGCGCCCTTTCCTTAACACCATTTATGCTCGCATTGAGGTGGGAGCTAGAGAAATCTGATTCCATATCAATTGTGAGGAGGAGATATTTGACTTTCGGCCAAGGAAGGCGCAATCCTCCATGATCAAGATCAAATATGGCCCGAATATCAAACACATCAAGGAGGTCGAAGTAACACCACTTCAAGTGGACAACCTCATTGCATTAATGAGGAGACTCCATCTTTTCGCACACGCCAACAGTTCAAGAATATGGTGAAGCCAAGGCCATTTGAATGGCCCAGGTCTACTAAATCGCTGAAGAAAGAATAGTGGAAGAAGCAATGCAAGCCGACTATGTCTACTTCAGGGCCGGAGGCTGAGAATTGAGCTTCATGAAGAGGGATGAAAATCCATCTCATCAATTTTTTTTGATGAGACCTCGCAAATAGGTTAATTTTGTAGTTCTCTAATTTTTTGTTTTCTTTGATCCTAATTTGAAATTTCCTATTTGAATTTTTCTTTTTCCACAACATGTTTGCTTTTTCGTAGGGGTGTTGCAAATTTTGTATTCTCAACTTTGATTTGTTTTCTTTAATTTTTGAATAAAAAAATAAAGTTATTGGATTTTGGGATGTTTTATTTGAAAAACTATATTTTGGAGCAAATTTGTGGTTGATTCAGCCAACAGCTCAAAATATAGCCATTGGGGAGCCACATGCCAAAGGGGGGACTGGGGGGCCACCTCACAGGGTGACCGAACACCCTTGTCGGCCGACTTGGGATGAGTGCCATTTTGGCTCTCCCTCCTCCAATGGATATATTCTCTTTTCTCATGATTGTTGGGGAGTGCAACACTATTTATACATGCCCGGGTGAGTGTTTTGCTTCACACTTTACCTCATTTTCACCTCCCCAACTCACTCACTCACTTGCTCAAGAAATGTTTTGCTCTTTGTTGAAACAGTTATACGAATTTCCAACCCAAAAATATTTGCTTTCATCCCTGTTTGCATTTTGCATTTGCATTCTCAAGTTGCTCTCAAGTTGACAAAACAATTCGTCGGAGGTTTTTGTTTGGTTTTCACTAACATAATGCGTTTCGAGATTGTTTTGTTTGTTCTCAAGATTTGACAACCATGTAGAAGGGTATAAAGAGGTTGTTTGGGAAGAGGAAGGGTGCTTCATCAAGCTCAAGCCATGGGAGAGACTCAAGCTCACACCTCTCTACCGAACCAAGTCCACGGTGGGGAGGTGCGCAAGACGGCATCCCAATGGAAGAAGATGATTCTCTACTCTGCTTCTCAACGACGATGACCTTGACTTGAAGCACAATGTTGAACGACAAGCCTACATTCTCCTCTGAGATCGTGAATTTGCTCAGACGAAGGCTTACAATCCGGCACTTTTCCAAAATTGGTATGGATTCCGAATTCTTTATCGTTCAACATGCATTAGGATGGATTACTTTGCTCATATAGTTGAGGAAGGTTCATGCCTCCCCACTATTCAATTCCTATGCACACTAAACATAGGATGTGAAGGTATTACTTTTAGGATTTTCCGAAAAGAATACTTTATCCTATGGAAATAATTAGGTAAAATCCTGGACTTCCATAGACATTGTTTAATAGATTTAGACACTTCGCCTAAATTTAATAAATAAGGTTTTTGGCAACAATTGGCTAGTGAGTAGCATGTAGAGGTCCTAGGAATGGCCACTTGCAAGTTTCCACTTTACACTTCATGCATAGATGTGTGGCTATGTCTATGTTTCATAGAGTAGATGTTAGGATTGTGCGCAAAGATGAAGTTAGGCTCCTTTTTGCCATGGTTAGAAAAATTAGAATTGCTCCTATCAAGGTTATGATGTCACAATGGTTAGACAACACTAAAGTGACAGGTCCAATTGAATTTACTTCATTAATTACCCGCATTGCTATGAAAGTAGGGGCTTTAGAAATGCTTCAATTGAATATATTTCAACAAGTCATTACTTGATAGATGAGGACTATCTAGTGCAAGGACACACTCTTGAACATGATCTAGATGGATCCTTAGTGTTTTTTTATCCTGGCTATATAAATGAGATTTAGTTACCTAACTCAAATTTTTATTTATACACATGTCGGCAACTAATCATTGCTCTTCAATCTATCGAAGAGGTTCGTAGGAGTAATATCATTCTGTCTTTCTTTTTCCTTGCTACTTCCTTGTGTTATGCTAGGTCTAGAGCACTTGGTTAACCAGCAACAGTGTTCCTACATTGAATACTTATTCAACTTTATTATACGGTTAAGATTTTCTGCTCATTAACCACCATATTGTGCCAAGCAAAACATGTACCTTTGCAAACCCCCCACGCTTTGCTGGTCCATCTCACCATCCACACCACCTGTTGTGTCGGTAAGAACACTTGTAAGAGCGTTGTAAGACGCTTGAGCGAGAGAGATTGTTTGCCTTCCTACATTCACATTGACACTACCCTTTGTAGTTGATAGGGATAACATCTTCCTGTTGTCTTTTTCTATACTGCTAACAATGGAAGGAAATAATGTTGATGAACTTGTTGAGTTGCATAACATGATGAACGATATGGCGGAGGTGTTCACCAGAAACATTGTAGCAACAACGGAGTCATTGGCACACTTGACTTGCCAACTTGACGATCTTGGTTTTCGGATGGGTAATCTTGAGGCTTGGATGCCTCTCGATGAATATAAAGGCCATGCTTGTGATGATATGGAAGATCATAACAATCAGCCACAACTTCTAATTTATCATCGAGGTATGGGAGACAATAATCACCATAACAATTATAACCGTCCTCCCGATGACACTTTTGCTAAAGTGATATTTACTATAGCCTCCTTTTCTGGTGCTTATGATGTTGATGCTTATCTTGATTGGATGAAGTAGAGCAAAAATTTAATGCCCATCCTTTTCTTAACAACATAGAGTCCGTCAAGCCACTAGTGAGTTTAAGGATTTTGCTATCATATGGTAGAATGAACTTGTTAAAACTAGAACTGATCCTCCAACATAGGATAGATTAAAGGAAGCTATGCATGTTCGCTTTGTTCCTCATTATATTGAGCGAGACCTTCGTAAAAATTACAACGTTTAGACCAAGCTATCATGTCTATAGAGGAGTACTATGAAGAGCTACAAAAGGGTATGTTGCGTTGTGGGGTACAAGAGGATATGGATTATAAAATAGCTCGTTTTTATGGGGGGTTAAGATGTGAAATTCAGGACAATGTTGATTATAAGGAATATGATAATGTTAATAGATTATTTCAGCTTGCTATGTTGGCAGAAAAAAACTGCAGGGCCGCCAACAGCAACAACAGCGCACGAGGAGCACCTTCATGCTCTGTTCGACATCTACACCACCCAATGTGGCACCATGTTCGAGTTTTTGTGCAGCCACTACACCATCCAATGTCAGCCAAAGAACTACACGTGCTGCTCCACCTTCTCTCGTGCCAGAGGGCAGCAAGATGACATCATTCAAGCCTTCGTCTTCCACTCCTAGGAGTCGTACTTCCGACATTTTGTGTCATTGATGCCAGGGACTTGGTCACATGATGAGAGATTGCCCAAGAAAATGAGCATACATAGCACACAACGATGGTGGGTATGATAGTACTTTAGATGTTGAAGATGAATATTCTCTTGTTACTAACATTGCAGGTCTAAATGACGAGCACTCTAATGAAGAGGTACTTGTACAGCAGCGACGGATAACTATAGGAGCATCATTGTGCAGTGTGCTTTGAGCTCCAAAGTGGAGGCCGACGACAAGCTACAACGACACAACCTCTTCCACATGTTTCTCATCGTCAAGGACAGCCGTGTACACACTATAATGGTTGGTGGCAGCTGCAATAACTCGGTGAACACGGACGTCGTCAAGAAAACTGTTTTGACAACAAGAGGACACCTTCATCCATACCACATTCAATGGTTCAACAACAACGGTAAGGTTCGGGTAACACAAACAATGAGAATACATTTTTCAATTGGCTCTTACAATGATTTTGATGTCGTGCCTATGGATGCTTGTTCTCTTTTGTAGGGTCATCCTTGGGAATTTGATATGGATGCTATTCATCATGGTAGAACTAATAAATATACTCTCATGCATAAAGGAAAGAAAATAACTTTGCTTCCTATGACTCCTGCTGAAATTGTTCATTTTGAAAAGAGTAAAATTTGTGATGACAAAGCAACAAAACTAGAATCTGAAAAACAGCAAGTCATTAAGTTAAAATCACCTTCGCTGCTCACAACTATATTTGACCTTGCTGATTTACTCGATGCTAAGGGATGTGCTATGCTTTAGTATGCAAAGAACCCATGATTTCACTTCATGAATTGTCTATTCCTTTGCCCCTGTTGTTGCTAACATTTTGCAGGACTTTGCAAATGTGTTTCCCCCTGAGATAACCTCCTAGTTTACCACCCATGAGGGGCATTGAACACAAGATCGACTTGATTCCAGGGGCAAGTCTGCCAAATTGTGCAGCGTACAGGGCCGATCCAGAGGATACTAAGGAAATTCAGCATCAAGTCCAAGAACTTTTGGACCCCGGGTACATTCGTGAAAGCCTTAGCCCTTGTTCCGTCCCTATTCTTTCGGTTCCGAAGAAAGATTGTAGTTGATGCATGTGTGTTTATTTTAGTGCAACTAATGATATCACCATTCGATATCATTACCCTATTCCTCGGTTAGATGACATGCTTGATGAATTGAATGGTGCTATCATCTCCACAAAAATTGACTTGCATAGTGGTTACCACAAAATTAGAATGGCACTAGCAGATGAATGGAAAACTGCAATTAAAACCATATTTGAACTTTATGAGTGGTTAGTCATGCCTTTTGGTTTAACTAATGCACCTAGCGCTTTCATGCGATTAATGAACGAGGTTTTACGTGCTTTTATTGGAAAATTTGTACTGGTTTACTTCGATGATATCCTCATTTACAGCAAGTCATATGACTAACATCTCACCCATTTACGTCTGTTTTTGCTGTTCTGAGAGATGTACGCTTGTTTGGTAAGGCTGAGTCCAATGCAAAACGCATATGGAGACACAAATGAAAAATGAGTACTGAAGTTGCTATTGTAACGTCTCCAACGCTGAACCCATATCAGGACTCAAATATTCGTATTCTGTCCACGGTAACCCACATATGGGTACCATTTTCTTGTGAATCAACACTGTGCAGCTCAATTTGTGAGCGGAAGCAGCAGTAAAATTTGGCGGGACGAGCCAGCAATATCGGCAGCGGAAGCCAGAAAATGGTTTTGTGGTTCTGGCGTTGGAGTGGTCAGGTTTTGGATCTCAATGTCTGACATGAGCGATACTTATAAAGGTGAAATGAGTAACGACATATGGCTATTGTGGTTGGAGTCAGCCTAACCCCGAAAAGTGCATCTTTCGCACCAATCGAGTCTCATTACTTGGCTATGTTATTTCCTCATGGGGAATTGAAATGGATGAGGAAAAAATTGTTGCAATCACTAGCTGGCCAACTCCAACAACCGTCACGCGGGGGCATAGTTTTCTTGGTCTTGCATGTTTTAATCGCCGCTTTGTGCGGGATTTCAGCACCATTGCAGCGCCTCTACAGGAGCTAACGAAAAAGGGAGTGCCATTTCGGTGCATCGAACAGAAGAAACAAGATTTTGATGCTCTCAAATCGAAGCTTACACAAGCACCATTGTTGTAACTTTTTGATTTTGACAGGACCTTTGAGCTAGAATGCGATGCAAGCAACATTGGTATGGGAGGCGTTCTCATACAAGGAGGTAAACCTGTTGCTTTATTTAGTGAAAAACAACATGGTCCTTGTCCGAATTATTCTACTTATGATAAAGAACTGTATGTATTAGTATGAGTTTTACAAAGTTGACAACATTATCTTTGGTTTAAGGAGTTTTTCATACATTCCGATTATGAACCTCTGAAGTATCTTAAGTGTCAAACCAATATGAATAAACGACATGCTAAATGGATTGAGTTCATAGAGTCGTTTCCATACATCAGTAAGCATGA
The DNA here is from genome assembly GCA_036927565.1 of Tuctoria greenei. NCBI lineage: Eukaryota > Viridiplantae > Streptophyta > Magnoliopsida > Poales > Poaceae > Tuctoria > Tuctoria greenei. Next base: position 83,990,360 of record JAYESD010000005.1, on the reverse strand, counting down.
GAAAGGTAAGGAAAATGTCATTGCCGATGTATTATCTAGACATTGTACTATGTTGTCCCAACTTGATCATAAAATATTTGGTTTGGAAATATAGAAGCATTATATCCTACTGATTTGGATGTTAAAGATGCTTTTGAAAACTGTATAGAAGGAAGACATGGAATAAATATGTGTTGCGAGAGGGTCTCCTCTATCGTGCTAACAAGCTATGCATTCCAGCTAGCTCCGTTTGTCTATTACTTTTGCAGAAAACACATGGAGGAGGTTTGATGGGACATTTTGGAGTGATGAAAATTGAGGATGTGTTGTCCATGCACTTCTTTTGGCCGGAGATGAGGTGTGATGTCGAGTGCAATGTATCACGATGCACTACTTGCAATAAAGCTAAGTTTCGCCTTAACCCACATGGTCTTTATATGCCTTTTCCTGTTCCTAGTGTACCTTGGGCAGATATTTCGATGGATTTTGTTTTAGGATTGCCTAGGACTAAGAGAAGAAGTGATTGTATTTTTGTGGTTGTTGATCGTTTCTCCAAAATAGCACACTTTATACCTTGTCATAAGAATCATAATGCCTCACATATTGTTGATTTGTTTATGACGGAAATTGTTCGTTTACATGGTGTGCCAAATACCATTGTTTCTGATCGTGATGAAAAATTTTAAAGTCATTTTTGGAGAATTTTGTGGTATAAATTGGGAACCAAGTTGCTGTTTTCAACTACATGTCACTCACAAACAGATAGACAAATGGAGTTAGTTAATCGTACTTTATCCACTATGTTGCAGGTTGTCTTGAAAACGAATTTAAAGTTGCGAGAGGAGTGTTTACCACATATAGAATTTTCATAGAACAGATCCGTTCAATCCATGACGATGGTAAGTCTATTCCAGGTAGTGTATGGTTTCAATCCTCGTGCTTCTATTGATTTACTACATTTGCCTCCTTCTGAAACTATAAATGTGGATGCTACACAACGAACTGAATGCATTTTTAAGATGCATGAAACTACAAAGAAAAATATTGAAAGGATGAATGAGAAGTATTGGATTGTAGGTAGTAAAGGTAGAAAAGAAGGAATACTTGAACCGAGTGATTTGGTGTGGTTATATTTGAGAAAAGAGCGATTCCTTGACTTGAGAAAATCTAAGCTTATGCCCCAAGCTGCTAGTCCTTGAAAGGTTGCTGAAAAGATTAATGATAATACATATAAGTTTCAGTTGCCTACCGATTTCAGGGTTAATCACACATTTAACATTTCAGATTTGTGGCCATACTTGGGAGAAGCAGATGAACCTGAGTCGAGTACGACTCCGATTCAAGAGGGGGATGATGAGGACATCACAACATCTGATACACACATTGAACTACAAGGACCAATGACAAGAGCACGAGCACGGTTACTAAACCAGCATGTGAACTCGTTGCTAAATAAATTTCATGTGAGTTTGAGAATAGATTTCTATGTAATTATTTAAATGTTATTAGGAGCAATGCAGAAGATCAAAAAGTGAGAGAAGGACTTGGGAACATGGAGAACCAGCTGGGACGTCCACAAGTTGATGGAAATAGTTTAGAACTTGGACTCGAGTTCAACTAGGAGTCCAGAAGTTGTCCACCTTAAAATGGACACCAGAAATGCACACGGACTCCGTTTTCGACGTTCTACATATGCATGGAAAGAGGAGAAGATAAAATTTTCAATGGATTTGGTCCCACGTCAAAGTTCCTCCGGAGTCGTTAGAAATCGTCGAAGTAATTTGAGTCCAGATTTCTGTCCGATGGTGTGCCACCGTATTGGGTTTTGGGGCCTTGTATCCCATATGAGTACATTAAGGACACATCTAAGAGTATTTTTGGCCGAACCCTAGACTTTAAATATTGCATCTGCCGGTCATATTCAGTGGGTTTTGCTTAGAATATTAATTTTGCCGTTCTACGTTTTGCGAGGCCCCAATTTCGTGATTTCAGATCGCGTCTTCTATGTTTTTCCTTGTGTTCTCGGTTGCACTTGCAAGGATTAGCTTCTTGGTGAGGACAAGCATGTGCAACATATTTGATAACCAATGGAATAGTGGTGTAGCGATTGAAGGGGTATTCGAGCTGCTAGAGTGCTGCTGGTCATCAATGTTGAGTTCTCCACCTGGATTGACTTAGCTTTCAGAAGATCGGGCCTAAGCTACTCAACACTAGAACACCCTACTCTTTCTATGATCTTGCTACTCTTCACTTGCCTTCCTTTGGGATAAAATAAATATGATACCCTAGGAAATACTCTTGGGTGAAATGCTACAGCGGTACTTTTTGTGTGATTGCAGAACTCATCTTGCTTTGGCTTAGGTTAGCCTAGTACCAATTTCATGGCTAGCACTTGCTGCTGGGATGAACTTTAGACGTTAAGAAACACAAACACTCACCAAGACCTCTGGGCCCTCCTGGCTAGGGGTGGGCAAAAAATCAGAAACCAAAACCATAACCAGATCAACCAGAACCGAAACACAATTAACCAAAACCGATTAAACCGGTGTCAATTTCTGTTCCTTATCTGTGAAAACCAAAAAGAAATTTTGGTTTTCGGGTGAACCAAAATTTTGTCTGATCCAATACCCACTCGAAATCATCCCACCCTTCCCTGCCCAATAGCAAGTGGCCCAACCGGCAACCGTAATCCCAGTGATCCCCGACTCTCCACTCCTTTCCCGTCGCACGAGCGAGAGCAGCCCCGACCTCCGACTCTCACACGACACCGACGAACGACTCGCCATCCCACCGCCACTCTCCAGCGCCGCCAATGTCCCACTCTGGCATTCCCCGCTCCCCCGTCCTTTCGCACCAGCTCCGACACCACCTCGCTCTGATACTGCCTCGAGCAGGCGTGCCTCGCTCCGTCGCCTCCTCGACCCCCGCCACATGGAACAAGCGCGCCCTGTTTCAGCGCCGCCTGTGCCACCAGCCTGCCCATGCCGTCGACTATCTGCTTCCACGCGCTGCTCCTTGCTATCTCACTCTCACTTTGCTCCATGATGGTGGCCGCCCTCGTGCTGCTATTTGCTGACGCCGACCCCTCACCTTCGCTCGATGGCCTCCTCCGCCGGTCCAATGGTAGCCTCCGCCCGATGGACTCATTCGTCTGACGACCTCCTCTGCCAGTCATGCGTGATGTCGCAGCCCGCAACGCACATCAGGCTCGACGGCCACTACGTCGTGACCATCCAGAGAGATCGAGGGTGATGTACGGTTTTCTTTTAGTTAACCGGAAACCAAACCGAATTCCCCAGTTAACCGATGGACCGGTTTATTCTTTTGCATGTTAAATTCCAGTTCTCATTTTCAAAAACCAAACTATGAAAAAAACCAAAAAATTGAACTGAATTTCGTCGGTTAACCGGATGCCCACCCCTACTCCTGGCCACGACTATCGCCCAGCAAGCCGAAAGATCCTTCACCCAGGACAGATGCTCGTCGACCTCCGACCGGAGCTAAAGACACGGCCCGAGCAGTGCCAGCCCCGTCGAAACCCGCGCACTAAGCCAGACAACCTCGTCCAAAAGGGTCAGATCGTCAACCCTATCGCACAACTCGATACAGGGGCGCATGGGACCGTGCAACTTTCGTCGGACCCTTGAGGCGTTGTGACGAGCTCAGGAAAGCCTCTTGGTTTCATTGTCAGGCCTCGACAGCACTGACCCCGTCGAAGTGGCTGCTATAATCATGAAGTGGATTGAAGCTCGAGCATCCATTCCCCTAGGCCAAAAGCCTTCAAGATACGAATAAGCAGCGCTCCCTTTCTGCCATGGTTGTGGGCCCTAACCAACATCGGGGAAGTATAATGGGGACACTAATCCCAATGTTTGGCTAGAGGATTACTGCCTTCTTGCAGAGCCAGCGAGGCGGATGATGACAAATTCATCATCCAGTACTGTGAAAACCAGGGTCCCGACGTTCGAGGAATCATATTGGATGGTATCGTGCGACACGACAACCAACAACAAAAATGAAGAGAATACATGAACATACAAAGTTTTCATCTCATGATAAGATATTTTTTACAACATTGTGTACAATAGCGGTACACACTAAATAAGGACTAGAGGGGAGGGTGAATAGGCGTTGAAGCATTTTCCTACAATACATAAAAGAAATGTCAAATACAGGAGGGCTAGACTAGTCCGGTGCAGGATACAGACTAGTCCGGTGTACTAGTTATGCCTATGAAACATTAACAGTTAATGTAATTTCCTTGAACAACTCAGCGGAATATAGTAAACTATCCCAACAAATTGAGTAAGTGATTAGGATGAGTGATTCGCACGTGGAATTCATAATTGATAAGTTGCAAGTTTGAATAACCCTATGCTCTAGATGATGATGGTTGCAAAAATAAAGAACTAGAGCACACGAGACAAGGATTTTTACCGAGGCTCGATCTCAGCAAAGAGATCTACTCCTTGTTGAGGGGCCCACACAAAGTCGGGTCCCAATCAACCCGTTACCTCTTCAAGTCACCACAGAGGCCGACTTTAGTTCCACTATCAAACGTAATCACCGGATCAATGGGGCAACCTCACACGCTGAGGGCTCCCAAAAAATTGCAGCAATAAAAACTAATCAAATTCACTCAAAATATGTACTATATATGCGAGAGTGTATAAGAAATTCAAACTGCAAGAGCTCAACAATGCGTAGAAGACGATCTCCCTTTCCCAAATCTTGATTCCCAAAAGATTTAACTTCTAGGGCTTTAGATGTGTGGGGAGAAGTGTTTCTGTGCTCTTGGGACGTATGACGGCGCTAGGGTTCTTAGTTATAGGTTGGCAGCTGTGGATCACCTATTTATAGACTTTCTAAAAAGTTACCGTTAGGGATGCCAACGGTCGGACTAGTCCGCTCACGGGACCAGACTAGTCCTGTGTGCTGTGTAAGACTTGCGTGAATTGTGCAGCACACCTGTAGGATTGAAGAGCATGTGAAAATCTACCAGAGGGAGGGTGAATGGTAGATTTAAAAATCTTACACAGTGGAAACAATTAAACCCAACCCCTTCGGTAGAAAAATGATCTGTTAAAGAAATCATGTGTGAGACTAATCTAAACGTGTTTCACCCTGAAAAAAGTGATAGATATCAGAGAGAATCAAGTCACGAAGACAACACAACAAGAATCACTCAAATCCGTCGAAAAAAACTCAAGTTATGATTGAAGGATCAAACAAAGGTCAATCTGCCCTACCCGAGAAAAAACAGTTCTGGAACGCTGCCAAGAAACTCGTGTACATCATAGACCCCAAATCCAATGACCGTGAAATTTTGAAAGATGATAGATAATCAAGTTGTGAAGACAACCCAAAAAGAATCAAATCAATTGGATCTGTAAAACTCGAGTTATGATAAAACCACCAACGAAAGGTAGTGCTGTCCAGAAACTCGACGAGTAAAACTTGTCTGGAACAAGTCTGACAAACAAGGCACAAAAGTTCCTTTAAACTACGAATTTTATTCAATAGAACACAAGAGGAACAGCTCCAAAGTCATGCACCACGAGCTCTGGGCTCCCTTGCTTATATAACCAGCTCGAAAGCCAACTCAACTCAGATCAGGAACCTAATCCTACTCTGTTCACGAATCGTAACTTTCCATAACTGCTTAGGATTCTTCTATACGCAGATAGAAGCAATATTAATACTTCCAAACACCTTAGGAACGTATCCCACATTCCTAAACAACTCAAATTCGTGACCCACACGAAATCCTATCATAACCAACTCAAATCTTTCCATATTTGAGTCAAACCCGACTCAGTCGCAGCCTGAGTCCATAACCTAGTCGGTTGGACCTTTCCGACCAATTCTTTACGTCCACATCTCTTCATCACGTCTCGGAACCATGTAGCCACGTCCATGCACTCCTTGCACACGTGCAAACATCTTCCAATGACGTCCACGATACCTTCACATGCATTGTTCTTGATTCAATCATGTTGCGCAACCTCCTGATCAGCTCAACCACAATTCCTCCTGAATTTGGTTGTTGGAACCTCATCTCCACCCTGAGACTAGTCGAATGGATCCTGTCACCAGCCATGTCTTGAACTCAAGCAACACCTGCACATGAATAAACAACCAATCCATACGAGCCCAAGTCCTCGACTTGACTCAAGTTAGCTCCGAACACAACACCTTACGTGAGAACCTCACATAAGCATGTTGCAAAACCACAGTGACACGATATTATCCATATCAACCAAAACGCACCAAAAACTTAGCAAATGAATACTAAGCAATCTTTCCAGAGATGTAAAGCAAGTACGAAACATTGCAAATGAAAAACAGAAGCATTGCGGTCAAGTTCCGGACCTTACCAGAGCAACCCGGACCTTGAGCCGAAGCTAACAAAAGCTAGTAGAACCTAGCGCCGTACTTTACCAAAACAAGTATAACCAAGCTCCCGCCGGAGCTTACAAAACTAGCAGGACCTTAATAAAAAGGTGTTTTGGTGATATTCAAAACTTTTATCGTCAAAGCAAGTGTATTCACTACAAGCCAATGTATTCAGCACACATAGGTCTTACAATCTCCCCCTTGATGAATGCATTGGCAACACCACTTAAAATCCGAACATTGGCTTATTCACATAAAAGTTTTGAAGGCAATTTCTCTCCCTTTGTAAATCAAAAGTAAAATGAAAAGAAAATCCAAAAATTATCCCATATTATCTCTCCCCCTTTATTATCTCTCCTTATGCACATATTCTCTTTCTCTTCATGCTTATCTCTCCCCCTTTGACAATGTATTCAGCAAGTCATGAGCATATAAACAAATTATCTCTCCCCCTTTAGTTGTTATGAGCATATTATAACATGTACATATAAACAAAGCTCATCCATATCATACTATCAAGTACCTTACATTATCACATCAATGAAATACATAAAGTAGTGTAAGCAATGCTAGAGATCAAAAGTAATTTTCAATTTAAGTAAGTCATGATCTCACAAACTTAACTATTTCAAAACCTGAAATCATGACACTAGTTGCTGCATTTTATTCAAAGCATAAATTTAGATCATATGATATTTGCAAGGGATTATATGTGCATCTGCCTTATTCTAACCAACCAAGCCAAGCCTATGTCATTTGACAATCAGAAGCTTAAGGACATGGTTTTAGTCATACACAACTTCTTCCAAGTTCATATCTAAGTGCAATGATAAGCCATGTCAAAAGAAGAAGTGTGATGCATGCATATTCTATTGATATTTTCTCAATTTATATTTGTTCATAAAAACCCAACATGTGAGTTGATTACATGATTAATTTTTAATGATTAAAAGCACTTGTGAACATGTAACAAGTTCAAAACAGCAAGAAAGTTCGACCATGACCAGTTTTAGTGTGAGTAATTATTCCAATTACTAGACATGGCAAAAACTACAAAATGTATAACACGAGTAATGTAGTAAGAACTTTCAGCATGTAAAAGGAATCACAAAGTCATATATGTATGAAATACTATGCTCATATTATTTTAATTTCTGATTCACACATAGACTTCCCAAGTTTCAAAACTCCCCCTCAATTTAAGCCATGAGGATGCATAACTCCTATTTCACTACGAATGTAACAAAAACGAGTGAAATCTAAAGGTTTTGTAAAAATGTCACCCAATTGTTGTTCGGTATCTACATGGTGAAGCACAATGTTTCCTTTTTCAACATTATCTCGGAGAAAGTGATACCTAATGTCAATGTGCTTAGTTCTAGAATGTTGCATGGGGTTTTTAGCAATGCAAATGGCACTAGTGTTATCACAGAACAGTGGAACACTATCTAGATCAACCCCATAGTTCTTAAGTGTTTGAACAATCCCAAGAATTTGTGAGCAAGCACTAGCAGCAGCTACATATTCAGATTCGACTGTGGATTGTGCAACTGAATTTTGTTTTCTAGAGGACCAAGCAACAAGAGAATTACCAAGAAAATGACAAGCACCGGAAGTACTTTTCCTATCAATCCTACAACCCCCAAAATCAGCATCCGAAAAAGCTTTCAAAGTAATGGTTGAGGAAGAAGGAAGAAAAATTCCAAATTCTTGAGTTCCATGTAAGTACCTGAGAACCCTTTTGACGGCTTGACAATGTGAAGCACGTGGGGAGGCTTGAAACCGTGCACAAATACATACGCTGAATTGTATGTCTGGTATTGATGTCGTGAGGTACAAAAGTGATCCGATCATGCTTCTATATTCTTTTTGATCCACAGGTTCACCATCTTCATAAAGTCCAAGTGTTGTTGCTGTTCCCATTGGTGTCCGAAGAGGCTTGCTTTTGTCCATGTTGAAGCACCTTAGGAGATCTTTTGTATACTTCATTTGATGCACAAAGGTACCCTCCTTAGTTTGCTTGATTTGCAGCCCCAAAAAGTAAGTGAGTTCACCCATCATACTCATTTCAAATTCGGAACTCACATTGCTGAAAGCATGGACACAAGATCATGAGAAGCACAACCAAAGATAATATCATCCACATACACTTGAACGAATAATGAGTCATTGCCATGCTTAAGCACAAAAAGAGTTTTATCAACCTTGCCCATGGTAAACCCTTTTTCAAGTAAGAATGTTTTTAACCTATCATACCATGCTCTAGGGGCTTGTTTGAGACCGTACAGGGCTTTGGACAGTTTGTAAACATGATTAGGAAAATCTGGATTTTCAAAACTCGGTGGCTGTTTCACATAAACCTCCTCATATATGTAGCCATTAAGAAAAGCACTTTTAACATCCATTTGATATAGCTTAAAACCTTCAGATGCAGCAAAAGCTAACAAAATTCTTATGGCTTCTAATCTAGCAACAGGAGCAAAAGTTTCATCAAAATCTAGACCTTCAACTTGAGTGAAACCTTGAGCAACCAACCTAGCCTTATTCCTAACCACAACCCCATCCTCACTTTGTTTATTTTTAAAATCCCATTTAGTTCCAATTAAAGTGTGACCTTGAGGTGGAGGTACAAGTTCCTAAACATTATTTCTTTCAAAATTTTCTAACTCTTCTTGCATGGCAATAATCCAAGATTCATTAGTGAGTGCGTGTGATATATCTTTGGGTTCAAAAGAACCAACAAAAGCATAATGAGCATAAGAGTTTGGATCGCAAAACCTGAACCGTGGGACTCGTTCGTGCAAGCTTCCAATCATCTGTTATGGGGGGTGATCTTTGTAAAATCGTAGGGGAACAGATGTCTCACAAGCTTCTTCTTCTTCATGTTCATCACAAATTGATGAGCTTGTGACTTGAGGATGATTTGAATCAGCTTTGATGGTTGTCGGTGCTGGTTGAGAATTAACATCCGGAGCTGAACCAAAGTCTTTAGGTGCTGAATTTTCGGCCAGCAGCTCCAATTCTTCCTCATCTTCAATGAAAATGCGCCCCCCCCCCCCCCCTGCGGATATGGATCTGGACCTGCAATGTTTGAGCTAGTACCTGGGCTAGCTTCATCAAAAGACACTTCACAAGTCTCCACAATTTTGTTAGTGTCAAGTAAAAGCACACGGTAGCCTCTAGTATGGGATGGATAACCAAGAAGCATGCCATCAATGGATCTAGGTTCAAATTTATCAAGATTACCATGTTTCTTAACAAAGCATTTGCATGCAAAGAACCGAAAGTGTGTAACACTAGGCCTATGTCCAAACCGGAGCTCATATGGTGTTTTACCTAGCTTAGCACGCAAGAAAACACGATTTGAGACATAACAAGCGGTTGCTAACGCATCAGCCCAAAATTTCCTAGGAGTTTGATATTCATCAAGCATAGTCCTAGCCATCTCAACTAAGGTTATGTTCTTTCTTTCTACAACACCGTTTTGTTGAGGTACATATGGTGAAGAAAATTAATGATCTATTCTATTTTCAGCACAAAAGTGATCAAAAGATTGATTTTTAAATTCAGTTCCATTATCACTTCTAATTGCTTTTAAAGATCCTGGGTAATCAATTGATAATCTAAGAAATAAAGTTCTAAAGTGACTAAAAACATCATTCTTAGATGCCATAAAGTAAACCCAAGAGTATCTAGAATAATCATCAACAATCACAAGTACATACCATTTACCTCCGAAGGATTGAACACGTGAAGGTCCTACGGTGTCAAGATGCAAAAGTTGACATGGTACAGTTGTCATGATCATTGTGAGAGGAGTATGTGAACCTGCAACCATCTTAGCATGTCTACAAGAAGAGCACACAATTTCTTTGTCCCCTTTAAGCTTCGGCAGCCCATGTATGCGATCAAGAGCACTAACACGCGTTAGGTGATCAAAGCCTACGTGACCAAGTCTACGATGCCAAAAATATAGGTCCTTTGAATCATTAGCAACTAGACACCTATGCTTAGAGGAAGACATATCAAAATTAGCTTTAAAAACTCTTCCAAACCAAGACATGTTAAAAATAAGCTCACTATTTGAACTTACAACTTTGCAGCAGTTTTTATTGAAAGTAAATTCCAGATTTTAATCTAGCAATTGTGAAACAGAAAGCAAGTTGTATTTCAAAGTTTTGACAAGTGCCACATCCTTCAAAGTGTAGTGATCATTTACTCTAACCGAACCCTTAGCAATTATAGGAGTTGAAGAATTATCGGCAAAAGTAACATTCTCTACACATGACACAAAAGAGAGGGAGGAGAACCAATCTTTGTTACTAGTCATGTGGCGTGAGCAACCTGAATCCACAATCCAAATGTTCTCCTTCCTCAAACGTGTAACCTACATAGAAGCACAATACGTCGATGACTCAATACTGGGGTTAGTCAAAAGGCATTTAGGAATCCAGTACTGAGTCACGCGACGTGCATTTGGAAAAACACGTGAAAGCTGAGACAAAACAGCAGGTTTATGAGTCAAAGTTTGTGATTTTTTATTCTTAACTACTGACCTATAAGGTGTTACATTTGTATCACAAAAATCAATAGCTCCGGAGGCAAAAACAGAAGGTCCGGAGGTAAACTTTGAATGTTTTTGACTCAAAACAGCAGGTTGTACATTCGGTTCAATGTGTGCAGCAAATTTTGCATGAAAGTTATGAGATCTAGCAACCATTCTTTCCCTTTTCTGTTGTTTAGCTAGTATATAACAAAAATCTATGACATGACCATCTCTACCACAGTAGGTATAATGAAATTTAACTTTGTGTTCATGTCTAGATGAGCAAACAACATTTTTATTTGAAACCGAATGAGACAATACTCTTGCAGATTTGAAAACCACTTTTTTTTATTTAGGAACTGTTTGAATCAAACCACCTCCTAATGATTTTACACTTTTAGGTGGATGTGCCTTAGCATGAGCATGAGAATCAAAACCTAAACCAGTTTTATCGTTGCAAGACTTGGATGAATTCAGCAGCAAGTTTAGGTTCTTATTCCCATTACAAAACCGATCAAATGTCTTATGCATGATATCAAGTTTATTGGACAGATCAAGGCAATTTTCACATGAAGTTTTTCCTTTTAATTTGCAATTGGAACAATATTTAACTTCATGACAACGTAAAGCATTGTTCAATATAGAGATTTCATTCATAGCATCTTGCAATTTCTTATCAAGATCATCACAACTAGAACAATGCAAATCAATTGTAGAACAAGAAGCATCTTTTAAGTTTCCAATATTAAGTGCAGCAAGCTTTTTGTTCTTTTCAATTCAAGTTCAAGTTTATCAAGTGTGGAGGTATGTGCACTTCTTAGGGAGGACAATTGTTCATATATTAAGTCACATGAGGAACAAGAATCATCACTAGAAATCAAGGATTTCAAACGATTAATTTCATATTCTAGTGACTCAATTTTAACAGCATTGTCCCTAAGCTTTTTGTCCTTTTTTGTAACAATAACAGTGGCACAAGAAATAGCATCACACATTTCTTCGCAAGTAGGACATACCTCTTCATTTTCGCTGTTGTGTTCTGCCTCCTCCATACTTGATCTTGACCTGCCCGCCATGAAGCACAAGTTTGCCAAATCATCTTCATCTTCATCACTTGCAATGTCCACATCGCTTGAGCCAAGTTCCTGGAGTGCTGAGATAAAACTGCTCACCAATTGACGTCCTATAAAACCCTTCTTTTTCTTCGTATCTTTTGCAGAGGAGTACTTCGTTCTTGTTTTCTTTTCATCCCGGGAAGTAGGACCTGAAAGGTTCGGGCAATCTGAACAAAAATGTCCTGTCTTACCACATTCAAAGCATCGTTGAGGTTTGGAGCTTCCTCTCCTTCTAGTTCTCACATTTTGCAATGCTTTTGAGAACCGGGTAGAGATGAGCGCTAGCTCCTCCTCTGGAAACTCCTCAATCTGTTCAAGGGTTAGAGAGGACAGTAAAGCAAGTGTACCACAAGATGATGTTTGACCGGAACTAGGCATGTCACGTTGAGAAACAAAAGCAATAGACTTGTTGGGGTTATTACATGAGATTATGTCAATTTCATGAGTTTTTAACTTGGAATATAGCACATATAAAGTAAGTGAACTAATGACAGTAGATTCACGAATATATGTGACTTTCATCTCCAAAATTGACATATCTAATGCACTTAGCAATTGCCTAGCATTTTCAGCATCTGAAAAATTAACATTGACACTACGCAAGTTGCTAAGAATTTTATTAAAGCGAGCAAAAAGGTCATCAATAGACTCACCGGGTTGCATCTCGAAGCGCATGTATTCTTTCTTGAACATGTCTTGCCTTACCTCTTTGATCGTGTTGGATCCTTCGTGGTAGTCACAAAGTGCTTTCCACACATCGTATGCAGATCGGAGGTATGCAACACGATCGAAGTCGCTTTGTGTTAATCCTTGTATGATCAAGTTCCGAGCCTTGTTGTTGTTGTCGACATCTCTCAGATTTGTAGCTGTAACTTGATCGTTTGATGGCACTTTGTGAGGCTTGTATACCTTCGCCCATATTGCAAAGCCTTATGCCTGGATGAAAGCCTCCATGTGTGCCTTCCAAACCTGAAAATCAATACCAGCGAACACACAAGGTTTGGCAGAGTACTTCTCCATGATGATTAGTCAAAAACACGTGCAAATCACAAAGATTAGAGCACTGTGGCTCTGATACCAATTGTAGGATTGAAGAGCATGTGAAAAGCTACCAGAGGGGGGGTGAATGGTAGATTTAAAAATCTTACCCAGCGGAAACAATTAAACCCCAACCCGTTCGGCAGAAAAATGATCTGTTAAAGAAATCGTGTGTGAGACTAATCTAAACGTGTTTCATTACGAAAAAAGTGATAGATATCAGAGAGGATCAATTCACTAGGACAACACAACAAGAATCACTCAAATCCGTCGAGAAAAACTAAGTTATGATCGAAGGATCAAACAAAGGTCAATCTGCCCTACCCGAGAAAAAACAGTTCTGGAACGCTGCAAAGAAACTCGTGTAGATCATAGACCACAAATCCAATGACCGTGAAATTTTAACAGATGATAGATAATCAAGTTGTGAAGACAATCCAAAAAGAATCAAGTCAACTGGATCTGTAAAACTCGAGTTATTATAAAACCACCGACGAAACGTAGTGCTGTCCAGAAACTCGAGGAGTAAAACTTGTCTGGAACAAGTCTGACGAACAAGGCACAAAAGTTCCTATAAACTATGAATTTTATTCAATAGAACACAAGAGGAAAAGCCCCAAAGTCATACACCATGAGCTCTGGGCTCCCTTGCTTATATAACCAGCTCGAAAGCCAACTCAACTCAGATCAGGAACCTAATCCTACTCTGTTCATGAATCGTAACTTTCCATAACTGCTTAGGATTCTTCTATACGCAGATAGAAGCAATATTAAGACTCCAAACACCTTAGGAACGTATCCCACATTCCTAAACATCTTAAATTCGTGACCCACACGAAATCCTATCATAACCAACTCAAATCTTTCCATATTTGAGTCAAACCCGACTCAGTCGCAGCCTGAGTCCATAACCTAGTCAGTTGGACCTTTCCGACCAATTCTTTATGTCCACATCTCTTCATAACGTCTCAGAACCATGTAGCCACGTCCATGCACTCCTTGCACACGTGCAAACATCTTCCAATGACGTCCACGATACCTTCACATGCATTGTTCTTGATTCAATCATGCTGCGCAACCACCTAATCAGCTCAACCACAATTCCTCCTAAATTTGGTTGTCAGAACCTCATCTCTTCCCTGAGACTAGTCCAATGGATCCCGTCACCAGCCATATCTTGAACTCAAGCAACACCTGCACATGAATAAACAACCAATCCATACGAGCCCAAGTCCTCGACTTGACTCAAGTTAGTTCTAAACACAACACCTTACGTGAGAACCTCACATAAGCATGCTGCAAAACCACAGTAACACGATATTATCCATATCAACCAAAACGCACCAAAAACTTAGCAAATGAATACTAAGCAATCTTTCCATAGATGTAAAGCAAGTACGAAACATTGCAAATGAAAAACAAAAGCATTGCTGTCAAGTTCCGGACCTTACCAGAGCAACCACCTTGAGCCGAAGCTAACAAAAGCTAGTAGAACCTAGCGCCGTACTTTACCAAAACTAGTATAACCAAGCTCCCGCCGTAGCTTACAAAACTAGCAGGACCTTAATAAAAAGGTGTTTTGGTGATATTCAAAACTTTTATCGTCAAAGCAAGTGTATTCACTTCAAGGCAATGTATTCAGCACACATAGGTCTTACAACACCTAAAACCCTAATTTGTGTGAGGTGATCCGGACTTGTCAACATTGGAACAAAAAGTTAACCGAACTAGTCCTTGATGGCTCAAGAAACTCAATCGGACTAGTTTGCAATTGGACGGACTTGTGCGGTTCAAGGTGATATGTGTTGTGTTGGCAAAACATCGGAAAGTTGAACGGACTTGTCCGACACATGTCTGGACTTGTCCGGGTGGGAAGTGTGAGTTGAATTGACTAGTCTAGTTATTTTCTGGACTTGTCCGTGTGATAATAAAAAGTGTATCGAACTAGTCCGCTCGTGAACAAGCATGTCCGGTGCTGCAGTGAATTGCTTAATTGTTGATTTTACCCTTACCCTCCATGCAAAGTTATGAGTTCTTGGGATGTTTATCTCACACACATCCTATACATTAACATCACTTAGCGCTTCCGTTCTTCACTTGGGCTTTTCCTTTCTCAATCCTCATTTTTCACCTTTTTGTGCACCAATAGTTCTATTCTTCATATACCTACTTTCGTCTCAACAAATTCCATTAGGATCTCATTTGTTAGTCATCAATCGTCCAAAACCCACAAGGGAATGCTTAGACGCACTTTCAATCTCCCCCTTTTTTGTTGATTGATGAAAACCAATTGAGATTTCACAATTAAGAGTAAAAGTTGATTTTCATAAAATGTGCATATATGAGAATGACATATGAACAAGAAATATTTCTCACATATATGCACTCTTTATGGTGGGTTCCTATAGAGTGTGTGTGAGCAGATATTGTGATGTGCATAATTGAAAATACAACAATTATAATGAAAAACCGTCACAAGAATATCACACATCCATATTAAACAAAATAGGAATCATCCAAACAGAGATTACAATAGTTCAAAACTTAAAACATAAAAGATATATATTTCCATGATCACTAGTCCTTAAGGGTCATAAGTAGACTACTAGTCTCAATCTCTCCCCCTTTGGCATCAAGGCACCAAAAAGGGAAAAATGGAGGGAGGTTACTCTCAGTCACTCCCTCTCTCACTCTCAGTCATGTCCTCATCTTCATCTTCAGATTCGTGATTGTGCTGAGGAGGAGGAACAAAGACAGCTGCAAGTCCAAAAGAGGCCAATTCCTATTTTGGGAAATCTGCCATCTCTGTGTAGTTCTCTTCGGAGTCTTCGGAGATTTGATGAGATCCCACTAGCTCAATCTCCAATATCTCTCAAATAGCTTTGATGTTTGCCTTCATGTACCTCTGGTGCCCCTTCCTTGCCAAGCTTTCTTTGTGTTGCTTAACTTCCACTTTGCTGTAGGATGCAAAGATGGAAGAAAGCATCTTTAGAACTCCACTGGAGGACTCTCTCGAAGGTGGAGGAGCAGGGGTAGCAGCTGGAGCCCTTGTACCTTCATTTATTTGCTTTGATCTTTGTTTCCTTGCAGGTGAGGTAGGTGCATTGGGAATAGTGTAGATTGTGGCTTCTGAGGCTTGAGACCGTCATGCTCAACATCCTTGACAAACTCAAGGTCAGTTACCTTCTCAATCATGAACATGATGTATGGCGCATAGCCACACGACGTATTTGGAGTGACTGAGATGTTCACTATGTCATAGTAAATATACTCAAAGACATTGACAGTCCTTTTCTTGCTTATCACTTTCATCAAAGTCCTTAGAGTTCCTTGAATTGTCACTGCATCTCCATCCTTTGGTGCAATAGTCTTCCTCAAAATTCTGTTAAGAACCGCAAAGAATGTCTTAAAGTACTTTGTGGTAGGTGGCTTGTACGGCATTCTTATGTCATAGAGGAAAGCTAGCTCATCCTTCCCCAAAATCTTCAAGTTGTGAATCACAAGCTCATTTTCCAATGTGTCTCCGAGATGGATGGCAAACTCCTCATAGGTGATATTGTACTTGAATCCATGCGTCATCCAAGTGAGACCTTTCTTGTCATCACCGGAGAAGTAGATAGTGGAATAGAATTGGTGATGACCTCATTGTTGTAGTTGTATCAGAAAGAGAGAAGATCTTTCAATCCATGTCTCTCCAAACCCTCTAAGACTTCATTATAGGCTTGGCAGTTCTTTGACTGCAAATATCTCACATCAAACCACTGACTCGCAACCACTAGATTTCTCATCTTCCCATACACATGCTCATAATAGTCTGCATGGGTCAGCCGCTTGCTTTGGCTGCTCATATACCTTGACCTTCCTGAGCTTGTTAGCCAAATCATTGCCTTTTTCCTAAGAAATCATCTTCAGAGGGCTGTCTGTTATGCTCCAAAGGTGCCTTCATATTTAGTGTACCAATGGGTCCACTTGCAAGTAGCTTTCCCCTTGCTAGTGCTTCTCCTTGGTGCCGTTGAGCTGGCACCGACACCATCCTTGCTTAATGACTTCTTCACTGTCACCTTCCTCTTTGTTGGGAGCATAGAGTCAGGAGGAGAATCATTTGCATCATGGTAATGGCTCTTCTTTCTACTCAGTTCTTTTGCACTGACCACTCTCTCGTGATCACGCTCGGCTTCAAAGTCAAACATGCTATCATCCGATGCGAATGACATCGTGCCTGACATAGAGAGTGCAAGGTGTGGTAAGAATGAGAATTAGACTTTGTGGAGACAAGAATTTAGAGGTTCAAACTGTCAAGGGGTCAAACTTGTCTGATTTGAGGGTGCAGACTTATCCGGAGCACTGGACTTGGCCGCACCAAGTACCGGACTAGTCCAATTTGACGTATGAATCCTAACTTCTTATTTCAACAAATCCAACCAAGACTGATGCAAAAAGGTAGGAGGACAATAGGAATACATACAACAATGCAATGTATACCCTAGGAATCAAGATAAGTAAGCAAAACTTGAGGAAAGATGAGAATTGGGTTAGGGATTCATTTTTATCAAAAATTGAAGATTTGATAGCGGAGGAGCGGAGCAAGTTCCGGATTAGTCCGGAGGAGCGATGCTTCGCGCTGAGGGGGGAGACTCTCGTGGAAGAACCTTCTATTTTGGTGGCTCAAAGTGGAAATCGCCTTGGGAGCTCGAGCTTGAGGAGAGAGAGTGTAAAGTCGATTGTGAGGAGGAAGAAGAGAGGTCTTGGTTGCTGGCTAGGGTTAAGCCTGACAGTAGCGGACTAGTTCGGTACACCAGACCAGAGCCGGACTAGTCACCAACAATGGACTAGTCTTGTGCGGACCACAGAGTAGTCCGGGTCAATTGGACAGAATTGAATTAGAACAAGGATATTTTTTGTATTTGAACTAATAGTGTTCTAAAGGACATCATTTCATAAACAATCTTGAAGAATATGACCAGTAAGCAATCAACAATCATACAATGGCCATAATTCACCAAGATTGAATAATTAAAATAGTTTCCGAGAGAAAATTGAGATAAGGGATGAATTTTTGCAAAATAAGTAAACTTTGAAGAGTCAATCAGGTATGCAATGTGATATTGAGCCTAGATGCACAAGAGTATAATAAATTGCAAATAAAGGTTGATATACCGGTTTTAATATTTCCTCGATGCACCAAGATACAATAGAAGCAAAAATAGACCGGTATACCTCTTTGGACTATATTTAGATCAACTTCGTCATGGTAGGGATGAAAGTTGGATCTCATTGGAGCTTTCTTTATCCATGTTGGACTTTTGATGAAGTTCTTGATGCACTCTTGGGTGATGCATTTATGGTCTTAGTTCCACTTTTTCTTCTTCATTTTCTTTAGCACCCCCTTGATCATTGCTTCCATGATTATATTGATCATGTCCATCCTGCTGATGTTGATCTTGTGCAGAAGCTCCCCCTTGATCATTGCTCTCTAGTTGAGGTACATCTTGAGCACTTGAGTCTTGTGATCGATGGTTCAGGTGGAGATGAACTTGGATTTTCATTGTACCCCATGAATATTTTCTTTCCTCCGGTCACGTGGTTGGTGCCTATCAAGCACCTCTTTGAATCCACCTGAGGGGGTACACCTACAGAATAGGACTATGCCTTGGTTCTAGGTATCCAAGCTTTCTTGGGTCATTTGAGGTTAGTGATGAGACACTTGGGCACCCACACACAAGATTTTGGACTCGTGTGGAGTGGCCCAACATATTTGGCGTAAACATGATTAAATTCATTCTTCATAAGACATATGAGGCATTAAAGTCATGAAACATAATGATTGATCCATTTTTACCTTTTTTATGAAAGGAAGGAACATGTTTGGTGTCTTTGACTTGATTTGAGCTTTCCTTGACAAAATCAATGATTCCTTCTAATAAGTGGGGTTTCTAGCGTTACGATTTTCACCACGAGAATATCAAAGGACATCCTTGACATTTGGAGCTCTACCGAGTATGCACTTCATGCATACTCAATTTTCTCCTTGCCAAAAATGCCACCTTGTGTGAATTTTTTATTTGTGCCATGTTAAGCTCATTTTTCAGGTCAAGAACCAAATTCGCACAATAACAAATTTTAGGTGGAATAGAATCGATATTTGGAGAAGGTGAACTCTTAGAAGAGGAGAGAGCACTTTGCTTGAGTGATTCAACTTGTACTTGAAGGTTCTTGTTAACTTTTGTCAAGCCAACAAGCTCATTATTAAGTACAACATTCAAATCATTTAGATTTGAGCAAGTTTCCTTGCTCAAGGCTAGCTCACGCTCAAGTGCTTCTCTCTTTCCCTTTTCAAGCTCAAGAGCCTTTTCAACCTCAAAATATCTCTCCTTTTGAAGAATAACCAAATCTTCTTGTCAGTTGGTAAGGTCTTCCTTCTCAAATATTTTATCCAAGAACATTTTCAATTTGGCTAATGCACATTTAATTAAGCTCTTAAGCATGTGTTCATTTTCATCACTGCTATCAAACTCATCATCAGAATAATGTAAAGATGAGGGTTTATATATGACCTTTTTCTTGCATTCATTAGCCATAAGGCAAGTGTGGTTCGACTCCTTCCATCCTCCCAAGTTTGGAAAGAGAGTGGACTTCATGGAAGCCTTCTTGATGAAAATGGTTGTTGTTGGTACCCTGCGTACCGGGTACCCCATGATATCGCAAGTAAATTCGCGGAGTTCCACATGTCCGAGTTGAAGACTTCTGAAGGCTACACGTGTCCCGCAGCACTGGACCCACCTCCCTCGTTCGGGTAGCTCCAGCATGCACTGCCACGTGTAATGCAAGGCCGGACCTAACTCCCTGTATAGAGAAGCTCACATCATGCCACGTGTCTAGTGATGCCGGACCTAACCCCCAGTAGAGGGAAACTCCTGTGCTGCCACATGTATAGCAGCTCCGGACCTGCCTCCCCACGGAAGGAAGCTCTGGAGCTGCCACATGTTGAGCCTCTAGACCTAAGCCTGCAACGGGAAGACTGCCGGATCTCCAACAGCATGAACATTCAAGGGGCAGTTAAAGCAGCCGTTACAAGACCTCATTACGTATCATTAATACCATGTTAATGACACACGATCAGTGGACTGTTAATACTGGTAACGCTGCCATTAAGGCACGTTATGACCCTGTTAATTACACTTAATACATGCAGATCATGTATAGAAGATTGAATTCCGCTAGGGCCACTTGTCGGGACAGGCTAACATTGTAACGGCCAGTCCTTGGACTATAAAAGGATTGTGTCGTACGAACAGAGAAAAGACTAAGCTCACACGCACACAAGCTTACACACAATCATACAATCAACAACCACCCTGTGGAGTAGGGTATTACGCTCAAGCGGCCCGAACCACATAAAACTCCCCGTGTCATCATCTCGTTCATGATCTCATGCGCGCCTCAACCGAATACGAACCTCCACAGACTACGCTTTAGTAGTGCCGGGGGAAGTGTCGATCGAACACTTCGACATTTGGTGCGCCAGGTAGGGGTGCCTGAGATTTTGAGATGGTGAACTCCAGCGAAGGATTGTCCAACGGCAACGCTGAGCAACTTGCTGGAGGAAATCCCTCCAACGTGCAACAGCCAGCTGGTGTTGTTGTCCCGACGGGCGTTATTCCACCACCACCACCACCTGCTCTGGCAAACAATGTCGCACAACAGGATGGTGTCTTCACGTCGATCACTACATCAACCAACAACCTCGAGAACACGCTGAACACAGTGTCGAATCCTCTTCAGCGCCCACCTGTACCCGAAGCACCTCAGAGTGCAATGGAGCAGTGGCGTACTGATGCGCAACATCTAGTTGCAGCCGTAGCCAATGCCTTCAGAAAACAAGGTCTGCCCCCTGCTGGGCAGGCACCTTCAAGAAACAGGAACGTGTCTGGTAGACTTGGTCCTCAAGCATCACAGCACCGGAGGCGCGCACCCTCCCAGAAAGTGATGTCGCTGCCCTCTGGGGCACGCCGTACTCACACGTCGTCAAGACTCTCAACCCATGATCTGCGGTCGGAGCATGACCGCTGATACAGGCAGTAGGATGACCGCGTCCTCATGGAGCATGCTCATGAGAGGTGAGCTGCACGTGAGAACCTTTCTCCCTTGGGGGTAGGGGGTGGCTGTTCGGCTCTGGCCATGCACCTACGCATGGTCCAATGGCCACAAAAGTTTTGGCCTCTTTTGCTGGAGAAGTACGACAAGATTGTCAACCCCGTCGAGTTCCTCCAAATCTACTCCACCACCATTCTTGTTGCGGGAGGCAATGAGGTCGCAATGTCCAATTACATCCCTGTGGCTCTGATTGGGATAGTCAGGTCCTGGTTCATGAATCTTCCGGCTAACTCCATCAACAGTTGGGCGGAGCTATGCCACGAATTCACCGCCAACTTTGGGAGCTCCTACACTCGACCTGGCACTGAATTGGACCTGTTCGCCGTACAACATAAATCGGGAGAGTCACTACGATCGTTCATCTAGTGGTTTTCTCAGGTATGGAACACAATTCTTTCTATCTCCAACTCTTCCGTCATCGTCGCATTTTGACTGGGGGTTAGAGATAAGAATATGATGGAGACGCTGGCGACAAAAGAAGTCAGTAGCATCACTGAACTCTTCAGCCTAGCCGACAAATGTGCTAGGGCTACAGAGGGCAGAGAGATGCACTCCAAACCAGCTCCGAAGGCTGGTAAAAACTCTTCCAAGGCTGAAGCCACTGCTTCCAGCAATGGAGAAAATAAGAAAAAGTCCAAGAGCAAGAAGAAGTCGTCAGCTGACACGCCTATTGCTACTGTAGCTGCAGCTCCGGGTGGTCGAGTGCCACGCCCCGAAAAACGTCCTCGTCCATCGTCTGAAGACGGCGGCGTTCAAAAGGTGTGGTGTACGATCCACAAAACGGACACTCACTATCTTGAAGATTCTGTCAAGGTCCAGAACCTTGTTGAGCGCTTCAACAAGCGCCGAGAAGAAGCTCCTTTTCGCCGACGGGAAGGAAAGCATAAGGTCCGACTGATCCGGAGCTAGGCTTCTAGGGCCCCAAAAAGGTCTTGAAGGCTGTGTAGAACACCATCGATGAGGATTCTGACATCTCCGACATCGAGCGTCGGAAAACTCTCCATATCATATATGGAGGTTCATAGGATATCACCTCCCGCCGCATCCTCAAGACCATGCGTCAGGAGATGGCCGCCACAGATCCCACCGCCAGGGCAGAACCCCGTCAAAAGTGGATGGATACTCCCATCACTTTTGATTCTTCAGATTGCCCAAGAAACATGATCGGAGCTGGCCAACTAGTGATGGTTTCTCCTACCATTAACAATATCCAGCTCCATCATGTCTTGGTAGATGAGGGTGTGAGACTCAACCTCCTCAGCTATGATGCGTTCGTGAAGATCTAGCTCAAACTCTCAGACCTTCGCCCCTCACGTCCTTTCTCTGGGGTAGGTCCGTGAGCTATCTCTCCTCTCGTGTCGATTACACTCCCGATGAACTTCGAGACTCGGAGAACTACAGGACTGAGAAGCTGGTCTTCGACGTAGTGCATATCAGTCTACCCTTCAACGCCATCCTAGGCAGGACAGCCCTATATAGGTTTATGGGCACAAGTCACTATGACTACTTGGTGTTGAAGATTCTGACACCTTCAGGCATTCTCCGGATCTTTGGGGATCGCACTACGGGAGTCACTGCGCTGGAAGAACTCCACGCGCTTGCAACAGTGTAGGAGGAAGAATCCGGCAAGGAGCAAGCTGCTCAACCTTCGAGCACTCGCCATTGAGGCCCAACCTCTGCACCACGCATGCAGCCAAGTGGGGACACTGACATCTCTGTCAAAGTCGTCCAAATCGGTTCTGATGCTGCCCAAACCACCCGAATAACAGGAGGTCTGGACAACAAATAGGAACCCACACTTATCACATTCCTCCAGGCGAATCTTGACGTGTTTGCATGGCAACCATCGCAGTTGCCTGGGATCCCTAGTGAGGTGATTGAGCACAGTCTGAAGATATACCCCGACACACGGCCAATACACTAGAAGCCCCGGAAGAAATCAGTCGAGCGGCAGAACTTCATTAGATAAGAAATCAAAAAGCTGCTTGAAGATGGTTTCATCCGGGAAGTTCATCATACACGATGGCTGGCAAACCCAGTCATCGTACAAAAGGTCGACGGGAAGCTTCGGATGTGTATCGATTACACCACCTTAAATAAGGCATGTCCAAAAGACCCGTTTCCACTACCTAGAATAGATCATATAGTGGACTCCACTATCGGGTGTGAGCTATTATGTTTCCTAGATGCATACTCTGGATATCATCGGATCCAAATATCTAGGGAAGATGAAGAGCATACTACCTTCATAACAGTAGATGGGTTGTATTGTTATAATTCTATGCCTTTTGGTCTCAAAAATGTCGCTTCAACTTTTGTGCGAGCCATGCACAAAAAATTTGGAGAGCTCATCATGGATTTGGTGGAGGTCTACGTCGATGACATCGTCATGAAGGTGAAGAACTAGGAACACTCCTTTATAACCTGCAAGCCGTCTTCGACAAGCTGCGCATGACGCGCACCAAGCTAAACCCGAACAAATGTGTCTTCGGGGTTAGCTCCGGGAAGCTCCTCGGATTCTTGGTGACTCACCGAGGAACCGAAACAAATCCGGCGAAGATCAAGGCTATTGAAGAGATACGGCCCCCAACCCGCATCAAGGATGTCCATAAGCTAATTGGATGTCTAGCTGCGCTCAGCCGGTTCATCTCGAGACCAGCAGAGTGGGCGCTTCCCTTCTTCAAGTTATTGAGGAAGTCTGGACCATTCCACTGGTCCGAAGAAGCAGAAAAGGTGTTCCAAGAGCTCAAGCAGCTCCTCACCACACTACCAATTTTGGTAGCTCCGAATCTTGGTGAGAATCTTTTGCTTTACATTTTGGCAACTATGAAGGATGTCAGCATGGCCCTGGTCACGGAAAGACTGGAGCCACCTACAGTTCAGGAGCCCAGAGGCCTCCGGGAGGGTTCGGAGCTACCTGAAGGCGAGTCTGGGTCTCAGCCCCTAGGCACGGATCCTCAAGGGAAGCCCACAGAGGATCAAACTCTCTCGACCGAGGGAGTTCTCACGCCCGAAGAAGAAGTTCCGGACCCATCTAGGAGGGTCCGCAAAGCTCAAGAAGAAGGTCCAGACCCCTCCGCAAGGGTCCAGGTTAATTTAGAAGAAGCTCCGGGCCCTTCCGAGAAGGTCTGGACCGTCTAGCGGCCAGTGTACTTCATCAGTTAAGTACTCCATGATGCCAAAACTCGATACATTGAGGTGCATAAGCTGCTCTATGCAGTTCTCATCGCCTCAAGGAAGCTTCGTCACTACTTCAAAGCCCACAAGATATCAGTGGTAACCTCCTATCCGCTACGAGCTATATTGCATAACCCCAATTCTACTAGGAATATTGCAAAGTGGGCAGCAGAGCTTGCAGAATTCAATCTCGAATTCCTGCCTCGACATGCTATTAAGATTCAGGCATTGGCTTACTTCGTGGCAGATTGGACCCCTTCTTCATACAAATCAAGGGGGCCCAAGTGAGCAGAAGCTGGAACCCAAGGTCCCGGTCTTCCCCGAGCCTCACTGGACTCTCTACTTGTACGGCTCCGTGCAAAAGCACGGGGCTGGAGCTAGAATCCTTATCCTCTCTCGAACCGGGGAGAAGGTCAAGTACATGGTACACTTTTATTTCAAGGCAACAAACAACATGACGGAGTATGAAGCTCTTATCTACGGACTCAAGGTGGCGCTGTCATATGGCGTCAAGCTGTTGCTAGTGAAGGGTGATTTGCAACTCATCATCAAGCAAGTCAAAGGTGACTGCAGTTGCAACAATCTAGAGCTTGCTCCTTACCTCCTTGAAGTCCAGAAGATGCAGAAGGAGTTCCACGTCCTGGACCTCTGCCATACTAGCGTCTCAACAACACTAAGGCTAATGAACTCTCGACGAAGCCTTCAACCGGATCTCAAGCTCCCGACATAGTTTTTCTCAGGAGATTGTCAACACCTGCCACTCAGCCTGCCGAACTGAGTGAAGGGGGCGAGACCAGCACCTCGAAGCTGGCGGTCCCGGTGGCCCTGCTACCATGGCATCCACCAAGGGTCGTAGGCGCTGCAGGAAGCTCCGAGCAACCCAGCGTGCAAGATCCAGAGGCTCAAGTCAGCTTTGATGCATGGATCTCAGAGATCCAGAGCTACTTGAAAGACAACATCATTCCGCAAGACGGTGCTTCCACTGACCAAATTGTCAGATTGGCTAAAATATACATGCTAGTAGAAGGGTATCTCTACCGGCGCAGTGCAAACGACGTTCTAATGTGGTGCATTGCCCGGAAAGAAGGCTGGAACTCCTCACGGAAATCCATGGAGGCGAGTGTGGGAACCACGTGTCTTCCCGCACGTCGGTCGGTAAAGCTTTCCGGCATGGCTTTTACTAGCCTACACCACTCCAGGATGCAATTGAGCTGGTAAAAAAGTGTGAAGTGTGCCATTTCCACACGAAACAAATTCACGCACCGGCTCAGTCGCTGCAAAAGATACCTCTTACATGGCCATTAGCTCTGTGGGGGATGGACATTTTGGGACCTTTCCCAAAAGTTGTCGGAGGTTACAGGTTCCTGTATGTCGCCATCGACAAGTTTACCAAGTGGCCGAAAGCTACCCCAGTTGTGATAATCAACAAGCAATCTGCTATCAAGTTCTTGAAGTCCATAGTCTGCAGATTTGGAGTTCCGAACAGAGTCATAACTGACAATGGAACCCAATTCACAAGTGCAGCATTCCAAGAATATTTCGAAGACCTTGGCATTCAAGTTAGCTACGCATCAGTAGCTCACATGGCAAGTAATGGCCAAGCTGAGAGAGCAAATGCAGAGATACTGAAAGGACTTAAGACGCGCACATATGAGCTCCTAAAGAAACATGGAGCCAACTGAATAGAGGAGCTTCCGTCTACATTGTGGGCGAGCAGGACAACACTTAACCAGTCAACTGGAGAGACACCCTTCTTCTTGGTGTACGGAGCTGAAGCAGGCCTTCCTCCAGAGATCACCATGGGGTCACTCTGGGTCCGGACCTTCGACGAAGCCGCGCAGGACAAGCTCCGGCATGAAGAACTTGACCTCGTCGACGGGGGAATGTGCCAAGCAGCTGTTTGTAATGCACGATATCGCAAGGTACTCTAGCGCTATCACCAAAGTCATGTGCGCAACTGACAGCTTGAAGAAGGCGATGTTGTGCTGCAGAGAATACTAACTCGAGAGGGGATGAACAAACTCTCCCCCAGTTGGGAAGGTCCCTTCCGAGTGATCAAATTATCCCGTCCCGGATGTGTTCGCTTGGCAAAAGAGGATGGGACTCCGCTTCCCAATCCATGGAACATCGAGCACCTCCGTAATTTTTATGATTAGTTTCACAGAGGTGAGTCTATAATTACACATAATGTAAATTATAGAGTCTATGAACAGAGTCCGGTAGGTCCTCAAGGAGAACATCTAGACCCCTCCGGGAGGGTCCGAACAGTTCAAGCACACTTAACTTGGTCCCTGTACTTAAAGTGTAGCTTACCTACCCTGGGTTCGAACAAGATGAATAGCACACTTGGCCTGGTTCTATACCCTAAGTATTTCCTTGTCCCCGCTGTAATTCGAACCTATAATGAAAGAAATTGTTGTGTGGAAACAGACTCCACGTGCATTAATTTTGTACAGGCTCATTTCTTTTATCTTTTCATTATTGTCTATAACAAAGTTGTGCAATTCTTTTTGAGATTTAGTCCGAGTTGATCAGATAATATACAAGTTATATTATTGATATTTTTTGGATCTTAGCTTTGCTAGATGGTCTACTTGCCTGAACGCCAAAGCCAATGATGGGTCCGGTGTGTGCTATCGACTTAGACTAATCAAACACCCTAAGTACGCCACTCTACCTATATTTCGGCAGGCCTCAGTAGGGTCGGTCCAGAATGCAGTTGGATCTGAAGAGATTATATCGATATACTTGTTATTATGTTGAGTTCCTTTGGATCTAAAATTATAATAAGAACAGTAAGTCGCAAAGAAACTATAGATAAGAGGACAATTTTATTGTTTTTCTCGGGAAAAATGAAAAACTCATGGTATGGTGGTGGACGCCATAGCTTCTAAGATCCGACAACACCCAGGAGGCCCGCCGTCGACGTTTCATACATTGAAAGTGGGTGTCATCGGAGCTACCAAGTTCCAACAATTCCCATGGGGGCCAGTCGTTGACGTGAAGAATTTTTGGAAATCTAAATGCAGTGGGCACCATTGGACCTATAAAGCTCCGACAACCCTCAGGGGGCCCGCCGTCGATGCTCTACGTGTTGGCAGTGGGCACAGTCGGACCTACGAAGCTCCGACAATACCCAGGGGGCCGCCGTCGATGCTCTACATGCTGGCAGTGGGCGCCGTTGGACCTACGTACTCTGATAACACCCAGGGGGCCGCCGTCGACGTAACAAAAGGTCCCTGGAGATGTCGGAGATAAACCTCGGAACTCAGAGCTATAGATTTGGCTACGAGCAAGGAGTGAAGTCATCAAGACATTTCCAAATTTTTTTGGTACATGTTCGCGATCAAAATTGTGTACATCTACCAGGGGGCCAACAATATAAAGGGCAATGCATTGACGACACACACAAAATCGAATTCATTCATTCAAAATATTGTAATTCATTGATTCAAAATGAGGATTACAAGTGAGGGCAGAAGAAAATAAGATCTAATTACTAGGGGTCCTATGGAAAAATGAGGCAACTTTCTGGGAACCTTCTTGAATGCTGGCTCTGGCAGCATCTTCTTCTCCAATAATGGGTCCTTCAGCTACTAGATCCAAAGACATATGGGGGTCCCGGATTTTGAAACAAATCAACACATATTCGGCAATGTTTTTGGCTAAGGATTTACCCTCCGTCTCCAGATGGTTGACGATGATGTCACCCATTGTGTCCAGCTTGTTGCTGGTAGAGCTCAATGCCACAAACGCTTTGTCCAGCTCTGGCTCCGAGTCAGCCGGACATACCGGACTGAAACCAAACGGCACCAAAGCTTTGTTAGCATGCCCCAGGAAGTCCCAGACTTGCTGGTACTTAGCCGCCCTCAAGTTCCTAAATTCCTCCCGTGACCTTCTGGCGGCTGCAAGCTCCAAACCTTACCAGGCGATGCGCTCAGCCTCTTTGGCATGTTGCTGAATACTTTTAGCCACTTGCTTTTCGCAGTTAGCAAGCTCCATTTCCCGGAGGTGGATGCGGTTCTGACGATTCACCAGATCCTTGTCCTTGCCCTTCACTTTCTCCTCTCTGGTGGAGACTTCAGTCTCTCTCCTGGAGAGTTCCTGTCCCACCTGCCAAATCTTCTCCTCTTCTTGCTTGCACCACTGTTCAAACTTTTTGTGCGGTCGGCCAAGCTCTGCTCCCCCAAAGATAGCCTTTGTGCGAGCTCTTCCTCTCTCTTCAGGAGGTCCTCCTGCTTCTCCAGGAGCTTTTCCTCCCTCTCATCGAGGGCCTCCTGGCGTTTCAGGAGTACTTCATTTAATTCATTGAGGTTGTCTTGACGGTCTTCAGCGGCCTCATTGGTCTCCCTACCATGCTCAAAAATCTCTCGAGTTTTCTAGTTGAAAGCTTTGATGGCAGCCTCGCACTCATTCAACAAGCGGTCCATCAGTGCTAACCAAGCCTTCTCCTTGGCCACCCATGCATTCTTGTCAGCCAGCCTCGACTGTGTCAGCTTCGTCTCAAAGTAAAGTCTGTTGTGCCAACGCCTTAAGGTGTTGTACTCTTCTTCACGGCTTTGCTTTCATGGTCAAAGGCGAGCTGGACCTGATGAAGACTGGAGCAGGCATTGTCTATGGATAGTGCAAAAGGAATTGGCTCTGGACCAGCCCGGATCTGTTCTACTGTCTCAAGCGGCTCTTCAAAGACGACTGGGGGGCCCCAAGGTGCAAGCTCCCTTTCCGAAAATTCCACATCGGTTGGGCCGATCGACGGAAGTTCCTCCACGTCTACAATACTTGGAGCTGATGTGAAGGTTCCTTTGCTGGATTTTCTATTGTCGGCTCAGTGAGGGGAGGACTTGCAACCGCCTCTTCTGGGTGCTCCTGCTCGGACATGGACACCTCTGGGGGAATCATCTCTGGAGATGGCAGTGTGGCTTCATCCGGAGCCCCCTCCACCTCCGGTTCAGGTGGTGAGTCTTGAACTACCTCCGCCTCAGGTGCCGGAGCTTCAACTTCTTTCGACTCAGGTACCGGAGCTTCAACTACTTCCGACTCTAGAGCAAGAGCTTTGGTTACCTCTGGCTCAGGTGCCGAAGCTTCTGACGTCTCTGGCTCTGATACTGGAACTTCAGCCGTCGACTTTGAGACCATTGGCTCTTCATCACAAATCTTTCCCACATGGTCCACGCTACCAATGGAGCTTCTTGCATTGTCACTGGATCCAGATCCACGACAACTGGCCCCGTAGCTGTCGTGTCATCAGCCACCACTTGGGGGGCACCAGGAGAAAAGCAGGAGCCTCTGCCTTCACAGCCTCAGTTGATGCAATAGGCGCCAAAGCTTCAGCTTTCTTCTTCGATATCCTCGAAGCAAAGATAAAAAAATTCAAAATCGAAAATAATAAAATAGCAACTCAAGGTGAGAAGACAATGCTTACCTGGGGAGGCTTCGGCGCCAAATGTTGCGGAACTTCTTCTTCTGAGGTCAAGGGTCGAGCCCACCGGACTTGGTGAGGTAGAAAACCAAGACCTCGGGTGGGAGCTTGCTGTACAGTCGGTGTCGCCTCCGCCGGGACCTCCCTCAGCTGGGAAGGACCTTCGGACCTTGAGCCCGTAGCCAGCACTGGGGTTGAGGTCGACTTGCCAGAGCTAGCGCCCCTTGAGGACGCCAGCACGAAAGGAGGCATGGCCGCCGAACCTCTTCTTGGCCGGGGGGGGGGGGGGGGGGAAGCTGCTAGAAATGGAGCCGACCCGAGGGGGATCCCATCAGCATGTCTCAGCTACCTCTTCCGGGTAGAAGATTCGGACGGCTCCTTGCAATTGCCCTTGTTGATGTCATCAACCTTCTGGCTTCGAGCGATGGGAGCCACCCTCTGTGAAGCTCCGGGAATTGCAACCCCGGAGGTCCTACGCCTCTCCACTAGGCCGAGGTCATCCAGCTCCGCATCCCCCTTCGGAGATCCCTCCTAATCTCCGGAGTCATGTTCAAAGGGACGAATTCTGCCACCGGGGTCATTGCGTCGTGGGTGATGGCTCCGTGTTGAAACTTCTGGAGATGGAGCTTCAAAGATTCATCGTCCAAGTTGTTTGAAAACTAAGTTCTATACGGTTATGATCCATCTCACTATTGAAGGACCATGCGGGCCACTCCCTTGTCTTTAGTAGAGCCCATCTGTTCACCAGGAAGTTGTTGAAGACCATATGAAGGGTCACTCCACCCTCCACGTGTTGCTGGATCCTTGTCAGGATCGGATTGTATGCTTCGGACAACTCAAGAACTGCATTCCAGGCATCAGTGTCGACATTAGGGAGGCTCTTGGTCAACTCCAACCTGTCGTGCTGCTCAACAACGATGATCACTCAGTCCTTCTTCCAGTTATCCCACTTCCCAGAGGGGAAGGTCCTCATGTACTTGAAGGGGCAGTTCATGGGCTTCACAAAGTAGTAGAAGCCAATCAACTCGCCCCCCTTCCTCGTCGTGTGGACCGTGAAGAAGGTCGGGAAGAGCTCGATGCATGGCGACACACCTACCCACATCTCGCAGAAGTGGACAAAGGTCGCCACTAGCAAGAAGCAGTGGGGGCCGAGGTGATGAAGTTGGAGTCCGTAGAAATCCAGCAGCATCAGCAGAAAACTTGAGAAGGGTGGGATCAGACCAACCATGGCGTACGCCGAGAAGTAGGCAATCTCTCCGGTGCGCTCCTTCTTGAAGGGAAGCTTGCCGAAGCGGATCGCGTTGTTGAAGGAGTCACTGGACCACCCCATGTAGGTTTGGACCCTCGACGGATTCTTGTCGCTCTTGAGCTTGCTGCGGGGAAGACCCAACTCCATCGCGGCAAAGTGGAACAAAAGTTGGGAAGGTATGCAAAGGTGGAGAGGCTATGAGCGCAAGTTCGAATGAAAGTTTAAAGAGTCCTCAAATTGTGTAGGCTTTCCTTCTTAAGTAAGCCTCTGCAATGCTTGGATGGAAACCGCGTCAAGATCAAGATTTCATTTCAAAAGATTACCCCATCAATGACAAATGGGCCCGGGCCTACTCCGATGGAAAAGTCGAAGTTATTGTAGGATCGAAGAGCACGTGAAAAGCTACCAGAGGGGGGGTGAATGGTAGATTTAAAAATCTTACGCAGCGGAAACAATAAAACCCTAATCCCTTCGGTAGAAAAACGATCTGTTAAAGAAATCGTGTATGAGACTAATCTAAACGTGTTTCACCGTGACAAAAGTGATAGATATCAGAGAGAATCAAGTCACAAAGACAACACAAAAAGAATTACTCAAATCCATCGAGAAAAACTCAAGTTATGATCGAAAGATCAGACTATGGTCAATCTGACCTACTCGAGAAAAACAGTTTCTGGAATGCCGCAAAGAAACTCGTGTAGATCAAAAACCACAAATCCAATGACCGTGAAATTTTGATATATGATAGATAATCAAGTTGTGAAGACAACCCAAAAATAATCACGTCAATTGGATCTATAAAACTCGAGTTATGATAAAACCACCGACGAAAGGTAGTGCTGTCCAGAAACTTGACGAATAAAACTTGTCTGGAACAAGTCGGACGAACACAACACAAAAGTTCCTTCAAACTATGAATTTTATTCAATAGAACACAAGAGGAACAGCCCCAAAGTCGTCTCTCACGAGCTTTGGCCTTCCCTTGCTTATATAACCAGCCCTTAGGCCATCCCAATCTCAACTAGGACTCCAATCCTAATCCGATCACAATCGGAACTTTCCATAACTGCTTAGGACTCTTCTATACGCAGATAGAAGCAATCTTAAGACTTCCAAACACCTTAGGAACGTATCCCACATTCCTAAACAACTCAAATTCGTGAACCACACGAAATCCTAACATAACCAACTCGATATTTCCATACCGAGCCATAACCGACTCAGCTAGCAGCCTAAGTCTTCAACCGATACGATCCGATCCTTCCGATCAGATCTTCCTTCCATAATCCGTCTCTAGAAGCATATTTCCATGTCATTCACCTCATGCACACGTGCGAACACCTTCCTTCGACCTTCATATGCACTGCCCTTGATTCAATCATCCTGCGCGACCTCCTGACCCGCTCAACCAGAGTTCCTCCCGAACTTGGTTGTTGGAACCTCATCTCCTCCTGAGACTAGTCCAATGGATCCCGTCACCAGCCATGACTTGAACTCAAGCAACACCTGCACATGAATAAACAACCAATCCATACAAGCCCAAGTCCTCGACTTGACTCAAGTTAGTTCCGAACACAACACCTTATGTGAGCACCTCACATAAGCATGTTGCAAAACTATAGTAACACGATATCATCCATATCATCCAGAACGCACCAAAAACATAGAAATGAATAGTAAGCAATCTTTCCAACAATGTAAAGCAAGTACGAAACATTGCAAATGAAAAGCAGAAGCACTTAGGTCAAGTTCCGGACCTTACCAGAGCAACCCGGAGCTTGAGCCGGAGCTAACAAAAGCTAGTAGAACCTAGCGCTGGAGCTTACCAAAACTAGTAGATCCTAGCACTGGAGCTTACCAAAAACTAGTCAAAACTAGTCAACCCAAAACCGGAGCTAGACAAAGTACATCGGAGCTTAGCAAAAGCATGCCGGAGCTATCAAGGATATGCCAGAGCTAACAAAGACATGCCAGAGCTAACAAAGACATGCCGGAGCTGAAGATAAAGCTCACCGGAGCTAACCAAAGCTAGTCGGACCATACCAAGAAGCCGGGCCTAGCATCTAACATAACCGGAGCTACCCAAAACAAGCCGGACCTACCGTCGGACCTTGCTGTAGCTCAGAGCTAGTCGGACCTTGACAAAAAGGTGTTTTGGTGATATTTAAAACTTTTATCATCAAAGCCAAGTGTATTCACTGCAAGCCAATGTATTCAGCACACATAGGTCTTACAATCTCCCCCTTGATGAATGCATTGGCAACACCATTTAAAATCCGAACATTGGCTTATTCACATAAAAGTTTTGAAAACAATTTCTCCCCCTTTGTAAATCAAAATTAAAAAGAGAAGAAAATGAAAATCTCTCCCCCTTTATTATCTCTCCTTATGCCCATATGAGAAGAAAATGAAAATCTCTCCCCCTTTATTATCTCTCCTTATGCCCATATTCTCTTTCTCTTCATGCTTATCTCTCCCCCTTTGACAATGTATTCAGCAAGTCATGAGCATATAAACAAATTTTCTCTCCAACTTTAGTTGTTATGAGCATATTATAACATATACATATAAACAAAGCTCATCCAAGTTATACTATCAAGTACCTTACATTATCACATCAATGAAATACATAAGGTAGTGTAAGCCATGCTAGAGATCAAATGTAATTTTCAATTTAAGTAACTCATGATCTCACAAACTTAACTATTTCAAAACCTGAAAGCATGACACTAGTTGCTGCATTTTATCATTTTTCAAAGCATAATTTTAGACCATATGATATTTGCAAGAGATTATCTGCGCATCTGCCTTACTCTAACCAACCAAGCTAAGCCTATGTCATTTGACAATCAGAAGCTTAAGGACATGGTTTTAGTCATACAAAACTTCTTCCAAGTTCATATCTAAGTGAAATGACAAGCCATCTCAAAAGAAGAAGTGCGATGCATGCATATTCTCTTGATCTTTTCTCAATTTATATTGGTTCATAAAAACTCAACATGTGAGTTGATTACTTGATTAATTCTTAATGATTAAAAGCATTTGTGAGCATGCAACAAGTTCAAAACAGCAGGAAAGTTCGACCATGACCAGATTTAGTATAAGTAATTATTCCAATTACTAGACATGGTAAAAACTACAAAATGTATAACACGAGTAATGTAGTAAGAACTTTCAGCATGTAAAAGGAATCACAAAGTCATATATGTATGAAATACTATGCTCATATTATTTTAATTTCAGATTCACACATAGACTTCCCAAGTTTCAAAAACTCCCCCTCAATTTAAGCCATGAGGATGCATAATCCCTATTTCACTACAAATGTAACAAAAACGAGTGAAATCCAAAGGTTTTGTAAAAATGTCAGTCAATTGTTGTTCGGTATCTACATGGTGAAGCACAATGTTTCCCTTTTCAACGTTATCTCGGAGAAAGTGATACCTAATATCAATGTGCTTAGTTCTATAATGTTGCACAGGGTTTTTGGCAATGCAAATAGCACTAGTGTTATCACAAAACAGTGGAACACTATCTAGATCAACCCCATAGTCCTTAAGTGTTTGAACAATCCAAAGAATTTGTGAGCAAGCACTAGCAGCAGCTACATATTCAGATTCGGCTGTGGATTGTGCAACTGAATTTTGTTTTCTAGAGGACCAAGCAACAAGAGAATTACCAAGAAAATGACAAGCAGCGGAAGTACTTTTCCTATCAATCCTACAACCCCCAAAATCAGTAAGTTCACCCATCATATTCATTTCAAATTCGGAACTCATCATTGCTGAAAACTTGGACACAAGATCATGAGAAACACAACCAAAGATAATATCATCCACATACACTTGAACAAATAATGAGTCATTGCCATGTTTAAGCACAAAAAGAGTTTTATCAACCTTGCCCATGGTAAACCCCTTTTCAAGTAAAAATGTTTTTAACCTGTCATACCATGCTCTAGGGGCTTGTTTGAGACCGTATAAGGCTTTGGACAGTTTGTAAACATGATTAGGAAAATCTGGATTTTCAAAACCTGGTGGTTGTTTGACATAAACCTCCTCATCTATGTAGCCATAAAGAAAAGCACTTTTAACATCCATTTGAAATAGCTTAAAACCTTTAGATGCTGCAAAAGCTAACAAAATTCTTATGGCTTCTAATCTAGCGACAGGAGCAAAAGTTTCATCAAAATCTAGACCTTCAACTTGAGTGAAACCTTGAGCAACCAACCTAGCCTTATTCCTAACCACAACCCCATACTCACTTTGTTTATTTTTATATACCCATTTAGTTCCAATTAAAGTGTGACCTTGAGGTGGAGGTACAAGTTTCCAAACATTATTTCTTTCAAAATATTCTAACTCTTCTTGCATGGCAATAATCCAAGATTCATTAGTGAGTGCGTGTGATATATCTTTGGGTTCAAAAGAAGCAACAAAAGCAGAATGAGCATGAGAGTTTGGATCGCAAAACCTGGACCGTGTGACTTGTTCGTGCAAGCTTCCAATCATCTGATCTGGGGGATGATCTTTGTAAAACTGTAGGGGAACAGATGTCTCACAAGCTTCTTCTTCATTAGGTTCATCGTAGATTGATGAGCATGTGACTTGTGGACAAACAGGACCAGCATAGGTGATAGCCGGAGCTTGTTCAATGTCCGGAGCTAGACACGTGTCAACTTCGGAACTACCAGACTGTATCACCGGCTCTTCTTCATCTTTGAAAATACCCTCCCCCTGAGGATACGGATCTGGTCCTGCAACACCGGAGCTAGTACCTGGGCTAACTTCATCAAAAGACACTTCACAAGTCTCCACAATTTGGTTATTGTCAAGTAAAAGCACACGGTAGCCTCTAGTATGAGATGGATAACCAAGAAACATGCCATCAATGGATCTAGGTTCAAACTTATCAAGATTACCATGTTTCTTAACAAAGCATTTGAACCAAAGACCCGAAAGTGTGTAACACTAGGCCTATGTCCAAACCGAAGCTCATATGGTGTTTTACCTAGCTTAGCACGCAAGAAAACACGATTTGAGACATAACAAGCGGTTGCTAATGCATCAGCCCAAAATTTCCTAGGAGTTTGATATTCATCAAGCATAGTCCTAGCCATCTCAACTAAGGTTCTGTTCTTTCTTTCTACAACACCGTTTTGTTGAGGTACATATGGTGAAGAGAATTGATGATCTATTCTATTTTCAGCACAACAGTGATCAAAAGATTGATTTTTAAATTCGGTTCCATTATCACTTCTAATTGCTTTTAATGATCCTGGGTGATCAATTGATAATCTAAGAAATAAAGTTCTAAAGTGACTAAAAACTTCATTCTTAGATGACATAAAGTAAACCCAAGAGTATCTAGAATAATCATCAACAATAACAAGTGCATACCATTTACCTCCGAAGGATTGAACATGTGAAGGTCCTACGGTGTCAAGATGCAAAAGTTGACATGGTTCAGTTGTCATGATCATTGTGAGAGGAGTATGTGAACCTGCAACCATCTTAGCATGTCTACAAGAAGAGCACACAATTTCTTTGTCCCCTTTAAGCTTAGGAAGCCCACGTATGCGATCAAGAGCACTAACACGCGTTAGGTGATCAAAGCCTACGTGATCAAGTCTATGATGCCAAAAATATAAGTCCTTTGAATCATTAGCAACTAGACACCTATGCTTAGAGGAAGACATATCAAAATCAGCTTTAAAAACTCTTCCAAACCAAGACATGTTAAAAATAAGCTCACTATTTGAACTTACAACTTTGCAGCAGTTTTTATTGAAAATAATTTCTAGATTTTCATCTAGCAATTGTGAAACAGAAAGCAAGTTGTATTTCAAATTTTTGACAAGTGCCACATCCTTCAAAGTGTAGTGATCATTTACTCTAACCGAACCCTTAGCAATTATAGGAGTTGAAGAATTATCGGCAAAAGTAACATTTTCTACACGTGACACAAAAGAGATGGAGGAGAACCAATCTTTGTTACCGGTCATGTGGCGTGAGCAACCTGAATCCACAATCCAAAAGTTCTCCTTCCTCAAGCGTGTAACCTACATAGAAGCACAATATGTCGATGACTCAATACTGGGGTTAGTCAAAAGACATTTAGGTATCCAGTACTGAGTCACACGACGTGCAGTAGGAAAAACACGCGAAAGTTGAGATAAAACAGCAGGTATATGAGTCGAAGTTTGAGGTTTTCTGTTCTTAACAATTTTAGCACAAAAACCAGTAGCTCCGGAGGTAAAAGAAGCAGTTCCAAAAGACAAGGCTGAAGCTCCGGAAACAAAAGCTGAAGTTCCGAAGGAAACAACAGAAGGTCCGGGAGCTCTCGGAGCTATCGGAACTATCGGAGCTGCTTTTGCAGATTTCTTACCAGGAGGTCCGGAAGCTACCTTTTCAAATTTCTGACTCACTAAAGCAGGTTGTGTTTTTCTAATTGCATGAAAGTTATAAGATCTAGCAATTTTCTTTCCTTTTTCTGTTGTTTAGCTAGTCTATAACAAAAATCTATGACATGACCATCTTTACCACAGAAGGTACAATGAAATTTAACTTTGTGTTCATGTCTAGATGAGCAAGCAATATTTTTATTTGAAACCGAATGAGGCAACACTCCTGCAGATTTGAAAACCACTCCTTTTTGTTTAGGAACTGTTTGAAACAAACCACTTCCTAATAACTTTACAATTTTAGGTGGATGTGCCTTAGCATGAGCATGAGAATCAAAACCTAAACCAGTTTTATCATTGCAAGACTTGGAAGAATTTAGCAGTAAGTTTAGGTTCTTATTCCCATTACAAAACTGATCTAATGTCCTATGCATGTCATCAAGTTTATTGGACAGATCAAGGCAATTTTCACATGAAGTTTTTCCTTTTAGTTTGCAATTGGAACAAAATTTAACTTCATGAGAACGTAAAGCATTGTTCAATATAGAAATTTCATTCATAGCATCCTGTAGTTTCTTATCAAGATCATCACAAGTAGAACAATGCAAATCAATTGTAGAACAGCTAGCATCTTTCAAGTTTTTATCATTAAGTGCAGCAAGCTCTTTGTTCTTTTCAATTTCTTTATCAAGTCTATTTAGAGTGGAGGAGTGTGCACTTCTTAATGTGGACAATTGTTCATAGATTAAGTCACATGAGGGACATGCATCATCACTAGGAATCAAAGTTTTTAAACGGTTAATTTCAGATTCTAGTGATTCAATTTTTGCAACATTATCCCTAAGCTTTTTGTCCTTTTTCTTGACAATAATAGTTGCACGAGAAATAGCATCACACATTTCATTGCAGGTAGAACATACCTCATCGTCTTCACTGCTGTGTTCTGCATCCTCCTGACTTGATCTTGATCTTGTTTTGCCCGCCATGAAGCATAAGTTGGCCAGGTCGTCATCATCTTCATCACTTTCAAAGTCTACATCACTTGAACTAAGTTCTTGAAGTGCGGTGATGAAGCTGTTAATCATCTTGCGTCCTATGGTACCCTTCTTCTTCTTGTTGGAGTTTCCAGAGGAGGTCCAGACCATGCTTTGTTTTTCTTCCCGGGTGGTCGGACCTGAAAGGTTAGGGCATTCTGTACGAAAGTGTCCTGTTTTACCACATTCAAAACAGCGTTGAGGTCCGAAGCTTCCTATCCTTCTAGTTCTCACATTTTGCAATGCTTTTGAGAATCTAGTAGAGATGAGTGCCAACTCCTCTTCTGGAAATTCTTCGATCTGCTCCAGGGTTAGTGAGGACAACAAAGCAAGAGTATTGCAAGATAATGATTGGCCGGAGCTAGACATATCATGTTGTGAAACAAATGCAATAGACTTGTTTGGGTTCTTACGTGCTAGGATGTCAATTTCATGAGTTTTTAGTTTAGAATAAAGTACATCTAATGTAAGAGAACTCATGACAGTTGATTCACGAATAGATGTTACTTTCATCTCCCAGATTGACATGTCTAATGCACTAAGAAGTTGTCTAGCATTCTCAGCATCAGAAAAATTAACATTGACACTACGTAAGTTGCTGAGAATTTAATTGAAACGAGCAAAGAGGTCATCGATAGACTCACCTGGTTGCATCTCAAAGCGCATATATTCCTTTTTTAACATATCTTGTTTTACCTCCTTGATTGTGTTGGAGCCTTCATGGTAATCACAGAGAGCTCTCCAAACATCGTAAGCTGACCGGAGGTGTGCGACACGATCAAAGTCGCTTTGAATGAGTCCTTGGATGATCAAGTTTCGGGCTTTGTTGTTGTTGTCGACGTCCCGTAGGTTTGTGGCCATGACTTGATCATTGGATGGCACTTCATAAGTCTTATACACCTTCTCCCATATTGCAAAGCCTTGTGCCTGGATGAAAGCCTCCATGCGTGCCTTCCAAACCTGAAAATCAATACCAGCAAACACACAAGGTTTGGCGGAGTACTTCTCCATGATGATTAGTCAAAAACACGTGCAAATCACAAAGTTAGAGCACTGTGGCTCTGATACCAATTGTAGGATCAAAGATCACGTGAAATGCTACCATAGGGGGGTGAATGGTAGATTTAAAAATCTTACGCAGCGGAAACAATAAAACCCTAATCCCTTCGGTAGAAAAACGATCTGTTAAAGAAATCGTGTATGAGACTAATCTAAACGTGTTTCACCGTGACAAAAGTGATAGATATCAGAGAGAATCAAGTCGCGAAGACAACACAAAAAGAATTACTCAAATCCGTCAAGAAAAACTCAAGTAATGATCGAAAGATCAGACTATGGTCAATCTGACCTACCCGAGAAAAACAGTTTCTGGAATGCCGCAAAGAAACTCATGTACATCAAAAACCACAAATCCAATGACCGTGAAATTTTGATATATGATAGATAATCACATTGTGAAGACAACCCAAAAAGAATCACGTCAATCAGATCTTT
This sequence comes from Tuctoria greenei, assembly GCA_036927565.1. Lineage (NCBI taxonomy): Eukaryota > Viridiplantae > Streptophyta > Magnoliopsida > Poales > Poaceae > Tuctoria > Tuctoria greenei. The sequence goes on along the minus strand of JAYESD010000005.1, from coordinate 83,950,356 downwards.
GAAACTCGAGTTATGATAAAATCACCGACGAAAGGTAGTGCTGTCCAGAAACTTGACGAATAAAACTTGTCTGGAACAAGTCGGACGAACAAGACATAAAAGTTCCTTCAAACTATGAATTTTATTCAATAGAACACAAGAGCAACAGCCCCAAAGTCGTCTCTCACGAGCTTTGGCCTTCCCTTGCTTATATAACCAGCCCTTAGGCCATCCCAATCTCAACTAGGACTCCAATCCTAATCCGATCACAATAGGAACTTTCCATAACTGCTTAGGACTCTTCTATACGCAGATAGAAGCAATCTTAAGACTTCCAAACACCTTAGGAACGCATCCCACATTCCTAAACAACTCAAATTAATGACCCACACGAAATCCTAACATAACCAACTCGATATTTCCATACCGAGTCATAACCGACTCAGCTAGCAACCTAAGTCTTCAACCGATACGATCTGATCCTTCCGATCAGATCTTCCTTCCATAATCCGTCTCTAGAAGCATATTACCACGTCATGCACCTCATGCACACGTGCGAATACCTTCCTTCGACCTTCATATGCACTGCCCTTGATTCAATCATCCTGCGCGACCTCCTGACCCGCTCAACCACAGTTCCTCCCGAACTTGGTTGTTGGAACCTCATCTCCTCCTGAGACTAGTCCAATGGATCCCGTCACCAGCCATGACTTGAACTCAAGCAACACCTGCACATGAATAAACAACCAATCCATACGAGCCCAAGTCCTCGACTTGACTCAAGTTAGTTCCGAACACAACACCTTATGTGAGCACCTCACATAAGCATGTTGCAAAACCATAGTAACACGATATCATCCATATCATCCAGAACGCACCAAAAACTTAGCAATGAATACTAAGCAATCTTTCCAACAATGTAAAGCAAGTACGAAACATTGCAAATGAAAAGCAGAAGCACTTAGGTCAAGTTCCGGACCTTGCCAGAGCAACCCGGAGCTTGAGCCGGAGCTAACAAAAGCTAGTAGAACCTAGCGCTGGAGCTTACCAAAACTAGTAGATCCTAGCACCGGAGCTTACCAAAAACTAGTCAAAACTAGTCAACCCAAAACCGGAGCTAGACAAAGTACGTCGGAGCTTAGCAAAAGCATGCCGGAGCTATCAAGGACATGCCGGAGCTAACAAAGACATGCCGGAGCTAACAAAGACATGCCGGAGCTGAAGATAAAGCTCACCGGAGCTAACCAAAGCTAGTCAGACCATACCAAGAAGCCGGACCTAGCATCTAACATAACTGGAGCTACCCAAAACAAGCCGGACCTACCGTCGGACCTTGCTGTAGCTCAGAGCTAGAGTCGGACCTTGACAAAAAGGTGTTTTGGTGATATTTAAAACTTTTATCATCAAAGCCAAGTGTATTCACTACAAGCCAATGTATTCAGCACCCATAGGTCTTACAGTTATCACACCAGTCGAAATATTGTCATGATGGGAAGATGGAAGCCCGAGGGCGGTGGCCTGACAGGGCACTCAGAACCGATACGATTTTTGTATTGGGAACCGATGACCTTCTATTGCGTGAGATCTGCACGCCAAGATCTCACCTGCCGCGTCAAGAAGTGCCATGTGGCGATGGTTCAACTGCAGACCGTCTCCCCAACGGCCCATGAAAAGGCCTTTGAAGCCACAACGCGGGAATAGAAGATGGCCCCACCTCTGGCAGAATAACTTCACCCAAAGGATTTCTCCCAAAGGTGGGCCCAGGGGCCACTATCGGTACCCTGCGTATCTGGTACCCTACGATACTGCAAGTAAATTCACGGAATTCAACTTGTCCAAGTTGAAGACCTTCGAAGGCTACACGTGTCCCGCAGCACTGGACCTGTCTCCCTCTTTCTGGTAGCTCCGGCAATGCCACGTGTAACGCAAGGCCGGACCTAACTCCCTGTATAGGGAAGCTCCGATCATGCCACGTGTATAGTGACGCTGGACCTAACCCCTAGTAGAGGGAAGATCCGGTGCTACCATGTGTATAGCTGCTTTGGACCTACCTCCCCACAGAAGGAAGCTCCGGAGCTGCCACGTGTTGAGCCTCCAGACCTAAGCCTGCAACGGGATGACTGTCGGCTCTCCAACGGCACAGACATACAAGGGGCAGCTAAAGCAGCCGTTATAAGACCTAACTATGTGTCATTAATGCCATTTTAATGACGCATGATCAGAGGACTATTAATACTGGTAATACCACCATTAAGGCACGTTATCACCCTGTCAATTACACTTAATACATGCTGATCATGTATAGGTGATTGAATACCGCCGGGGCCTCTTGTCGGGCCAGGCTAAAATTGTAACTGCCAGTCCTTGGACTATAAAAGGATTGTATTGCATGAACATGGAAAATACTAATCTCACACGCACACAAGCTTACACACACTCGTACAATCAATAACCACCTCGTGGAGTAGGGTATTACGCTCAGGCAGCCCAAACCACGTAAAACTCCCTGTGTCATCATCTCGTTCATAATCTCACGCGTGCTCCAACAAAATACGAACCTCCACAGACTACGTTTTAGTAGTACTGGGGTAATCATCGATCGAACACTTCGACAGTTGCCACCCTATCTTCGTCTTCGAAGGAGGACTAATCGTATGAGTCTCACTCCTTGCCATGTGCTTGGCCTACTTGTTTCTTCTTCTTGAATTTCTTCTTGTCTTATCGTTTAGCTTCCTTCTTTTTCTTGTCATCTTCTTCATATGGGAATCAATTATGAAGTGCCCATTTCACCACAATTGTAGCATGACCTCCTAATTCTGGACTTGTCTTTATTCTTGCTCTTGCCATCAGTGGAGTTGTCTCCTTTTTCCTTCCTCATAATTTTTTAAATCTTTTGATGAAGAGGACAATTTCTTCATCATCCATGTTGGTGCTCACATCGTCGGTATCTTTGTCGTCTTGCACCTTATGGACTTTCATGCCTTTTGATTTGTGAGTCGCCTTGAGGGCCACCCCCTTATTGATGAGGTGAGCTCGGCAAGATTCTTCACACACTGAGCTTCCTTTTCCATCATCTCGTGATTGATGATTTTGCCCAACAGTTCATCCATAGTCATTTTATGTAACCTCAAACTTTCTCGAATCATGGAGCATAAGGCGACATTCCGAGGCATGAGGGCTCTTATCATACTTTTTACAATCTTATAATCAGTCCACTTTTTGCTTCCATAAGCACAGATCTTGTTGATGAGTGTCTTCAAGCGTTTGTACATTTTTTTGAGGGGATTCACTGTCTTCAATGGAAAATCTCCCCAATTCCCCTTTAAGAATTTCGATTTTAGCTTCGCGAACAGAGCAATTTCCTTCATGCGCTATCTTGAGAGTATCCCATATTTCCTTGGTACTTTCCAATACATCCACCATGGTAAACTCTTCTCAGATCAAGGATGAAGTGATCACCGCAACAGCTTGTGCATTGTGGTGAATTACTTGTTCTTGCTCCGGGGTGAGTTGATAATCGGCGTCTGGGATATCTATACGTGTACAGACTATATGCCAAAGACTTGGGTTTAGTGAAATAAGATGAATCTTCATGTTATATTTCCACATTGAGTAATCATTTTCATCAAACCGTGGAGGTCTTCATGTGGGAATGGAAAGATAGTGATTGTAGTTGTTAACTTCTAATAACTAAATGGATATCGGGAGTAGTCTTGATGACTACCCCATTTTGGCTTTTCATCTTCCTTCTTGTCCTTCTAGCTTAGAAACTTCTTCCTTAGAAGCGCCTTGAGTTGACACACTTCTTCATCATTGTGTTCGTGCTCCTTGAGCACATCGAACGCCTTGGTGTCTTGTTCATCTCCAATGATGGGCATTTCCAAGATATCGTTGGTCTTGTCAGTTGCCATTTGTCTCTCCAAGTGGTGAGTCTCATAAAAAAAGAGTCCTGCTCTGATACCAATTGAATGTTGCCTTGAGGGGTTGAATAGGCGTGAAAACTTTTTCCTGCAACACTTAATAGAAATGTCAAATACACGAGGGTCGGACTAGTCCTCTGTAGGATATGGACTACTCTGGTGTACTAGTTATGCCTACAAAAGATTAACAGTTAATGTATATTCTTCGAGTGATTCAGCAGCGGAATATAGTAAACTATCCTAACAACATGAGTAAGTGATTAGGATGAGTGATTCGCACATGGAATACAAAATTGATATAAGTTGCAAGTTTGAATAACCCTATGCCCTAGATGATGATGGTCGCAAAAATAAAGAACTAGAACACACGAGACAAAGATTTTTACCGAGGTTCGATCCCAGCATAGAGATCTACTCCTTGTTGAGGGGCTCACACGGAGCCGAATCTCAATCAACCCTTTACCTCTTCAAGTCACCATAGAGGCCGACTTGAGTTCCACTATCAAGGGTAATCACTGAGTCAATGAGGCAACCTCACATGCTGAGGGCTCCCACAAAATTACAGCGAGAAAAATTAATCAAATACACTCAACATATGTACAATAGATGCGAGAGTGTATAAGAGATTCAAACCCGAAGAGCTCAACAATGCATAGAAGACGATCTCCCTTTCCCAAATCTTGATTCCCAAAAGATTTATCTTTTGAGGCCTATAGATGTGTGGGGAGAAGTGTTTCTGTGCTTTTAGGATGTATGAAGGTTCTAGGGTTCTTAGTTATAGGTTGTGGGGTTGTGGATCACCTATTTATAGACTTTCAAAAAACGTTACCGTTAGGGATCCTGACGGCCGAACTAGTCCGCTCAGGGGACCGAACTAGTCCTGTATATTGTCTAAGACTTGTGTGAATTGTGCATCACACCTGAAGCCCTAAATTGTGTGAGGTGATCCAGACTTGTCCGCATTGTAACAGAAAGTTAACCAGACCAGTCCATGATGGCTCCTGAAACTCGATCCGACTAGTTCGCAATTGGACAGACTTGTTCGGTGCAAGGTTATTTGTGTTGTGTTGGCAAAACATCAGAAAGTTGAACGGACTTGTTCGGAACATGTCCCGACTTGTCCGGGTAGGAACAGTGAGATGATCGGACTAGTCTGGTTATTTTCCGAACTTGTTCGTGTGATAAAAGAAAGTGTATCGACTAGTCCGCTCGTGAACAGACATGTCCGGTGCTGCAGTGAATTACTTAAATGTTGATTTTAGCCCATACCCTCTATGCAAAGTTATAAGCTCTTGGGATGTGTCTATCACACATATCCTATACATTAACATCTACTTTGTGCTTCCATTCTTCACTTGGGATTTTCCTTTATCAGTCCTCATTTTTCACCTTTTTGTGCACCAATAGTTCTATTCTTCATATACCTGCTTTCATCTCAACAAATTCCAATAGGATCTCGTTTGTTTGTCATCAATCATTCAAAACCCATAAGAGAATGCCTAGATGCACTTTCACACAAGTTGCGAAAACTACATACTCAACCTCTCAACCTATCTATGCACAAGAGAAGCCCTCCATGCGCGTGGACGCTTCTCACTAGCAACACGACAAACATAAGGCAGCGGCGTGGTGTCACATGAGAATAACATATCGACAGCTCGAGGTCTCACGAACAATCCTTATCAGCAGCAATATAAGAAAAACCTGCAAAACCACATATAAAGCAACCGTGAAAACGATGGCTCAGCAAGACTTAACCATCTCCACTAAACATGGAATTGTACATGCTTGAGGCATAATATAGGAAAGCTGAATTTGCATAGAAAACTCGCATATTAGTAAATCCTTATTTCAGCTTTCGAGTAGCAAATGAAATTCCCTGGACATGGCACATCACGATCCACAATCAGATAAGAAATGCTTCATCCCTAATGTTACATGCCCAAGGTTGCATAAGCTTTATTCAAGTTAAAATTTTGGCAAATGTAAACTTAATGATGCTATTAGTAATCCATACAAGTGGCAATACAATAAATCATTGCTCCAGATTCATAATATTATAACTACTCTTTATTACTACGCCACCCGCAGTGAACAAGTGGTACTCAGTCCATAATCGCGAGCGATGGTGACACAAATCAGTAACAACCCAGATAGAATGACAAACACACACACACACACACACTCGGAGCTGTGATGGAACACTCCACTGATGTTCTATGCGGCGACCTTTCACTCGACACCTACACACAAAACCGGTCCCACCGCTACGAGTAGTAGGTCCCCACACGAAGCAAAATGTGCCCACTGGCAGATTTACCTTGCTGCCCTCAACCCGCATCTATAAGGTGGCGGGTTATGCCTCAACTCTATGGTGGACAAGTTCCATCAGTTTCTTGGTTCCCATATAACTGTATGCCTCTAGGACAGCTCAAACTTGCTCAACAAGGCCGCGCACGGCATGGTCCTCAATCGACACAAGCAAGGCTACGCACCCGAGACCACGTCCCACTACATCCTAATCTCTTGTCCGGTTCCATACTCAGTTTTATAAATCATTCTCTATAATAACCAATCCCTTGTGAATGTATCTCTATCGCGCGAGTAGGTTCCAACTACTCGACTTCTACCGGATTCGCTACAACATTAACGTGGCAATTTGACACGTCGAGCTATCAACCTACCTGTTGACGGTCCTTAAATGCTAAATTTGACAACCAATTCACCGCATGAAAATTATAAAATTGAGAAAACAACATTGTTGTATGGGTTAATACTAACCATTTCCACAAGTGTTAGTGTCCATATGCATGCATGTGAATTAAACCCCAAAATATCCAAGAATGCAAGGAGCAATACAAATAGTTATTTTTTGACCAATCAATCGATGACACGTGGCATCACATCGATCTATGGACCTTTTCCCAAGCATATCCGAGGGAATTCAATGGCAATTCACACGGGGAAGGACCCTGGGCCTGCAAACCAATGACAAGGAGAAAGTGCAGGTTGAGGGGGCCAAGTCCAAATCGGTCGAACCCCTGGCTTGGCCGACTCGTTCCTGGCGCCTTCCTAAGTGAATCGACATGTGTCGACTCCCTATGGCTCCCTGATGGCGGTAACGACTGTTTCACGTGCTAATTGTGGCGACAAATGGACTTAACTTGTGTATAAATAGCCCCTCACTCTCTCACTTCACACACCACAAGTTTGAGTTTAGAATTCCACCCCAAAGGGTTAGTGCTGCCCAAGTGGCAATCCAAGTAGAAGGAGACTGAGGAGGAGGAGGCTTGGGCTTGTCAAGTGCCTCTTCCACACTTGTATCTCTACGGAAGTTATGACGGAATCAAGTGAGAAAATTTCGTGATTTCAATACAATTTTGATTTCTATTCCATAGTGAAAGTCACCTAGAGGGGCGGTGAATAGGAAATATGACCTGAAATTGCTTAATCAAACGAGATTAAAATTCTGAGGCCGGACTAGTGTGGTCAGGGCCGGACTAGTCTGCTCAGTACACTGGGAAAAACTAAAAGCTTATTTTTTTTCAAGTTATTTGTGGATTCTAGTTTGACGAAATATTGATACAATGTCTAGCAACCTAATAAAACTTATATTAACAAATGTAAGCAAATAGGCTGCAAGATTTCACTAGAGAACAATATGAAGAATGATATGAACTCTAAAAGAAGTTCTAGTGAATAGCGACAAGTAAAGAAAAAAGTAAGACACGATTTATCATGTGGTCAACTTCACAATGAAGTCTACATCTACGTTGAGAAGTCCACAAAAGGATCGGGTCTCACTTGATCCTAATATCACCAAGCCACCACAAAAGGTCGGCTTGGTTTCCACTAATCACAAGGGTACTCACCAAGTTCTTGGGGCTTCTCACAAGTTGAGGCTCCTACAAATGTTTATAGCAAGGAGCACACGAAGCTAAATAGCCACAAGCTATCAAAAAGCGACACCAAGTTCAAGAGATCAAACCGAGAGCCATAGCAAGTCAATCTTCCTTCTCTCCCCTCCCCAAACCCTAATATCCTAAAGATTTGGTTCTAGAGGGCAAGTAGGGGGAGTAGAAAGCTTAGAATGGCTCAAGGAAACTTGTGGCGGCCCAAGGGTTCAAAAGGTATTCAAATGGGGGCCAGGGGTCCCCTTTTTATAAGGGTTCCAAAATCTAACAGTTGTCTGCATTGAATGTGTGGACTAGTCCGGCCTAGAACCCCAGACTAGTCTGGTCCACATTACGTCATGCTCCACGTAGAGTGACGTACCCTCCAACGTTTGAATTTCAAATGGTCATGACGTACCAGACTAGTCCGGCCAACAACGGAATAATCCGAACTCAAAGACAATGTCTTCGTCTACCTAAAAAAGGACAAGTCTGGAAACACCAGACTAGTCCGGCCACTGGGGCGGACAAATCTGTAACACCCTCAATTTTCGCAGCATGCATTGCATACATGTTCATGCATTAAGTATTAATAGAATAAAAGAAAAATGATAAACCATACATATATGGTGTAGCAAAAAGAAGAAATAGAAAATAATAATTGTAGCCTAAAACATGTATTAGGGAATAAATATAAAATAATAATAATAATAGATAAAAAGAAATATATATAAATAAATTATATAATAATAAATATATATATATATAATAAATAAATAAAATGAATAAGTATAAAAATAATAATATATAAAAAATAATAAAAAAATATAAATAATAATATAAAAATATAAAAAAAAGAAAAAAACAACCGCCCGCTGGCCCGGCCGAGCGGCCCAGCCAGCAGCGCGCGCCCTCACCGCGCCTCCCGCGCCCTCACGCGCGCGCCCCGCCACCCGGGCCCCACCCCGCCGCCTAGCCCCGCGCGCTCCCGGCCGCGCGCCCAGCGCGAATCCCGCCTGGCCCCGCCGATCCCGCGCTCCCGCGCGATCCCCCTCGCCCGTACCGCACTGGCCCCACCCCGTCGCCCGCGCCCTATCCTCCCACCCACGCGGCCCCGTCCCGCAGTGCCTGGCCCCGCCTGTCCCCGACCCCAGTGCCGCACTCCCACGCGGTCCCGCGCGCCGATCCGCGTCGGCCCTAGGTCCCACGGTACGCTCGTCCTAGCCGCCACCTATAAAAGGACCGTAGGGCTTCGTAATTCCCAGCGCCCGGAACTGCAGCCGCCAGAAACGCCGCCGGTACAGAGGGAAAAAAAAGCACCAGAGGCTGCCCCGCTAGGGGAAGAAAAGGAAGAAAAAAAGAAGGGAAGAAGAGGAAGAAAAAGAGGAGAGCGATGCCATCCACCGGAGATCGTCGTTGCCGTCGTCGTGCCGCCGGAGGACCTTGCGCATCTACTTCGTCTACGCGTCGCATTCGTTCCGCGATCGTCAAGCCGTCAGATCTATGGTAGGATTCGTTCCCGATGCGAATTTTAGCGATGTACTAAATCTAATAGACGTAAATTGATTTTAGTTGCACCATAATTTTATTTTCAGCAGCATTAATTCTCGTTAGAACCCCCATAAACTCATATGAACACGTATGAACTAGTTGCATCTAACTAATAAATAACCATAGTTAATCAATTATTGTACTTTGCATGCATGCATATCATCGCATGTTGATTAATGTGTGTGCATCATGTTGAATTGTATGTATTTTCTTGTATATGTTATCACGAGTAGAGGGAAGTGCTCAAGAGGTCGTGTACGAGGATTTTCAGAACCAAGACTTCGAAGCGCTTGAGCAACCCCATCCGACGGAACAAGGCAAGTGTCCTTGAAGCATATTGATCCCGTTTTTAAAATAATTGTTTTGTTTGCAAAACTGCATGCTTGTGTCAAATTGATGGGAATCCTATGGTAGGAAGTTTACTAGCTTTGTTTGACCACCCTTGTCACCTGGAATATATGGTAGAGAGTCGGGAAGGGTTTTTTACCTTTGTGCTTCGCTTAATTAATTGGGATGGCAAACAACACTACATATTTAATTATGCGTCAATGATATTCTGATTAATGTGAACTGGTCAATACGATGGGTGATCTAAGCAAGCCTGGTATGTGGATGGGTTGGATGATATGGTGGTTTGCTTGCTTTAGATCTAAGGACCGGTTCATGCGAGAATAAGCCAGGACTACAGTGCCACCACGAGGCCAAGTATGGGTGCGGCGTAGCTGATTAATTAGGGCTTTGCTAGTGCTGTTTGGACCATTGTGGATGCTCGGGGAAGGGGTAGTCAGATTTGGCTTGTTGATGATTGGTGGGACTACCCTGGGATCCAAATGGCTCAAGAGGGGGCCCTTGGTTGAAGATGTGCTCAGTGGGAGACATCGCCACCGGTGAAACCTCAGTGGGGTCTAAATAGGCTAGTAATCCCTTTGTAAAGGCTATTTTGTGATCTCTTGGCCATACACCAAAGGAAGTGTAATTGACATAAGGGAGGTTCTTTAGTCGCCGACGGGTGATGAAATCACAAACACGTGGGTAAAGTGGTACAAACTCTGCAGAGTTAATTAAAACTATCATGATAGTCGTGCTCCCGGTTATGAGCACCTGGACAACTTCCATGATTAGAGGGAAATTGGGATTTGAGATGGTTATGGTTTGGTAATGGTTATGGTTGATATTATGGTTATGGTTATGGTTATGGTTATGGGATGGAATCATGGTTTATGACAATGATTATGGTTATTGGCAATGGTAAATTGTGGACTGGTATTATGATGGTTACATGGGTTACGATGGATTACTTCACATACATATAATATGTTGCTTTTCAAATGTTTTACTGTACTTTTCAGCACTTTGCCATTATTATTGTCGTCATTTGAATCAGCCACATGTCCTACTTTCCACACTTGCTGAGTACGACATGTACTCACTCTTGCAATCCCCCCCAACAGTTGCAGGTTAGAATTATGAGTTTAATGGCGATAATGCGGAGTTCTAGGCCGTGTCTACCGTCAGCTTTGCCTGTGGTGTTGCATGGAGCTGCGCTATCCCTTTTGCTTAGTTTGCTAAGTTGCTTAATTAGTTTATTTCCACTGCATTAGTTGAACTTGTCATTAATATTCATTAGGGCTTGTATTCGAGGATAATCTGGTTTGTGTAATAAAATTTGATAATTAATCTTGTTCTGTGGTAATTATCTGTATATCGTTTGTGATTGCACTCGTGTATGTGTGTTGAACATCCTGGGCACACATATGCGTTAGCTTGGTTCAGTTTTCGGAACCGGACATCACAGATTGGTATCAGAGCCACAGGTTGACCGTAGGACGCAGGCTAGATAGAATGGACACTTTAGAGCACATAGGAGCACTCAACAATCGATGTGTTTTTGTTTGGAGTGCTGTTGCTATATATATATATATATATATATATATATATATATATATATATATATATATATATATATATATATATATATATATATATATATATATATATTGTTTGCTTGTGTGCTTAATAGAGGATTTTGGGATGCTTTAGCATTGCCATGTCCACCTAGGCTAGTATAGCTAGTTGGTTAGCTTCATATCCCTTGGTGCATATAGTTGGGGACGTTTCTAAATTCTTACCTATTGCTCTTCTTCAGATGGTGAGAACTCATAACCTGAGGGATGCCAATGGTGAGGAGGAGAACCATGGAGTACCTCAGAACAACAATGGACAAGGACCTGCTCATGGAGCTATCAATATCGAGCAGCTACTAGCTATGCAGAACGAGCTCATGTAGACCATGATACATACTATGGGACAGCTGTAGGCTGGCAATAACAACAATCAGCCCCACATGCCTCCACCGCCACCTCCACCTCCTCATAACCGATTGGGAGAGTTTATGAGGACTAGACCGCCGACCTTTGCTCAAGCTGCTGACCCTATGGATGCTGATGATTGGCTCAAGTCCGTGGAGAAGAAACTTGCTATTGTCCAATGCAGTGACCGAGAGAAGGTCCTATTTGCTTCTCATCAACTCGTTGGAGCAGCTGCGGATTGGTGGGATGCTTATTGCAATGCCCATGAGAACCAATAGAGAATTACTTGGGCTGAATTCAAGGAGAATTTTCGTTCTCATTATGTGCCCGAGGGTGTTATGATCTTGAAGAGGCAAGAATTTGAGAATTTAAGGCAAGGAAGATCAAGCGTGAGTGAATATCTCAACAAGTTCACTCAACTCTCAAGGTATGCGCCTGAGGATGTTAGTCGGGACAGCCGGAAATAGTACTTGTTCATGAGGGGCTTAAACAATGAGATCCAAGTGCAACTACTCAACTGCGATTATGCCAATTTTCAGAAGCTTGTGGACAAAGCAATTGTGGTTGAGAACAAGATTCGTGAGATGGAGCAAGAAATCAAGAGGAAGGCGCCATATCAAGGACAACAACAAGGAAGTAATGTGCGCCCTCGCTTTGCACCGCCCAATGCGCCTCATTACAGCTCTTCTATTCCTGCTCAGCGCCCTAGTTATGCACCGCGCCCAACCCAGTTTGTGCAGCGACGCCCTGTCATGCAAGCACCTAGGCCTCCAATATCTTATGAGCCTCGTGCTAATTTTCCTACTGCAAGTGTTCAAAACCAAGCTCGTCCCAATAATTCTGGTGGAGTTAAGAAGTGCTATACTTGTGGAGGAAGCTGAACACTTTGCACTTCAATGTCCAAAGTCAGGCCTTTGTCAAGGAAGCAATGCACCTAGGCAAAACCCAAGACCCAATGGAGGAGCGCCACAAGGAAGCCGTGGACAACAGAATTTTGCTTGTGGCAACGTGAACCATGTCTCTACGGAGGATGCTCAACAAGCGGATGACATGGTCATTGGTATGTTTCTTGCCAACTCCAACCCCGCGACTATGTTATTTGATTCTGGAGCATCACATTCATTCATTGCATCGAAGTATGTTGCCAAGTATAGTTTGCCTATCTCTCATATGAAGTTTACTCTATTGGTTAAGTCTCCTGGAGGAGAGATGAGGACAAATATAGTATGTCCAAAAGTAAGCCTTAGAATAAGGGGGGTAGACTTCTCCGCCAACCTCATTGTTTTGGATTCTCAAGGATTGGACATTATACTTAGTATGGACTGGTTGAGGAAGCACAATGGAGTTATTGAGTGTGCTACAAAGACGGTGAAGTTGACTAATGAGGAAGGGATCACCATAGAATTTGAAGCATCTCAAACCGCACCGAAGCAATTGGAGCTGAATCATATGGACGGTGCCGCAATTGAGGAGATTCCGGTAGTGTGTGAATTTTTTGATGTGTTTCCGGATGAGTTGCCAGGTATGCCACCTGATCGAGACATTGAGTTTGTTATTGATTTAATACCTGGAACTGCACCTATAGCTAAGAGGCCGTATAGGATGCCTCCTATGGAATTAGCGGAGCTCAAGAAGTAGATTCAAGAACAACTAGAGAAAGGTTTTATTCGCCCAAGCTCTTCACCTTGGGGAGCGCCCGTTCTATTTGTGGACAAGAAGGATGGATCCCAAAGGATGTGTGTGGATTACCGAGCTCTCAACGAGGTGACCATCAAGAACAAGTACACCTTGCCCCGTATAGAGGATTTGTTTGATCAGATGAAAGGTGCTTGTGTGTTTTCCAAGATTGATTTAAGGTCGGGATACCTTCAAATGAAGTTTAGACCATCGGACATACCCAAAATAGCTTTTAGAACACGGTATGGATCTTATGAGTACACCGTGATGTCATTTGGATTGACAAATGCGCCTGCCTACTTTATGTACCTCATGAATAAGGTCTTCATGGAGTACTTGGATAAGTTTGTTGTGGTATTCATTGATGATATTATGATATACTCGAAGGATGAGAAGGAACATGAGGAACACTTGAGGCTTACGCTGCAGAAATTGAGGGAGCATCAATTGTATGCCAAGTTCAGCAAGTGCCAGTTTTGGCTGAGAGAGGTGTCGTTTTTGGGTCATATAATCTCAGGAGGAGGAGTATCGGTTGACCCCGGAAAAGTGAGAGACGTGTTGAAGTGGGAGCCGCCGCAAAATGTCAAGGAAATAAGGAGTTTTCTTGGGATGGTTGGATATTACCGTCGGTTTATCAAGGACTTTTCCAAGATAGCCAAGCCTATGACAGAGTTGCTAATGAAGGGAAAGGCGTTCCAATGGACTGAAGCTTGTCAGAATAGTTTTGAGGAGTTGAAGAAGAGGTTGACAACAGCCCCAGTTTTGGTATTGCCGGATGTAAGCAAGAGTTTCAACATCTATTGTGATGCATCAAGACAAGGACTTGGGTGTGTATTGATGCAAGAAGGTCAAGTGGTCGCCTATGCATCAAGACAATTGAAGAAACATGAGCAGAATTACCCCACGCATGATCTTGAACTAGCAGCCGTGGTACATGCATTGAAGATTTGGAGACACTATATTCTTGGACATAGGTGTGAAATTTACACGGATCACGAGAGTTTGAAGTATATTTTCATGCAAACGGATCTGAACTTGAGGCAACGAAGATGGTTGGAACTCATCAAAGATTATGATTTGGGGGTCAACTATCATCCGGGAAAAGCCAATGTAGCTGTCGATGCTTTGAGTAGAAAAGGAGTAAGTCATCAACTCACGGTTTGAGAGTTACCATTCGAGTTATGCAAGGAGTTCGAACGGTTAAACCTCGGATTCATAAATGAGATGGGAACGATGGAAGTCAACCCAACATTAGAGCAGGAAATACGGGAAGGACAGACAAAGGACAGGGAAATATAGGAAATCAAGGAAAGGACTCAAGAAGGAAAAGAATTCAGATTTGATGAGGACAAACAGGGTACCTTATGGCTTGGAAAGAGGATTGTGGTACCTAATGTCAGGCATATTCGGGAAACAATATTGAAGGAGGCACATGACTCATCTTACTCAATTCATCCCGGTTGTACGAAGATGTACAAGGACTTAAAGACATGCTATTGGTGGGCCAGCATGAAAAAGGACATAGCCGAATATGTTGCATTGTGTGATGTGTGCTAACGAGTTAAAGCAGAACACCAAAGGCCAGCTGGATTATTGCAACCATTAAAGATTCCGGAGTGGAAGTGGGAAGAGATTACTATGGACTTTATAGTTGGATTACCACGTACACAGTCCGGATATGACTCGATTAGGGTAATCGTGGATCGAATGACAAAATCAGCTCACATCATTCCTGTCAAGACCACATATACCACCGCGAAGCTAGTAGAATTATATATGGAGCATATTGTGTGTCGACATGGAGTACCGAAGAAGATAGTCTCGGATAGAGGTTCTCAGTTTACTTCCAGATTTTGGCAGAAATTGCATGAAGCAATGGGAACAAAGTTGAACTTCAGTTCGGCATATCATCCTCAAACGGATGGACAAACCGAGAGGACCAATCAGATTTTGGAGGACATGTTAAGAGCTTGTGCTTTAAAGCATGGGAAAAGTTGGGACAAAAGCTTGCCATACGCGGAATTTTCATACAACAATAGTTACCAAGCAAGCTTGAAAATGTCACCATATGAAGCGCTTTATGGGAGGAAGTGTAGGACACCTTTATTCTGGAATGAGGCAGGAGAAACTCAAGTATTTGGTCTGGATGTGTTGCAAGAAGCCGAAAAGCAAGTACAGATAATTCGTGAAAACTTGAGGGCTGCCCAATCAAGACAAAAAGGCTATGCGGACAATAGGAGAAGGAAATTAGCCTTTAAAATTGGAGATTTTGTATACCTCAAAGTGTCACCTATCAGAGGTCAACGACGGTTTAACGTCAAAGGAAAACTGGCACCACGTTACATCGGACCGTTCAAGATTTTGGACAAGCGAGGAGAAGTAGCATATCGACTTGAGCTGCCGGCGTATCTCTCCGATGTACACGACATGTTTCACGTCTCTCAACTCAAGAAGTGTCTCAGGCTACCGGAAGAACAAGTGTCGATGGACGAGTTAGAACTTAAAGAGGATTTGTCCTATGTCGAGCAACCTGTCAAGATCTTGGACGTAAAGGAAAGAGTCACGAGAAATAAGAGGATCCGTTGGTGCAAAGTGCAATAGAAACACCATACAGAAGCCGAAGCTACGTGGGAACATGAAGCAAACCTGAAGGCAGAATTCCCACATCTTTTCTCCACGCCGTCAAATCTCGAGGGCGAGATTCACATTAAGGGGGGTAGATTTGTAACACCCTCAATTTTCGCATCATGCATTGCATACATGTTCATGCATTAAGTATTAATAGAATAAAAGAAAAATGATAAACCATACATATATGGTGTAGCAAAAAGAAGAAATAGAAAATAATAATTATAGCCTAAAACATGTATTAGGGAATAAATATAAAATAATAATAATAGATAAAAAGAAATATATATAAATAAATTATATAATAATAAATATATATATAATAAATAAATAAATAAATAAATGACTAAGTATAAAAAATAATAAATAAAATATAAATAATAATATAATAATATAAAAAAAAGAAAAGAAAAAAAAACTGCCCGATGGCCAGGCCGAGCGGCCCAGCCAGCAGCGCGCGCCCTCACCGCGCCTCCCGCGCCCTCACGCGCGCGCCCCGCCGCCCGGGCCCCACCCCACCGCCTAGCCCCGCGCGCTCCCGGCCACGCGCCCAGCGCGAATCCCGCCTGGCCCCGCTGATCCCGCGCTCCCGCGCGATCCCGCTCGCTCGTATCGCACTGGCCCCACCCCACCGCCCGCGCCCTGTCCTCCCGCCCACGCGGCCCTGCCCCGCAGCGCCTGGCCCCGCCTGTCCCCGACCCCAGCGCCGCACTCCCACGCGGTCCCGCACGCCGATCCGCGCCGGCCCTAGCTCCCATGGTACGCTCGCCCTAGCCGCCGCCTATAAAAGGACCGTAGGACTTCGTAATTCCTAGCGCCCGGAACCGCAGCCACCAGAAACGCCGCCGGTACAGAGGGGAAAAAAAGCACCAGAAGCTGCGCCGCCAGGGGAAGAAAAGGAAGAAAAAAGAAGGGAAGAAGAGGAAGGAAAAGAGGAGAGCACCGCCATCCGCCGGAGATCGTCGTCGCCGTCGTCGTGCCGCCGAAGGACCTTGCGCATCTACTTTGTCTACGCGTCGCATTCGTTCCGCGATCGTCAAGCCGTCAGATCTACGGTAGGATTCGTTCCCGATGCGAATTTTAGCGACGTATTAAATCTAATAGACGTAAATTGATTTTAGTGGCACCATAATTTTATTTTCAGCAGCATTAATTCTCGTTAAAACCCCCATAAACTCATATGAACACGTATGAACTAGTTGCATCTAATTAATAAATAACCATAGTTAATCAATTATTGTACTTTGCATGCATGCATATCATCGCATGTTGATTAATGTGTGTGCATCATGTTGAATTGTATGTATTTTCTTGTATATGTTATCACGAGTAGAGGGAAGTGCTCAAGAGGTCGTGTACGAGGATTTTCAGAACCAAGACTTCGAAGCGCTTGAGCAACACCATCCGCCGGAACAAGGCAAGTGTCCTTGAAGCATATTGATCCCGTTTTTAAAATAAATGTTTTGTTTCCAAAACTGCATGCTTGTGCCAAATTGATGGGAATTCTATGGTAGGAAGTTTACTAGCTTTGTTTAACCAACCTTGTCACCTGGAATATATGGTAGAGAGTCGGGAAGGGTTTTTTACCTTTGTGCTTCGCTTAATTAATTGGGATGGCAAACAACACTACATATTTAATTATGCGTCAATGATATTCTGATTAATGTGAACTGGTCAATACGATGGGTGATCTAAGCAAGCCTGGTATGTGGATGGGTTGGATGATATGGTGATTTTCTTGCTTTAGATCTAAGGACCGGTTCATGCGAGAATAAGCCAGGACTACAGTGCCACCACGAGGCCAAGTATGGGTGCGGCGTAGCTGATTAATTAGGGCTTTGCTAGTGCTGTTTGGACCATTGTGGATGCTCGGGGAAGGGGTAGTCGGATTGGGTTTGTTGATGATTGGCGGGACTACCCTGGGATCCGAATGGCTCAAGAGGGGGCCCTTGGTTGAAGATGTGCTCAGTGGGAGACATCGCCACCGGTGAAACCTCAGTGGGGTCTAAATAGGCTAGTAATCCCTTTGTAAAGGCTATTTTGTGATCTCTTGGCCATACACCAAAGGAAGTGTAATTGGCATAAGGAGGTTCTTTAGTCGCCGACGGGTGATGAAATCACAAACACGTGGGTAAAGTGGTACAAACTCTGCAGAGTTAATTAAAACTATCATGATAGCCGTGCTCCCGGTTATGAGCACCTGGACAACTTCCATGATTAGAGGGAAATTGGGATTTGAGATGGTTATGGTTTGGTAATGGTTATGGTTGATATTATGGTTATGGTTATGGTTATGGTTATGGGATGGAATCATGGTTTATGACAATGATTATGGTTATTGGCAATGGTAAATTGTGGACTGGTATTATGATGGTTACATGGGTTACGATGGATTACTTCACATACATATAATATGTTGCTTTTCAAATGTTTTACTGTACTTTTCAGCACTTTGCCATTATTATTGTCGTCATTTGAATCAGCCACATGTCATACTTTCCACACTTGCTGAGTACGACATGTACTCACTCTTGCAATCCCCCCCCCCCCCAACAGTTGCAGGTCAGAATTGTGAGTTTAATGGCGATAATGCGGAGTTCTAGGCCGTGTCTACCGTCAGCTTTGCCTGTGGTGTTGCATGGAGCTGCGCTATCCCTTTTGCTTAGTTTGCTTAGTTGCTTGATTAGTTTATTTTCGCTGCATTAGTTGAACTTGTCATTAATATTCATTAGAGCTTGTATTCGAGGATAATCTGGTTTGTGTAATAAAATTTGATAATTAATCTTGTTCTGTGGTAATTATCTGTATATTGTTTGTGATTGCACTCGTGTATGTGTGTTGAACATCCTGGGCACACATATGCGTTAGCTTGGTTCAGTTTTCGGAACCGGGCGTCACAAGCAAGTCGATCTTCCTTGTCTCCCCTCCCCAAACCCTAATATCCTAAAGATTTGGTTCTATAGGGCAAGTAGGGGGAGTAGAAGGCTTAGAATGGCTCAAGGAAACTTGTGGCGGCCCAAGGGTTCAAAAGGTATTCAAATGGGGGCCAGGGGTCCCCTTTTTATAAGGGTTCCAAAATCTAACAGTTGTCTGCATTGAATGTGTGGACTAGTCCGGCCTAGAACCTCAGACTAGTCCGGCCCACTTGGTCCACATTACGTCATGCTCCACGTAGAGTGACGTACCCTCTAACGTTTGAATTTCAAATGGTCATGATGTACTAGACTAGTCCAGCCAACAACGGAATAATTCGAACTCAAACACAATGTCTCCGTCCACCTAAAAAAGGACAAGTCTGGAAACACCGGACTAGTCCAGCCACTGGGGCGGACAAATCTAACCAACATGACTTAGCCTCAGAAACTCCTTCTCTATTAGTACCACGGACTAGTCCGCCTCAAAACAGACAAGTTCAGAGTACAAAAAAACCTTTAGTCTGGCTAAAAATGGACTAATCTGGGAAGTCTGGACTAGTCCGGCTTTTGTGGCGGAGTCTGGCCTCCTGGGACTTAGCTCTGAAATCTCTCACCAAGTGTAGAAAAGACTAGTCTAGCCCCGAATGGAGAAGTCTGAAATCACACAGAAACTCTTTGTCTGTCCAAAACGGAATACTGTGGCACACACGCACTAGTCCGGCCTCTGTGGCGCACAAGTCCGGTTTGTTGGGAATTCTCTCAACAAGGCTTCTCACTTAGGTTTTCTCTCAACCATGACTTTGAGCCCTCATCTATGATCTCAATGCACTTGATATACACACCCTCACACATAGAAGGCTAGTCTAAACTCAACACATAAGAAACCCTAATTTCCATGCTTGAGTCTTCGACGCCCATTTCAATCTTTTCCTTTTTGAGGGATTTTCTTTCATTTCAATTGTCACACCTGTGCTTAAGAACAACTGAGCTCATTAGTTTCTTATTTATCGTCATCAATCATCCAAAACTCACGAGGATGCCTAGATGCACTTTCAATCTCCCCCTTTTTGGTGATTGATGACAACACATTAAGCTTCAACAAAAATGATATAAATTTGTTTTTATAACAAGTGTATATATGATTAACTCCCCCTCAATGTATGCATCATAAATGAAGGATTTGAGAGAGTTACCATACATACACATGTTATGGTGGGGTGCCTAAGTGATGTGCCCATGATTTGTGATAAGGCAATAAACATGAATGCGAAATAGGCAATATTAAGCATCACATCATAACTAAGCATAGAAAATATCATAATGTGCATAGAACTATTAACATAATTCAAGTCTTACACTAATTGAAATGCAAGAGTTTTTAAAATATATTACAAGTCCATAGTATCAACAAGAGAGACAACAACTCTAAAAAGAAGTACGCCCTTCCAATCTCTCCCCCTGTGGCATCAAGACACCAAAAAGGAAAAGAGGAAGGAAGTCCTACAATCTACTCATCATCGTAGTCTTGTTGGTCATTGTTGCTCTCTGTAGCCTCCATATCTTCAATGTCTTCATTGCCGTCTTCATCATTGGTGACAACATTGGAGGTTCCATCTTCCTTGAAGTGAGCGAGTTCATCGGCGGTGAACTCGAGAAAAGGTGTCAACTCTCCATCACTCTCCGTGGTGGGAGACACGGGAACCACAAGCTTGTCGTACATCACCTTGAGATACTTCTCTTGACGAAGCTCCATGCGGCGAGTCCGAACTTCCACCTTCCGGCAAAAGGCAAAAAGTTCCTTGAAGCATTTGAAGAAGCCGCTTCTGGACTGTGATGGAGGAGGATGAGGTTGAGAAACCACGGGATGAGAGGAAGAGGCAGGAAGATCAACATTCTTCCCTCTTGGTGCAATAGGCTCGAGAGGAGGAAGTTTAGAACGAAGCCTCCGATGAGTAACATCCTTCTTGAATTTCAGCTCGGATACTTTCTCAATTAGATACATGATATATGGTGCATAGACACACGAGTAGTTGGTGGGGTGTGTGAGATGTTGAAGATGTCATCAAAGATATATTCTACAACATTGAATCGGACATCCCCATCAATGAGCACCATCAAATGGCTCAAATTTCCTTGAGTGATCCCACATCTCCATCCTTGGGGGCTATAGTCTTCCTTAGAACACTGTGCTAGCACACTATAGAAAGGCTTGATGTTCCTCATGTGACCCGTGTCATAAATTGCATGGCTTGGATACATGTAATCTAAATCATCCCTATTAACAGCCTTGATATTGGAAATGATAATCTCGTTGTCAATATGATCCTCCAAGCAAAGAATTCGGGGAAACTCCCAATATGAGATTGAGTATTGCTCACCATTAGTGAGCCAAGTGATCCTCCTATCTCCTTGCTTATGGAAGTAGATTGTGGTGTAAAATTGCACAATAACTTCAACGTTCCAATCATATCTGAATGCCATGAGATTCTTGAGTCCGTGGCGCTCTATGGCCTCAACACTTCAAGGATTCCAGTTCATCGCAATGAAAAAATTTGTCGCAATAGGTCATTTTTTGTCGCAATAGGTCACTGTTGCAACGAAAAAAAGCTTGGTGATAGTTTTTATGAATCGTCATAATAATTCCCATGGTGATATGTTATTGTGACACCTTGACATTCGTGGCAAATAGTATGGTTATGCAACGATTTCACATCGATGGCAAATAGTATCCTATTGCAACGATTTCACGTATTGCGACGATTTAATGTATTGCAATGAATAGTATGGTATTGCAACGATTTCACAATCGTGGCAAATAGTACGTTATTGCAATGATTTCATGTTCAGGGCAAATAGTATGTTATTGCAACAGTTTAGCGTATTGCAACGATTTAACGTGTTGCAACGAATAGCATGGTATTACAACGATTACACATTCGTGTAATTATGTGATTGCAACGATTTCACATTCGTGGCAAATAGCACGGTATTGCAATGATTTTACATTCGTGGCAAATAGTATGTTATTGCAATGATTTAGCATATTGCGACGATTTAACGTATTGTAACGAATAGCATGGTATTGCAACCATTTCACATTCGTGGTAATATATGTGATTGCAACAATTTCTCATTCGTGGCAAATACTAAAATATTGTAATGATTTTGCGTATCACGACAATTAAACGTATTGCAACAAATAGCAGATGTCGTTACTCTCAAGACCGGGTACCCCCGCATACAAGAAGAAGCTCTAGACCCGACCTCACCACTGAGGCGTCCTCCAGAGCTATCATGCGTCCTTCAGCTTCGGACCCTTGCTCCCACCAAGGAGGGCCCCGGAGCTACCACACGTCCTTCGGCTCTTGGCCCTTGCTCCCACCCGCAAGCCTACCCCACACCGCCAAGTGGGTAGCTTACGGCAACAACACGGATGGGACATTCCCTGCAATCATCAAAGACTACGCATAGCCACTGGCGTCTGACATGGCAAGACGACAGGTCTTCAAGCTGCAGTCAGAGGCAGCGTACGCACGAAACCTTAGATATTCTACAGGATAAGATCACCCCGGGGCCACCTGTTGGGCCCCGGGCCCCACTTGTAAGTTGCCCGGCCTTGGACTATAAAAGGACTGGGCGGCCACCAACTTAGACAGCTTCTCGGGAACGCTCAGACTAGCACCAGACTCTAAATTCCCGACACACACACACACATACAAACTCACCAAGCAATACAATCCACCATGGAGTAGGCTGTTACGCTCCTTGCGGCCCAAACCATATAAAAACCACTGTCTCATACTCTTACACTAGAACACTAGTTTGAGGCCTAAGCCCCGCCGAACAGGAACCTCCACGGACTACTTCTTAGCAGATCCAGGGGAAGTGTCACATTAAAACATCGACAGCAGGGTATTGCAACGATTTCACATTCGTGGCAATAGTATGTTACTGCAACTATTTCACAGCCGTGGCAAATAGTACGGTATTGCAACGATTTAAGGTATTGCGATGATTTAACGTATTGCAACGAATATCACGGCATTGCAACAATTTCATATTCGTGGCAAATAGTTTGGTAATTCAACGATGTCACAGCCGTGGCAAATACTATGGTACTGCAACAATTTAACGTCCATGGCAAATAGTATGTTATTGCAACGAGTTCACAAATTTGGCGAATAATATTGTATTGCAATGATTTCAGATCTGTGGGAAATAGTATGGTACTGCAAAAATTTCACATCCATGGCAAATAGTTTGGTATTGCAACGATTTCTTATCTGTGGCAATAGGTTCGTAATGCAACATTTCCTGATCTGTGGCAATAGGTTTCTAATGCAATGTTTCACGATCTGTGGCAATTGGTTCGTAATGCAGTGTTTTCTAATCTGTGGCAGTACGGTTGTAATGCAATGTTTATTCATTTGTGGTTATAGAGATGTAATGCAACATTTTCTCATCTGTGGCAATAGTGTTGTAATGCAACATTTTCTGCATGGTGGCAATAGCAGTCTAGTGCAACGTTTTCTGAGTCGTGCCCAAATGTTTATACTGCAACATTTTGTAATTCATGGCAAAAGATTCCTATTGCAACAATTTATCATTCATGACAAGAAATTCATAATGCCATGTTTTATAATTAGCAGCAGAAGAATCCTAATGCACCAGGATTGAAAATTAGTTTCAACAGAATCACGAGTTTAACAACAAACATCCATCAATTGATATTGCAACACGCATAACAACACTCAAGTATTACGGTTGTGACATGTTTGGATGTTAAAATTTTGCCTAAGCTGACCGGGACTAATTGTCTGAGTAGGTGGCTTTTGGCGGTTCCTTTGTTGGACCTTTTATGGAGTAGTGGTCTCCATCCTTTTGTGCATTTCAGACTTTGAGACGTGCATGTCCTCCATTTCCTTATCTCTCTATTCACGATCAGCTGCTATCTGACTTTGTAAGTTCTGGACTTGAACGTTTAACTCTTCATTCTTCTGGTGTATGCAGTCCTTAGGGGTGGCTAAGCTATCATTTCTTCCTTCCAACTCCTGTACTTGGTGATTGTGGCCTGCATTTCTATCTTCTATGTTTTGAACATGGTCATTGAGGTGTTCAGCTATTTGGATACGCATACGTTCACGTTCAGGACCAGTAGGGTTAGCAATATAACCACGCCCGCGAACCTGTGATCCTGCACAATCGATTGAGGATCTATAACGACACTAGAAGATGTGGTTTCTCTCATCATTTGGAATTGGGCCTCCTTGCTCAGCTTCCTTGTTGTGCACATGGGCACGTGTTTGGCTCTATATACGAAAAGGAAAGAAAATTCATAGGTACATTGCAAAATTTATTTAATTGGGGATTGTTTGAAGTGTTACTCATATGTATAACTTCTGCCTGCTTGTTTGCCCAGTCACCGTTCTTCAAATGACTTGCCTCCCACAGTTGTATGTCACCGGGTTCTTCTCCAATCTCTGTGTATCGCTACATAAAATACAAGTAAAATTCAACATGTAGGTATTCATATTGATTGCATCGCAAAGTAAAAGTGTGATTTATTTTTCATACCTTCTCATAACTAAGTTGGGCGTAGGATTTAGAGCCAAGCAAGTGACTCGCCTTTTGTCTTCTTCTATTTTGAGAATTGGTCCTACTTATTGACTGTAATAATTTTAAGAATTGATTCCATGAATGAATGTGAATCAAATAGTTTTTGTATGATGCGAAGCTATTAAAGAGTTAGCTGACCTTGAATCGCTCAGACCCAAAATATTCTGTTAGGTGCAACCACTCGGGGGCCTGTATGTCAGCAGGTTTGTTTCGTATACGTTCTTCATCGATAGAATAACTCATATAGGTGCATGCAAAGTCGAGCGCCCCCTTGTAGCGCTCACCAACAATTTTCAAAATTTTTCTTGCGCTCTCTGGTGGGTTCTCCATGTCCCAGGAATCCTGTACATTGTATAACAAGTTGCTGTAAACATTTAAGATGGAGATTGCAAGAAAAAAAGTATACTTGGGTGGGGGTGTGACAACACTAACCAGAATGTCTCGTACTATATCTCTCTTGTTGCTATTGCCAACCTATGCCCACTTCCTTGCACCGCTGAGGGATGCATGTTCTTTTGTAAACATAACCCCATCATCGACAAAGCTTCGCTGATTAATACCAACCGCAGCACCCAACCTAGTGGAGAACTGAATTAGTAGCTTCACATGCTCCGTTCTACTAACTTGGGGTGCATAGCATATTCTGGCAACTTTAAGTTCTTTAGCCACACTTCTTCCAAACTTCTTTCCTTCTGTTACATTGATTCAAACGATAAACGATTAAAGTAAATTACAGCCTGACCAAGTTTAGTATCATGTACAAATAGTGTGAAAAGAAAAAAAGTCTGATGTTTGTACCATCTTCAGGACGAGTGCAGCAAATACGAGCGTGGGAGGACTGCGTCCCAGTAGCATTTTGTTCTGTATTACTCCCTTCTGGTTTATATTAATTGCCGTACCAAACAAACAAATGAACTAAAAATGAACTAGTTAGGACTGTCTGAACGACAACTATTTTGATCGGGGGGGGGGGGGGGGGTAATTATTGACTTCTTTGCTGCTGTTCGTACTCTAAAATGAGCCATCAGGTACACATGTCAGTGGCGCGATTGCACTTGTAGTACTGCAGAGGATTTTCAGTCCAGCAGCGAAGCAGGCAAGACTGAGGGGGTGGACATGCAGCTGGCAATGCTAGACTAGACAAAAATAGGGTTTGCCAGTTTGATCTAACTGACATCAGTCGGAGCACGTCTTGAAGAGAATTATTAGTTGCAGGGCGAGTAATGAACTCCAACGGTAGCAGGTGGCGACAAGATATCTAAGGCAGGCAGCTTGCGGGGCTGAAATCCTCTGTAGTACTGCAACTGCAGTAGCTGCCACTCACATGTGGGCCCATGAGACATCGGGTCCACTTGTTAGTGGCGGTTACAGTAGGTGCAGTACTGCATAGTCCAAGCTTGCGACGCTTAACAAAGCGAGGGTTCGGTCTGGCAGAGATCACCAGGAGCAACTCTCGAGGAGGATTGGTGGCAGGGCGAGTAATGGCAAGGGATTTGCCGCGCAGGGTCATCATGGCACACGAAGGATGGGATGTGGCGATGGGCAAGGGAGACGCATTAGGGAGGACACTGAAGTGAATACCCCAGCAGCAGAGTGTGGCCGCCTGTGCTGGTGGGAGTGACCGGTGGCGAGAGAGCACAGCGTGGAGGCATCAAATAATCACGCCATCACACAGGCTGATGAACTGTTAACTATAAAGACTAAAAAAATAGAATCGCGAGGCATGCTAAAACAATTAGTAGAGCCTAGGAAGAATGCAAATGACCATGATACACCCATCATAAATACATTTAAAGGACAGAACACAGTCTCTAAAAATGCTCCAATTCAATGCCAAAGGAGTAAAAAACTAACACACCCTGCCAAAACAAATGGCACGGTAGAGAGGCAGGTAGTAATGTGATGTGATATGGGTCGTTGGAAGCTACCGATAGAGCTGGAGTGTGACATTTTTTAAGCTCCAAAAGTAAAGTTACGCTGGGGCAGAAGGAGTATTTTTGGTATGTATATCTATACCTGTTGTTGGTTCATGCATCGTAGTATCAGGGAGCAAAGAATCTCGGGGTTCCTGAACATCATGTTCTGTAATATTCTCTTCATACCATGCAAAGGAATTAATGTTTCATAAAAAAATTTAATGTTGATAGTAAACACATTTATAGTTATACCAGGTGCTTATTGGCCACCATGAATGCTTGTAGATGAAATTACGGTTTGATGTCTTGTTCCTAATGTAAAGAGCATTGTAAGTAGTCATTCCAAATAATAGTGATAACGTCAGATTACATGATCGATGTGGATTTTGGATCGGACGGTGTGGTTTTTATAAATAGCAGTGTTTGTTTTGAACGGAGGTATTAGAAATGAAGGAATAGAAAAAAACATACAATCTGAGAAGGCCACCAGAAAGAAAAAAAGTGTAAAAACCGTGGGAACTGAAAATCTTAGGAATACAAATTTGTAAAACAGGAATGAGAGTACAACATTTGGAGTGGTTGATTAGATAACCCGTGCATCAATTACTTCTAAATCCAGAAATTATATACTACCTCCTGTTTTTATTATTTGTTGTTCCCTACCATAATTAGTTGTCGGAGTGACTTTTATTTCGGGACAAATGTAGTATATGCTATATATATATATATAAACTAAATTTTTGGAATGGAAGACCACATTTCTTCTTTGTTAATTTATTTAATCTTCGTTAATCTTCGTATATCAGCATGGATCGTGTAGAACTTAACTAGCCCAAAACTGCATCGATCGTGTCGAACCAAGCCAATATAGCTCTATAAAAAGACAGCATGGATCGTGTAGAACTTACCTAGCACAAAACTAGAGTCCAGGATGCGATGTCGCAGGGAGGTCTCGGCGACAAAGAGATTCGGTAGAGCTCGTCAAACTTGGTCGCCCGGCGTTGTACCTAGGAGTCAACACCACCAAGAGCTTTGATGCAGCACTGCGAAATCCATGGGGAAAAAATTGTAAAAACCGTGGGAAATGAGAATATGGGAACTTCTTAGGAATACAAGTTTGTAACACAGGACAGAGAGACAACACATTTGGAGTACTAAGATTACCTGAAGGGCGGGGCAGCAGTGTGTCGGGAATGGAGGCCAGTGTTTCCATTTATACTCATCGTGAAGGCTG